>CM061040.1:184255489-185455489 GCA_030762985.1 Adelphocoris suturalis
ACTAAATTTTCTTGATCTGTCCATCTCTTTGGTAAATGAGAAGCATGATTTTTCAATTTATAGAAAAGATACATAAAAATAGCGATATAACGATCCAGTAGTACTTCAAATCGCCCTTTAGTACATAAGCATGCAGCCTTCCATAGTATGATCAACCGAGCACTATCTTTTCCAATGAGTGAACGAAATTTATCAAAAGAAAAATCCATTATCGAAAGCATAGCGGCTAGTAACGGATATGGAGGAGATCTCGTTGATACCATATGGGATAAGGTTCTTAGAAAATAGAGTAGGGAAAAAGTTTCCAATCTGGCTCGGGAAGATGTAACTTTATAAGAAAAACAATGGATAAGTTTTCCTTATTATGGGAAAATTTCTGATAAAATTGGCAAAATTCTATCATCGAGAGGATATAAAGTAGGGTTTAAAACTAAAAATAGTCTTAAAGCATTACTAGGATCCGTTAAGGACAAAATTAGTGTTTCAGGATAAAAGTGGAGTTTATAAATAAAAATGTTCTTGTGGCTACGAATATTGCGGTCAGACTGGTAGGAAAAATTAGGGAAAGAATAGACGAGCATCTGGAGGATTTCAGGGAAAATAAGGGTAAGTCTACATTTGCAAAACATCTTAAGGAATCCAATCATAGTTACAATTTTGATTTGACAGATAGACAGTTTGTAGAATTTCTTCATTTTTACCCAAAGAGAGGTATGTTGAATGTACTTGAAAAATTCGAAATTATCAAAAGTGACAGGTCTGGTAAATGTTTAAATGAGGATATACCTCAATATATCCTGATATCACCACTGATAGGTCCATTTCTGTAAAGCTTGGAATTATCCCTTCACACTGTTGAAACCATATTTAGTTATTTCCCCCTTTCACTTCATCTGATTAGCTATAATCCCCCTTCACTTTGTATGCACTTAATTGGTTGTACCTTCTGCCCCTTTCCTTTCTCTTGACCAATGGGATTCAATCTCCCTTCACCTGTCACTATATAAGCTGTGTCCTTTCTAATGTGTCTTCAGTTATTGTTTGTTACTGATGATGGCCTAACCGTCGAAATCGATTTAACAATGTAACTCTTTATTTTTCGTGGAAATAGACAACGTTTTTCACTAACTTCCGTTTTGTAATGGGTTTCCACAACTTCGTCGCAGTGATTTAGTTCGTATCAAGGGTGAGCTCTGAGACTAATTTCTTTCCTATTTATCTTAAGGTGCTGTGGATCCTTTCTGGATGTGGGGGAGTACAACTACAGCATAAGGAACCATTCATTCAAATTAGCAGCGTGCGTAATTTGGTTCCAATCCAACATGAGAAGCTGAAATTTTTAACGGGGCCCCACTGTCCCACCGGGCCCGGTAGTGTATAATGGGGCTCCGAACATGATCCGCCGCTAGGAGCGCTAGGGGGGGCGAAGGACCTAAGGAACATGTGGTTGACATGAATTTCCCCTTGTTGATACCTTGTGTCACCCCTTTTGGTTCATTATTTCCAATAATAAGCCTATGTGATCGTATAGCAAAAAATTTTATAATCCCCCCTCAAACTTTGTCACTTTAGTTTCAAGTTGCGTAGAATCCAAAGTTGAAATGTCCGTCCGCCGTCCAGGCCATAAAAGGCCTAAGAATTGACTTCCTGAAACCCGTTCTTTCGCACATAGACTCCATTTGGGGTCTAGTTGGTCCTAACGTTTAACCATCCCGATCGCTTTACTCGCATAGATGCTATGGGCCAAAAATGGGCGAAAAAGTGTCTTTTTCGTGCTTGAGTGTTAGACTTACACACGTGCGCACGCCTGGAACGCTTGGCAGGGGTCACGGTGGTTGGGGGGGGGGGGTGAGAGGAAGCGCCGCGGCACCTTGTGGCGGCTGGGGTGACCTGGGGCGTAGCAGAGGGGTGTAGGAGAATGGATATCTATTACTTTCACGTGTTATACACCCATATAATATGCTGCGCCAACCTGTGGGGGGTACGGCTTTAGGGGCATAGATGAGTAGCAGAAAGGCGTCCGGGGCGTATCAGAACGGATATAATGTATATTTTATATTATATTTTATTACTTTTACCCCATATAACATTAAACCTACCTTGAACACACTAGTATATTTAGTATATTATATCATACTTTAGTATGTTACAAAAATAATTGATCCAGCCCATCCTTCGTTCTTCTTCTTCCCAAAATCTTCTCAGATAGTTCGAAGCAAATCGTTTTTAAATTAAAATTGCATTACATGGGCAGGTTGGAGTCTGAACCCTCTGGATGAATAGCTATTTACTTATATTTCTGCCTAGGTAAGTGGGGTGTCGTCACCCAAGTAATTTCGGACGCAGAATCGACTGGGATATGTCCCAGATGCTTTTGGAATCCAGTGTACCTACGGTTTTAGTTTGATTCCTATAGAAATTAGCTCCGTGGATTGAATGAGACCACTCGGGAGCGCAGCCTGTAACGCGAGAACAGAGGTGGATACTAGAAAAGAGACTGGCGAAAGCCCCAGAGCATGCTGGTTACTATAGCTGGCTATCTGATTCAGAAATAATAAACCATTATGTAATAATTTGCAGCGTTTTTGCTCAACAATACGTTCGCCGCACCATCAACCTCATCTCAGTACTGGTCAAAAATGAAAATTATGTTAGGTATTAATAAATAAATTATTATTATAAAGAGACACACTGTTCAAACCGATACCGACTGAAATGAAAAACAACTTGTGTCCTCCACGACTGCTCTTATAAGTAACAAAAGGAGAACAAATCGGTAGGGTTCTTGTTTACGTGCTGCTCTCTACCTCGAGCCCTCAACTTGAGGTGCTGAAATTTATAACAGGGCTTCTCTGGGAGTAGTATAGTACAATATTATGAGTTGAGAAACCACTGAGTAGGCACCACTGTAGTTTGTTTTGCTGTTTAGTTTAAATGCTAAAGTTTGGAACGGGGCCTCTCTGAGTATGGTAGATCATGATTTCAACTTGAGGAATCACTAGAATTCGCAGAATGAGCTCTGTAGCGTATTTTGAGCCTGTTCAACTGTAGGTGTTGAACTTATGAACGGGACCTCTCAGGGTGTGGTAGAGTGTAATTGAAACTTTGGAAACCGTTCAGTCTAACCAGAATATCGAGCTTCGAACCTAATTTTGTGCCAATCCAATTTGAGATGCTAAAGTTTGAAACGGGGCTTCTTGGGAATAATTCCGACTTGAGGAAAGAGTTTAATTTGCAGTGACCTCTGTACTTTTGTTCCTATCTAACTTGAGATTCTGAAATTTGGAACGGGGCTCCTCCGGATGTGGTGGCGTGTAATATTACCACTTTAGAAACACTCCAATCTGCTGACTGGACTCTACCTAATTTTGTTCCCGTTCTACTAGAAATGCTGAACTTTGGAACTTTACCTCTCTCTCTATGGAAGTGTATAATTACAATTTGGGGAACCACTCTAATTTGCTGAGTGAGCTCTACAGCTAATTTTGTTCCTATCCAACTTCAGATGTCAAATTTCGGAACGGAGCCTCTATGAATGTGGTAGCTAGACAATTATTAATTGTAAATAGTATTTCCCTGGCACTGCTGACACAATTCACTAGAACTTTATGTGATGGTACACTGTGAGCCACATTCATATCTTGGATGAGCGCGAGCAAAGCGAGTGGGCACAGCTAGTATATATTATACAAATATATAAAAACCAAAACACTGTAGAGCAGTAAAAAATTGTTTGACTCTGCGGGAAGTCGAACCCCAGCTGTCAACACATAGTTTGGGGCCTTTCTTCGCGCATGTTTGGTTTTGACGATTTCGATCAGCTGAGTGAGCTAAATTCTCACCTGTTCGCCCTAGGAAGTTAAAATTTGACAGGGAGACTCTCTGGGTCAATAAGAAACTATTGAAATTATGGACTCTTTCCTGATCAGCTGATTGAGCTTAAATTCTCTCCTTTTTACTGTGGGAAGTTGAAGTTTGATAGGGAGACTTATCATGAAAGAGCCCACCATTTCAATCGTCTCTTAAAGTCCCAAAGAGTCACCCTATCAAATTTCAACTTCCTAGGGTGAACAGGAGAGAATTTAGCTCACTCAGCTGATCGAAATCGTCAAAACCAAACACGCGCGAAGAAAGGCCCCGAACTGTGTGTTGACAACCATAATAAAATTTTGGGAGCCAAACAAATGGGCCTATCAATAATGCAACCCATGCTTCGGAAAGAAATTAGCCTCAGAGCTCACTCTGCTGATCAGGGTGACTCCGTACCCTGTCATTACTATCCAACAGTCCTAAAGAGGCTCCATTCTAAATTTCAGCATCGTGGGATGAATAGAAATGAAATTAGTCTCACGGCTCACTCTGCTGATCAAGCTCATGACTTAAGACTTTCACGCGGTTACTTCCCAGTGCCTAAAGAACATCTGTACCAAATTTGGTCGAAATCCGTCAAACGGTGTAGAGTTGTATGAACAACATACATAAATTACGCACACACAAACTTTTCACATTTATACACATAGATTAGTCCTCCGACAAATAATATTGAATTGTTCCTTCTTATTCTGATCATCGTGGCCTAAATAGGATGTTTCCTTAAGTTGTCAATATTAATTTTGAATTAATTGATATCTTCTCATCTAAAAATGGGCATTGAAAAGTAGTGGTCTAAACGCAGGGCTTTTCGGGATGAAGTTCCAAAAGGAACGAAATTGTGAAGTTTCGCATAATAACGTTCCGAACCGGAACTAAATCTGTCGAACAATACATTTTTCGTTCCGCTTAATATTTTACTTCGTTAGCTATACACGATTCTACATCTAGTTTGCAACTCCACGGATTTTTATGGGTGAAAAATGAGGGGTTTCGAGTTTTCTCTGCATGCGGTCGTGTGGGGGTGTCGTCCCATTCCTATTCATGTAGATTTGTATTCATGTTGACATGAATAATCGGTTTTTCGGTGTCTAAAAACGACAAAATATCAGGGTATTTAGTCATTTACTAAGTCTATGTGCTCATTTCGGGCCTTCCATGGGGCCAAAACCACGGTATTTAAACATGAACTAAGCCTATACGCCCATATCAGGCCCTTCTTAAGGCGTAAACCACGATTTTTCGTCGTTCTTAGCTTTACTAAATCTGAAGGAAGCCTCCAATTTTAGAGCATTTCCTGTTAGTTAAAAAAAAAAGCCGAAACAAAAAGTTTCAGTCATGCAGCATGATCTTATGAGCGAATTTTCATAAACTACTTGTCATATTATATGTTAAATTGTATCGTTATTTGAGCTATTGGAGTACAAAGGAATTGTTAAGAACCAATTTTATGGCAAAAAACTCATACTAAATAAAATTCGGCAACTCAAAAAAGATTTTGGATTTTTTTGCAGTTTTTTAAATAGATTTTTCAGCAAATATTAATGAAATTTAAGTACGTTTTTCAGCATAATTTTGTGCAAATATTTGTTAATGTCCTAGTTCATTGTTTATAACTTTGTTTTGACTCAACTTCTGCTAAAAATTACAAATTTAACGATTTTTTGCCGTTTTTAGTGATTTTTGTTGTACATTTTTTAAAAGTTGACCAATTCAATGTGCTCAAAAAGTGCTGGCCAACGAACTCATACTTTCATTCGGAAAGCTTGATTTTTTGGCGCTAAAACGGGATTTTCATCTCAATCCTAAGGAGATTTATCGTCTGGAATGACACACACACAATCTATCAAACTTCAGGATTCGTTTCTGAATGCCTCAAAACGGATTTCAATGAAAAAAAATTTCAAACATTTTGATTTTAAAATTTTCCGAGCCATTGCAATACCTCCATTTTCTACGAAAATTCGCTAAAATAACCGTTCCAGGCAGGAACGGTTCCGGAACTGGAACGTTGTTTGTTGCTGTGGGGGAATTGGACGGAGATGATACGGAGAAACTCTTACAGGTCAGATCTCTATGTCTCTACAACACTCTACAACTCTCTATCAGAACAAAATAATAAAGTTACAATTTCGAGTCATAGTCGTAAAACGTATTCTACTCAAAAAAGTAACCTCTGCAAAAATTGTTTTTCTTCGATATTCCGAAGCAATTAGCATGATTCAAAATTGTAAGTTTTTTATTTAAAATATGGCCTTGCAATTCAGAAGCCGAGTGAAATGGAGTCATTCATGTCTTCCTAGTTCCTGAATATAACTTGGAATAGCATATTTTAGAGATTTTAATGAAATTAATTGCAAATATACCGTAAATTTGGAAAATAGTCCTATTATTATTTTTAGCTAACTTCATCAGTAAAGACTTATGGCTCAAAATAGTTTTTTTTAAATATTACATACCTAATCTATTTCTATTACTTGTTTTATTCGTGGCGGAGTAATGAGGTTGCTCTCAAATTGTTGTAGTATTACCTCCCAAGTAAATCTGTCATACGGGCCTCAAGTGATCGGGTTTTCATCCAGCAGTTCCTGTGTTGCCATGGCTTCTGCACTTTTTTCGATGTGAGAATGTGAACTTACTTATATTACATTTGAACACGCTATAGCTCTAGCTTTAGCAACCTGCACTTCCATATTTATCCAATGTACTTCTGGTAACCACGCTTACAACGCTCTCGTCACATTGCTCACTGAAGCGAGTGGCGGGCACATACTTGGTGCTCTCGTCTACCGTCCTTGGGCTCCCTTTTCCCGTGTCGCCTTGTGAATGGTAATTTTGATTTTGAATTTTATTTTTTAACTTCTTGCATGATTGTGAGGAAGCAAAATATCAACCGAGAAGTCACTGACAATTAATTAAAACTGATGAAGTGTCATAGAAAAACCAGGTTGAGGGTTGGCGGAAATAGAATACGAAACAGACTTGACGTTCAGGAGCTAGCTTGTCCCCCCACCATTGGCGCCTGGACGCTGTTTTTTCCGAACAGCTTTCATAGGTTCAGTTCCCTGACTGGAACGGTTCCGAAGAATGGTCTCCTCATTTCAGTTTGTCCCCCCACTCTACCCGCTTCTTGACAACCGATTATAGAACCCGAGGAAACCGTTCTTTCTCCTTTTTTCAATGTTTCGCTTTGGATTCGGATAAGATAATAGGTCCCAGCTCGATTTTCATGCACCCCGAGATACCAACCTACCTAATGTCTTATTTTACAAAAAAGCTAATAAAATTAATTCAATTCAACGATTCATTTCTCGTTAGAAGGCCTGGCAGAAGATTTCCGAACATGTAGGTACTGATTCCCGGTCATTCTAGAAGGACAGTGCGAGTTTATTTTTCTAGTACCTTGCATCTTCAGTTCCCCCTTCCTGTCACATTCGGGTATTTGGGGTATGTAATGTCCATCGCGATTACAGCGGTAATAATTTATCTCATGCCCATCCAATTTTTTCCTGGATTTCAACACGAACTTGATCGGTAACAACTTCAACCGGACGTTTCCACTCTTTAAACAGGGTCTCGGACTGAAAAGTAGGTACGATTCTCCTTCGTCACCCCCATTGAATGTTTATCAAACAAACCTCGCAAGTACAGGTGCCACACATCATCTGTTTTGGTGGAGGAACCAACCGGTTGATGCCATGCACCGAGCGAAGGAAATTCGGTCGGTTAGAAAAACTCTTGTCACACACAATTGAAGGAACCTCCATCCGTACTTAGGTAATAAATATAAAACTCAACTACACTAAAGCTAAACAGAACTAAACTAAACTGACGAAAAACCGGTCGGGTTGCTTTGTGATTGTGAAAAAGCAAAAATGGTAACCTGGCAAGAGTGATAAAAACTAGTTCTTGTTCAAACAGCTCCCGAAGAACTAGTTCGGAGCCGTTCCGGTCAGGGAACTGAAACCTATGGGAGCTGTTCGGAAACCACTGTGACCAGGCGCCTATGGTGGGGGGACAAGCTAGCTCCGGAACGTCAAGTACGAAACAGTCCCCAATCTATTTCTAAAAAAAATCCCCTGCTCGACCCTGGTCATCATCATGGTGATGAGTGAACAGAATAGTTGGGGGGGGGGGGGGGGGGGTTCGTTAGAAGCATGGGTTTCAGTTCTATTTTTACTGATTTCCCAAACTCATAAGTTGACCTTCTTTAAAATTTATTGTCTAGTCCAATGAGGATGGAAAATAGATGCCAGAAACATCCGTCCTCAAATGCCAATGAACACGTAGCAAAATCAAGAAATGTTGGCAAACTTTATGCGATTCAAAATAAATTGAAAATTTTCTCTGGTTTAGGAAAAACTGAGACGAAATTTAGCTAATCAACCTTTGGGGACATTGGTCTACTACTTAGCATTTTATTAAACAAAAACCTGAGGGAGGGTTTGAACAGCTGCGTCACAGCAGTTTTGAGATCACAGCTGTGTTGATATGCTCATAGGTTCATCATTGACTAATTATTAGCATCACTGAGTTGCCTTATTTCGCACATAATGTCATTATTATTATTTATTTTTTTATTTTCTTCTTTTTTTTGCAGGATATGGTGCGAAAAAAAATGAATTTAAATGCCGTTCATGGTGAACTCAATTTGGTCGTGGAGTGGCATTAAAAGGTCACTTGTATTTTATCTAAAATTCCTTGGAAGGCTCTTTGTTTTCTCCTCAGGCTCGCTCTTCTACCAGTTCCTAAGGTAAATTCTTGGTATGGTTTAAATATGATCAGTTCTGTGTGTCATTTTGTACGAATCTTTGTTACCATCCAAGAAAAACAAGTTCAACTCTTTTCAAAATTTGATGGTTTTGTTTAAAGGAACAAGAACGCTGCAAATTATTTCACAAAGGTGTATCAATTCTGTATTAGATATATGGTAGGTACAGTAGTGTGTTCCTAGTAGATCCGTTGGTTTCAATACATCGTGTAGTAATGAGGACGTTTAGGGCGAGCGAACTGGATGCTAACCACAACTGAGAAACATTGACTGCACCTTGAAGTCACGTCAAATCCTTTATGGATCTAGTTGTAACGCTATGGAAGGAGGAAATTTTCTCTTTTTCCAATGCTTTTTAAATCGCCATTTCAATAAATTTTATAAAGAGCTGTAAATGTAAAACCGAGTGGGGGCGAGTGTCAACTGACAGGAGACTGAGCGGGAAAACGCAAAGGAGGTTATCGGCGCACAAGGTTATTCGAGACGACTACTTTTGGTTTATTATTTCCAATAATAAGCCTATGTGATCGTGTAGCAAAAATGTTTATAACCCCCCTCAAACATTGTCACTTTACGTTTCAAGGTGTTTAGAATCCAAATTTGAAATGTCCGTCCGTTGTTTGCCGTTCGCCATCCGCCGTCCGGGCCATAAAATGCCCAAGAATTTACTTAAAAAACCCGTTATTTCGCACATAGACCCCATTTGGGGTCTAGTTGGTCCTAACATTTAACCATCCCGATCGTTTTACTCGCATAGATGCTATGGGCCAAAAACGGGCAAAAAAGTGTATTTTTCGAGGCTTTGAGTGTTAGACGCACGCCTGGCACGCTTGGCAGGGGGTCACGGTGGGTGGTGAGGGGGTGGAGTGAGAGGAGGCGCCGCGGCACCTTGTGGTGGCTGGAGTGACCAGGGGCGTAGCAGAGGGGTGTAGGAGAATGGATATTATTTATTACTTTTACGTGTTATACCCATATAATACACTGCGGCACCATGAGGTGGGTACAGCGTTCCTTCGAGGCATGAATATATGTTTTTGTCTAGGTCATATTTGTGTGTTAATACCAATGCTTTTCCTACGCATATTTAATAACATATCCTCTCGACTTTTCGTACGTACTTAGATAATGATATTATTAAGGCAATAACTATTTGAATAGATAGGAGCTCAAATCGAGAAATATAAACATGCGTATATAATTATAGAAGTATAGGTTGTGGCAACTCGAAATAGGACACGCTGAGGAGTCTGGACGGGCCTTATGACGTACGCAAGCCAACTAAAACTACGATCATACTCAATTGAAAAAATAATAAACCTTTGTGAAATAATTTGCAGCGTTTTCACATGTTTTTACGGATTGCGATCCGTTAACGTATCTGAGGGGGGAGGGGGGGGGGGGTTCTGTAACTCTTGGAAGTATGACCAACAGTGGACTAGTTTTCCACTGGACTAATTTTCCACCAACAGGCAAAAAACGTGGGCTAAGCAACAGTAGTAAACTGACCAAGAGTCTTGTTTCAGGTATTACCGCCAGCAGGTTGGCCCCCAACTGAAAAGACAGAGAAAACCTGGAATTGTCAGTTAATTCTTTGCCTCAGGAAAAGTCAGGGGAATGTCAGGGAATTTTGCGAAAACCATCAAATTTTTTAAATGAAAACTTGGTGTAATAATTTAAAGTATTTTTACGAGGGTTGTCCAGAAAATAAGTTCCGTTTTGATCTGTAGGGTGGTAGGAGTGGCTTTTGCCAAATCTGGTAACACCGCTCGAAACAGGAGAGGTGGGAAAATAGAATGAGAGGTGCGTGACCTCAGTCGGTCAGTTACCAACGTCAGGGCAGGTGGTTGAAATGGAGGCCTCCACGTCGCGTCCCGCCACCTCGATCCCCGTTCCCTCTCGAGTTGTTGTGCGCGGAGTGATTCAATTTCTTTATGCACAGGGTTTCAAATCAGTTCAAATTCACAAACAGCTCATTTCTGTTTTGTGGAGAAGGTGTAATGAGTGAGTCAATGGTGAGGAGATGGGTACGTGAATTTAAGGCGGGAAGACATTCACTTGAGGATGAAAGTGGGAGAGGCAGACCCTCAGTTGTGACGGACGAAATTGTCGCAGAAATCGACAATGCAGTTCGCAAAGATCGTCGTTCAACCCTGGATGAACTCCACCGGAGTTTCCCAGACATCTCACGATCCCTCATCCATGAGACCGTCTCAGAAAAACTTGACTTTCGGAAAGTTTGCGCTCAGTGGGTCCCTAGAGAGCTGACCCCCCAACACAAGGAACAACGACCACAGCGCAACTTTTGGATGAGTTAGGTTGGGATGTTCTGACCCATCCACCTTACAGTCCCGACTTGGCCCCTTCAGACTATCACCTGTTTACCAAAATGAAGGCGGCATTGGCGGGAGAACGTTTCACAAGTGACGAAGAAGTGAAAGAAGCTGTCACAAAGTGGACCAAGGAGGTAGCGGCAAGCTTTTATGAGGAAGGAATTTTGAAGCTCATTTCGCGATATACCAAATGTATTGACGTCGCCGGGGATTACATGGAAAAATACATGTGTTCAACTACAATACCTGTAAGTTTCAAATTTTTTAAATAAAAACTTGATTAAAAAAAAAAAAAAAAAAAAAAAAAAAAAAACGGAACTTATTTTCTGGACAATTACCAAGAGTGGTGATTAAACTGTTCAGAAAGTAACAACGCTACACCAGATACAAAAGTGAATAGATGTGCCATTGGCTCACCTGGTAACTAAATCGCCTTGAGTAAACCATTTGTGAGAAAAATCAGCAGAATATTGAACTAGGGAGAAAAAATCCAGCAGAGTAGTGGATTGATCCAGTGAGAGTCCCAAAACTAGTTTGTATACATAAGCTTATCAAGGACGGAGCCTTTCAAAACACGAGTAAAGACGCCCGTTGGGTGACAACGGAGCGACAGCAGCGCTTTCTCTGGGCTTCTGACGGGAACTTTGTCACACTCCCCCCCTTAGAGACATACTTGATTGAAGAGCAAGTATGTAAACCAGGTAGAATAGTTTACTGGCTCAGAACTGATGCTCAATTAGTAAATAGCTGCATTGGCAATTGAGGATGAGAAAAGAGAATTTAAAACAGGATGGATTGTCAATGAATCTTCATAAGTATTCATTAGGTAATTATTATGTGCCCACGTTGGGGACTTAAACTGGGATTTAAGCCCTAGGAAATAATAATTGAGAACAATGCCCTTGAATTAATAATTAGGAACAATGCCCTTGTATAAAGAATATATAAATAATGATAAGAATGGCAAAGGCCAGGTATACCATAGGTATGAAATTGAAATTATAAGAGAGGGGATAAAATTGAGAAATTATAAGTCAATGACCAATGAAATTATTTATATACCAAAGGGTGATAATGGGAATTCCTTCTGGAAAACCTGGGCTATGTTTCTTCTGAAACATTACCGCCCCAAAAATAGTGGATCGGATTACTAGGCGTCAGCCGTCCATAATCCTAACCACGCTCTGCTGCCATATCACGAACTTAGAGCGCCCCAGAGGTGCAATGGGGTCCCAAATCCACACTCATAGATAGAGAGGGGTGTGACAGTACCATAAGAGATGCCATTCTTACTAATATCATCAATGTGCTATGTTCGGAGCAGATTGGTTTTCCAGTTCTTGGATCACCCTTCCATTGCCAAACGCAGCCTTTCAAAAACATGAGTAAAGACGCCCGTTGGGTGACAACGGAGAGACGGCAGCGCTTTCTCTGGGATTCTGACGGGAACTCTGTCACATGCTAGGACTTCTCAGGAGGGTTAAGGAGGGGGAAATTGACCCATTGGAATGTGGAGTCGTGTGTAATATTCACTGAGCAATTTTCCAACGACCGATTTTTGTGGGATGGGAAATCGGGAAGTTGTATTTTCTCTAGTAACGAATGGTAGTAGGTGAAAAAAAAAAAGTCCAGTCATGCAGCATGACCCCATGAGCGAATTTTTGAAGAAATCTTCGACATTTCAGTTGCTATTGACCGATTTTTACAACTAGCGAACGGTAATATTTCGATTTTTGACTGATTTTTCAACTTTGAAATTTTTGAAAACTTGATACATATTATTATAGACAATTTTACGCTGATTCCGAATATAACATGTTAGTATGCTGAACAAATTATTTCGCACAACAATTCGCAAAAAACAGGATATTTTGAAATTTTTGACTAGATTTTTGAAAATTTCAACCCGAAGATGTAATCCGATCATGCTGGCCAACGAACTAGAACTTTCGTTTTGTGTCCTTAACATTTTAAAATTAGTTTGAAGTTTCTAGCACAATTCTACGGACAGTTATCGTCTGGAATGACACATACATACATATATACCTACATACATAAAAAAATGCGTTAAACTTCAGAATATGATTCAGAATTCAGAATATGATTTCTGAATAAAATTCTTTCAAAAAATCACTTTCTACGAATTTTGAGGCCAGAGCCATAGCTTAATTTTCTTCAAAAATTCGCTAAAATGAAATTTTTGATGTCGGACGTAAATTTGGAATCATCTCCAGAGCTAAGAAATCCATGCTGTTGAATAAAAGGGAGGCAGCATGACCGTATGGAAGAATTTTCCTGAATGATTGTATTACAATTAGATAAATTGTTTTGATATCTGAGCACTTTGAGGGCAAGAAATTATTAAATATAAGTAGGCTGTTTTTTTCTTCTTTAAATTATACGGTTTTCGTTTTAGAAGCATTAAAGGTACATCAAAATGACGAGCAAAAAATATATATACTCGTAGGTATATTTGAATTTGATATTTTTTGTCAGCGAAATTTTTAGTTCGGTCAGGGAAAAGTCAGGGGAATTTAATATTTCCATATGGGGGCCACCCTGCGTGAGAACCGGCATGGTTCAACTCTTGGCGGCAAAATGAATACAAATTTCTTCATTTTTTTCACTTTAACATTAAGGACCACAAACTCATGAATTAAATTTATATTCAATACATGAATTATAAAAAATATAAATCAATGAATTACAGAGTGATATAGTATGAGGAAACACCAAAATCTCAGTGTAAATACAGTTAACCTCATCTTGTAAACCTCATCTTGTAAACCTCATTAAAATATAAAGTAGGACTACACCAAAAACCTGTAGGTAGTACAAACACTTCAACAAGAAATTCCTACGCATGGGATTGAGTTCCTTTGTAGGATTTTGTTTTGTTCTGAAAATAATAAATTCCATAAGGCATCCCCTCTGCTTGTAATTATGTATAAATTAGTCAGTTTTTGTAATACCAAAGTATTGCACCTACTCTCAATTATAACAAGAAGTTTACTCTACTAGGAGTCAAAATTGTTATCTACAACAAAGGAAAAAAAAGAAGTTTTTGAATTGAAAAATATATGTGGAGGTGGTGAAAAGTTATCCAGAGCGGAGAAGGATAACACCCTTACAGAACACCTGGAGAACTTTTGAACACACACATCCAACTCATTCTATCTACAAATACCTAACTGGCTCTTCCAACCCCCCTCCAAACACAAACACCTGACTGGCTCTACTAACACCTAACTGGCTCTTCCAAACCTACTCTTTAGAGTGGAGTTACTCTAAAACAGGTGGACAAGGTTCCCCAATCTGTCACTAGGATGGGTTGGAGTTGGAGTTGTCTACTCTCTTGTTCCCATGCCAGGAAATTGACTCTGTAACAGGTTGGTCAGGTGTCACACACTAGGGTGGGAGGGTGGGGCGGGCACACACAGCCAACTCATTCTACCTACAAACACCTGACTGGCTTCTCAAAATGCCCACTCTTTATAGTGGAGTTACTCTGAAATAGGTGGACAAGGTTCCCCAATCCGCAGTAGGGATGGGTATCGTTATAAAAATATCGATATAAGGTATCGATACAGTATCGGGATGCAAGTATCGATACACCAAATATCGCTTGAGCAAAATATTGATATTTATAAATATCGAGTATCGATACCACATCCACAATATTGCTTAAGAATACGTCATTCCCATCAAAAAATTTCAAACCGGAGTTTGAATTATTTATCTTGATGGATGGAGGTCATTGTACAATAAAGTTCATGGTTGAAGATATATTATTATCTGGAAAAAATTATATTATTTTCATATTAAAAATTATTTAAAATACAGGGTCGTCTTAGATGGTCTTGCTTTCGAAGTAGATGAGGTTGATGGTATTGGCTCCTTTACCTTCTCTCATGGTTTCTCTTCATGTGTAAGGAAAGATTTGTGGTGTTTCCTGATGTTTTGATGGTTTTGAAACAATGTCGACACTCTGCACTTATCCGCAGTGAAACTAGCTGTGTATTTCGAGTTAGAGGCTTACAGAACACCTGGAGAAGTTCTACTAGGCAAATATGGTGGTTTTGATGTTCTGTGGAAAAGTTTTCCCATCAAAATAAAGTTACAGAACACCCTCCCTGTACGGAAGGGTGCGTCACCAAAACTCATTGTCTCTAAGCTTTGGGGCTGGATTTTCGATATCGCACGACGTATATGTCTTACGGATCTACTAGGAACTCTCTAATATTTAAATATGCCTACGAGGTGTGATAAAACACCTACACTCGTAATTTTGTAAATCACAAAAGCTGATATAATGGTACCATAGAACAGTACTTCTTTGCTCCACTTTTTAGTGAACTTTCTTAAAAAATGAAGCTAAATAAGAATGTTTCTAAAATTTTTTCATTGAAATCCGTTTTGATTGGGATAAAAATACATTTTTTTCGTCAAAGAAGCAAAAAATTCAAAAGAAAAGACGAGTTCGTCGGGCAGCGCTTTTTGAGCAAAGTAAATTGCTGAAATCTCACAAAATGTGCAGCATGATTCGCCAAAAATTACTAACAACAGCTAAAAATCGATTAATTTATATTTTTAGCGATTTTTTTTATTTGTTTGACCCATTATTAGCTATTTTAGCAGGTCAGGGGGGGGGGGGGGAGGTCAGGGACACCCTGTATAATTTACAAATAGCCCCCCCCCCCCTCCATCAAATGTCCAGTTAACGATTTATTTGCTTAAAAAAATTCAGGATAATCATGAATGTGCATGTATCATAAAAAAGTTCCAGTCTTGCAGTATGAGAGAATGGAGAATTTTCATGGTTAGTTTTTATTTTCTCAATAGAAATATTTGATCGAAGCTTTCCAAAAAGGTGTCATATGATGGGTATCTGACCAGTTATACAGGGTGGTCCGTAATAAACGGACACATTTTAAAATCCTGTAACATTCACAAATTCGATCGTAGGGATTAAAAAATAAGCATAACGTGTAGAGAAAATCAGTAAGTTTTATTCAAAATCGAAAAATCGGAAAACAATTATCAAGTTTTAAAAATTATGTCATTTAAATGACGACCCTGTTAGGTAACGCACAGTTCAAGACGGTCCTTGAAGTTCTGCACCACTCTTTGCACCATATCTTCCGGTATTTCCGCGATTTCTCGTCTTATTGACTGCTTCAATGCTTGAATGGTTCGTGGTTTGTCCACGTACACTTTAGATTTCAGGTGGCTTTTTGCGAACGATTTTTCCCGGACGCGTGATCTCCCGGCATGGGGATGTTCCCTGGCCTCTGCGTTCCCCAGACCTCACCCCCTGTGACTTTTTTCTATGGGGCCACCTGAAATCTAAAGTGTACGTGGACAAACCACGAACCATTCAAGCATTGAAGCAGTCAATAAGACGAGAAATCGCGGAAATAACGGAAGATATTGTGCAAAGAGTGATGCAGAACTTCAAGGACCGTCTTGAACTGTGCGTTACCAAACAGGGTCGTCATTTCAATGACATAATTTTTAAAACTTGATAATTTTTTTCTGATTTTTCGATTGTGAATAAAACTTACTGATTTTCTCTACACGTTCTGCTTATTTTTTAATTAATCCCTACGATCGAATTTGTGAATGTTACAGATTTTAAAATGTGTCCGTTTATTACGGACCACCCTGTACGATGACGTCATGGCCCCTGCCCTTGCAGTACTATACGTCACGGGTGATCTTCCTTCCCGTTTATTGGCCAAACTAAACGGTCTTTTGAGCTGAAAATTGGACCTAGGTGGTTTTCCAGTGCGTTGAATTCGAATTTGAGGTCAAAGATGTGAAATTCAAACACATGCAAGTTCCCCATTTACGTAAATTCTCGGATTACCTATATTATGTTACATTGTTTTGAAATTTGACCACTTTGAGATCAAGAAAATTGTTCACTACCAATCGTATGCCCAAAAATATAATATTCTGCGATTATGAAAACATATAGGTAGTATTTTTACCTTTTTTGCAGTTTTTATTGATTTGTCAGCAAATAGTGAAATTCAAGTACTTACATATGTACATTTTTCAGCATAATTTTGTGAGGACATTTTTTATTGTTCCAGTTCGTTTTATTGTTCAATGAACTTCTTTTGACTAAAAACCTGTTAAAAAATGTAAATTTCACAAATTTTAGGCAAAACTACAGAGCACTGAGTTCATTTTTTCCAGTCACCAGGTGTCTCAAAGGGGTGTGGGGAACCAGCGTTTGGTGTAGAATTTTTTTCAACTGTATACGTTTTTTGTGGTACTGAATACGAATCCGAAATTTCCTAACAAAATTTATCGGCCAAACACCATCAAAAATTTTGTTATCAACTTTTCGAAAAATCAAGATAACTTCAAAATTGAATGTCTGCAGCTTACAAATGACGCCTCCAACGAAAAAACTCATTCAATAGGAGATTTAGAGCATCTAATTTTACATTCATAGAACACAAAAAATTTATTTTTCGGTCAAATGAAAATTTAGAAATTTATAATTGTTTCATAAACACTCCTGAGCTACTATTGTCATGCCGACAGTTACGTATATTAAAATGCCTTAACCTTACGATGGTAATGTGGAAAAATATACGGATGGTAACACTGGGTCTGATGGACCCAGTACTCTACAATTTTAATTTCACAAAGATTAAAGCTAAGAAACAAAGTAATAGAACGTATGCTACATTAAAATATCCATGGAACTATGACGAGAATATGTATTTATCTTTTTTTGCACTATTTTTAAATTCAATTTAATAATATGTTATAAAAGATTCTGGGCATTGAGAAGTGATGCCAGTACCGAGCACATCCTAACGGATTGACACCAGACCTCCACTAAACTATTACATCATCCTGATTTATTTGTCCAAAGTCCAACTAATCTGAATTTTTACGAAGGGATTGACTATTTGATGTTATGTATTTTTGAGATGCGAGCACCCAGACCACCATACTATGCACAGCATTCTGATCTATGCACTCTAGGTTTGGAGACAATCCGCTAGGATGCGCTCGGTACTGGCATTACTTCTCAATGACCTAGACTCTCCTTGTCATAACCTAATCACTTAGTCACCTAAACCTAATCCAATTTACATCTCATTTAACTGGAGAAAAAAGTGTTTTCTCATCATTGCAAAGGAACTTTTTTATAGCAATCTAAAGTAAATAAAGTTGAGAAGTCATGCTTTATCCCCTCTACTTCGGAAAAAAATTGATCTCGTAGCTTTTGAAGTATGGGGAATTATGAGATACCAGTTTTGGGGAACCCAAACCTGGCAAACAGTTGAAACAGCAGTGTGAAGCCGATGTCACATGGTGCGCTATGTCCGGAGACGGAAAGACGGAACGCAATGTGATTGGCTGTTGGAACAACAGTTTAGGATGGTGGCTGCCATGTTGCCGGAATGGTCGGTCGTCGGTCGGCGGTAGAAATTTGTATACCGTTGCCACGTTCCGTCGAGCGTTGCGCAAGCTCATTGGACAGGAATGTTGATAACCTCAAGTAGAGGTTTCAGATCAGAGAGGGTTTCAGTAGGAAGGTGAGGGATTCCGTTCACCAAGGTGCCGTTTCATGTGAACAACGTGCCGCATTCCGCCGCCCCCCCCCACTGGATTTTTCGGCCTTCCGTCTTTCCGGTTGTACGCTCATACCGCTCCATGTGAAACCGGTTTTTATAGTTTCACTTGTTGAAGTTGATTTTACTGGAAAAACCTCAAGCCATTTACTATATAGGCATCGACCACCAGGAGATACATGTGACCATAAAATGGACCAGCATGGTAGATACGCAGGCGCTCCCAGGCGGTGGCTTCACCTTCCCAGGTGAAGCTAAATGATCGTGCAGGATTGTTTGCCACTGCTGCACAATCACCACTGTTCCAGTAGACAGACGTACCACAGACCAGTAGACGTACGATCATGCTAGAACTTTCATTTTCTGTACCCCGACATGTCCCAAGTCCAACTCTTCTAAAATTCTCATTCAATATTTCTGAGGTATGTAGACGGGACTACTGAAAAATAATCAGCTGTTGTAGTTTAAAGAGCTCTCCATTTTCCTCCCCCTGTGATCTGCCCTGTCAGAGATCTTCCAACATCACATTCTATGTTGGATCATTCATGGTAGCTGTGCCCCAATCCCTAGCTGTAATTGGTAATGCTGAAACGGAGTAGAATTCCACCAAGCATACCTTTCTATCTGAATCCGTTGCCAAGTTATGATTTGTTGTTTTTTTCCCCCCGAGTAAACCATGCTTTTGACATGAACCCCACATCTCTCCCCTTCAAATCCATTTTTCTCAACATTTTTTTACAACAATTTATTTATGAGGGAATTACATGTGAATGGTTCTCCGGTATGTTTAGTGGGCAGATGGATGACGGATCAAATCGGTTTCTTCGTTCTATGTCCTTATTACTGATGACTGCTCCTAGTAAATCCGAGGTGCAATGCTTTTCTCAACATTTGAACACATTTCTTGATGTCATGCCTTTAAAAATTACTTCCCTCTCAAAGAAATGACAGTTTGGAGAACTGTATGGTTCTCCGCTGTGCCTTCCGCTGGCCGAAATGCTCTCTGGACGTCACCTATGGCACCAGCAGCTCACACACGCAGACACACACATTTTTTTTTTTTTTTCTAAGAAACCTCCCCTCAAAGACGGAGGGAGCACGCCATTAAATTGAAAAATAAACAAATAAAATAAAACAGTGGGGAGGACGCCCAGGTTTACCCGACGCCGGCTCTAGGGATAAGGGAAGTTGTAGGACGAGGAGGAAGGATGGGATGAAAGGATGTGCCCCTATAAAATGACCACCAGTTCAAGTAAGAACTCCTCAGGACGCGGGTGGTGATATCACGGAGTACTTCTGCCGAGATGCCCAACTCGAGTAACTCCGTGGCGCTTTTCCCGCACCACACGCTGCGCCATGACCCGGTTGCGGCATTGATATTGATGTTATTAGGTGCCACTCCTTTTAGCTCAGATATCGCTTGGCGCAGATCATTTCTATCGTATTTACTTTTCTTAGCCCGCCAGGTCTGCTCCATGTCCACGCTGCCACTGACAACCTGGACATCCAGGATTATAGCAGACCCATCGAGCTTGATCGCAACGATATCTGGCTTCTTGCCCCGGTCACTCGGCATGTGGTATGGTCTCTCCCTTTCGATGAGGGAATTACATGTGAATGGTTCTCCGGTATGTTTAGTGGGCAGATGGATGACGGATCAAATCGGTTTCTTCGTTCTATGTCCTTATTACTGATGACCGCTCCAAGTAAATCCGAGGTTCAATGCTTTTCTCAACATTTGAACACATTTCTTGATGTCATGCCTTTAAAAATTACTTCCCTCTCAAAGAAGGTAAAGGCATGCGTTTGAACTCTATCGAGGTATCGAATAGTTTTGGGTTGTTGGATTTGAAGGACTCGAACTACATTACCTTTCCATAACGATAATGTCACTCTACTTGTTTATCTTGAAATTTTTCTATGTTTCTTCTCAGGCTTGCTCCCCATTTTCATTCTCTGTACTGTTCTGTTTTTATTTTATTCATTCATTTATTATTATCATTTTTTTAGATTATTATTGAGAACATTTTGTTTGTTTCTCAGGATGCCTACCCACTGCGGGGATCCTGTGACCTCTGCTCTTCAACAATCACTGTTGACTCAGAGGCGTCTCAAAGATAGCTCTGTTCTTAACTTCAAACTCGTCACCAATGCTAAGCAGGTAAGATATTTGATTAGTCTTATAAAACTATAGAGTATAATTCATTATTGAAGACACTCAACCATTCAGCAATCATTTTAGAATTACACTACCTATTATAATTTTAATCGGTCATCCCTTATGATCGATTGATCTTACAATTTATGATGCGGTTAGTCACTCGCGACGAAGTTGTGGTAACCTATTTCAATGATAAAAGTAAAAGTAAAAAGGTTTTGTATTTCCACTAATTAAAGAGTTGTTGAAATGTCGATCGATTTCATTCGTTGTCAGTAATAAAGAATTACTATTGTTTGTTAAAATAAAATATTGTTACAGTGTTATAAATCATGTATAAAAGCAAAATATTAATCTATATGTGTTGTATGCAAAACGGGTTTTGATAATACCCAAAGGCACCTACAATGTAATACTAACTATAGGTAGGTATCTCGAAGTACCATTAGGTAGTGTGAAAAGTCGGTGTAATGAATAAAAATCCATTAATTACTTATCCTTCCGTACGAATATAATATTTAAAGTATTACAACATGACAAAATAAATAATAAATAGGAGAACAGAAGTTCATAAATTCACCTACTTTACTGGCAGTTTTGAATAGGTAGGTACCCCCTTTTGAATGCCCACGTGGTTGCAGCTCAATCAACGTTGAAATCCGTTGCTCCGTCGAACAGCAGCTGGAAACCGGTCGGCTTAATTCTCGAAAAACGGTGAAATGTTCCGCTGAAGTATACAGGGTGATTCCCTCGTAGATGCAAAAAAAATTTTGGGTGAAACTACATCCAAAAAGGAGTAAAATGCCGCCAACTGCATATTTTTATCTCAATCCGTTCTCGAGATATGATTTTTTAAGCTTTTTCAGGAAAACAGTGTTTTTTTTTTTCTTTTAAACTCGAATTTATCCACTTTACTTCATTCAATTTTAACTTTTGACCACATTTTCGGAATCAGCATTAAATTTCCTATAAGAATAGTGTACTTTTATTCTTGAAAAGTACTGTCTAAAGACCATAACAACTGCTCAAACGTAGACCAATTCAATAAAATGAAATTTCTGAAAATCTTTGAAACGTCACTTCTCTTTCAAAAAAGATTCTGGAGACTGGCAAATCTCATGAAAACTTCTTCATTTAATACGGTTTCCAACGGTATGGTCAATTTTGAGATTATCTTGTTTCTTCGTTGAAAAATTTAAGTTTTAATGCAAGAAAACGTTAGGCGATTTCAAGTTGTTTTGTCATCAGAGGGAGAAGTTACCCTAAACAGTAAATAGGTCTAAGGTTCAAAATTAACGCATTACAGTGTAAAATGTTGGGAAACCTAATTTCAATTTGTAATCGGACATTGTTGTCACAAATTAAAAACATTTAAAAAATTTTTACATTTTTTTTCTACCCTCTGATGAAACCCCCCATTTTTAAGTGCCTAAAGTTTTCTTGCATTTAAACTTGAATTTTTCAACGAAGAAACAAGATGATCTCAAATTTGACCATACCGTTGGAAAGCGTATTAAATGAAGAAGTTTTCATGAGATTTGCCAGTCTCCAGGATTTTTTTTGAAAAAGAAGTAACGTTTCAAAGATTTTCAGAAATTTCATTTTATAGAATTTGTCTACGTTTGAGCAGTTGTTATGGTCTTTAGACGGTACTTTTCAAGAATCAAAGTACACTATTCTTATAGGAAATTTAACGCTGATTCCGAAAATGTGGTCAAAAGTTAAAATTGAATGAAGTAAAGTGGAGAAATTTGAGTTTAAAAGGAAAAAAACACGGTTTTCCTGAAAAAAAAACCGTTAAAAAATCATATCTCAAGAACGGATTGAGATAAAAGTATGCGGTTAGGGGCATTTTACTCCATTTTTGATGTAGTTTCACCCAAAAATTTTTTTGCATTTGCGAGGAAATCACCCTGTATATGGTCCAGAGGTACCGAAGATAGGTATAATAGAAGGGCGCCCTGTGCTCAAAACAATACTTGGAGAAAATCCGAAAGGAATGAGCGGAAATTCTGACGATGCAGGTATAATAAATTTATAGGAGCTAAGACAAAGGCAGATTTCTCAATTCAATCTTGTGCACATTTAAAAAGAAGAAGGTAGATTGGTAGTGAGAGTGGGATGCTGTGTAACTTGAAACCTGATTGTAGGAACTAGGTAAGTTTTTATTGGCAACTGAAGGTAAAACAGAAGCTATTGATTTTATTTTTCCAACTAGGTAAGTACCTACCTGATGGGCCGTTTTTCGTAAAAGGGACTATCCGGAGAGGACTTCCCATTAATAATTTGGAGTAAAAAACAATCTCCATAAATTATCAAACGTACTCTACACAAGGCAACCATTAAATGATGCATTTATCAACTATTTAATACATAAATCTAAATTAAAACAGAAAATGTCCACTAATCTGCCATGTCCAGAACCCGATTTTCCAACTTTGCATGAACAGTGTGGATCATTGATTTCAACTTGCATCCCAAAAATTACAAGATTTGTTAATTATACCTATCTAAAGATAAACAAAAACGCTGCAAATTATTACACAAAGGTTTATTATTTATGTATTAGACAGTCGTGTCCGAGACCTCGGAGAGGAAACATCGCGCTCGAGATATTCGGAAGTTTGTTTCGCTAATGTGAATTATCAGTGAAAAATGAACCCACCGGACGCCGCCCGGTCGGTGACCCTTCGTGAAGTTATTGAAGAAACTGAGGCCACAGTTGCGAAAATAAAGGCTGAGTTGAACGTGTTTACCAAACAACTACAAGATTCACCACTCGTTCATCCAATTGGTGAGTTATTTAAAACCGTTTCTACTCTAATTTCATTTCTGAGTGAGACAAACGAAGTGGTTTTGGAGGAGAAAAGAAAGGTGACTCTGCAGTCAGCGTTATTAAAGCAGCGCGATGAGCAAATCGAATGTCTCAAGGAGAAAATCGAAGAACTAGGCTCACAAAAATCGCTGAAGCCACAACAGTCGACTGTGCGCTATTATTCAGACAAGAGCGAAGATGTCGACGAATCAGAAAAGGAATTCTCTGATCCCCAAAAGCGTAAAAGGAAGAAATCCAAGGGTAATATTCCAACGCAGAAAAAAACAAAACAAATTTTAATAACCAAGGACCCGAAACCCCCACCAATCTACTTGCATAAAATCACCGATAATTATAAAACGATTGAGGAAGCGGTGCATGAACATGCTCCAAATTCCAAAGTCACTGTTATGAGGGATAATCAGGTTAAGATTAACCCATCTACCTCGGATGGATTTCGGAACCTAAGTGAATTCCTTCGAAACGAAAAATGTGAATTTCACACGTACCAAGATAAACAGACTAGACCCTATTCAGTCATGATCAAGGGTATACATAAATCTCTGTCTGAAACAGAGATAGAGCGCCGATTCCAAGTAGAATACCCTGATCTCGGAAAAGTAAAGGTCACACGCAAACTAGGGTGGAAAACGAAAAACGCCCTGGACATGTGCATAGTTGCCTTTGAAAATGGGACTAACATAAAAGATATACATGCAATTACATCCTTACATGGAGCGAAAATTGCTGTGGACAGTCTTAAGTCTCCTAACCTTGTTGCACAATGCAAAAACTGTCAAGGTTTCGCACATACGAAGAATTATTGTGTCCTTGAGACAAAATGTGTCAAATGTGGTAAAAACCATGCGACAAAAGATTGCCCCAAGCCCGTTTCAATACATCCAAAATGTGTCAATTGTAACTCAAACGAACATCCCGCAAGCTACAGAGGATGCATAGTTGCGATCGAGGCCCAAAAGAAGTATAAGGAGAACACTCGAAAACAGCAAAGTGCAAAATTCACTGTCACGACACCGTCACAAGTTCTTCGGGAAAGAAATTCAACTCCCTACTTACAAGGAGAAGGGGGAGAAAACTTAAAAACATACGCGCAAGTCCTCAAAAACGTCCAAACGCTTCAGCAAAAACCTCCGTTGAATGAGAAACATGCTGACCCATTAACTGTTATTCTTGATCGTCTAAACCAAATTGATCAACGATTCACTGAATTCAATAGAAGAATCGGAGCACTGGAAAGTAAACTCCAATCCAAATCGAAGAAATAACCATGAAATATCTCAACATTATGTCATGGAATGCAAATGGGCTCATATCTAGAAAAATTGAGCTCCAATTAGTGCTTGAGATAAATAAAATTGACATTTGTCTTGTGTCAGAAACACATTTTACTAAAGAATCTTATTGCAAAATAAGGGGCTACAAATGCTACCATGCACTTCACCCAAGCAATGCTGCTCAAGGAGGAAGTGCTGTTTTCATAAAAGAAAATCTCTCCCATCACGAATTCACTAAGATTGAAACAGAAATGTTCCAGATTAGTGCAATAGAGGTAAAAATGGAGTCATTCTCAACCATAGTAGCGAGCATCTATATACCACCAAAACACACTGTCAAAGAAGAAGATTTTGCTGATGCGTTTGAGCACCTGGGAAATCGGTTTATCATCGGAGGGGACTTCAACGCCAAAAACACATACTGGGGCTCCCGAATCACCTCTACACGAGGAAGAGAACTGTACCAGTACACATCTAATCATAACTGTGAACCACATTCAACAGGCAAACCAACATACTGGCCAACAGACAGAAAGAAACTTCCTGACCTCATTGATTTCTTCATTACCAAAAACATATCAACAAACTATCTGTTAGTACAAGAATGCTTTGACTTAAGTTCAGATCACTCGCCCATTATTCTTACGTTAAGTGACTGGATCATCCAAGCTCAACAAAATCCGACACTTACTAACAACAAAACAGACTGGATCAACTTCAGAATTGAAATAAACCAAGAAATTGATCTCAACGATTCTCTAGACACCCCAGAAGAAATAGACAGTGAACTAGCAAAACTCGTTTGTAGCATACAAACAGTAGTCAGCCGCAACACACCAATTATAAAAAAGCGACAAAAAGGCTTGAACTATCCAAGGGAAATAATGAAAGCTATTATGAGAAAACGCAAAGCAAGAAAAAAATGGCAAGAAACGCGAAGCCGAGTGCACAAAGCTGCTTGGTATAAAGCTGCAAATGAGCTGAGACAGATGGTCAAGGAGATAAATGATGCAACCATGGAGAACCTTGTTTCATCTCTAACCAACTGTAGGGATACAGACTACTCCCTTTGGAAAGCTACCAAACACTTAAAAAGACCAATTGTGCAAGCTCCGCCCCTTAATAACGAACTAACAGGTAGGTGGATAAGGAGCAATCAAGAAAAAGCAGATGTCTTTGCAAATCATCTGGCTGATATTTTCACAACAAACCCTGGAGTGCCTGATGAAGAACCTCTTGAAGTGGTCCAGCCGTCGGAACCAGATATTTCCATTCCATTTGTCACTGTCAAAGAAGTACAAAGAACAATTCAGAAGGAGATTAACCCAAAAAAAGCACCGGGATATGACTTGATCACTGGTTTAATCCTGCACTATCTTCCCCGAAAGACCATAGTCAAGTTAACGAAAATCATAAATAGTGCCATTAAATTTCGTTACGTCCCTCAGTTATGGAAAATAGCAGAAGTAATCATGATTCCCAAGCCAGGCAAACCGGCAAATGAGTTAAAGTCCTACAGGCCTATTTCACTCCTACCTGTGCTTTCAAAACTATTTGAAAAACTCCTTCATAAGAGACTACTAGTAGTTGTAGAGGAACGAAAACTTATTCCAAAGCACCAATTTGGCTTCAGAAAACAGCATTCCACCATAGACCAAGTCCACAGAATTACAAGTCTCATTGAAAAAGCATTCGAAGAGAAAAAAGTGTGCTCTGCAGCCTTTCTGGATGTGTCACAGGCATTTGATAAAGTGTGGCATGAAGGGCTTATTCACAAACTTCGCAAAATTCTACCAGCATGCTATGCAGCAATTCTGGAGTCTTATCTGACCGACCGATACTTCCGAATCAAACAAGACGACGCTTTCTCGAAACCTTTGAAGATTCATGCTGGAGTGCCACAAGGCAGTGTACTAGGCCCACTACTGTACCTGCTTTACACTCGAGATCTACCAGAAACTGAGGAAAATATAACTGCGACGTTTGCAGATGACACCGCAATTTTGGCGACAGGAGAAACCAACATCGAATCAGTTACAAAATTAAACCACTCCATCCTCCGCATCCATGAATGGACAAAAAGATGGAGAATTAGATTGAATGAAGCGAAGTCTGTACATGTTGATTTCACAAATAAAAGGATCAACTACGTGCCAGCCTTCCTTGACAACAAGGCGATTCCTTATGCCAATGAAGCTAAATATCTTGGGATGACACTCGATGCCAAACTGAGGTGGAAATCACATGTTAAAAAGAAAAAGTCTGAACTAGTTATCAAATTCAGGAAAATGTACTGGCTTATGGGAAGACACTCAAAACTGTCTATCCACAATAAGCTCATATTGTACAAGCAAGTCCTCAAACCTGTCTGGACATATGGTGCTCAACTGTGGGGGTGCACTGCACAAAGTAACCGCAACATTATTCAGCGCTTTCAGAATAATGTTTTGCGTCCTGCGTTGACGCATACAGATATTTCAGAAACGACAGATTACGCTATGAGTTGAAAGTTTAATCTGTCAATGAGGTTATCCGCAAACAAGCCGTCAATCACCTTTTGAGGCTCAGAGATCATGTTAACGAGGATGTCGTCCAGCTCCTTGACACCGGAGATCTACTTAGAAGACTTAAAAGAACTAAAGCGCATGAACTAAGTGAAATAAAATGAACGTCAAGACTAGTGAATCAATAATCAGAACAATAAGTCTAAAGTGAAGTATATTAGATCTTAAGAAAATGTATATATAAAGTAACCACATGAATATTGCTTATAAGTTGTTATTACTTGGCGCAATAAAACTTGTCAAAAAAAAAAAAAAAAAAAGTATTAGACAGCCCTTCTACGTAGATCTCTGGTCCATAATTATTAAACGCCTCTTACAGTATATTTAGTATCGGAACTCGGAGCTTCGGACCTCACAAATGGGTTCAATCCATTACAGCAGCGGAATCTCACAATTTTACGCTTTTTAATATAGTTGATAAACGAAACAATTTATTACCAAGTCATCTTTCCAACACATAAAAGTGTTACCTATACTGTATATTGATATCATCTAATTGGTCAAATTTCAAAAAATGTGCTGACAAAATCACTGAAAATGGCTAAGAATTGTTAAATTGATATTTTTTAGCATAAGATTGGTCAAATAAAGTTTATCAACTATGAAATAGAACATTCAAAAATTTATGTACTTAATTATGCTTAAAACTTCATTAAATTTTGTTTTAAAAAATCTATAAAATTGCAAAAAATAACCTAAAATCCAAAATCTCTTCTTGAATAGAAGAGTATAATTTAGAATACTTTTCTTTTCATAAAATTAATAGCTAACATTTTCTTTTCACTCATAAATCTCCAATTTCTATACAACTTGAAATATACAAAAAAAAGACACTTTTTCACCTATTTTTGGCTCATAGCACCCATGAGAGTGGAGCGATCGAGCTGGCGAGAAGTTAGGACCAACTAGACCCCAAGTGGAGTCTATGTGCGAAAGAACAGATTTTCTAAGTCAATTCTAAGGCCTTTTATGGCCCGGACGGCGGACGGACATTTCAAATTTGGATTCTACGCACCTTGAAACGTAAAGTGACAAAGTTTGAGGGGGGGTTATAAAATTTTTTGCTTCACGATCACATAGGCTTATTATTGGAAATAATAAACCAAAAAGGATCGCAGATTTTTGCGAGTAGGAGTAAAAAATTCTCCCAGAGGATTTTCTTTAGTCTTCCTCCTTTGTGTTTTCGCCAATGGTGACTCGTTTACCGCGATTTTCCCCCGCGATTTTACCCTGATTTTTTAGGTATTATCAAAATTGTCCTAAAACAAATTCATATTTAGAGATTTTCCAAAAATTCAATTTTCTCCAATTTTGACAATATTGTTGTAGGTATTGAAAGAAAAAAGAGAAGAAAATATTGTAATATTGAAAAAGCCCTTTTCACTCGTCACCGTTTTACTATTTTTTCACGCTTGACTTTTTCAAGTAATCACGCTTTTACTATTTTACATCCTACTTATCCCAAAACGTTAAATTCCTCCATCAATTCTTCATTAAAGATGTAAACTACAACTTCTTTCGATGACTTGGTTGTCAGGGGAACATATGGTAATTGTTTTCATGGTTTTTATAACCATCACATTTCACACAACGCCACTTTCCACTAATAACCACTATCACCACTAAACATTACAGAAAGTTCTAAACAATGTAAGTTCTCACAAGATTCGACAATCAATATCCACGCTACACTCATTCAAAACACGGGCAAGCATTCCTATGATCACTAAATATCGCGAACGAGCGTGAGTACTTTTCATTTTCTTACATTTGAGGCTTTCTCTATGGGAAATCCATTCCAGATGGGAATGAAGGCTGTTATGTAGTTATGGCCCGTTGTGGAGCCCTCTGATTACGTACATAAATTTGTGGTATATATTTCCTATCGCAACTTGCTTACCAAATCATCAAATTTGGTATTTTTTTCCGATAAATGTTGGTACCATGCACAGAATGCAGTGTAAAATTGGCTAGCCAAATGAAGTTGGTTAACAAACATTTTCGAAACGATGTTGTACATTTATAACGAATCCAAGTGATTTAGGCTGTACCGTTTTCAGCGATTTTTGAACATATTCTTTTGGAATTGTATTAGGGTGATTCTAAAATTACTTCGAGTAGTCAGGACTAGGACCTTCGGGGTAGTCAGAAAACCCAAAATAAAAAGTTGTTTTGCTTCCGAGTCTTCCTATAGGTAGCGGAAGCATTGTTTTCACTTACAGGGGAAAAAAATGTTTGGTTTCCAAAATCAAAATTTCCACTCGCCATTTCACATTTTAGACCATGCTCAACAACTTTGGTTCCGTGTCTGTCTGTGTGTGTCTGTGTGTGTGCGCGCGCGCGCGCGCGCGCGTGTGTGTGTGTGTGTGTGTGTGTGTGTGTGTGTGTGTGTGTGTGTGCCCTAAGGGGCTCTAGCCCTAAGGGGCTCTAGCTGGGAGGTCGCCCGTACTGCTGCTGACCTTGATTTTGTCAGACAGCAGCTGTTGTGGTGCGATCGAGCAACACCAACTGCTCCAAAACCCAGCTCATCTGCTGAGTTCGCTGCTGCTCTGCATGATTCAGTGGATGGTAAAGAACTCCGAGAGTGCTCTGAAAACCCCCATTTCCTCCCAGTGGGTTGAATCGGCTTCAGAGGGCATTGGGGCCTGCGACTACCGACATTTTCATGCCGTCCGCGAAGCTACATGAGCCACTGCGATGAGGTTTTCTAGAGGTAGTCGTGGGACAGTAGACACCCTGTATCATGAAGTGCAGCAGTGTCCACGGACTCATGGTGGCCGCATTCTGCGTCATGATGCGGTTGCCAAGCAGATAGCAGGTGCTCTGTCATCCAGCGGCTGGGATGTGGAGAGTGAGAGACTGTACCATATGCCGAGTGACCGGGGCAAGAAGCCAGATATCGTTGCCATCAAGCCCGATGGGTCTGCCATAATCCTGGATGTCCAGGTTGTTAGTGGCAGCATGGACATGGAGCAGACCTGGAGGGCTAAAATAAGTAAATTTGATAGGAACGACCTGCGGCTAGCGATATCTGAGCTAAAAGGAGTGGCGCATCAAGGAGGACATCAAGGTCATGGCCGTGACCATGTCATGGCGCGGAGTGTGGTGCGAGAAAAGTGCCACGGAGCTTCTCGAGTTGGGCATCTCGACAGGAGTGCTCCGTGGTATCACCACATCCGTCCTGAGGGGTTCATACTTGAACTGGTGGTCATTTTATAGGGGCACTTCCTTTCATCCCATTCTTCCTCCTCGTCCTGCAACTTCCCTTATCCCTAGAGCCGGCGTCGGGTAAACCTGGGCGTCCTCCCCACTTTTTTATTTTATTTGTTTATTTTTCAATTTAATGGTGTGCCCCCTCCGCCTTTGAGGGGAGTTTTGTGGAAAAAAAAAAAAAAAAAAAAAATGTGTGTCTGCGCGCGAGCGTGCGTGTGTGTGTGTGTGTCGTGTCTCCGCAAATCCTTGTAACAAGCTTATTTTTCACATCTTTCATCCGATTTAGATGAAATTTTCAGGGAATGTGCGGGCTAGGGTTTAGACGTTTCCCTATCAGTTTCATTTTTCCTGACTCAATACTTCACTCTGCGCATTCTCAAACGTAAATTCCATCAAGCACCATTTACTCACGCCCTATTACTCCGATCTCACTCAAATTTGGATGGTGGTTGGAGAATAACAATTTGACTATCCCATATCAATTTCAATATGATGGTATCATTAATAGCTGCTTCGAATTCGCCAATGTAAAATTGTTGTAACATGATTATTTTCCACAGTTTTCATCCGATTTGGATGCAATTTTTAGTGAATGCGCGGGTTAGGTTGTAGATGGTTCCTACCTATTTCATTGTTCTACTCATCAGTTCATTCTGCGCATGCTCGAACGTGAATTACATTGAGTATACCTAATTTTATGTTTCTTAATTGACCAATAATGACGTTTTACGCACTTCTTGGTTTCTCTATTCTGCTATGGAAGTTTTCGAAATCATTTTAAAAAATTCAATGATCTATACATTCATGAAAATGTAAACAAGGAAGCTATGTGCCACACCCAACATGGCTGACTTTTTTTTATTTTCTCTCTTTTTTTCTGGGGCTTCATTGCGGTTACCTCATTGACATCCTTAAGCGGGACCTCACTTTATCTCCTAGTTTTCGAAATATTGAATTTAGAAAAATTTTTCTTTGTAGGGCGTGAGAATCATTTTGTAGGTTGAGAAAAAAATTCAATTCCCTTCTGATAAAATATTGAATTTCAGCAAATAACTACTCATACCTAAATGTAAATTTCCTTTGCCATTTCTTCATCTGTATTAAATTACATGCTTTACCAGCCAATAGAATTTTAAATTTTACAATTTAAAAAGTCGAAAGTTACACCTAAAAGAGAAAACAAGTTTTGTAGTTAGGTAACCTACTGTCAGTCGTAAATTGACAAAATCGCATAACAAATCGAATTCGTATTACAAGCCTTAAATACATCCCTATTAACCCCCCCCCCTCCTCATCTTTACCAGTCTCACGAAAAATACGTACTTTAAAATCATACAGAACCATTTCAGTAATTTCATTTAAAATATCAAAAGTTAAATTTAGGTTCTCGGGTACGAAATCATAAAACACTTGAATACCTACTTGTAATATAACTGTAGAAACGCTGCAAATCATCACACTGTATTATTTCTGTATTACATATTACTGGTCTATATATTAGTCTGGCACACACGTATAGGCAATTCTAACTCACTAGATAACCGAATTAGATCGAATCGAATCAGCAGAAGTTCACCCTTCTCCTGAATACCAAATTCGCTTTTCGATTCACGTCCATGATGACGATTTTTCCCATTCCAACACTTATACCCTTCTGGAACATGAAAGAATAGCCGTGCAATGCTCTTGGTGGTCTATTCATCGAATTGAGATCTATTGGAGAAAAAAAAAAAACCTTTTATTCAACGTAACTTGAAATTTATAAACCAATGAATTTTGAGAGGGTTAAAAATTGATAACCATATGTGCTTCTTTCTCAGTCAGTCTCTTCAGTTGAAAAGTTATGAATAAATCTCATCAAAACAATTGGTTAGGTACTTATAACACACACACACTCTGCCCCCCCCCCCCCCCCCCCCAAGTCGTGCCCTCATGAAACTGGTAATCATTCTGGGAGTTTTCGAGGGTGCTGAATCCGAATCCGAAGCCCGCTGCCACTATATAATAGAACATTGAAAGATTTACGTTCAAAATTACGCTGAGAAATGTACTTAAATTTCATCAAAATTTGCCTAACAATCAATAAAAACTTATCAGAAAGTGAAAATTGCGAAAGCTCTTTTTGAATAACAGATTACTATTTAGAATACGTTTTTTGCCATAAAAATAATGGTTAACATTTTCTAAGCACTCGAAAAGCTCAAATTTCCAAAATTGTTAACATACCTTGTATAATATGATAACTTAAGAAAATTCGCTCATACTATCATGCTGCATGACGAACTTTAATTTTAAACGTTTATTTGGCCTAAGTTACAAAACCCATTTGCCATCAGAATTTGAGTACTATATCGATCAAATAATTATGTTCCAATTGTACTAATAATAATTATACAGGGTGATTCCCTCGCAGATGCAAAAAAAAAAATTTGGGTGAAACTTCATCAAAAATGGAGTAAAAAGCCGCCTCATTTTCGGAATCAGCATTAAATTGACTATAAGAATAGTGTACTTGGGTTCTTTAAAAGTACCATCCGAAGACCCTCACATCAGCTCAAACATTGACGATTTTGAAAAAATAATATTTCTGAAAATCTTTAAAACTTTACTACTCTTTTAAAAAGAATCCTGGAAACTGGCAAATCTCATGAAAACTGCTTCATCTAATATGCTTTCCAACGGTATAATCAAGTTTACTTTTATTTTGTTATTTAGTGGAGAAAATCATGTTTTAATGTTAAAAAATGTGGGTTTTTCAATGAAATTGTTGGTTTTCTCGAAAGATGACCCTCCATGAACCAACGAGTATGGGGTCGGTTTCTATGTATTTTTTCTCGCTGGATCGAATGGAAACTCTTGCAGATCTCTCAACTACGTTATAATCGAGTTTTACACTTTAATTAACTAGTTTTACCTTAGAACACACATACATTTAATCGTAACAAACAAACTAAACATTTGCGATTTTAAGTGTAAAACTCGGTTATAACGGAGTTGGAGAGATCTACAAATGTTACCATTCGATACAGCGTGAAAAAATACATAGAAACCGACCCCATACTCGTAGGTTCATGGAGGGTCATCTTTCGAGAAAACCAACAATTTCATTGAAAAACCCACATTTTTTAACATTAAAACATGATTTTCTCCACTAAATAACAAAACAAAAGTAAACTTGATTATATCGTTGGAAAAAGTATTAGACGAAGCAGTTTTCATGAGATTTGCCGGTTTCCAGGATTCGTTTTGGAAGTGTAGTAAAGTTTTAAAGATTTTCAGAAATATTCTTCTTTCAAAATCGTCAATGTTTGAGCTGATGTGAGGGCCTTTGGATGGTACTTTTTAAGAACCCAAGTACATTATGCTTATAGTAAATTTAATGCTGATTCCGAAAATATGGTCAAAAGTTAAAAATAAATTAAGTAAAGTGGAGAAATTTGAGTTTAAAAGGAAAAAAAAACACGGTTTTCCTGAAAAAACCTTTAAAAAATCATATCTCGAAAACGGATTGAGATAAAAATATGCAGTTGGCGGCATTTTACTCCATTTTTGATGTAGTTTCACCCAAATGTTGTTTTGCATCTACGAGGGAATCACCCTGTAGATCTGTAATAATGTCTACAACACAATCTGAGCCATTTCTATGAACTGGGCCGTTGCGTGCTTTGTTGGCGCCTGGGGCAAGATTTCGTTCCCCCCCCCCCCCCACCGATTCAGTCCCCCTCCCACCCAACATTAACCAATCTGGTAATGTAAAAACGCAAACATAGAGTGATACAAAGATACCTAATACAAGAGAATAGCTGAGGCTTACAACTCAGTGCAGTTCATTCTTAGGCTATAATGATAACAGTATAGGTATAAAAAAATCTAGTTGCACAATATCGCAAATGTTTGTTTGTTTAATAAGTACATCCAGCGCAGTACAGTATTCAAAATTCTGTTATACCCAATTTCAAAAACTAAATTATGTGCCTCCAATTTATTTTTATAATTTTTCATCTTTGCCGCTGCCGCTGCGCCCCTCTGGCTGCGGTGCCCAGGGCAACCGCCCTGGTCGCCCCACACACGTGACGGCCCTGTCTATGAAATCAATTAGTTGAGCGTATTCGTTTATGTTTTGGTTCCTAACCACGTTCACTAAACTTTTAAATAGATTACTGATCGTAAGCTGTCTTTCTTCTGTATAGCAATATGTCTTCCAATGACCCATGTCTTTCAATACTCCACATTGTGCTGTTAGCTGGTCTGTGTCCTTGGAACATGTGCGAGATCAAAAAGCTGGAGCATTCTTCTGATTATGCCATGACCTGTGCAGAGCGTAGTGAGTTGGTGTTACTGTCTTCTCGATATATTCCATCCAGCAAACCATGGTTTCTGGCTAACTCCTGGTTGGATGACCCAATGGATGAGAGTTGTATCTATGCTGCCAAGTTTCGATGGTCTCTCGTTAGATAAAATTTCTTAAATCAGGTATAGGGGTCGGGTTGTGTAGTGATTGGCTTGTGGTGTCTTCTATCACTCTCCTTGCCGCAAAATAAGCCTGATCATTACCAAAAACAGTATCCCGGGATTCACTGCACCCTTATGTTTGTTCCCGGAATCAGCAGAAGTCCAGACAGTTTGATCAGCAAATAGTTTTTGCTGGTACCGTTGCTAATGCCGTAAACACATTGACAGTATCTCCTAAAACCAAACTTGAAAGGAATTTCGAGAACCCTAATTATTCATCGAAATATCAACGATCAATTGTACTTTTGTAATCAATCTGAGGGTACAACGAGAGGTACTTCATACTCTATCGAACAGTAATATTTAATTCTGAATCGATTTTTAAGTCCTCAATTGTCTCCCCTAGCAATCGATATTCAGACGTTGGTTACTAGGACGTCATTTGATTACCTGTCTGTTGAGACGCACCATGAAGAAACCTGTTTGATGGCCTGTCCATTAACCATTTTGCGCCTGACTTTTAAATGCCCACGCAGCTCCCCAGTCCTGAATTTAAAGGGCCCACTCGGACCAAGACAGCTCTCCTGTTTTGACTTATTTTGCGTTTTTGCACTCTTCCGTTCCGCCTATTTTCTAAGAAGCATTACAGGTTCAAAATTCGCTCAAATTTTACCAAATTTTGAGATATTTGTTACACCATATAGTATTCAATCACGTAAAAATATCTAGTAAAAACCCATTCGTAAGTTTTAGGCATTTTTCTTCTAGGGAGTTCTTCCTCGTCAGAAAAGTTGCTTTACTCTTCATCACTGTTAGTAGCATCTGTCACAAGTTCAATAATTTCTTCGTCCGTGAAAGCACAGTAATTCCTTCGCGGCTTCACAGAAAATAACATGGATGCAGGGGCAGCTACTGATAGGAGCATAGGCGCATGTGCACCCCCAGTCAAACCAAAATAATAATAATGTTTCAAAATTTCTCCACTCTCATTTGAAGTTAGCTAGTGACAGAATACGGGAAATCTAAATCTACGCGCGAAACAGAGAAGGTTGCGGTAGGGAGGGGCTGAAGGGGGAAGCTCACCCAACCTGACCAATCAGAAGCGGGCTGGTGCAACAGCTCGTAAGTGCTCCATCTGAGACTTGACCGCATATCTCCGGACTGAGGATTTTCAGTTTGAATTGAAGCGGGCATGTGAGATTGACCAATCAGCGAGCGTAAAAAGCCGGAAAAGGAGCAGCCTTAGTTCTCTGCTCCGCCGCAAGGGGGCTGCAATGCATTCTTTCTTAGCAAGATGGATAAACATAGCTGATTTGAGATTTTTGTCTTGTAGAGAGGTAGTGTTTTGTTTACATTTACGGCCCAGTCGCCAATCCTTGTTACAGCAACAGCTTAATTTTCCTTGTTTTACTTCATGAGTTTTCTTCTTTCTTGTTTCCTGTTTCCGAGTTTTCAAAGTGTTATGAGTGCAGGTAAGATGAATAATTTAGTGCAGTTCATCAAACAATTATTCCCGTTTGTCATTGGAAGAAAAGTGCAATGTTTGTGACATTGGCCGCCCCTTGCCATCACTGCCTTGACTGCAGCAGACATTGAAAACAAAAAATCGTGCTGTAAGTTCAACGCCGAATATTATTAAAAGGTAGATTGGTTTTCAGGGATTAAGTATTTCAGAATTTCTGTTTTCCATTAGAGAACACTTTTCGTGTCTATTGTACGTATTTAGTATCGCTTCTAATTTGAAGATGAGAAAGTTACCAATATTTAACCCATCCGCATATGGTTATAATTTCTCTTTGGCTAAGAAAAGCACCTCTTCTGTCCCCTTCGCAATAGCCCCTGTTGCTCTCTGTGCACCCCCTGAGTTTCAGGGAAGGAGCCGCCACTGCATGGATGGAATAAGACAAGACAAACTCGGACAAAAGGGGAAGCAGTACTGGAGCTTCTGAGAGGAGAATGGTAAACCCTCCCTCCCCCTGCCCAGTAATGTGACCCTGGCAGTGACGTTCACCTAGGTAGCTTCGTATTTATGCGGACCCTGGCGCAAAAAAGGTGAAGACGCATTGAACGTGTTAAGCACTTCATAAGAGCTGTGTGGGTCAGTAAAAATCACACCAGTCGTGTTCCCTGATGAAACGAAGTGATCTATAGCTTCTTTGATATTTATCAGCTCTGCAGACAATGGATTCTGAGCCGGAGAGACCGCTGCTTATGTGAATCGAAGCTAATTGATCGTTCACTCCCCATTCCGCATATTTCTCGCTGTTTTGAAGCGCCCAAAAAAATCCTTGGCAAATGTGCATAGTTTTCGTTGAACGTATTCAACCTCAGCCCTGGGACACAAGATTTCTCTTGCTAATTAATGTTCATTCCTAACAAGTATGTTTTAGCAGGTTAGTTGATTAGTTCGAGGTGTACATCCAAACAAAATGACCATCCTATCGGGCGAGGCTCTGTACTACTCCAAACACCTTCCAGCTCACAAATTCCTTCTTGGATGATATCCATCCTTCTTAAACCCGTCTAAAGCAATTGTACTTGTTATGGAGGGGATGAAATGAGTCTGATAATATCTTAAGACTGCGTTGTAGGTTCAGCCATTTTTGCTGTTAATCTAAAGGTGGAATCCCAGTTTCAACCTGAAGCTTGTTTATAACATAGGGAACATCCCTTCGCTTTGTTTTGAATTATTTCCAATTTATCAGAATTTCTTAATTTTAATTTTTTTTATCGCCATAGCTGTACAGTGGGGATGCGTAATCTCGGACACCAGGTCACGCCTTTGTAAAAATTTAGCAGTTTCTTAGGGTTCACTCCCTTTGATCCATAAGCGACACATATTGTTGTGTTAAAGGCGCGGCGACACTGCGACCGTAGTTGACTTGACCAGTCCTGAAGGGGGTGCGACACTGCCACTGAACTCAACTTGACAGAGCCACCTGTTCCCGTCTTTGGTACCCCGATTTGGTCTAGTTTGTTGCAGAAAAATGTCATTCAACGCGGTGATTTTCATTGATTTGGATTCAGAATCCGAATTTGATTATGAAATAATGAAATGGAAACTATATCAAGTTTAGTTTGCCAACATAAGGCTTGGATCACCATGTGTTGCTGATTAGGTGATAAAAATAGAATAAATCAACCAAATTGCTGTTTATCACGAAGTTTGGTGGCAGAAAATTTATTAGAATAATCACTCCTAACAAGTTTTTGTCTCTAGTTTTGTACCCCTACCTACCATTCTCATTTCTCGGAAGATAGGTATTATTTCTAGTCAATAGAATTGATTCCCTCAAAAAGCGATATAGTACAAAAATCTTTGTAAATATCATTGACAGTCATTTCGTTCAAGAATACTAACAATTATTCAATAAAAGTGTCATGTCGTTTACTTACAGGATAGTAAATCAAATTTTGCAGCTATGCTGGCCAGAAGTTTTGCTTTCAAATTGATTTGTAATAAAATGTGTTTGTGCCTCCTATTCCTATTTTAAATGTCTCCCCCGCTACGGATCAAGAAACAACAGCCTCATAACCCCTTCCTGCCCATTTGGGTGCAGGTTTCTAGGGGAGGTGCTTGGGGGCGCTCCAGGCAGCTCTCTTCTTCATCCTCATCTTCCAGGAGCTCCAGGAAGCCTTTCCCTCGTCTTCATCCTCATCTTCATATCCTTCTTCCTCTTCCACTGCCCCGGTGAATGTTCCCGTAGAGGCCAATATGGCAATTAAGTGCTATGAGAGCACCTACCTGCAGGATATGGTGATACAGGTGTTGAGGGGCCTGATAGCTAGGAGGGAGAAGTCAGCATATCTGCAGAGGATCGTCCAATGGATTGAGTAAGCAATCATGGCAGAGCATCAGGGAGGAAATCCTCCTACTTTGGTGCCTAGTGATGGTCACAGGAGCTAAGCAAGCAAGGAGAATACCAGCGGATCCAGAAAACTGGAGGAAGCTTGGGATGAACAAGTGTTACCCCCTCTCTAAAAGTTTGTTGAATTTAGGGAGTCACTCTGGAGTGCTCCCAGCAACAACCCTGGTGAGCTGTTGGTGCCTGTTCTGGGTATTATTTCTGCTCAATGCTGGAATAAAGTTGAAAAAAAAAAAAGAAAAAAAAAGAGGGTTGAGCTGCTTATTAGGACGACCTGTGATGGATATGGGTAGTTCCCCCTTCTCGATTCTTGCGATTGCTGCATATTGAGATAATTCCTGGGCTTTTCAGCTTTCTGGATATCCTCTGGGTGTATCAGGTTAATCACCTCTACCCTTTGAAGGGGTAACTACTCCATTAAATCACTTTCATTGTCATAGACTCCCGAAAGCATCGATCCGTGGCCCTGTATTTTCATCCCAAAGAAAGAGGAAAGTGGGCTTTCGAGCCTACTGTCCGTTTTCTATATCGTCAGTAGTTTTCTGCCAGAAGATTCTGGCATCTTGCTCCCTAGTGGCTGGTGTCATAGGTGACGTATAGAGAGCATTTCATCCAGCAGATGACTCAGCGGAGAAGTTGCAGTACTCCAAACTGTCATTTCACTGGTTTGTATCAAGAAATTTTAGCTCCATCTTGCCACTTGGGATGTTGCTAGGGCCTTTAACACTGTACGCCATTCAGCCCTGACCGATTGACCTCAGGGTGTCGGGGCTCTGCTTGAATAGTTGAGTAAGTTGCCTGTCTGTACCAGGAAGGCATAGGACCAGATGTCAGGGGATGTTGTCATTGGATGCTGGGATCCTCTGCCGCCATTCCTCTTTACCCTAGTTGTGGATACAGCCTTGGGATTGCTACCGACTGAAATAGAGTTTGATCTCACCCTGGACTGCAAGCGGGTGTATTGGCTTTTGATGATGAAGTCATCTACTCGCAGAAACCTGCAAGAGAAGGGTTGCTGAATAAGGAGTGTTTTGTCATAACAGAATCCGCGCTAAGGTTCGGTTGTGCCTTTGATTTGACTTCATAGCTGTGGCCATCATAGCTGTAAGCCATGTGAACCTTGATGGAGCACTAGCTCGTTTCACCATGGCTCCATTGAAACTGTAACAGAAGCTGTGCCTCCTTTGCATGTACTTACTGCTAAAGCTAATCTACAGGTTTGTCTTAATAGGCTTACTAAGGAGAGGCTGCATGAATTAGATCGTTATGTTCGCTCTACTGTAGGTTCTTGGGTCGGTTTCCCTCTTGGGTGTCCCAAGTACCTATATTCGTGTACCGGTCAAGGCTAGTAGCTCGGTATTGCTTTTTTCTTAGCCAGTATCCCATCTTCTTATCACCAGCGCCTACTCGCCTTAGGGGCTCAAGCAGGGTGGTGGCCCACACTCCTGCTGTTGTCAGAGCTAAGTCAGGAGGCAGTTGTTGTGTTGCTCCAAAACCGAAATCATTGCTGAGTTCGCTGGTGCACTGCATGAGTCAGTAGATGGTAAAGAACTTTGACAGTGCTCTGAATCCCCCATTACTTCCCTGTGAGTAGAATCGGCTTCAGAGGGCATTGGGGCTTGCAACTATCACAATTTTCATGCTGTCTGGGTGGCAACATAAGCAACCTCTATGAGCTGTTGCAGACATAGTTCGCGGGGTAGTGGACACCTGTTGCTGTGCCTATCTGAGTAAAAATGAGAACCTGTACCATGTGATGCAGCAGTGTCCTTGCTCTGCAGTGTGGACACGGAGTAGACCAGGTGGGATAAGATAAGTAAATATGATGGCGATGATTGATGACCAACGATATCCGTGCTAAAAGGAGTGGTGAATAATAACATCGGGATCATGGCCGTTACTGTATCATGATGCAGGGTGTGGTGTGGGAAAAGTTCTAAGGAGTTACTGGAGTTTGATATCTCAGTAGGAGTGCTCTGCAGTACCACTATCCATACATATCCTTAGGGGGCTCTTACCTAAACTGGTGGTCATTTTATACTGATACTTCCTTTCACCCCTCTTTTCCTCCTCCTCCTCCTTCTGCAACTTTCTTCACCCTGAGCTGGAGCGGTCGTCGACACAATCCTGGGTGTCCTCCTCACTTTTAAAAAATTTATTTCTGTATATTTTTTAATACAGGGTGTGGCAGAGAGGACGGACGGTTTTAAAAAACTCATAAAATAGTCAATTTTTACTCAAAAACAAATTTATTGATGCAATCAGGTTTGCAAGGAAATAGCATTTGAGACATTCAAGTGTGATAAATCACATCAGGTATGTGGTGGCCGAAATTGTTGGTGCAGTGCTGGAGGCGTTCTTGGAAGTACGCTGTTACCGTGAACTCAGAGCGCTACGTTGAAATGATCTCCAACTTCTTTTTCCCCGAATTACGACGGCAACGTGTTCCAACCGGACGTGTGTGGTTCCAGCTGGATGGGGGGACCGCCCACACAGCCACAGCATCAATGGACGTTATTCGCCCTCTCTTCCCTGTTTGCCTTATTTTCAGGTTTGGCGATGTTCACTGGCCTCCTCGGTCCCCAGATTTATCCATATGCGATTTTTTCTTATGGGGGCACTTCAAGGCTAGGGTATACGAGAACAAGCCCCGAACTCTGGACGAATTGAAGGACGCAATTCACGTGGAGGTCGCCCAAGTTGAGAGAGCTGTGTTGGAGAGAGCCTACGCGAACTTCCAAGAACGCCTCCAGCACTGCATCAACGATTTCGGCCACCACATGCCTGATGTGATTTTTCACACTTGACTGTCTCAAATGCTATTTCCTTGCGAACCTGATTGCATCAATAAATTTGTTTTTGAGTAAAAATTAACTATTTTATGATTTTTTAAAAACCCTCCGTCCTCTCTGCCGCACCCTGTATAATGGTGTGCACTCTCCGCCGTTGTAAAAAGTTTAAAAAAAGTGTCGAAGAACATTCCAAAATGTCTTTGCATTAAGTAATTCATTTAGATTGCATGTAATATTGAAATCTCAGTGATATTATTTATCGCTGAAAGACCCAAGGAGATCAGTACCCTGATATTTATTGTTTTTCCTTGTGTACATTCTACCTTATTGTTATTTCGGTTATAAATAAATAATTACCTTGTTGCAATATTTTCTATTCTTCAGGTTCTCGACTCACAAATTAAGTATGAAACGGTATTCACGTCGTCCAATCAACCTATAGAAAAGCTGAAGGCGCAGTACACTGTCCTGTCAACACTGGGTGCAACAAGTTCAAGTCCGTCGTCAACCTCAGCCTCGTCTCCTTCCCCGCCAAGCAAACCAGCGCCTGTTGCATCTGCATTGCCCTCGTCATCTTTACAACATGGAAATCGCACTCAGGTTGAGAAAGCAACATCCTCCAATGAACCTACAATACCAGTAAGTATCAAAGAACATCTGAGATATTAACTCAATAAGTTTAGAAAAATCCGGTGCGAGGAGTGTCAACAGCATCCTTTTGATATTTTAAAGTTACAAGTAGGTCGTGTTTTTCCTCAAAACCACCTACAAGTTATTATCTCATTTAATCCGTGCATGAGCAGTATTATATCATTGTCTGCTGAAAGGAGTAACTCTTGTATTTGTCATAATAATCGCTTAATGAATGTTAGAGAAAATTTCAAAAGCAAAGAAGGTCCAGTCAAGAAGTCAATTGTTTTGAAATTTGACGAATATGTTTGCTGAGAAATTTTTAACTATCAAATACTAGCGGAAAAACTGTTTCTAAATATTATTGGGGTGTACAGGGAGTTTACTCTTTTGGTCCAAAACCTCCTAGGAGTCTATTCTCCAACTAATTTCCGATCGAAAGTTCTTCTTACGCGGGGCTTACACCTGATGCGTGCCCGGCCCGCGCCTTGCAGCGAGTCCGCATTTTTGGAGAACCCGAAGAAATAAGGGTATCGACTTACATCTGAGCGAGAGCGGGGCGATCCCGCGACGGGGAAAATTTCGCCCGCAGCATGTTGCGAGAGCTCGGTGCCCGCAACTGACGGGCCCGCCAAGAGTGGCAAACACACAGAAATGAACCTCTAGTCCTACACCAGCCGCCGACGGGGACGAGCGTTTTTCGGTTTCTCAAAATTCAAAATATTGTTAAATGATGAATATGATGGTTTAAAACTTATTTTCATAGCGAGCAACCAATATAGGAAGTTAATTTACCATCGACGTTTCACACAAAACGTTAACCATTGCAATAGTCCCAAGGATTGCAAATTAATTGAGAAAAACTGGATCCTCCAGATCTTTCTGTTCAGACCAGAAAAAAATCACAATCTCTCTCTCTTCTTTGGGCAAAAAATATGGAAAATGCTTATACAGGGTGTCCCCAAAACGTCCCCCCCCCCCCCCCCCCCCCTGATAAAATTGTTGATAATGGGTATGAATAGTTTTAAAAATTTTTATTATTATTATTTATTTTTTTAAATTTTTTGAATCTTAATGGTTTTTTTTGTGAGAATCTCAAAAATTACAAAATTTCGAATTGCGCAAACAGGCGCAATTCCGCTCCAAAAGTGCGCAATTCTGCTCTATAAGTGAAAAAATTGTTAACTACAGAGTTTTTGAAGATATTCAATTGCCACACATGTAATACATGATTTTGGGGTATTTTTCTTGCTGAACCTCGTAATGATGTTCATTTATTGATATTTGCAACACCACTTTGGGAAAACACCTACTAGAATTACATTTTTCTTATAGATTTCCACAAAGCACAAAGCGTACTGAAATGTAGTTTTTTCGGCGTTTTCCCAAGTTGGTGATGTCAATATCAGTAAATGAACATCATTACGAGGTTCAGCGCGAAGAAATCATGTATCAAATTTGGCGATTGAATATCTTCAAAAACTCAGTATTTCACAATTTTTGCACGTCACTGTCAACCTCTCCTCGGCACTAATAGGGCACTAATAGGATTTCTGAAATAAGAGTGCTCTTTGGAAATATGAGGACGCAATTTCAGCGACAGTTCATCAAACGACTTCACTGACATTCTGAAATAATAAAAACATTTCTCCTCGTGGTTCCGAATTTCAGTAAAAAATTTACCGAATTCCTTTTCTGCGTTCCTCCCGACATTGAAAGGATGGATCCAAAAACGTGTAGAGGTCACATTCTGATCCACCAGGCCTTCAGCCTCTGCAGCACATATGAGATGCTGCTGATTTCTTCTCCACAGAAGGGTAGCGAGGTACATTGCACACCAGAAACATCACAACTGCGTAGAAGCATCGAGAGCCCAGGAGAACAAAGTTGATGAAAAATGGAGGTATGCAGAGTGGGAGCGACGGGCCCGCGCAAGTGTAAGCGAAACACTGCGACGGTGTTTTCCCTTTTCCGTCAGGTGTAAGCCTTTGTTGTAAACGCTTTGTTTTCGAGTTATTCAATTTTAAAGATTTTCTCGTGTTTTCGACCTTGAGTTACTAAAATGGCCATAACTACCTTAATTTTTGGATTTAACAAAAAATTGAGGATACCGTTGGGAAGAGCGTTAAATTTCCTTAAGGATAGGCTACCTAACGTGCTAGATTATGCAGGTAACATAGTCAGGAATCCACCTCAAAGTGAAGAAAATTGCCAAAATTGAAAAACTGCGTATTTTTTAACCCGCTAGACGGCATGGATGATCCCACGGAATGCTCGCATACGTTACTGGAAAAACTTCCTCAAACTGCCAGCTTTCGATCGGCCTAGTCAATTTTACTTTTAATTTGCTTGTAGGGGGTGAAAAGTATATTTTTATGTTAAAAATCCAAAGACTTCGCACTCTGAGCGAGAGTCATAGAAAGTCGACAGACAAATCGAAACTTCAACTGTATTTTCAAGTCGACAATAAAGAAACATAAATAAATCAATCAGGAAGTATTATTCGTCGTTGGTTTGTTCTTCAAACTCCGACTGACGAGATTCTGCTTATCGTAAAATTTTGTAACGCATTTTCGGGACATAAAATTATACTTTTTACACCTCATTTTTATTTACTGTAGCACCTAGAATAAATTCGTAATGCAACTTTTGTGACACCTTTATACTTCTAACCTCGCGTATCGTAGTCTGACGACTACAAAATATAGTTTTTTTTTCTGTATGAAATCGAGAGTTTTAGGGGGAAAATGACCTCCTAAGAAATACGAGTTTAGGGCCGATTTCTTCGTATTTTTCACGCTAAATCGAATGGTAACACACTCTCAGATCTCCCCAACTCTGTTGTAACCGTGTTTTACGCTTTCACACACGCGTTTTTAGTTTATATGCTATGCTCGATTGTATGTGTTTTTAAAGATAAAACTAGTTAGCGTGGTATGACAAGTGGTCAAAACCTGTGTCACAAACCACTCAATTGGTGCGTGTGAAGACCCAAATAGCCATACTAAAAGTGGTCTCGATGAAGATGCGGGGCTCAAAAAGGAGATTACGATGCTTAGGTCTCGAAGATGGAGCACGAATATACCACTTGCAATATGAGTTTTTGATTCAGAGATACCAAACCACCACAAAAACTTCTAGGCCTTCCCATGCTTACGAGAACGGAGTTGAAATATAAATGTTTTGTTAGTTAAAGTGTATAAACTCGTTTATAACGGAGTTGAGGACATTTGCGTGTGTTACCTCCCCATTCAGCGTGAAAAAATACTTAGAAATCGGTCCCAAACTCGTATTTTCTTAGGGGGTCATTTTTCACGAAAACCCTCGATTTTATAGAAGATAAAACATCTTTTTCAATGTAGAAACAAACTTTTCTACCCCAATTAGTTAAGTAAAAGTAAAATTGACTAGACCGTTCGATAGCTGACAGCTTGAGGAAGTTTTTCCAGTGATATGCGCGAGAATTCAGTGGGATTATCCGTGCCATCTCGTAGGCTAAAAAAGACTTATTTTTCCAATTTTGACAATTTTGGTTTATTGTTTCCAATAATAAGCCTATGTGATCGTGTAGCAAAAAAATTGTATAACCCCCCCTCAAACTTTGTCACTTTACGTTTCAAGGTGCGTAGAATCCAAATTTGAAATGTCCATCCGCCGTTCGCCGTCCGCCGTCCGGGCCATAAAAGGCCTAAGAATTGACTTAAAAAACCCGTTCTTTCGCACATAGACTCCATTTGGGGTCTAGTTGGTCCTAACGTTTAACCATCCCGATCGCTTTACTCGCATAGATGCTATGGGCCAAAAACGGGCAAAAAAGTGTCTTTTTCGACGTGCGCACGCCTGGCACGCTTGGCAGGGGGGCACGGTGGGTGGAGATGGGGGGTGAGCGGGGGGGGGGGGGGGGGTGGAGTGAGAGGAGGCGCCGGCGCCGCGGCTTGTGGTGGTACAGCGCCGGCGTTCGTTCGAGGCATGAATGTTTTTTTCAAGGTCATATTTGTGTGTTAATACCAAAGCTTTTCCTACGCATATTTAATAACATATCCTCTCGCCTTTTCGTACGTACTTAGATAATGATATTATTAAGGCAATAACTATTTGAATAGATAGGAGCTCAAATCGAGAAATATAAACATGCGTATATAATTATAGAAGTATAGGTTGTGGCAACTCGAAGTAGGACACGCCGAGGAGTCTGGACGGGCCTAATGACGTACGCTAGCCAACTAAAACTACGATCATACTCAATTGAAAAAATAATGAACCTTTGTGAAATAATTTGCAGCGTTTTTTCCATTTTGGGGTGGACTAAGTCACCTGCATAATCTAGCACGTAAGGTGGCCTATCCGAAAGGACATATAATGCTCTTCAAAATGGTGTCCTCAAATTTTTTGTTTGATCTAAAAATTAAGGTACGTATGTATGGTCATTTTAGTAACTCAAGGTCTAAAACACAGAAATTAAAAAAAAAAAAAAAAAAAAAAAAAAAAAAAAAAAAAAAAAAATTGAATAACTCGAAAACAGAGTGTTTAAAAAATGTCTCTTAGAAGAACATTCGATCAGATTCAGTTATCAGACTTTGAGAGCAAACCGAATGGACCCAGCAACCTTTGGTTGTCTTTCGGTGTACTAGCAACACAAATATAAACACTCAATTCACATTTATACACTCGTACCTGTACGGCAGTCAATGTATTTTTGGATTCATTTGAAATGAGGAAAATCTGATTATGGACGAATAGTGTTGTGTTCAAGGAAAATAGCGTACAGTCGAGGCGGTTTGATTAATGGGTCTCACAGCTCAACCCGTTCGAGTGTTGCAACTAAAGGCAAATTTCACCTTAGTAGTAAGGACACGGGTTCGGACTCCATCCGTGGTATCAAATATTTTTGGGCCATAACCGTTGCACAGTCAGTAGGACCCGAAATAGTACGAAACAATATATAATTAAATCTCTCTCGAGCCAAAAGACTGTAAATATCACATTCCCTGACATAGCATCTTTCACTTCCTCACTCGCTTGAGTCAAAACGTACCGTGTCAATGACCTCGCTCGACTGCTGAATTTCTTCCTGCGAGCATCTGCTGAGACACTGGCCTGCAGTTTCACATCGTCATTTTGTCCGGGGAAATGGTATATGCAAGGAAAATAACCGACAATCAAATAGATTTGATTAATATAGACCTCATAGCTCAACCCGTTGGAGTGTTGCAACAAAATGGAAACTTCCTCTAAGTAGTAAGGACATGAGTTCAAACTCCGTTCGAGGTATCAACTATTTTTGGACCGTTACACTAGTCAGGAATGATTGAGGTTGGCCATGAACCTCCCTCAACCATCCCTAACCGTCTCCAGACATACCTAATCAGATTTTCCCAATTTCTAAACACACCTATCTAAAAAGGCTTGGCTTGAGTTACCCACCATGAAAAATGTGAATTCAGTGGAATAGGGAGTGGTTGGCTATCTTCGGGTCCATTCGGTTTGCTCTTCATACGTGCTATTCACAAGACCAGGTTAGTAGAAACCAATACACCAGTCTTGATAATCCAAACATATGATAAGTAACTATTTTGAAATTAGGGATCTCTAACAATTGTCTTATAGTTTAGTAGATTCATTCATTCGACAAATTAATGTCTCTGAGTTAAATCTCTACTTGTTGCCAATTTAAAGTGGTATGAAACTAAATCATATCAACGCAAAGTTGTCAATCATCGTTTGAGCAACATTTTTGGATTTACTTAGTCAATTATTTAGTTTTTGGCTGTGATTTTCTCGTGTTAAAATAACTCAAAATATTCACTCGATTGCCTAACATCTGGGGATATGAAAATGTTGTAGACTTAGTGTGCATGAAGAGAAAGAGGAAATATTTCACGTATTACCTATTATATCTGTTAGTTGGAAGCTCATTGCTAACACAGATTGACAGGCGCTCATCTGCCTATATTTTTCACTAATTCGTAAAGATGATTTCAGCTTGGGTTGGTTCCTTTTTTTTGGGAGAGTGCCAATAAACATAAACGTAAACCTAAAACATAAACATGAAAAAAATGTTAGATTACATAGGGTAGTAATTTCATCTTGGACCTTTGTTTGGAGGATAGAGGAATTAAAATCGTGGACCAGCTTCATCCCGTTTTTTCTCTTTTTCATTACTTTAGTCGCTACTAAATCAAAATTTCACCCAGGGATAGATACTTTGATAGGTAGGAACACCATGGCTCTTAATGAAATGACTGGTTGGTACATCTTGTTTTCAAGTAGATGAGCTTGGCAAAGACCATGGTCGAATGGTTTTTGTATGCTTAGAGTAGGGTAGGGTGTTCCATTATGTTGACAGGTTGTTTGTCATGGCTTGTTTAATAGAAGTGATGGATGATTATGATCAAAGCTAGTTTTGTGACACCTGCGGTGCGCTTGTTTTTAATCTTTGTAACAGTCTGTTTGGTCGTGACCAAAATTCATAATTCCCGCCTCTGACTAAATTCATATCTCCCGCCTCGGAGTTCACCGAACTCCCGAGTCGAGCGCTAGTGTAGCTGTATCTGAATGGAACAAGGAAACTACTCCCGAATGTAATTAAACTAATTAAACTTAATGAGTGATCTGTGCTCCCGAAACTGTACAACGCAATCAAAGATTATTGTATTCATGTTAACCATTTATGTTCATCTTTACCTATTGTGTTAAATAATTGATATTCCTCAACCAGTGTATGGACAGTAGCGCTCTCGGCGCGCAAGTTGCGGAAAGATGTGTAACCTGCATTCATTCAGTTCCCGTGTCTCATGACGATTGTATTGCTCTCCCATTTTATTCAACTTATACCGCTGTTGTATCACAATAAATTGTGTTCGATCCCGTAAACCTGTGTGTTTCGTTTCCGTGAATTATTCATTGGTGCCGTTAAACCCGGGAAATTAGTTCGCAGAGCTGAGCATTAGTTCCAGTCTGTGTAACAGGATCCCGTTTTCGTCAAGCACGCCGAGTGCGCCATATTGAAAATCGCAAGTTTCATTCGGTTTGGATCCCGCAGTGAAATTATCGCGTTTTATTTCGGTCCGAGTTCCGCATCCAGTAAAAAGAATTCGTAATATCAGGATGCCGAAATCAAAGCGTAAATCCCGTCAACCTTCACCTCCGATTTCACTGCCGTCAGTGGATAGCCTAACCATGACGGATGCCAAGCCAAAGGGATTCCGCATGGAGCACGGCAAAGTAGATAAATTGCCGGAAAATATCAAGATTATATACCGCAAAATCTCGTCATGGATCATGGCATTAGATCAGAACCTAAATGACGATAATCAAGAACCTCACTCCGCAGTTCGGGTAACCACGGACATCCTCAATGAAGGAGAACTACTATTGGAACAAGTAAACGGTTCCAACATCAAGGAAGAGCTAAGGTTAGCCTGGATCCCGTATATTATCGAAGGTTGTCGAAAAGCAAAAGGACTGATAGCAGAAAAGGAGGTAGCCATCGCGTCCACGCGCACAAAAGGTGAATTTTCGTTCCATGATGTAAAAACTCCCTACGAAGCAGTGAAAGTCATGCACATTTTGCTTCCATCCGTTCCGACTTATGATGGAGACATCACAAAATTTGCGCATTTTATCAGAAGTTTTAACTCCGCAGTACATAATGTTCCGCACCTTCCGGATCCCGTGAAGTTCGAAGCCCTTAAAGGGAAGTTAGTCTCTCAGGCGGAACAATGGCTCAAAGGGACAGCGCATCAAGCTGCTAATTACGAACAATTTTATCAGTATTTGTGTTCGGAGAATTCCGGAAGATACCGAATAGCCAGAGCCACCTTCGCCAAAAGAACTACGATCCCGAAATTGAATCAGATGGACGCCAGTACTTTCGAGCAGTATCTATCCTCAGCCAAGGCATGGATAGAAGCGATTTTTTCGGTGGAAGCTCCCGATCTAACGGGCTTCCTGTTGTTCGAGGCTCTCTTCTCGAGGATCGACGCCGCCCTTCAGCAGAAATTTAATAGGGAGCGAGTAAAGGACGAGGGCTTCATTCCCACGCACGTGCAGTTGTTGGAGTTCCTTGAAGAGGAATTAAGGGTTGTGCAGTTACAGCCCGTGCCGCTAGAGTCCGCCACACGCTCCAAAGGAGCACCAAATCCCGTTCCCGCCGCTCATCCTTCCGATTCCAAACCAAAGTTGGGCCCATCTCGCAGAGTGATCCCGTATCCGTGTGTGTTCTGTAATCAGGAGCACTTTCTCTATCTCTGTCATCGTTTTAAGCGACTATCCCTGGCGGAGAGAAAGAATGTAATCAAACGTAACAATCTCTGCACTAACTGTCTTTCCCCATACCACCGAGTGATGAACTGTACGTCTAAAAGAAGGTGTAGTGAGTGTAATGAACGTCATCACTACCTTATATGTGAACCCGTCGTCAAACCTGAACAAAGACGTAGCCCTACCTTTGAAAGGGAAACCGTGCGTCCCAGCAATGCGTCCGGTGGTCTGGAGAGGACGCTCCTACCGCCTCAGGATTCCGCCCGCTATCGCAGTCAGTCAAGTGAAGTCAGTGATACAAGTGCATTAAGTGTAGGCAGTATCTCGAGTCGCGAGTTCAGATCACGTAATAATTCGCAAAAAAGTAATTCAAGTTTCTGAAGTTTAGGCCACGCCTCTTCTAGGCGTGGCGAAAATGTATCCCGCAATTTCGTCCGCCGTTCCGCTACAATTGGTGAGTTTAGTCATGGTTTTCCTTGTTCCGTTCATGATTGTAATGCTACTAATTGTATTTCCGCCCAATCAAGTAAATCCCGATCTACTCATGTCTTTAGAAAAAACTCTCACTCAATTGATAATATTCACAATAAACAAAGTAACCTCCAACACCACCCCAAATCCATTTTAAAAATACCCTCAATTAATGACTGCGTAAAAAGAGCCATCAAATTTAATGATCCTAGCTTGACACCTACAGCACTAGTTTACATATCTCCACCTCGTAGCTCCCGCTCGCAACGCATCCGAGTATTATTAGACTCTGGTGCGGAAAGTAATATAATTTCCTTAGAAGCGGCTCGAAGAGCCAAGCTCCCTCTGGATCCCTGTGACGCTGAGATCTGTGGCGTTGGCGCAGCTAGACAAGCATTGAGGTTTACGACCTCGTTAGTATTGCATCTTAAGGATGGTACTTTCTTAACTGTAGGAGCCTCGGTGATCGACAAATTAACCATACCTATTCCGAGTCGATCTTTCAATATGCCAAGGGCAGGGGGAAAATTAAAATCACAGTTAGCTGATCCCGAGTTTAGTAAAAAAGACAATATTGACATGTTATTTAGCTCAGGTCTCTTTGCAGCGCTCATGCTCCCGGAAACAGCAGCGCCTAAAGGTCAGGGGCCCCACTTCATGAGAACTCGTGTAGGTTGGGTAGCTTTAGGCAACATACCCAGAAAATTTCCCACTAACTATGAGAAAAGCTATCGCTTCCCCTTCCTCAAGGAAAGGAAGGTCCGATTTAATGAAAGTGTGAAGCAAGGGGAAGACACCCCATTGACCTTGAGACCAGCTGTTACTGACCTAGTTCCCGTTCACACTCCCGTTGACGCTCCCGCTAGTTTGACCCTGAATTCAGATGTCAGTGACCTAGTTTCCGTTGACACTTCCGTTGACGCTCCCGCTCGCTTGAGCTCGCCACCTGTATTCATACGTAATTTGTATTCGTTAGTTCCCCCTCTTGTCGGACCAACTGAGTCAGTCTCCTTGTTTACGATTGCCAATAAGTTGCAAACCCCCCAGGGAACGAGTGTAGTTCCCGAACACGTTTGTTGTCAAGTATCCACCCTTGAAGTCAGTTGCAGTAGCGCAACAGAATCGCAAACTAATGATCTTCTCCGTCGTATGTTTGAAATAGAGTCAGTAGAAGAAGCTGCCCATTATACTCCTGCTGAACAGGAAGCCGAGGAAATTTTCCTAAATTCCGTCTCCCGTGATTCGTTAGGAAGGTATGAGGTGGCACTCCCGTTCTCGCAAGATAAATCATCTTTAGGTGACTCCCGCAACATTGCCCTCCGCCGACTATATAGTGTGGAAAGTAAATTCCGAGCTGATAATCAGCTAGCATCCGCTTACAGGGAATTCATGTCGGATTATCTTAATCAGGGCCACATGAGATTCGTTCAGCCTCCAAAGTTAGGTCAACCCCATTATTACATACCGCATCACGCCGTTCGCCGAGAAGGCGACCCTCCAGAAAAAATAAGAGTAGTTTTCGACGCTTCGCAACGCTCCTCAAATGGGAGATCCCTCAATGAGATATTACATGTAGGACCGAGTCTCCTCCCCGAAATAGCTACGATATTAACTCGCTTCCGGCTGTTTAAATTCGCATTCATCGCCGACATTAGGCAAATGTTTAGGCAAATCAGACATCCCTCTCCGGATCAGGACATGCTCCGTATAGTTTGGAGAGATTCTCCTCAAGATCCCATTAAGGACTTTGCGCTTACCACAGTTACGTATGGCACAGCATGTGCTCCGTTTTTAGCCAACCGCGTGATAAAACATTTAGCTGAAACCTCCGCGGAATCCTTTCCGTTGGCATCCCAAGTGTTGCTGCAAAACACTTATGTAGATGACGTACACGGGGGAGGAGACTCTATCGAAACGGCTATTAGAGTAAGAAAAGAACTTCAAGCACTTTTAGCCTCCGCTAGCCTAGAGCTCAGAAAATGGGCTTCTAGTGATCTCGCCCTACTAGAAGGGATTCCCGAAGAGCACGTCAGTCCGCATACGGACTGTGTAGATATGACCGGAGAGGAGGAGAAGCCTCTCAAAATGTTGGGAGTGGCTTGGGATCCCAGATCGGATTCATTCTTTTTCAAAGTACCTGTTACCCCAATAGTTCGCACGAAAAGAGAGTTGGCTAGCCAGATAGGAAAAATCTATGACCCCGTAGGTTGGGTGATCCCGGTGGCGGTATTCGCCAGATCTATACAGCGAGAAGTCTGTCGCTCAAAATGCGACTGGGACGATCCTATTTCCGAACACCTCTCGAGAGAGTGGCAGGTATTGTCCGAATCCTTAGATTTATTGCAGCTCCTTAGGATTCCTCGTCACGTTCCCAGCTCCAACGTTTCGCAGTGGATAGTGGGTTTCGCTGACGCCTCAGAGAAGGCGTATGCTGCCGTGATATACGTGGTCAGTGATGTGAATGGCCAATATATTCCCAGATTGATTATGGCTAAGGCCAGAATAGCTCCCTTAAAACTAGAAACTATTCCCCGTCTTGAGCTGCTCGCCGCCGAACTATTGAGCAAGACGATCTCGAAAGTACGCCCCAATTTCCCTTCCGTCACAGACAAGCATATTGTCACCTGCTCTGACAGTGTCATAGCTCTATCTTGGATAACTGCTGATCCTGCACCAATATGGAAGGTCTTTGTAGGAAATAGGGTAGCAAAAATTCTCAATCATGTTGCGCCCGATTCGTGGTTTCACGTGCGTTCTCAGGACAATCCCGCTGACGTAGCTTCGCGTGGAGCTCTACCATCCCAGATAGTGAATGACTCACTATGGTGGAGTGGTCCGGAGTGGCTGTGCACACCAAGAGCGGAGTGGCCCATTAGAAGGGTACGCCCCGACCTGTCCTCTCCGGATGTAACCTCGGAAATCCGAGCTTCCCGTGCCATTAACTTAATCACCAAGACAGAGGATGTACCTCTTGACATTGAATCTCGCTTTAGTTCCTACTCTCACTTAAAGAGAGTTATAGGATGGGTATTGCGCTTTGCGCACAATTGTCGGGCGTTCAAGAAGCGCTCGGGTCCGCTGACTACAGCTGAACTTGGTTCGGCGGAGAGAAGATTAGTTCGCCGTGCGCAGCAAAGGCATTTCCCGCAAATCTTCCAATCCCTGAAATCCCGTGGGAAGGAGGAGAATTTACCAAAATTTGTAGCTCAACTTTCCGTGTTCCTTGCCCCCGATAACTTACTCAGAGTGGGAGGTAGATTGGCCCTTAGTAGTTTGGAGTATCAAACTCAGCATCCCGCCTTGTTACCTTCGGAAGACAAGCTGACCGAACTGATAGTTAAGCAGGCACATGAAGCCTGTCTACATGTTGGTCCCCGCGCCACTCTGGCATACCTCCGCTCTCGCCTATGGATCATCAATGGTCGTGCAGTAGTGTCCCGTTGCTTAAAAGGTTGTGTCCGCTGTTTCTCTATAAAATCTGTACCGTATGAGACAACTATGGGACAGCTGCCCGAAGGCCGTGTTGAACGAGCCTTTCCGTTTCAAACGGTCGGCATTGATTACGCAGGTCCATTCGAAATCACTTTGTTAGGAAAAAGGGGATCCCGTTCATTTCAGGTGTACTTGGCTGTGTTTGTTTGTTTCGCTACAAAAGCAGTGCACCTAGAAACAGTAATGGACCTTACAACTGATGGTTTCCTTCAATGCCTTGAACGCTTCATGGCACGTCGAGGAGTACCTACCACCATCTGGTCTGACAATGGCACCAATTTCGCCGGTGCCCCCCGACTATTCTCAGAAATTCGCAAGGCCATGGATTCTGGTATCTCCGAGAGCCTACAAGTGCGTTTGGCCGCCAGGGGAGTTGAATGGAAATTCATTCCACCCAGAGCTCCCCACTTCGGAGGCTTGTGGGAAGCTGCAGTCAAGTCAGCCAAACGGCTGCTGATCCTCACGTTACAATCGCATACCCCTAATCTACAAACGTTCACCACAATAGTGTCTCGTGTTGAGGCAATTCTAAATAGTCGCCCTCTAGTTCATCAATCAGAATCACCTGATGACTTCTTAGTTCTGACTCCCGGTCATTTTTTAATTCAGCGGCCCCTCACTGCCCTTCCCGAATCTACGGTCGCTGAGTTCAGCTCGCGTCTCACTCCTAAGTGGAGATTTGTTAACGCTGTAGTCGAGCAGTTCTGGAAGAGATGGAGAACCGAGTACTTACTAGACTTGCAGTCCAAACAAAAATGGAACACCCCATTCAAACCAGCCAAGATAGGCGATGTTGTTCTGATCATGCAAGACAATGCTCCCCCTCTCTCCTGGCCAAAAGGCATTATAGTTGAGTTGATCCCCGGCAAGGATGATGTCTCCCGCGTTGCAAAGGTGCGCACTAGCACCAACATTATTGATCGACCCGTACGAAAACTGTGCCCCCTGCCTATTGACAATTGAGTTACCATGTTAGAATTCCGCTGGAATTGGGGGGGGAGGATGTTTGGTCGTGACCAAAATTCATAATTCCCGCCTCTGACTAAATTCATATCTCCCGCCTTGGAGTTCACCGAACTCCCGAGTCGAGCGCTAGTGTAGCTGTATCTGAATGGAACAAGGAAACTACTCCCGAATGTAATTAAACTAATTAAACTTAATGAGTGATCTGTGCTCCCGAAACTGTACAACGCAATCAAAGATTATTGTATTCATGTTAACCATTTATGTTCATCTTTACCTATTGTGTTAAATAATTGATATTCCTCAACCAGTGTATGGACAGTAGCGCTCTCGGCGCGCAAGTTGCGGAAAGATGTGTAACCTGCATTCATTCAGTTCCCGTGTCTCATGACGATTGTATTGCTCTCCCATTTTATTCAACTTATACCGCTGTTGTATCACAATAAATTGTGTTCGATCCCGTAAACCTGTGTGTTTCGTTTCCGTGAATTATTCACAGTCAGTGCTTTACGATAATAATGGCTTTGCCATTGTGGGTACTTGATGGTCACTTGAGTCGTAAGTTATCTCATCCATGGTGCCACACCATGGTCTCTTTCTCTACATGTGAAGAGATTTTAAGTGCAAAGGTCGCATTGGTGTCATCTACGGATCGTTCCCCTTAACATCCTACCATACCAGATCCTGCAGGTAGGTGCTCTCTACCTTCAGTATGGCATACCTGCTCCCTGAGCTTCAACACTTCAGTCTTCAGGTCAGATAGAAAAGCAAAGGTAGTCTCACGATGGATGGCTGGCTGGTGCCTAATGCCAACAGGAGATGTGGGGAAACCCTCTCGACTGTTTGACCTGGGGCCTATTTCATAAAACAACAAGTGACAAGTTACAAGTCGATTTTATGTACAAGTGTTGAAAAATGAGTGTGCAAGTGTTTCATAAAGGTACAAGTGTAGACTTGTAATGCACTGTGAAAATGAACAAGTGTACAGGCGAATTCGGACAAGTTACAAGTGTTTCCCCATCTTTTTGTACAAGTCACTGTTCTACAGTTGTAAAAAATGGCCGATTTTTAACCTACGTCCGTTCTCCTGTAAACTTGTAATTTTCTAGTATTGACAGTGTTGTGAGTTGACGATTTTTCGGTGCTTGAAATGTTTAATAATATGTGGGAATCATCTTCTGATGAGGAATATAGTCAACAAAGAAGAATTCAGCGTAGAAGACGTCAAAGAGTTTTCATTTCATAAATAAACATCTTCGTCGTATTTACAATACGAACTTCAACTGGTTTACATATAACATTCAGTACTATCAACATAACATCATTTTGCGAAAACATCAGGTTTATTTATTTATTTTTTAACAGAATGTGGATTATGCATAATCAGGTACAAGAGGACTCATATTAAAAAAATATTCAACTAAAATATATAAAACACATATTCAACATGAGATTTTTTTTTAAATTCCAGTCCCAGTTCGCCGCCTGTCCCAGTTCTTCGCAGCCTATTATCCACCTTCTTCTGCAAAGAGAAAGAATTCAGATATTAATAACATTTTCCCCATCTGCTATTAACTCACTAATCATAAATGTTTCGCTGTAAATTCGCTATAAAATCTATAAAAACTGCAAAAAAAGCTAAAAATCCAAAATCCCTTTTTGAATAGCAGATTATTTTTATAATACATTTTTCCCATGAAAATAATAGTTCAAAATTTCTTTGCTCTCAAAAAGCTCAAATTTCGAAACAATTTAACATTACACAAAAGATAGGTAATTTCCGAAAATTCGCTCATACGATCATGCTGCATGACTGGAACTTTTTTCAAACTGGCTCTGGGAATTTTGAGAAAATTTGCAAGAGTTGCTCTTCCTCTGGGTACGAATGACTTCCAATACCCCTCACACCCATGAAAAAGACTCAAAAGGCGGTGAAAAGGATTTAGGAATACTCTGAAGATGTTCGTAAAACGATCGATGCCGGATGTTTTCTTTCTTTTTCCAGATTCTGTGCTGCGATTCGCTTTTCATTTTTCTAATTTTCTTGAAAGAATCAATTACCTATTGAAGTCGTACTTAGTGTTTTAATAGGTACATACTATAGACTGACCAACAGTGTAAGGAAGAGAAGTCAAGAAACTTGAAACTCGAATCTGACTCGCACCTTTCAATCTTAATTAGATTCCGTGAGTTGTGGCTATTTTCTATCGTGCGTACATTGGTACGTACCAAGGTCGATGAATTTGGTTTGGATTTAAAAAAAACTAGGCGAAACATTCGTATTTGTGTACATAGTCAGGGGAGTTTAATTTCCATCACGATGGAGGGGAAGTAATAGAGAACGCCCGAAAAGCAAAATCGATCAAGAATACGTGAAATACAGTTTACTTACCATGGTATTTTTCTTCGTATTTTGCCAAAATACGTCTCGGGAGTAGGAAACATCCTTGGAAGACAGCACAAAGCCAAATGTACGCACTCTGGCATGTATTTCGCCCCATTTTTTCACCTTGTTAGCCTTTTTCACCTTGTCACACTGTCCGAAAAGGCACCAAACAGCACGGAATTCTCATCCCTTACCGCCCGTAGTACCTCGAGCTTCGCCTCTTTTTTGTATTCATTATTCCTAAAACTAAAGGAAAACAAAATAACAACTTGCGTACACGAATGTGCGAATACGAGAATAAACAAGTGTGAGTGAGCTGTTCATTTCGTTTGTCCCCACACACCATCTTTCTTTTCTGGCTACACTTGTAAACTTAGCTTCTACAAGTGTAACTTTTCTACACTTGTATTCTTGGTTTTGGTGAAACACTTGTTCTAGTTTACCGTGCATTACAAGTAGGTACCTGTACTTGTTAACTTGTACACTTGTAACTTGTTGTTTTATGAAATAGGCCCCAGGATTGCATCCTGGGATCTCTGCTTGGAATGCCCTCAGGCGAAAGAATAACAAGGCAGAATGTGTGCACATAGGATGACGTCTATATAAATTAACGTCAATACGGCGTATCTCATTATGTACAGCCTCTGCTGGTAATAATTGTCATAAATACTTGGAAGTATACCTTGGCAGATCTCTTTGTACCTATCAATGGGGAATTTTCATGGTTATTTTTTTTTTCCCAATAGACAGATCCGAGGGAGAACTTTCCAAAAAGGTGCCATATGATGGGTATGAGACCAGTAAAACTGTTCTTGAAATTAATTTGCACGATGACGTCATGCCCCCCGTCTGCGCATGAGGAGAGGGGGGGGGGGGTAGCCCTTGGTTCACTTGTTCTACTACATCACGCATGATCTTCCTACCCGTTTATCAGCCAAACTAAGCAGTGTTTTGAGCTAAAGATGCTTCTAGGGGGGTTTTTCAAGTGCACTGAATTCTAATCTGAGATCAAAAATATGAAATTCCAACACATGAAAGTTCCCCTATGCAATGAATGCCTCTATTGACTGATTCTGTCCAAGGTGGAAACCGAGGTCTGGCTTGGATATGAAGACACACTGCCAGGCATTCACTAGGTCATTGGAAGAGGAGGGAGGAATAAATTATGTAGGAGGAGAGGAAGATGAGGTTGTTGAAAATAGTTGGCTGCTTTGTTGATACTTATTTTTTAATATATAGAGCTTGACTTCTCTTGTCTGTTCTAACAGTTTGTTTCCAGAATACCTGAGGCAGGGAAGCTTTGTTTTCTTGCAAGTACTCGATACATTATTTGCCCTCCAAAATCAAGATTTCTACTTGCTTCTTGCATACCTATAGAACCTTGCTTAACATTTTATCAGTTTTGGTTCGATGTCTGTCTGTATGTGTGAGTACCATTTTCTTGTCTCCCCCTCTCACTCACTTACTGCTCGAGATTTCCATTGGAAAAGAGTTTCAGGCACCATAATCAGTTTATGCTCTCCCTCAAAAAGAGGCCTCTTTAATGAAAAGAGGATTTTACGGGTTACCCCGAGTTGGAGTCGTCACAAGCTTTGTTTTGCTCAAGTCAGCAAATTTTTTGATTATTTTCCACTCAATATCTCTGAGGGAAGTACGTTCAATTATATGATGCCCTAATGCCTCCGTTCTGGATCTCCAGTACCAGTAACATCTGCAAAGAAAGTGCTCTGTGGAATCCTCCTCGAGTCTGCAAGGGCACATAGGCGAGATGTTGTTATCTATAATATTTAGTCATGCGGAATCATGATGTCCGGTAAGGATGCCAATCATAGTTCTAATTGAATTTCTACTTCTACTTAGAAGCCAATATGCTCGATTGGTATCGGAAGACGTAACAAGCATTCAGGTTTGTCTATATTTGGCTGTTTCTCTGCTCCAGAGAATGTTGAGGTCCTGTGTGACCCATGTTTTAATTTTAGTTTTACAGGCATTTTTGGAAATGCAGATGGCAGGAGAAGGGCCCAGAAACTGTTGTCCTGAGCCTGCTCGCGCCAAACCGTCCGCATTAACATTGCCTTCGTGATTCTCATGACCAGGAATCCATTTTATGGTTATTTTGTTGTTGTTAAGAAACAAATTGTTCAGGTATTTCTTTGTTTCCCAGACCAATTTTGAGGTCGTGAGGGGGTTCAGGAGTGCTGTAATGCTGGCCTGACTATCGGTAAAAATGTGAATGTTTTTGTTCTAAGTGTTGTGGTTTTATAAGGTGACGAGGCACTTGTTGATAGCATAGATTTCTGTTTGAAATACAGTTGCATATTTGTCAAGGCTCTCTTGTCTCCCCCAAAGCTACTGTTTGAGTCCGATTTTGATGAAGCTTTTCTCGAAATTTTGTGGAAAAGAAATGGAAGTGGATGACTGACCCCCAGTCTGGGTCCGTCAACCATGTCACTGAGGATAGAATTGTCTGTGGAATCATTAGGGATATTTACTTTGAATGTCTAATTTGGAACCGTGAAGTATCATAATTGGGGAACTATTAGCCAGTGCTATCAGGTATCTGTGCTCTTCCTGACTGCTGCTTGTTGGAATAACGCTACATATTAATATTGTGTTTTCTAATAAATTTTTACTAAAATCAATTCTACATTAATTTTTAATTGATGTTTACTAATGAAATGTTTTTGATGGCATCCTATCACTATTTGTTCTTAATTTTTTCATTTTATAGGTTCCCAAGAAGACTCTCTTCCCTCCTGAGGCAGTTGTTGTCGGTTGGAAGAGCGATTCCGTTCCTATCGGAAGTGGTTTCGTCAACTTGGGAAACACTTGTTACCTGAATTCCACGCTCCAGGTAATACATTTTCCGAGCCTTCAACTTAATTAATTGGAAAACCTTCACCGCTATTCTATAAATGGCTTGGTAGTAGAAATTTTGGTTGATCCGTATCGAACTGGTGTATTTAAAATGCCAATTGTGAATGAACAGGACATACTGAGGAAAAACTAGTACTTTTTATTTTGACATAAATTTAGTTAAATTAATTTTGTTACACAAAGAAAAAAACGTCACGCAACCAAAAAACAAGTTAGGTGTTGTTATGATTGTGTAAACTAGCAATGAAATTACTGAGCAACCTATAAACAAGTAAGGTGTTGTTATGATTGTGTATACTATATAGCATTGAAATTACTGAGACATTTTCAATGCTCATAGCTCTTCTCTCATAAGAGAGAAAGTACGATTGGCCTGCCGCGTTTTTGGTAGTTTAAGGTGAAGTTTAGGCCAGGTGCACCTGCGGTTTGTTAGTAGATACCTATTTTTCTTTTGATTTTTACTCATTAATTCAATTTTTTACTGGGTCTTAGAATTAATTAGCATGGAATACGCTTCTCCTGGGACCTCAAAAACCATGGGGAAAATGTCACTAAAAAAAAAAACTTGGCCCTCCGGGCCTCGCAAGGGGCTCCGCCCCTTGATTCCGCCAAGGAGGCTTCGCCCCCCTGGACCCCCCCGGATGTTATTACTTTGAGCCTGACTGCTAAAATGTAAAAAAACATGGAATCATGTTTTAGCTCCTCGCTCTCACTTTATTATAGAAATGATCACGACGATTGAGCTCTTGTGAGATGATGATCTCCTAATAGAAACTCGCGAGTAAACATTCACTTTATTATAGAAATGATCACGACGATTGAGCTCTTGTGAGATGATGATCTCCTAATAGAAACTCACGAGTAAACATTCACTTTATTATAGAAAGAGGCTAAAGAGGCTACATACGAAATTACAGCTTCCTATAGTGTAAAGTATAGAAATTACCTATTAAAATGATTTAACCACCGCTTCACAAATCAAACCGTTCTCACAATATTCAGATCACCTGCTATGAATCACATAATCGAAACACCAGCTCAATGAAATCATCAGAAATTAACAAGCGGTTGCAATCATGTTCACAATATCAATAATTGAGAATGATCACCTGTGTGTGAACAATAAATTATTCATATAACCATGCTCATAACTCAGCTTGTTGGCCACGCACTTCGCAGTAGTTAATATAGTATGGTTGGATAAATCGAGAGCTTTCGAACGAATGGTCAACGAATTTTGTGGGATGAAAAACGACGAAGTATCATATCCCTAGCAACGACTCGGTTGTAAGCGGAAATCATCACAATTATTGGCGCTACTTTCATCTCACTTTATAGTCCCACTTTTCGGCGGGGGATCCATCGCTAAAACTAGACTTGTTGAAAACTAGACTAAAGTAGTGGCGAATCTAATTTCTTTGCTATTTTACCTATGAAGCTGAAATTTTAAATGGAGGCCTCTTGGGACTCCTAGAAACGAATGGTTGAGTCTGAAGCTCCTCAGATTTCTATTCAACCTAAGAAGCTAAAATTTGAAATGGAGGCCCCATGGGACGTGTAGAAACGAATCATGAAGTTCAGAGCTCCCCATGTGTGAAATCCGGAGCTAAGTTTTTTTTATTTTTATTATTTTACCTATGAAATTGAGAACTAAACTTACCTGTGGAAAAGATTGAGTAGAATTATAGTAGGTCGAAGTAGAAGACTACTTATGCAGCTCTCGTGTTCTCACTGTGTGGGAAATTCCAAAGAAATAATTTGAAAAAAAAAAAAAAAAAACCGCGAAGGCGCGGTTTTTCAAACTAAAGATGGAGAGATCTGGCGTTCTGCGGAGCGTCTCCCACTCTCGGCCCCTTTTGGTGACGCCATATCACTTCAGTTTAAAGCCCGGTAAATGTAACAGGTGAATGACAGGGTGGCGGAAGAGAGGCTCTAGCCTGGGTGGGCACTAAACAATCTTCTACTTCGAGCTACTATAATTCTACTTAATCTTTCCCACAGGTAAGTTAAGTTCTCTATTATAGTAGGTATGGTTTTCATAGAAGACCATATTCAGCTCATTCAAAGTCCTCATTCACCCACTTGCAAATGAGGTGGTAGTAAAGGTGCTTCTCATGACTGCAATTGACCCAGAATAAAGAGGAGAGAATCGAGCTTCTTTTTCTCTCTTGTTGTGCACACTTTAGTGTGCAGGGAACACGTGAAGACACCGAACTCCTCCGTGAATACACCCCCCTTCCCCTTTTTCCTTATTGGGATATCCGAGGCGATGTGAGGAGGAGTTTTGATTCAATTGTCTGGAAACGGGTGTTAGTGATATCTAGGCCATGGCGATGTCTCTGTTGATCAGGGTGTATAGGGCAGCCTCTGCCGCTGGGATGGGCAGGGTATGTTGCATGAGGGATGGAGTAGGCCAAAAATTGCGTTATGTCTATTTCTGCCGCTCGCAGGATAGTTGATACCCAACGACTTAGAGTGGCCCTGGCAGCTTGTAGGTTAGGAGGGCGTGTCGTTAATAATAAATTGTCCCATTGATCCAAATAGGCCATTACCTCCAAATAGTGTCTTAATAATGATGGGATGCATAATTTTGGTCCCAGGGGAAACAATGGGAGGAACATTTATAGATCTATTTCCCTTGGTCGTGAAGTATTTAATAATGCTGGGATGAAAATCCTGACTCCATTCGACACAAATTTAATGTTCGACCTGCGGATTTGCTAAATTGTTTGGAGGTGTTGACCCGAAGGTAGTAATAACTCCATGACCAGTTCCTTAGTTAGAAATGGTAATGATTCATCGATAGATGTGTTGAAAAACTGCAGTACTAAATCCGGACTGTATAGTACTACTGGTGAGCAGGACACTAGAAATCCTGTTGTTTCCGCCAATTTTTGTATAAGCATGCTCTCCAATTCTTGTGTTTTTGTGACCAACCATTCAAGTTTTAAAATTCCATTGTCCATTGTCATTTTAGGGAATTAAATTCAAACCCTATGAGTGTAAATGATGAGGATGGAGTCAGTTATTTTTTCGTTTCATGAGTTAAAAGGGGATGAGGCGTCCTGGTGCAAGGCTTTATCGATAGAGGCCGTTTAATCTGACCAAGAGGATGACAATGAGGAATCCCATCGTCTCTCTCTGTGAAGATGTTTCTTCAACCTCTCGTGACGTTCCGCATGTAGATGTAACGTTGAGTGCTTCCTCAACCTCTTCTTCCTGCGTCTGCTCCTAACCTGGTCAGAGTCGGAGGACTCGATGAGGTTAGAAATTGTCCTCATGGGTATTTCGAAGGCGACACCGGTGTCTGATGCAGGACATCCCTGAACTTAACATCCTTGGAAGGATGAAAAACCGTTGTACCCGAATTTCATCCCAAAGGCGAAACCGGACTCACGAGAATTATGGCGGAAGCCGACTTTCTAGCGATGTTGGTACCCATGCCACGTTTCGACTCCTCGTCCACAGTGGATTTCAGAGATGGACGCGTGTTTCAGCGCAAAACATTTCGAAAATATCGGTAGGACGTAAATAAGTCAGCGCAACCACTTTCACGGAAAATTCTCGTTAAAAAAAATGTATAAGGTAACGAAAGAAAGGAGTGGAGTAGGCATGCGCAAAACGGTGAAAAAACGAAGTGAAGTAGCATCGGCCAAAAAGGCGGTAGGGAGGTAACGATTGAGCTAATATTCCATTTTTGTTTGAAAAACGGCGCTTTCGTGGGTTTTTTCAAATTACTTCCTTGAAATTCACCGCAACTCAGTGTATAATTTTTATTATAGTGTAGTAAATATTATTTATATCTATTTTTTTCTTAGAATCGAAATTTTTTTTTAATGCTACGTCGTCGAACATTTTAATTTTCGCTTTAGGGGGAAGTTATTTCTTGTAAAGATACACTCGTGGCATTAATGAAACAATTTTTTATAAATATTCCATAAATATATGTTTTATGTTCTTCGAATTTATTTTGTTTATTTTCTTTATGTTCTTTGTTGTATATATAGTTACTTAGATAACTCTCTTTCGTTGAAATCATGTTATCGATTACCATAATTTCTTTCTTATGTTCACAGGCTTTGTTCCATGTTCCTGCTTTTGTAAATTGGCTGATGAGTGACAAAGCTCATTTTACAAAATGCGAAATGATGAGTGAGTTAACCAAATCTATTCAACCTTAAAGTATGAAAAATGTTATTTATGCTGGTACTTATTATTCTTGTTACTACAAGGGTCATATCAAAAGTAAGTTTCCCTATTTTTGAAAAAATCGAAAAAATGCTTTATTGACTAAAATATTTACATGGTTGGAAAGCTGCAGACCTGAACTATTTTTCCACATAGTCGCCGAGTCGTTCCTGGCACTTTGCATACCGTGTGGCGAGTTTTTGTAAGCCAACAGCATACCAGTTTCTGTCCAATCCGCGCAGCCACTCGTTGACGGCGCCCTCGACTTCTGCGTCACTGGAAAATCGCTGGCCTCCCAAAAAAGTTTTCAATGCCGGGAAAAGATGGTAATCACTCGGGGCGAGGTCTGGAGAGTACGGTGGGTGGGGGAAAACGTCCCAATCAAATTTTCTGAGCAATTCCTGGGTCAAATTTGCGGAATGTGGCCTTGCGTTGTCATGAAGAATCAGCACTTTTCTCTTCAAAAGTCCGGGTCTTTTGGCTTTAATGTTTTTTCTCAGTTGTTCCAAGACTTCACAATATCTGGCAGCATTAATGGTCTCCCCTTTAGGTAGGTAGTCAACCAACAGAACACCCTTGGAGTCCCAAAAAACCGTGGCCATAATCTTTCCAGCGGACGTCGCAATTTTGGCTTTTTTTGGTGCTCTTTTCTGGGGACTTTTCCAGACCATACTCTGTCTTTTTGACTCTGGGGTATTGTGGAAGACCCAAGTTTCATCCCCAGTCACTATTCGATCGTAAATGTCGTCTCCTTCATCCTCAAGCATCTCAGAAAAGCGGTTTGCTGCCTCCAAACGGTTTTGCTTGTGTTCGTCAGACAAGAGCCTTGGAACCCACCTTGCACACACTTTTGACATCTCTAAATCTTCTTTTAGGATTCGACCAACTACAGAGCGAGTTAATTCGTACTTGGGATGAACACAATTCACAATTTCATCAATTGTACGGCGTCTATCTTCAGCAAGTGCTGCGCGAACGGCCAAAATCGCCTCCTCTCGAGTCGAACTCGACGGGCGTCCACTACGCTGCTCGTCATGCACCGAAACACGTCCTTCCTCAAAACTTTTTCGCCACTTTCGGACCATTTGGACACTCATCGCATTGTCACCATATGCTTGACAAAGTCTACGATGAATTTCAATTGCGGAAACCCCCTCCTTGGTCAGGAATTTGATCACAGAATGCACTTCACAATCGGACGAAATCGCAAGGGCGGCATCCATGTTTCTAACTGAATAGGTTATCAACAAACCGACACAGCGGCCTGACACTTTTACAGGACTACCAACACATCCAAACAAAAAACTTGAGACCATCCGTAGGTTTCTATGACTTGTAGGTTTTTTAAAAAGAAAATAAGGAAACTTACTTTTGGGATGACCCTCGTATGTTTCTCGATCTATTCGCTCTCTAGTTTTGTATGAGAACCGTACCGGACCAGATGAGAACCATATAATTACACTTGCTTTTTCACTTTGCCAGTAATCATTTATAATCTTCCTCCTCTGTAAAATCCTAAGGACTTTTTGCTCTCACTCTGTTATTATACTCAGAATGAAGGGTGTTTAGAGGTTTAGAACCTAGATGGATCTCAGTGAGTTTCCACTCGGTATATTTAAAGATAGTGTCTGCGCATGAGCAAAGGTAATACAATTTTCGGTTGCCATCAGATTTCGATGAAATTTGCTGGGAATGTGCTGCCTGGCCCCCAGATGATCCTCTACGAATTGCATTGTCCCCAAATCGGGGTGGTTTCTGCCCATGCACCAATATAATAGACCGAGAGTTTGCGACAGTTACATTCAACTGAAAAAACATAGTTTTTGTTAATATTCAAATTAGTAGCATTCGACCCCTTGAACCCATAATCGAGCGTCTCCCACGCTATATCTGGGGCCCTTGGACTATGTTGCTCATCAAATTTGCTAAATTGAGACATGAATTCAACCGGAAGAACATAGTCATGAAAGATGGCTCATTTTTCTGGGTTTTTATGCTGAATCCAAATATGTCCGTCTGCGTGCATCTGCCTGGGGCATTTAACGTCACCGACCGTTTGAATTTACTAAATGTGGGATATGAATTCAACCGGAAAAACATACTCGCGAAATAGGGCTCATTTCGTCGGTTTTTTAAAGCTGATCTGAATATGTGCGTCTGCCAACGTCTGTCTGGGGCATTCTGGTCAAATTTTCACGAAACGATTGGAAAAAACTACCTACAAATGTTCGGTGGGGGTGCGTTCTGCCGCATTTTTTGAGCGACATACTTTATAAATTTTCAATGATAATATTACATTAATTTCTAGTTTTATTCTTGTTTATTTCTTTCAATTTAATTCAATTTTATTATCTTTTTTTATTCATCATCTATCTGATTATTTTTTATTTCTGATGATGCATTCATTATAAGGTTTATATAAATCACGATATATGTAGAATGCGGGGATCAAATAATTGAAGAAGTTGAAAACCCTTGTGGATTTTTGAATCTGAAAGCCGTTTTCGGATGAGTAGTGCCTTCTAGAATTACCTGGAAATCTCGTGGATACTTCCGTCAAGAGCCCCTTTGAAGAAGCTCCAGTTCCTGGGGGGAAACGTTGGTGATCGATAAAAATCCAATTTAAGAACTGGAAGGCCTTTTTTTGTAAAGTCTTGTAATAATATGAACTATGTATCAAATGAAGACATGTTTTATACAGGGTGCAGCAGAGAGGACGGACGGTTTTAAAAAAATCATAAAATAGTGCATTTTTACTCAAAAACAAATTCATTGATGCAATCAGGTTCGCAAGGAAATTGCATTTGAGACAGTCAAGTGTGAAAAATCACATCAGGCATGTGGTGGCCGAAATTGTTGATGCAGTGCTGGAGGCGTTCTTGGGCGATCTCTCCAACATAGCTCTCTCAACTTGGGCGACTTCCACACGAATTGCATCCTTCAATTCGTCCACAGGTCAGGGCTTGTTCTCGTATACTCTAGCCTTGAGGTGCCCATAAGAAAAAATCGCATATGGATAAATCTGGGGACCGAGGAGCCCAATGAACATCGCTAAACCTGGAAATAAGGCGACCAGGGAAGAGAGGGCGAATATCGTCCATTGATGCTCTGGCTGTGTGGGCGGTCGCCCCATCCTGCTGGAACCACACATGTCGGGTTGGAACACGTCGCCGTCGTAATTCAGGGAAAAAGAAGTTGGTGATCATTTCGACGTAGCGTTATGTTGGAGAGAGTCTACGCGAACTTTCAAGAACGCCTCCAGCATTGCATCAACAATTTCGGCCACCACATGCCTGATTTGATTTCTCACACTTGACTGTCTCAAATGCCATTTCCTTGCGAACCTGATTGCATCAATAAATTTGTTTTTGAGTAAAAATTAACTATTTTATGATTTTTTTAAAACCATCCGTCCTCTCTGCCGAACCCTATATATGAGTACAATAGAGGTTCTAGTAAAACAGAACTGTTAGGAACTCTTACTAACATAATTAAGATAGAGGAGCATCATTTGGCTAGTTCTAATTTTTATTCTATTTGTTTTATTGGGAGCAGGATGAATGTGTCAGGTTATGATGAGACACCAGGCAAATAGATCTCGTATGTAACTGTGGAGGTAAACTTTCCACGTTAGCATCCATCTGTTGTTGTCCCTAGGCTTACGTTCATGGGCGGGGCCGCGCAGGGGACACCATGGAAAGCAAAAACTATCTATTTTACCAGTCATCGTACATGCTGCCGCTTGAACTGTCGTGTCTGATTTTTTCCACCCATTTTTCACATTTTTTCCATGTTTAGTTGACATGTTTGCTTTTGTTGTCATTATTGGTAATTTTATTTTTTTTCCCTAGATGGAATGACTCACAGCGAATGTTTGATTTGCGCAATGGCCAAAACTCTTCAGTCGACCCACAAACTGACTGGAGTTGCCATCAAACCATCACAAATTTATTCGAAGTTGAAACGTGAGTATTCATCCCTTGGCTATCAATATCATAATTTGAACAATTACAATTATCTGAACCGTTTCTTATATTCTAATGATCCAGCAATTATTTATCCTCATCATAATTATCACAAATAAGTTGAGAAATGTAATTGATTGTCCACAGTTATTTGTAAACACCTGAATCCCGGTCACCAAGAAGACGCCCACGAATTCCTTAGGTATCTGTTAGAAGGCATGGAACGCTCTTATCTGTCGATATTCAATGGACTCAGGTAAATATTTAATATATGTATATGTATTAAATTAGTATACATTCGTTTGATGGTTCACTTATTTTGAATTATACCTATCACAAATTTCACCTAGACAAATTTTGGATTAACAATGTCAATATCAAATTCAAGAGTAACTCCATACATTTTATCTGGCATACCAACAAATTCATAACATTTCACTGGTCACGAGGAGAGATATGGGGTGGTGGGGCCAGTGTTTGACACCTGAAGAGGCATTTTTACTTTGACAAGCAATTGAGTTATGTTTTTTCGTTTGTTCAAATTTGAATCTTACATCTATTGCTGCATCAGGATGTCCTCAAACTGGTCGGAATTGAAAAAATCACTAATTCAAGCCACAAAACATCATAAATTCGTTTTTTCGAAATACATTTTTTGACCCAGTATTTGACAGCCACATTTTTTGTTGTACCTGTGATTGACACCCTATGAACTTAGTTTTATTAATCTAAATATAAAATTAATATGAGTATTCATAACGACAAAGGTAGGTTTTTCTTGATACAATAGGCACAATACGATTCTAATGGTAAACTAGCAGCTTGTGAGTTGCTATGTATTTATATAAATATAAAAAATAAAGAACGAATGACAAGAACGAATAGAAATCCATATTGACAGCACTGTCAATCACTGAGGGGAGCATCAGTTTGGGAACTAGTAATTGACATTTGCATTTTCACATGTTATCTTTGATTATTTCCAAAAAATGATAGCATAAATGCAATCTACACAAAAAACTGATTGAGAAAAACTATGGAAACAATCGAATTTGAAAATGTGGAGGGCATGGTGAAGCAAAATAAAACGCTTACCTCCTTAGCAAAATCACAAGAAACAGCACCAAAGAACCGATGATGTGGAGGTGGTTGGGTAACCTTCTCCAGATTTCACAAAAACCCGCCTGAAACCTTTTCCCGCCTTTATACTCTACTAAGAAGGTATTTTGACTCAAAATTCAAATGGATCAAACCTGTAAAATACTTTTGAATGCCTTATTATTAAAACTTCTTGGTGAGGTGTCAATCACTGGATCCCTGTCAATCACAGCTACCTACATATTTTTGTAAGAGGGGATTGCTTTTTTGTTTTGGTTGAGGGCGAGTAGTAAATCGTTTGTAGATATCACTACTTACAATGCGAGCCAAATATCTATTTAGAACGAAAACGAGAAAATGTGGCAAGCATCAGTTGGAAGTGGTGTGCCAGTTGGTATTGGCAAGCTGGATCACTTGTGTACAGGGTGAGCAGTGCTATCGCCATTTAATAGTTTCTTCCAATTTATTTCATTGTACAGGGATAAGGACAGTAGGCACAAGACACTGAATAAATCTGCTCTTTTTAGCATTTGAAACAGTCCAAGTTCTCATTTCTCTATAATTGAGAACTCAACTTACCTATGGGAAAGATTCAGTAGAATTGTAGTAGTTCAAAGTAGATTGTTTAGTGCCCACCCAGGCTAGAGCATCTTTTCTGCCACCCAGTCATTAACCTGCTATGTTTACTGGTCTTTGAACTGAAGTGAGATGGCGGCGCTCGAGAGGGCCGTGGTCGGGGAGACACAGGGGGGCTGATGGAACAGAACAAATAGTGTTTGAAAAACCAAGCCTTCGCAGATTTTTTCAAATAATTTCTTTGTAATTTACCGCAACTCAGTGAGAACACGAGAGCTGCGTAAGTAAGCAGTCTTCTATGAAGACTGTTCTATAATATCTTTATATATAATTCCGAACGGTCTTTGAAATTGTGAAGAACTTCGCGGTCCGATTTTAGTGTTAGACTGCTCATTCGAATCAGCACGGCCCCAAGTTTGTTGCAAAAGTGTCCCCGTTCGTCTCTATACCCGCCTTGATCGTGTTCTAAGCGGTCCTTATCAACGAGAGTTGTTTATTAGGCTGTTGTGGTAACAACAGTTGCCATCAATTGACGGTAAGTAAGAAACGTAGTGTAGTTACTAACGTCTAGGAGAGTTATTTATGAACGAAGAAATTGAAACTGAAGAACTTAGCGGACTTTATAAATATATAATTCCGAACTATCTTCTTTATATATAATTCCGAACGGTCTTTGAAATTGTGAAGAACTTCGCGGTCCGATTTTAGTGTTAGACTGCTCATTCGAATCAGCATGGCCCCAAGTTTGTTGCAAAAGTGTCGCCGTTCTATACCCACCTTGATCGTGTTCTAGGCTGTCCGCCTTAGTTTCTTTGTAAGCGTGTGAATCTGGGCGTATCAATCTGTATAATATTAGGTTGTTTATTAGAGTTGTTTAATGTGGTGAGTTCCTGTTAGATACTACTGTACTAGATTACTGTACTGTACTACTGTACTGTTAGGTACTAGATTAGGGCTTTCCAAGCCCTAACAGGCCTCTATATGTTTATATTTATTGAAGTGACTACTATACACCTGGTACCCTCAGTCTTGATTTTTCGAAGGACCCAGGGGATTAACGGTGAGGGGGGGATTTCCGAATCCGTTTTGCTATTTCGTGTAAATGGGGGAGAGAATATGATTCCATTTTGTTGATAAGGGTGACAGCTGTCATATTATCTACTCTCAATAGAATGCTTTTCGAGTTCCACCTGTCTGCAAAATGCGACAGGATCTGCCAAACGGCTTTGAACTCGTTAAAATGGAGGTCCCTATGCCTGGGCTACCACCATCCATTAACTCGGTGAGGAGGGCAAAAACCCTCCCCGTCCCGAAGACGAACTAACTGTTGCAATGGTGTAATTGTACTGTTCACCTCGTATGGTACAGGGGGATCCCAGACCATCAAAGAGCGTCTACATTCACTTTTTCTTAAGAACGCACATATAATCGACTTTACGTGGGTGAGCATGATACTAAACAACCTATCCTTTCTGCCAGTTTTCGAATAGAGAAGTTACCGGCCCCCAGTGTTTTCCGTGCCAGGTTTTTGCTACTGGAAGCGCTGCAGTTATGTGGAGTGAATTAAATTCTGAACCTTGGAACGGTAACGTAGTTGACAGAGACAGCTGACTCTTGGTTTCATGTACTATGAATCCTAAATTTGAAAGTGATGAAGCTGCGATCTTCAAAGGTCGCAAGCAATCCTCAACTTGAGATTATAAGAATAGGCTGTCATCCAAACAGCTAATTCCTGTTATTTCTCGATCTCTAAGTCTGGTAATGACAGAGTGTAACAATTTATGAAAAACAAAAGGTGCTGAGGAATACATAAGTTTGATTATTCCATGGAAATGCCAAATGTTTCCTATACTCCGGTTCGATACGGACCTTGAAGTGAAATAAGCATCCTTTTGGGAATACGGAACGATAATCGTCCATTTTAAAATGATCCAAGATCAAGAATTTATTAAATTGTCGTAAATTGATAACTAGAGGATTTCCTCCTAATTTGTTGGATACAAGAAAAATGATAAATAAATGGTCGAGACCCCACTACTCCCTTTTGTGATGACTCCTGAACTATGGTGGTGACTCTTGACTCCCTCACAGAAGGGTGGGGGCTAACCTGATACCCATGACCACATAGTAGATCAACACATAATATTTTCCTAATTTTTAATAAATAATGCAAGTCACTCCTCAAAGGGCAAGAGAGGGGAAGTAGTGATGATATTGATAATAGAACTCACTTTTAGCATTGAAATCGGCGAGGCCGCTTCCCCGCCATGGGACGGACCCACCGGATGATGGTAGTTTCCCTGACCAGCCTCAGGGGAAACCGGGCGGGCAGAGTTCATCAGCTTCATGGCCCGCGTAGTTGGTGAACCACCCCTAGGTTTAACCCTAATTAGGGCATTTTTAAGTTTATCGTGGTTCGATTTGCCCTGGACACTGACCTTTCAAATAGAAAATGCCGTTTAGCTCGTTTTTCCATGATATAGCTTGTTTTCACTTTTGTTTACAAAAACTTTTCAGGATTTTTCATTGAACACACTATCAGATTAAATGCCTTCCAAAAGTGCCTAACTCTTATACAATTTTTTTGCTGATTCCGAATACCTCAATTTTTCTCTTGCACCACTTCCGACCCGCTGTTTTCTTTAAAAACTTGAAAAAGTTTGGGAAAATCCCAGTTTTTTTTTTTTGTCATTTTGGTTTATTGTTTCCAATAATAAGCCTATGTGATCGCATAGCAAAAAATTTGTATAACCCCCCCTCAAACTTTGTCACTTTACGTTTCAAGGTGCGTAGAATCCGAATTTGAAATATCCGTCCGCCGTTCGCCGTCCGCCGTCCACCGTCCGCCGTCCGGGCCATAAAAGGCCTTAGAATTGACTTAAAAAATCTGTTCTTTCGTACATAGACTCCACTTGGGGTCTAGTTGGTCCTAACTTCTCGCCAGCTCGATCGCTCCACTCTCATGGGTGCTATGAGCCAAAAATAGGTGAAAAAGTGTCTTTTTTTTTTGTGTATTTCAAGTTGTATAGAAATTGGAGATTTATCAGTGAAAAGAAAATGTTAGCTATTAATTTTATGGGGAAAAAGTATTCTAAATGATACTCTTCTATTCAAAAAGAGATTTTGGATTTCAGGCAATTTTTTGCAATTTTATAGATTTTTTAAAACAAAAGATAATGAAGTTCAAGTTTTTAGCATAATTTCGTACATAAATTTTTGAATGTTCTATTTCATAGTTGATTAACTTTATTTGACCAATCTTATGCTAAAAAATATCAATTTAACAATTCTTAGCCATTTTCAGTGATTTTGTCAGCACATTTTTTGAAATTTGACCAATTAGATGATATCAATATACAGTATAGGTAACACTTTTATGTGTTGGAAAGATGACTTGGTAATAAATTGTTTTGTTTATCAACTATATTAAAAAGCGTAAAATTGTGAGATTCCGCTGCTGTAATGGATTGAACCCATTTGTGAGGTCCGAAGCTCCGAGTTCCGATACTAAATATACTATAAGCGGCGTTTAATAATTATGGACCAGAGATCTACGTAGAAGGGCTGTCTAATACATGAATAATAAACCTTTGTGTAATAATTTGCAGCGTTTTTTCTAAACATTTCATGAGCTAGGAATAGAACATTAGGTAAATGTAACAGGATTTTGTTGTTGAAAAATCTGCTTCCGATAAATTTAAACATGGACTTTGTGACATATTTTTTTTAATAAAATGTATAAAATGAATTATTATACCTACTTAATGTTCACTCATTGCTTTTTTTCTCATTCCAGGCTTGACAATTTAAGTAAAGAAACCACTCCACTTGGACAAATATTTGGTGGCTACATACGAACTGAAGGTAATATTTTATTTTGCGCCAACAACATACTAAAGTATTCATACATCAAGAACAGATTTCGACTGCCATCTTGGAAACACAGTTTATCCCCCCCTTTTTCTTTAGCTCGTTTGAAATCGTATGTGGATCAAATTGAAGGAAATGTTATGAAAAAACAATATATTTTTTCATGCTTATAAAATATGTTCAAAGATGTATCATGGTTGGCTAATGAAAATACCATATGTCTATGCCTTCATGCCCCTCTACTTACATCTTAAATGGTTAAATAAAGCCCGTTATTATGTGGTGAGCATTAATTGAGAACTCAACTTACCTTTGGGAAAGTTTGAGTAGAATTATAGTAGGTCGTAGTAGAAGACTGTTTATCGATGCAGCTATCGTATGTACACGGATATTGCGGTGAATTTTCTAAGAAATAATTTGAAAAAACCCGCAAAGGCGCGATTTTTCAAATAAAAACGCAATATTTGCCCTCCTCGGTTGAACTCACTGCGCCCCCCCCCCCCCCCCCCCCCACGGCCTGCGCCATGTTGACTAGCGTCTCCCAACTTAAGTTCAAAGACCGTGAAATTGCTGGTGAATGAATGGGTGGGGATAAAAAGGCTCCAGCTTGGGTGAGTGCTAAACTACTACAACCTGCTATAATTCTACTCAAACTTTCCCAAAGGTAAGTTGAGTTCTCAATTATAGTACGGTTTTTGTGGAAGACTTTTCTGACGCAGCTCATTCAAAGACTCCATTCACCTGCTCGATCGAACAGGTGGTAGGGTATACAGTCACTCAAGTGACTGTATTTGATTCACTATGAAAACTCTGAATGAAACTGACGAGATTTTTCACTACTTGTGGTACACTTTTGTTTGTGTGAAGGGGACCCGTGAATGACGAATGACTCAACACCCCCATACCAACCTATGCCAGCTGTGAGTGCCCCCCCCCCCCCCCCCTCATAGAATCAGTCGGGTACTCTTGTCAGTTGCCCTGAAAGGGGAGAAGAGTATGGAGGGGGGAGTTATTATCTATTTATTTTTCAAGAGAAGGGGAGAAGAAATTTATGATTGGGTTTGTGAGCTTCCCCCCACTCCTTCCTCGCACTTTGCTGTGTCTTGCAGAAGTGCAGACGCAAAAACTCCCTGTCTTCCCAATGGTCGATAATAAATATTTGCGAACATAGCTGAGTTAGGACTCTATTCTGCCACTTTGAATATTATAGGCAGTGAAATTCCCTTCCTAGCTGCTGCAGAAACCGTCCCATGTCGAGTTGAGTAAGCTGAGAATTGAACTATGTCTATCCCAGCCGCCTGTATGGTCACAGATACCCATCTGCTTAAGGTTGCTCTGGCCACTGGACGAAATGGAGGTCGCGTGGATATAAATAAATTATCCTGGTGCTGTAAATTTGCTGTGGCATCCAGATATTGCCACAGCAAGAGAGAGAGAGAGAGAGAGAGAGAGAGAGATAGTTTTATTGTTTTCCATACCACAGGTATATAACAAACGTCAGGTACATTCAACATAAAAATTTGTCACTAAATCTACAACAATCAATACCGCCAAAATATCGTCCAAATCATTGAGTTAAAAACGAAAAAAAATAAAGAAAAAATTCTGTGATAAATAAATAAAAGGGAGAAGAAAAATAAAAAAATAAATATAGCTCGCCCTGTATGGCACCGGCCGAGCCATGCCCAGGATGGCTTTGGTTCCAAAGAGAAAAATGGAAGAAAAAACGATGGAGCTAATGCCTTCAGCCGGGAAGTCTTTAGTAAATTCGGAATAAAAATTTTCACTCCATTTGGCTCAAAAATTATATTGGATCTGCAGATGACCAAGATTGATTGTGGACGTTGGCCCGGTGTCAGCAAAAGCATCACAGCCAATTTTGAAGCCAAAAAGGGCGTGGAACTGTCAGTCGAGGATTTGAAGTATTGCACTACTTCAGGGTCCCAAGTATTTTCATATTTGGCTGCCGGAGGCCGTAGTCGAAAGACTGCCTTAAGGTATCTTTTAATTAAAGGATCTGACCCCGAATCGTATTGTTAAATGAAGTAGAGAGCCACCCTATGAACGTTGAATAAACTGAACGATTGGGTTGAAGATTTCAGTAAGTTCTCAAAGAACCACAGAGCTCTGTGAACTGTCACCTCTGTAGGGTCCCAACCTTGTACCACACAGAAGGCGGTCCATAAATTGAAAGAAGACTGATATTGTCTAATCGTTAATGGGGCCAAGGATTTTGTCATTGTGTCTGCCGCCTCGGGAGTATCCCCCTGTCTCAACCATGCCTCCCTGATAAGGTTGCTACCATTAATTTCATTTGGTGCAGTGATCGGAGACTTCTGGACCTGGAAAGATCAGAAAGTAGGTCATTAGATGGGCCGAATTTTAGTACTTCTGAATCTATCATGTACATAAACACTGAATACCATGATTGCGTAGGCCAATCGGGTGCAACCACGATGCCTCTCATATTATCAGTCTTTATTTTCCTCAATACCCTTGGCATTAATACTCAGTGTGGAAATTCAAAGAAAAATTCATTTTCCCTGGAGTTGGTGAATGCATCTACCCCCTACGAGCCCTCCTCCAGCCAGAAAGAGAACTGCATTTGTGCGTTTAGTGTTGATCTGAAAAGGTATATGGAGGGGTCCCCCAACGTTCTGACAATATGATCATAAATGCCTTGGTTAGACTCCCATTCAGCTGACCTCGGGTCAAATCTGGATAATGCATCGGCTCCTACATTATCGGATGTTGCCACGTACTTGGCATAAATCCACAAATTTTGTTCTTTGCAAAAATTCCTAATTCGTTCTGCTTTCTCATGTAGGTGAAGAAGCGAGACTGAACCCATTTTATTGATCAAGGCCACTGCTGTCATATTGTCTACCCGTAAAACTATCCTACGAGAGGACCAATCACTTGCAAAATGAAGTAGTACCTTCCAGACAGCTTCTAATTCCTTCTGGTTAATATGCAACTCCCCCTGCTGGGGACCCCACCAGCCGCTGACTCAGTGAGGGGGGACAAAAGCCACTCCATCCCGAGTCAGATCTATCCGTCTTGATAGAAGTATCTGTATGGTCATAACGGATCGCTCACAGCCACCAGTGCAAATCTGATTTGGCTTGATTAGAAAGAGTGCAGTAGGCACAAAAGTCGCCTGCTGACCGCTTCATGGCTTCCACTTTCACTCTTCCTGAATGCCGTAAATGCAGCGGACTGTATAGGTGAACATGAGACTAAAAACCCTTATAGTTATCCCTAGCATCCGTATGGATAAAGGCTTGGGTTTTAGTGTTCTCTCCACTAAGAATTTAGCGTTAGAAATTTTGTCTTCATTAATACCTATAGTCATTGCGATTAAATCAAATTCAAAACCCAGGAAGCTGAATTTCGAAGATGGGGCCAATTGACTTTTTGTTTCATGTATGATGAATCCTAAGTCTGCAAAAACTCACTTGCTGATATCCGCACTGAATGCAAGTATTTCTCGATGGATGAAGCTAAAAATAAGCTGTCATCTAAATAGCTAATAGCTGTAACCTGCTGAATTCTCAGTTTTGCCATCACTGGGCAAATCAATTTGTGGAAAACAAAAGGCGCTGATGCTAATTCTAACCCCATAGGCAGTGCTGTAAAAATGTAAGTTGTACTACCTATAGTAAAAGCCAGATACTTATGTTCTGGCGCAATTCGGATCATAAAATAAGCATCCCCGAGATCTAAACTGGCTCCGAAATCTCCTTTTATCAGAAGGGACAATACCGAACGATAATCATCCATTTTAAAATGCGATAAATTTAAAAACGTATTTAACTTACATAAATTAATAATCAGTCTCACTGATCCTGATTTCTTAGACACTAACAATATAGGTGATATAAAATACGGCAAATATTAGGCCAGACTTCCACTACTCCTTTTTGTAAAAAATTCTTGACCGTAGTTGTTCCTATCCGAGATTCGCTCGCAGGTGTACTTACATTTCATTAATGTATGCTGGAAAATCAATAAAAATTACTAGAAACAGCTAAGGATATTCATTTTTGATTAGCAGACTCTTATTTAGAATAAGCTTTTTGCCATAAAATTTATAGTCAACAATCTCGCTCAATGGGCTTAAAATTCAAGACAACATAAATATAAAACGATAATTTACAAAAAATCTTTCATTCGATCATGTTGCATGACTGGAACTTTTTACCTACTCAGTAGGTAACCTATATGTAACTTTACTAAATGAAAATTTTGTTTTTTCTAGTGTTTTATATTTAATTATTTTCCAGTCACATGCCTGGAGTGTAAATACATTTCAACAACCTTCCAACACTTTCAAGACCTCATCCTCGACATCCGGACGGCATCTTCGGTGGAAGAGGCGCTGGAGCATTACTTTGCGAGGGAGAGGTTAGGCGATGACGGTGACCACCCCTACAAGTGTGAACAGTGCAAGCGGAGAGTAGCTGCGACCAAGAAGTTCTCCCTGGAACGACCACCTAAAGCACTTTGCGTCCAGTTGAAACGGTACATACCTTCTCCTCTCCCGCCGTTTTGTGAAAAATAAAGCGGTAGAAGAAAATAAAAAAATAGGCATAGTTTCAGTAATTGTAAATTAGTGAAAACTTGCAGTATGGTGGTTATACATGAAGAACTAATGGATTTCTCATTTTGGGGGGGTTGGGGTGCCTACCAAGAGCCGTGCACCTCAAAATGATCCGGTTTTACTTAACTCACAAAATTACGTTGGTTCAAGTTTATATAAAATACTTTTGCTGTGTACTATTAACATTTTTTTCAAGAACTGTTGTTTCTATGATACAAAGATTTTTGTGATTTGGAGTCAAAACAGGGCTCGTAGAAAATTGAGAAAGTAGATCTTTTTAAATACAAAATTTCACGTTTTATTTTTTAAAACATGTATCATATTTTTCCGCTGGGTTTGGTACTCGGAAATCAAGCGCGAGCCATCATGTTTTCTATTGGTTTTGACGAACAACCAATGCGTTGCTGGGCAAGAGTAACTCCCTTAGTTTTCATTGCAGAAATATCTCCGCCACTTTTTGGAATGCTCTCACTTTATCACAACATCTCATGATCCTTAAGCCGCTATAGTGTCAAGGCAAGCTGATTTATTACGCTATAAACTATAATATAAACTAATATTGCTAAGTAACCATAATGAACTAATAATGCAAAAGGAAGGCACTGCATGGTAGGTACTATTGAGTAGTAGATACTTGTAAGCAATAGGTACTTTCGGTGCATACATCTCTGATAAGTTGATTGGCTCCTAAAGCTGATTTCTATGGTACTTAATCTCTGAAACTGAAATTTGGGCCTGTGTGAGACAGGTAGAATAGAATTTCAACGTGCGGAACCACCATAATCTGCTAATTGAGCTCGTAAGCTAATTTCTATGCCATTTATTCTATGGAGCTGAAATTTGAAATAGAGCCTCTATGAGGCTGGTAGAATAGAAATTAATAGTGTGAAACCACCCTAATCTGCTGAGGTTCCTAATTTCTATGCTATTCGTCCTATGAAGCTAAAACTTTAAACTGAGCCTATTGAAGTTTAATAAAGAAGAAATGACTGTGAAGTGTATTTCTACAGCACCTGATGGTATTGAAGATATTTGTACAATTGAAACCAGCATTGATGGTAAACAGACTCTCCTTGTATCTTTCTATATCACACCAAGCACCTTTCTATATCCACTGGTGAGACACTTCTTTCTTTGCATTGAACTCGATGGCATACAATCAAAAAGCAGCAGTTTATAAGACTGAAATTTGGCATTGAGCATCATAGGCTTGCTGTGTACGATTGACAAAATGAGGACCCACACAGATCACCTGAGTGAGCGTGTGAGCTCATTTCTCTCCTAATAGACCTAGGAGGTTGAAATTTGAAATAGAGCCTCTATAGGCCTGATGTGTACAATTGACCAAGTGAGGACACACCCTGATAGGAATTCAATTTCTCTCCTAGTAGACGGAGGAAACTGAAATTTGGTATGGAGCAACATTATGACGTGAGAATACATGATTTTTATTTATTGGTTGCAACAAAAAATCGACTTTTCGTTGCGATGTTAGATTACAATTTTCGGCAAGAAGATCTCCATAAAATCTTTCAAATGAAACCTATCACTTGTACTGTGTTGAGAGATGAGTCCAAAGATAGCCAAAAAAATATGAACTGCTGCCACTTTAACACGTTCCGAGCGGTGCCGATTTTGGTGGAAACTCCTTGTGACGGGACCAGTTTTTTCGAGAGAAAGGCGCGAAATGAAAGGGTGCGAAAATGTTACTGAATGGGGGCCTTGATATCAATGGGGAACAAAACGGAACGCATTCTTTCGGAGGCCTGATCATCTACAATAAGTGTGTTAAACTCCACAGCCAACAGAATGCGTGGTAATCTCGTCAGAAGGCAGAACGGAGGAGCCTATGTGCTCTCTGTAGCTGGATCTATCGATCCACTCTGGGTGAATCGAACGAGGGCGCCTGGATCGATCGATCCATTCCGCTCGGAACGTGTTAAAGCCTTCATCAATGGCTTGTGATTGGTGCTATGGAAGTCACCAACACGAACACTCCCTCGAATCTTCACTACCTCTCCACAAGTTCCCATCCCCCCTTTCCAGGCTTCCTATAAAAGGCTCGCTGCAGTAGTTGATTTCAGCGGCCACCAAACAGTATTTGTCTGTATCACATCATCCATCATCAGCCTTCATGTCTCAGTCCAACCCCTGCTGTGCCAAACAACAAAGCAACACAAATCTCTGCCCTACAGCACAATAAATCTCTGCCCATACAAATAAATTGCATACTTGTTCTGTAGGACACTGAACATTTTATGTCTAATTTCGTGAATAGTGATTTTTTTCTGATTTTTGATCGCCTCCCCGTTTCTAACGATTCACAGCTACATTTTGAACATTTGGCTGCGATGGTTTTGACCTATCTCCGATATTTGATTTGTTTTCAGTGATATTAACAGATACACAAATATCGACTTTGAGGAATCATCATTGATACTAAAACTTTTTAAATTAATAATTCAAGCCATAGAAGCTACTAACAGGCTTTATTTAAGCCGCACCTCAACTAGTAGATTCACTAGCGGTATAAAAGTTGGAATAGGTCTAATAGGTCCTGAGAAAACGGGGAGAACGTCTTTGAAAAATCATCACATCAGTAAGCAGAAGTTACTAACTGGCTGCTGGCTTAGTGCTAGGTGCTCAGTATTGGTGGGAGCTTTTGAATTTCATCTCTGACAGATACTAGCAACATTAAAATATTCATACTGACGTTATAATCAATCAAACGGACATGGTAATGGCCTTAAAATGAGCCCAGTTCACTTAATTTAAAAAATTTAAAATAAATGAAAATTATGAGAAAAATTGTTTTGAACACTCAACCTTCTTAACCTTGAGATATAAGGCTACCCTTTATCGGAAGTACTTGTATGTACTTTCTGCCCTGAATCGCGATCTCTAGCTGTGCTATAGCTGAAGCTATTATAATATCGAAATTTAGGGTTATTCAGGCTAAATAATTTTTTTGAGACATTGGAGCAGTTGGAATGACGAAAAATTACGGAATATAACAATGCACAACGTTTGACAAAGTAGATTGTTGCAAGGGCACAGGCCTTAATGATGGATTCAGGTACGGTAAAACAAGCATTCAATTGAACGAGAATTATATTGTCACAATTTCTTCATTAGTGACCAGCGTGACACTCCAACTTTCATTTCTTGGGGACCTACGGCATTAGCTGGTTTAATTTGATAACTGAAAACAATTTAAACTTGAGCTGGGAAAAATGTAAACGATAGTTCAATGTTTGTTTATTGCTTTCACGTTCCAGTCAATGGAGAGAAATATCACCAAAGCCTATCATGTTTTTTTACATATGTTTGCAATTGTTATATTGTTTTTAAATACCAACATCATTTTTTTGCATTTTTGCTTCGCAGTCTTAGTTATTCTTCATAGTTCTTTCCCGAAATTGTGGGGCTCGAGGTTGGTGCCTTTCAAGTAAATTCTCTGAATATTCCTATCACTAGCAATATGAAAAATTGGAGTGTTCTTATTTCAAAACATGTGAACTTGAGAAAAAATAGAAAAATAAAAATGGCAAAAAAATAAGAAAAGAAATTTTTTTTTGTTGCGTATTGGTGCCCCACTAAATTATTGATAGGTATCACATTGCACCACCTGTGTTCGTCAATCGTGGAATGAAGTTTAGGGAGACAGGTAATCGACCTACTTATCCACATCAATATATTGTAGTAAAGGACTTTGTCTGCAAGAAACATTGTTTCAAATCAATTCACAGACCATGCAACCCTTCTACAAGGTGGGAAGATGAAATTGTCGAAGGGTTCCGTTTAATAACATTTACTAAAAATGGTACAATTCGTCGAGTTTAGAAAATGTACTACAGACTGGGTTTAATAATGATAGAACATTGATCTGCGTAGAAGGGCTATCTGCTGCAGAAATATTAAACCTTTCTGTAATAATTTGCAGCATTATTTTACTTGTTTATTTTTAAAACGACACTGACGACTATAAAAGGACATAATTCACAACTGGTTTGTTTCCTTTGCTCTCATCGCTGCTCGAACATCTGCTCGATCTTTGGCATCCACACCACTCTGATTTCCCTTAACTCCCTTCCAATATTTATTTTCCTCGCTTCGCTCGCAGCTGTCATTAACTGTCTTATCGCAGCTCCACTCTGTCCATACCCTGATGCACAACCACCCAAGTCGACACTCCACTTGTTTGGAATCTATCTTTGGAATCAATATGTAAATGATGATGACGTTTTTTTATTACAATAACGCTGCGAACTAAAAGTTTATTTCTTTAGCCAATCCGTGCAAATCGATGTGCGACCCCGAAGGCTTGAATCCTTTTGCCTTGGGAATCGTATAAAATCCAGTGATGTTTAAGTGAGTAATCTGTGTTACAAGGATTTTGCTCGTATCACGTGATCAAAGGGCAAAACATTAGTTAAAACTATATAGAATGCATATAAGGTCTTTGAAAAATATGATCTGAGTGAGACGGACTTGTTTGTTATATAATCGCCCATGCGCTATATTCACTGCGTTTTTGGAATCTCTCATTGAAAATGATGAACCGAAATGGTTCATTTCAAGACCAATTTTTTTTTAAATAGCGAATTAGTCCTGTCTGTCCGTTTTAGATCCAACGTTGATAAAAGTTAAGGATATTGTGTAAATGGCCCCCTATGAATTTCATTGTACTCAGACCTATGCATGCGTTAATGTCTAACAATTCCATCTTCTCTCATAATACTGCCAATTATCACCTGATACTAATAGAAACCTTATGGATTACTAGATTTAGGTTCCAGATGATTTCCATTCTTATTTCTTCGCAGTGGGCCTTGCAATGAGCATCACATCATCAATTTTCACTCGATTTTTTGCAACCATTTTCACCTCACTGTGACGTGAGGTCCTCCCCTTCCAACTAAACCTTTTATTGCATGTTATCGATGCTCCTATATTTTCATTTACACAATTTTCAACCATGCAATAATTTCGAGGAGATTTATATGCCAAACCACTTCACAGACTCAAGTTCAATTTTTCTAACTTCTTGTGAATCCTTCATTAATTCTAATTCCAATTTCATTTTCAGGTTTGGAGTTCTTGGTGGTAAAAATAACAAGCACATCACTATTAAACAATGGTTAGATATGACGAAATTTCGGCACAGGCCTTCTGTCTGTTCTCAACTTAAGTAAGTACTCAATTTTAACTAAATCAATAATTATTCAAATTTATATCTATAAGCATTGTTATGGATATGAATAATATCCACTTCTCGATTTTTAAAACTGCCAATCCTGTTATTATAGGCTAGGAAGGGGAAACAACTCCATTCAGCCATCTCCATTATAGGATAGTACCACTGTGGTGTTACGCCCTGAGGGTCCTGGGGTCTGATGAGTCATCTCCCTACTTCACAACTCTATCTTGAAACACTCTGTTCTCCCCCACCTCAAACCTCAAATGCTCAAATGTTGTTCAATATTATCATTATAATGATTATCTATTAAACCCTAAGTCAGTCCCAATCCAATAGTAATGTCCCCCCCCCCCTCCCCTCCTTTTTTCTGATTGTTTCCCCTTCCCGATTTTTGAAACTTGTGTGACAGAGTTCCCGTCAGAATCCCAGAGAAAGCCCTGCCGTAGCTCCATTGGAAAACAACGGGTGTCGCACGCCACTTCTCGTGTTCTTGAGAGGCTGAGTTTGGCGTTGGATGGGTGATCCAGGTCCTGGAAATCCAATCTACTCCGAACATAGCTCATTAATGCTATTATTAGGAGTGGTATCTCTCTGACGGGGTACTGTCATCCTCCTCTACCTCTTTGTCGAGGATTTAGGACCCCATTGCACCTCTGGGGGGCTACCTAGATCCTTGATACTTGTCAAAACCCTGAGGCTATATTTGGTGCCAATAGGCTGTAAGGTCAACCTCTAGATTTAAGAGCTATTCCCTTCTGTTTGACCTGTGCTCAAAGCTTTTTACCCAACTTTTCATAGAAAAGGGGGTATTAAAGCCGTTGACACTGTGGCACTTGGGGGTGGGGATGTAATTTCTTTGCATTTCATAGGGTGTAGAACACGTTTACAATAGTCATTCATTTTCAGATTTCTTTATAAATAAATAAATATATTTATGAACAAAATTTTGTGCCCACTACTTCTCCAAAACCAGTGGTCTGATTTTGATATGGTGTATTATCATGTCAGAACTTGTGCCTCGCTGACTTTGGTGAGGATCTGCTGACCACGAGCTGTAATATCAATCATATTGATGACAAAATCCCTGGACTTCGTTTAGTAGTTATCAGTGGGCCAGTGATCTGCGTAGAAGAAATATCTTAAACAGAAGCAATAAACCTTTGTGTAATAATATCCAGCGTTTTTATTTATTTATTTATATTAATGTTTTTAAAAAAAATCCATTAACCATTTATTGGTGTATTTCTTCTTTTCCAGGTATAAGCTTGTTGCAATGGTCAACCACCACGGTCACTCGTCGAGTTGTGGCCACTATACAGCAGTTGGTCTCACTTCAACTGGCAACTACTATCTATTCGACGACAATTCGGTAATTGCGCACTATACACATTCGTGTAATAATTGACAGGATGTAAGCGTTGTAGTTTCGCCTACTGCAGTTCTTTGAATGTGTTTTATATGATTGGTTATTAGTCTCCAATACTTTAAAACTCCCTTCCAGCTAAACCCCTAACTTAAGAAATTTTCCAAATTTAGAAGTTTAACCCCCAATTCTAATTAACTCAGCCCCTGACCTCTTTGAAGGAATATCAGGTATTTTACAAGAAAATAAAAGGCAGATGTTTGACTTTTATCAAAACGTATTTATTCTAAAATCAATTTTTGTTAATAAATCCTATTCCTAGTACTAGGACCTCACTTGGATTTATATTAACTAACCTTAGATTTTCTTGAAATGTTGCGCTGTTGAAGAAATTGAAATCGGGAGTCCTCCGTCACTTGATCTTGATGGATTTTTGAAGTTTGGCTAATTCTTCTTCCAATCGTTGGCAATGATACTTCCAGTGAGGGGACTGCACACCAAAAGGATTCTGACCCGGGTCTATTAAACTTGACACGTTTACATAGTCTGTTCTGCTCAGTAAACTTTATAGTTCATAATATGACCACAAGTAATAAAACCACAAGAAGGCCGGCTGCTTTTGGGGCAGGTGATGTCTCTTAGGCGATACTGGGTAGAATGATTTTCCTTTGAAATTCCAAATTTGTCCCAGGGATTTTCCTGCCCATGCTCATGCGTCAGAGGCGTTACATGGATTTTGTCCAGCCCTCCAAGAGATGCCATTTAAGTTTGGTTGCCATGGTATTGACGAATAGTGACAATCCAATATGCAAGGTACCGCCCTAGGGGTGTGTTTTGGTTGGTTTTTCTGTTTTTGGGGAACCAATACCAGACGTCTGAGCGGCGATTGAGTGGGGACTAAAATCTGCAGTGGTGTTCGCTTTTCGCTGTTCGCGTGGGGCCTGCGACCTGAACTCTTTGATGATGCGGATTTGGAAAATTCTTTCGTTTCCTGGGCCGTGGGACTGCTGTAGCTTGCAACCTGACGAATTTCCTTTTGATTGTGAGCCGAATTTGGGCTCACACAGGGAAATAGGATGACTAAATTATCCCTTCAATATATATTATATTCAGAATTTTATCACTGTCACAAATTTCTTTCAAATTCATAAAAGTGACAGATTTAATCGCCTAAGCATCTGGACATTTTATATCCTGCTTCCTAACACAGCATCCAGAACATTCCTGAATTTTACTATGGTGGCATTACTGATTTCTATGGTGTTGTTCTCATTTCACCTGTAGTATCTGGACGTTTTCACTACCTACTGACTTGGGAGCATTTACCGAATGTGTCAATGTATAGTTTTTTTCGATCTTGATATTAGTCGTGAATATTAGTAGGTACCAAGTAGCTTACATCACCCACATCCAAAATTTGTTTGTTAGTAGTTTATTTCTATTTGAAAAAGCTAAACATGTGATATAGGTATGTTTGGTATAGGTGTGGTGTTGTGGGTGGTATATACAGCCGTGGTGTGATGGGTGGGTGGTTTGGCATAAAATTTACTTCAAACTTTAAAAGGTTCGGGCGACCAAAAAGAAGGAGGGAGGGTAAATATATGTTACAAAATAATGGCATGTTGCTATCTTGAATAAGTGTTTTAGTTAAGTTTATTCAGTAGCCCAAAAGTATAAAAACCTAATAGCTTGTAACGAATCGTCAAAATTATTTTTAATATTATATTCACTCTGAATAATTTTTTGAAGGCAACCTTATAATAGCAAATCATTAGGCGAAATTAGAAAAATTTAATATAGAAAATGGACTAGAACACCAAGATCAGGCAAGAGGTGATCACAGTTTCGATGTATTGGGGGGCTGGATGGGCACTATTGAGGCTGATCAATGGCAGAAAAAGAACATGAAGGGATTTCTACCCATACAAAATATTGACGACCAAGACATCCTTTCGCCTACACCACACACGAAAAATGAATTAACAAAAATAAATGAATAAATAAAGTAAAAATACTTGAAATGGGCTTCCAAACATCTTGTGCAAACAGGTTGTATATTTGCTACTTAAGTTTGAAGTTTGTGAGTAGACTTGACACGCTTTTAATTAGTTAATAAATGAATACTTGATTACATGTCCCCCTTACTCTTATTGTTTAATATATTTTGAACCTCTAGTTCATGTTTGTCATTTACTTTTGCATAAAAAACTATAGTTCCCCCATGTACCATTGAGTCCTTCTGTAATATTTCGATGCCTATTTAGTTTTGGTTTCAATTTTGTGTTTTATTTTTTCAGGTAAGACCGATGCCCCTGTCCAACGTTCTTAGTACTAATCCATATATACTTATGTACGAACTTGACTCAGTTTTGGAACTACCCAAAGAGAAGGACAAATCCCCTACTAAAAATTCGACTAAAGTAGAACAAACACCGCCCAGCAATGGCACAACCAATGGCAAGTATCATTTGATAATTTAAAATGTTTTGCGTCTCCAAGAAACCTTGATGTGTCACTTTCGTAGAAATCAAAACTCACTCTTTTCACGATATTCCTCATTAAATAATTTATCAGTTAAGAATTTTGGACTTGATATATTGACTTATAGAAATAAGTAGAGACATTATGAAACTATTCAATTAAAATTATTATATTTAAATTTAATTTCTTCCTTTTTTTGTTTTAGGAACACTTTTCAAATCTGCGTCGGCTGATAAATTGAAGAGTCCCCTTGCAAAATCGTCATACGGAAGGTATTTTTGCAATTAATTGTTTACTGCATTGGGTATTGTTTTCCTCGAGTTGTTAATTTTTTACATTCACCATTTCTATTAGAGATGAGCTGAGAGTTGTCAGGTGGGGGGGGGGGGGGAGGCTTTCTTTCTCTTGATGAACTGTCAAAGGTCACCAAGAGATTGGGAGATATATGATCTATTTTTTTATCGGTATATATATATATATATATATGTTAGACAATTTTTTTTATAGACCACATGCAGAATTAAGCCGGTTTTAGCCATTGAGGCTATCCAATTTTAACTACCTGCTAGTAACAAACTCATATACTCTGCTTCGGATTGGATACCACCTTAGAACCGTAATTTCGCTATTAGTTCAGGATAATTAACACAATAGAATATGTATATGTTGTCTTTAAAAAATCATTACCTACCTCCTTCTTTTTCATTTGTAGGCTGTCTCCACTGAAATTCAACATGAACGTCAAATTATCCCAATCTGCTCCCAACCTGTCAAACAACCCAACGCCAATAGGTACTCCAATCACGTCACCCTCATCAGCATCTTCATCCTCCACGACGTGTGCTTCATCTCGCCTACAGTCTCCTATCTCCAACAGTTGTAACTCTACGTCAAGTCATAGCAAGCCCGGTCCTAGTAAAACCCTTCAGAAATCGAGGTAATTCCATTATAGGTAATGTCATTTAGGTAATTTTAGGTATCTCCATTGGGCTGCTTGTTGATTCATTTATTAGGACCAGTCTACTTCATTTTGACACCGTTCATTCATGTGTCTGATGATGCTTTTTGGCCCCTTTTCGACCATTTTGAATGAGTCTGGCAGCCATTTTGCCCCAAATTTGTGACATCAGACTTATTCGTTAATTCATTAGAGTCGGTCTACTATATTTGACAATATTTTTCATTTATGTATCTTATGATGTTTTCAATCCGCCCCAAAATGGCTAATTAGACCAATTGTCGCTAATGACCCTTATGGTTGAGGTGCAGCTTAATCTTTTTGCGCCTGACTTTAAAATGCCCATGCGGCTCCCCAGTCCTGGATTTAAAGGGCCCGCTCGGACCAAGGCAACTCTCCTGTCCTGACTTATTTTGCGTTTTTGCGCTCTTCCGTTCCGCCTATCTTCTAAGGAGCATTACAGGTTCAAAATTCGTTCAAATTTCACCAAATTTTGAGATAATGTTTGTTACACAATATAGTATTCAATCATGTAAGAATATCCAGTATTTTTTTATATTCAACCGTTTTGACATGGATATGTCTTTTGGCTAGGGGTCAAGGAATTTTTCGCGACACTTTTTTTCCCGACCGGCACATTTTCTATTGATTTTCACGTACAACCAAGGCGTTACTTGGGAAGAGTAACTCCCATAGTTTTCATAGTAGGAAAATCGTTCGCCACTTTTTGGAATGCTCTCATTTTACCACGACATTGCATGACCTCTAAGCCATTGTAGTGTCAAGGAATGCTGATTTATTACTCTAAGTTAAAAACTAATATTGTTTTGTAACCATAATGGAATAATCTTGTGAAAAGAAGGCACTACATGGTTGGTATACAATTGAGTAGTAGGTACTAGACATATCCATGATGTTTTGTTTTTCCCATCAAGGGAGAAATTAAAATGCTTGGTTTCGAAAACACTGTCTCCTACAGAACAGCGACACTCCTCAGTTGAAAAAGTGGCACTCGCAATAGTTGAAGCACTCAGAAAGTTTCTAAACAGTTTGTTCCAAAAATGAGGTGAACAAATTCAACTTATTCAAAGCAAACTTAATTCAAATAATTCAACTTCAAACACAGGGAATCCATCACAGCTTCTGGGAGGAGAATGGTAAACCCTCCCTCCCCCCGCCCAGTAATGTCGAATGTTCAATGTAAACACAGTCCATAGTCTTCCAACTACCGCTCTGAGTCCGAAAAACCATGAATGAAGGGAGGAAAAATGAATGGAGTGACGTCATAACAAAACGAAAAGCAAACTGTATATATGCGGACCCTGGCAGTGACGTTCACCTAGTTAGCTCCGCGGAATATGCGGACCCCTGCGCTAAAAGGTTAAACCACTAAATTATAAAAATAAATGAAAATAGAAAATAGGCCAATTATGGCCTGCCAGACTCGCGATTCCTCAATAAGGCAGCTAAACTGAAAATTGAAGTGGTCAAAGCTTTTGTTGAAATGACGTAAGCAGATATTTAGCCAGCTTCCAGTCTATAAGTGAGGACACGAATATATACTTTCCTATACTGAGGGACCTCCTTTTGGCTCGTTTTATCACTAATTATCACGAGAAATGGAGTTGGTTTCTATTATATTTACACTAAGTACTTTCTACATTTTCAATGGCACTCTTGCCACGATACGTCTTTGTTTTGGTATGTTGCTTGTATGACCACGTTTTTCTGTGTTCCAGATCCTTTACTAGTGAAGGGCCCAGTTTAGTACCTTATCTCTCAGAGTCTAGCGACTCAGAAAGTGAAAGCACATCTTTCAAAACAGCAGCATCTGTCACTCCTACCCTATCCAAGAGTTCACCCACGACCAATGGTTGGGGCAAGAATGAACGGAGAGGTAAGGCTATTCTTACGTTAGTATGTAAGGGTAGATTTATTACCTACGTCAGAAACTCTCACACTTTCTTTCCAACGGAGTATTCTAGTGGGTCGGAATTTTTTTTTTTTTTTTAATCTCAAATTTAGATTCAGCGCCTTTGAAAACCCCCAACTGCCAATTTTTTGTGCAAAACTCCGTCTAGGGCCTATAACAAATGAAAATGAAAAAAACGGACAACTGATGAGCACCGGGAGCAACGTCTACTTGTAATGAACTTAGGCCGCCCCAGAGGTGCAATGGGGGCCTAAATCCACACTCATAGAGCATATATACCTAATAGCATATATGCTACATTTGGAGAAGATTATTTTCCGGTTTCCGGATCCTCATCTAGCCCCAGCCATAGCTATTCAAGAACGTGAGAACAAACGCCTGGGTCTGAAACGACGGACGCGCATGAGCATTCTCTTGGATCTCGCCGGAACTGTCACACTTCCCCCCCTTAAAAAACATACTTGATTGAAGAGCAAGTATGTAAACTAGGTGGAATTGTTTGCTGGTTGAGAACTGATGCTCACTAACAAATAGCTGCATTGGCGATTGAGGGTAATTAAAGAGAAATTGAATCAGGATAGATTGTCAATGAATCTTCATTTGAAGTATTCATTAGGTGATTAACCCCCAATCAAAGATTGCAACAATCGGGAATAATATAACTTGCTCAACCAGGAGACTTATAGTAGGGAGCTGCCCACTTTGGGGACTTACGAAAATAGGAACTATGCCCTGGGGAATTAACTTGCTCAACTTTGGAGACTTACAGTGGAATGTGCCCACTATGGGGACTTATGAAATAGGGCACGATGCCCTGGGTTTGGGGACAATGCCCTTGGAAGAAATGAAAATAGAAATAATATGAGGGGATAAATCAAGAAATTAATAATCAAGAACCAATGAAAGTATTTATGTATCCAAGGGAGTATAATGGGAAACCCGGGCCATGTTTCTTCTGAAACATTAACGCCCCAAAAATAGTGGATCGGATTACTAGGCGTCAGCCGTGCATAATCCTAACCACGCTCTGCTACCATGTAATGGTCTTAGGCCGCCCCAGAGGTGCAATGGGGGCCTAAATCCACACTCATAGATAGAGAGGGGTGTGACAGTACCATAACAGATACAACTCGTACCAATGTAGCATGTATGCTACATTTGGAGAAGATTAGTTTCCGGTTTCTGGATCCTCATCTAGCCCCAGCCATAGCTATTCAATAACGTGAGAACAAACGCCTGGGTCCGAAGCGACGGACGCGCAAGCGCATTCTCTTGGATCTCGCCGGAACTGTCACACTTCCCCCCCTTAAAAAACATACTTGATTGAAGAGCAAGTATGTAAACTAGGTGGAATTGTTTGCTGGTTGAGAACTGATGCTCACTAACAAATAGCTGCATTGGCGATTGAGGTAATAAAAGAGAAATTAAAACAGAATGGATTGTCAATGAATCTTCATATGAAGTATTCATTAGGTGATTAACCCCCAATCAAAGATTGGAACAATCGGGAATAATATAACTTGCTCAACCAGGAGACTTACAGTAGGGAGCTGCCCACTTTGGGGACTTACGAAAATGGGAACTATGCCCTGGGGAATTAACTTGCTCAACTTTGGAGACTTACAGTGGAATGTGCCCACTATGGGGACTTATGAAATAGGGCACGATGCCCTGGGTTTGGGGACAATGCCCTTGGAAGAAATGAAGTATGTTAAATAGAAATAATATGAGGGGATAAATTGAGAAATTAATAATCAAGAACCAATGAAAGTATTTATGTATCCAAGGGAGTATAATGGGTATTCCTTCTGGAAACCCGGGCCATGTTTCTTCTGAAACATTAACGCCCCAAAAATAGTGGATCGGATTACTAGGCGTCAGCCGTGCATAATCCTAACCACGCTCTGCTACCATGTAATGGTCTTAGGCCGCCCCAGAGGTGCAATGGGGGCCTACCTCCACACTCATAAAGGGAGAGAGGGGTGTGGCAGTGCCATAAGAGATACAACTCGTACTAATTGCATATATGCTACGTTCGGAGAAGATAGTTTTCCGGATCCTCATCTATCCCCAGCCATAGCTATTCAAGAACGTGAGAACAAACGCCTGGCGCCGAAGCGACGGACGCGCATGCGCATTCTCGTGGATCTTGCCGGAACTGTCACATACTTCACAAGCAACAACCTCTGCCTCACTTCTTCCTGAAAATTGGGACACCAAGACGCTAAGCTGTTTTCTGAAGAATCCATAGCGCTGGTGTATCCGTTCTATTTGTGGAACAACTTGAGACAGTTTCTTGTTCACACTATAGACATTACACTAGAGAGATGTTCGATATTTTTGTTATCGATGTTGTTAGCAATGATTACTGTTATTGTTCAATATCATAGCTACAACATATGCGTCGTTGTTACATCGACAGTATTTGTGGCAAAAGATAGCAGGTCCATCTCCCTGCCCCATAGCATAGTAGTGTAGTTGAGCAAATGCTTCCAACATCCTCTATGGCCATGACGGTAGTGCAGCGGACTATTGAGTAGATCATGGGTTCAAATCCACAAAACCTTAATTTTTTACAAACTCCAAAACATATTTTTAAACGTAATTCTGATGCAATTGTTTGCTAGCATATATAGGGTGAGCCCCAGGAATAGACCAAAAAACAAATAGGCATAACTCTAGGTATTTTAAACGTATAACCATTTTATTTACATTTTCATGAAGGGAGTGGAGTGCCATTTCAAGTTATAAAAACAACATCTAGCATATGGTGTCCATCTTGGTGTCCGTCAATTGAACGAACTTCGGTTGTTATTTCATCCTTAAGTGCGTCCAAGGTGCGCGGTTTCGTCGCATAAACACGTTCCTTAGGTACCCTCAAAGAAAAAAATCGCAAGTCGTCAAGTCAGGTGACCTGGGGGGCCAAAGCACTTCCCCAAAACGTGATACGACGCGATTGGGGAACATCTCCGTCACCAGGGCCATTGAGGCAGTGAAAGTGTGAGGAGGGGCCCCATCTTGTTGAAACCAAACATCCACTGGGTTGACAATTCGCCTTCTTCTGTGCAACTCGGGTCTCAAAAAGTTGGTCAGCATTTCAATGTAGCGCTCAGAATTGACAGTCACGGTGATTCCTTGTTCCTCAAAAAAGAAGGGACCGATGATGAATTTCCTTGAAACCGCACACCAAACAGTAACTTTAGGGCTGTGCAGGGGCCATTCGTGGAGACTTTGAGGGTTTTCTGCTGCATAATGCCGGTAATTTTGCCCATTAACAAAACCGTTGAGGTCAAAGTGCACCTCATCACTCATCAACAGCCCCATATCATCATTCACTTCGAACAACAAGAGCATCTCTAGTGCAAATGAAGAACCTGAGCGTAATCACTAGGTTTCAACTGTGGCAACTTGTATGGATGAAACTTTAGTTATTTTTTAATGATTTGTCAAACTGATGTGCGTTTCATTTGCAGGGCCTGAGCATGTTTGTGCACAGAACGCCCTGGGCCCTGGAGAACAGCCTTGGCCGTGTTCTCTGGGGTTATCACTGTCCGTGCAGGGCCAGGTGATTTTTTGTTCATAATGTTCCCTGTCGGGTGAAAAGCTGTGACCCATCTCATAATTGTTTTCCAAGTGGGAACAACTCCACGACGTCCAAAGTTGAATCTGATTCTGAAAGCATGCTGCACCGCAACTATCGATTCATTGTTTTTCACATACGTGTTGTAAGCATACACGATGAACCACATCCCACCGATCCATGATGGTAACTAAACGGCATCATATAATGGTTCGAATGAGCCCTCACAGACATTCCTACCCCTACCCTGGACAGAGCTTTCATATTTTCAAATGAAAGCAGATGAAATTTCATGAATACAGACTCCAACCGCACTATTTTACAATGATTTTTCAATGTTTTGGCAAAAAAACTACCTGTCCTCGCACTATTCCCGCCTGGCTAAGCCCCCCTGTGCTAAGGAACAACCAGTAAGGCTGGAACAGGTACTGTGAAATATCAGCGTTATTTGGTTGGCACTCTTGCTTATCATCGAGCTGTCCCGATCCTCTTCTCTTGAAGTCTTTTTTCGAACTCCCGATTTACATTTGTCCCTTTAATTTTGTGTGGAGTATTTTTCGGTAAATGGACTCCATTTTCGTTAATAAAAGGAAAAAATTTATTTTGGAAAAACTTCTTTTTTTTTAATCACCGCAATACCCCTTAATATAAAATAATATAATAGTTAATATACAATTAATAAAGTTAATATAAATTAAGATTAAATAAAGTTAATAAATTATTAAGTTAAAATAAAATTAACAATTTTCAATTTCCGCAATGAAAAGAAGTAATCATGTTTTATCGATTTTGACAGTTAGGCAATCATTTGCATCTAGCAATAGCTGAAGGTACACTTCACCTTACACCGTGGCAGAAGATAGGGAACTTAAATCTTGTAGGCTAGAATTGAAGAGGGACGTAATCAGTGAGGAATCAATCAAATTTGAAATTATGATGAGTTCTGGTGATGTACTTGGTCAGAATCATCTTTATGGTCTCTATAATCCATGCCACGGTCTTGAATTCTTTCTCCGAATTTCCTACCTGTTTTACTGCATTATGGATATACAGTTGAATACTTAAGCTTATAAATTCATTTCTATCTCAATCCTTAATTGTAAAACGACCTGTGGAATGTCTTCCAGCAGGGGATTAAGGGTTAATGCCGAAATTAATCATTGGAAGATGTCCCAGGCTGGGATTTGAAGTACTGAGGAGATAGGTGATCATGACAGTAATTTATTTGTCTACCTTATATATATATATATATATATATATATACATATGGGTATAGTTATGTGGTCTGGGTGCTCGCTCAAAAATTTAAAAACCCTAATTCAGCCCTTTTCCTAAAAATGTAGATTAGTTGGACTTGTTGGTCAAGATCTTTATGGTTGGAATCGAAAACAAATTTACAATTGAATCACAATTGGCCCTCATCAGCCAAGAGCTGAAGTTTGAAGCAATGGGAGTAATTGCAACACCTTGGTATGTTCACTCTGTGTTGGAGGAAAGTGATGGGAGTTAACGCTATCTCCTCACACAAAGGTCTTAAGAGTACACGATTGAACTCCCAGATATTCATACATATTATTCAGCTTTGTCTTAACATAGTTTTATAGATTTTTATTTTTTCCCCTGCATTCCACAGGTGAGGAATCAGTTGTAAATAGTTCCCCTGACTGCACGATATCTCCGGAAAAGCGAAATGGTGAAACCTGCAGTCGACCACCTATACCTCTGGGACCCGTCAAAGTCGAAGTGGAAAAAAGTTGGCCCTCCACGTCTACTAGGACTGATCTGCCGTCACCCGCTGGAAGCGTATCATCCGGAAAGTGGTCCGTTACCAGGTTCGAATCATACTTTCACATATATAGTTTACGTAATCTACATTCTTGAAGTTTCAAAAAAGAATGGATATATCTTAATTTTAACTATAAAACAAATTTCAACATAATTGAATTGCTATCTGCTATTAACTACGTTATAGTGGGAGTCCGTAGATCTGCACCCAGCCCTAGAGAAAGCTGTATATCTGCACCCCTACTTTTGTGTAGATTTGCACCCCTTATGTATTTCTGCACGCCTACATTTTTACAGATGTGCACCCCGGATGTATTTCTGCATCCCCGTTGAACTAAGCTTTTATTTTATCTTCATTTGTGATTACCGTACTATATTTGAATGAATGAATATTACAATAATTTATAGCCAGTTGCTATAAGTTTTATTTTTATTTTACAAATGAATTATAGTCATTTATCATCGTTAAAAGGGTAAAGTTATAAAGTCATTATAAGGTTGAAGTTATGTTTACTCACGGGGAAAGTTTGTGAGAAATCACTTGTAAGAATTGAAGGATGGTCATCTTTCGTTCTGGTAGCTGGACGTCGAACATCGGCGCGGATGAATTTCACTTATTTTTACGTATACTTCGCACTGGAACGACAGAAGAACGTCGAGAAATATGAATATATTGGGATGAGGGCTGTTGAAATTATTTTTGAAGTGGGCGTGGAAAGATTCACACACGTTGGTAGTTCGATTCGTGTCCGAAGTCCTACTGGCCCAAAGCGTTGGAGGGTAGTCAGCATTGTCAGCGACATAGAAGTCATGTATGTAGGTAGCATAATTGTGTGTAGACACATCGCTTTGCATTTTTCCGTACATTGCTGCAAACACGTCCACCTACTTTCCCCAGATTTCAATACTTTTTGCAATACGAATCGAAAACTGTTTACAAATATTACATCTTTCCCCTGTTTAACACAATAACACGCGACCCGCTCATCGCTAGTTCGATACTGATAAGTACCGTTCATCAGAGTCAATCGGCTCACGCGATACGGCATCATGTTTACTCAGGTGCAGATATTCAATTGGCCGCTCAAGGTACGAAATGTAACGGGTGCAGAACTACGATTCCGTCGAGGCGCTCCGTTCACTTTCCTGCCAGTTGGGTGCAGATATGCTGTCGCCCATATGTACCTCACTCAGTCAATCATTCCAAACTTTTTATATGCACTAGAATTTCATGGTGATAGCTACTACGAATTCCATTACAATGTATGAAAATATATTGATGAAATTCATCAGAATCATTTTGAAACCATGAAGGCTGAGTTTTTGTTACTGTAAACGCTTGAATTTATTTTTAATGGCTCACGAAGCAAAATACTATATGAACAATTCCAACCTCTTCTCCCTACATCACTTCATGAATATGATATATTCTCCTTTTTTGGACATCCCTCTACAGCAAGGGACATCTTTATGAATATGTGTTATCGCTGGGGGTTATTCCAAAAATTCTGTTACCCATTCCGTTACCCAAAATGTTCGTTTGCCAATGATATTCACTTGCAACCAACGCGTTTCTAAGGAAATGTAACTTTCAAAGTTTTCATCGCACTGAAATCTTTCTCAATTTGTTGGAAAGCTCTCGATTTATCTAACCGTATTACGTTAACCGCTGCACAGTGCGTGGTAATCAATTTGAGGTATGCGAGTGGTTGTGTGAATAATTGTGTATGTACAGGTGATCCTTCTCAATTAATTCTGTAAACATGATTGGAACTACTAGGTTAGGACATACAGCTTAATCATCTGAGTGAGCTAAATTCTCTCCTGTTCACCCTAGGAAGTTGATATTTGATGAAGAGACTCTTTGGGTTATTAAGAAATGGTTTAAATGATGAGATCTTTCCTGATCAGCCGAGTGAGCAAAATTCAATGAATAAGTACTTTGTAAGCATCGTCCTCTATTTTTGATAATGACCTATGCCTCCAATGTCAATGATGTTAATAATAAAAATGCCAAAGGTATTTATGTAACAATGTATCTGTGTGATGTGTTGATGTTTAGATTTTTTTCTTCTTTTTGGTAGTATAAAGAATATAGAGAAAAAAGAACCACCCAATAAGTCAGTTTCAAAACTCTCTGAATGCATGCTGAAACATGAATGCGCGATGTGTGTGCGTGTGTGTGTGCGCGCGGGCGCGCGGGGAGGCTGCTTGAGTTAGATCGTGAAGTTTGCTATGCTGTGCGCTCTTGGCTTGGTTTTCCACCTGGTGTCCCAAGTGCTTACATCCACGCAACGGTCAAGGCCGTTGGGCTCGGTATTGTCTCTCTTTCTGCCATCATCCCATCTTTACGCCGCCAGCGCCTGCTTGCCCTTAGGGGCTCGAGCTGGGAGGTCGCCCGCAGTGCTGCTGACCTGGACTTAGTCCGGCAGCAGTTGTTGTGGTGCGATCGAGCAACACCAACTGCTCCAAAACCCAGCTCATCTGCTGAGTTCGCTGCTGCACTGCATGAGTCAGTAGATGGTAAAGAACTCCGACAGTGCTCTGAATCCCCCATTTCTACCCAGTGGGTGGAATGGGCTTCAGAGGGCATTGGGGCCCGCGACTATTGCCATTTTCACGCCGTCCGGGTTAGCCACGTTAGCCACCTCGGTGAGGTGTTTGAGGAGTAGTCACGGGACAGTAGACACCCTTTGCCGTGCCTGTCGGGGTAAAAATGAGAATCTTTATCATGTGGTGCAGCAGTGTCCTCGTACTCACGGTGGCCGCATTTTACGTCACGATGCTGTTGCCAAGCAGATAGCAGGTGCTTTGTCATCTAGCGGTTGGGATGTCGAAAGGGAGACACTATACCACATGCCGAGTGACCGGGGCAAGAAGCCAGATATCGTTGCGATCAAGCCCGATGGGTCTGCCATAATCCGGATGTCCAGGTTGTCAGTGGCAGCGTGGACATGGAGCAGACCTGGCGGGCTAAGAAAAGTAAATATGATAGAAATGATCTGCGCCCAGCGATATCTGAGCTAAAAGGAGTGGCACCTAATAACATCAAGGTCATTGCCGCGACTGTGTCATGGCGCGGGGTGTGGTGCGGGAAAAACGCCATGGAGTTACTCGAGTTGGGCATCTCGGCAGGAGTACTCCGTGGTATCACCACCCGCGTCCTGAGGGGTTCTTACTTGAACTGGTGGTCATTGTATAGGGGCATTTCCTTTCATCCCATTGTTCCTCCTCGTCCTGCAACTTCCCTTATCCCTAGAGACGGCGTCGGGTAAACCTGGGCGTCCTCCCCACTTTTTTTTTTGGTTTTTTTTTAATCTATTTGTTTATTTTTTAATTTAATGGCGTGTCCCCTCCGTCTTTGAGGGGAGGTTTCTAAAAAAAAAAAAAAAAAAAAAAAAAATGTGTGTGTGTGTGCTTGCGTGTGTTTATCTGCCATCTTCCTTCTTCATCCCAAAGTCTCGAAACCTAAGAATGGAAATGTAGGTTTCGTTACTTTTGGTTTCATGAACTATAAATCCTAGGCTTGAAAATAATATGAGGCTGCGGTTCTCAAGGATCGTATACAGCCCTCGACTGACGCTAATAAAAATATGCTGCTAATTCTCGTAATTTTCTGATCTCTAAGAATGGCTATCACAGGGCCAATTTGTGAAAAACGAACGGAGCCGATGCCAATCCCACCGGTTGGGCCATGAAAACATAAATTCAGCTGCCCATTGAAAATTCCAGTTATTTCCTATATTCTAGATTGATTTGAACCATGAAGTATGTACCTCTACGTGACAGAAGTGTGAATGTGGAACAACAATCGTCCCTTTAAAAACTAGCTAAAATTGAAAATTTATTTAACCGTTGTAAATTGATAACTAGACGGTCTACTCCCGATTTCTCGGGGACACTAAAAATCGGTGGAACGAAACACAACGAATCATTTGGCCAAACCTCCACTACTCCTTTTTCCAGTAAATCTTGAACTATGGTTCCCACTCTTGACCCCCTCCCCCCCTCTCAGGTCTTTGGAGAAGGGCAGCATATATTCTGCTACCCATGACAATAAGATAGGCGAATTTGTAATATTTTTCCAATGATAGATAAAAGAAACAAGCCTCCCCGCAAAAGGTGAGAGAGGGGAAGGATTGATTATATTGCTAATAGGACTCGCCGATAATGTTGAAATCGCTGAAGCTGCTTTCCCCCACGAGAATGATCTCCTGTGAGCGGTGAGTCCTCGTTTTGGTCTCATATCTGACTCGAAACAGCAGCATTTCGAGCCAGAATTACAGGAATCAAACAGGCTAGGACTAGGCTTCATGATAATGTCGGAGATTGAACAAGGCGTCCGCTTACATGCCATGAATCAGGGAGCTTGGGTTCGGCACATCAACGTAATCTTCGCACTTAGGAGATGGTCTTTTGGAATATCCGGCATAAACTGGCTTCCTGGTGGACGGGAAGCCTTCACCACGAGGCGTCTTCGACTTCACTCGCCCGTTTTGAGCTCTTACGTCCTGGATTCATTGTTACTGAAATTAAAACACATGGGAAAACTGAAAAAATAGAGCAAAAAATATGTAACTTGAGTGAAAGAGAGCAGAGCGGATTTGATCTTGTGTGCGGTGAACATACAAAGTGAGAATGCTTCCCCCCCCCCAATATGGCAAAGCGTGGGGAGATGCAAACACGAGAGGGCAAAAACCTCATTTTCTTTTCAAAATCCTTGCTTTCGAATTTTTTCAAATATGTTCTTGAAATAATACAGCTGCATAAGTAAACAGTCTTCTACAAAGACCGTACTGTAATATTTTAGTTTTGGTTGTATTTTTATTTTATTCTATATAATAAAACTGTACAGCAAGAATGGTGAGGATCAGAAAGATTGCCCATTTCGGCTCAACAGAACCCTAACACATTTGTACTCGAATTCAAGCCCTGGATCTCCTGACCAACAGAAAAATCTTAGTTTTCCAAAATTTCAAACCATATTCGTTTAAATTACGAAAGTTTGTCAAAAAGTTTTTTCCTTTGAAGAGAGGGATTTTCGCGACCTTCTTCAAACATCTCCACCCCCCTCCTACTTCCAAGGTGCGGGTGGTTCCTGTTTTTGCCTGGACTTCCGCCGCCACCTCCAGCACCCAGTGCTTTGACTGGAGGTTCCACAAAAATCGCACGTTTTAATCGTAGGCGGACTACTGCGGAAGTGGTAGGTAAGTGAGAGAAGGGCCTAAGATGACCGCGATTGGCTCTGAGTTGAACAATTCAGTCAGGCTGAATGGGCGCTCTGTCAGAGTGCACTATTAAAGTATTACAATCTCCACTTCTTTTGAAGAATGATTTGTTTTAAATAGGTTTTTATTAGGTTCATTTGGAGGAATAATTTCAAACAATAATTTCAAATGGAGAACTTTCTCACAAATTTCACAGTTTTGAACCCAGACTCGGACTCAGCGCACTTGAAAACCCCCAGTAGCAATATTCAGCTCAAAACACCGATTAGTGATGTAGTGGCGCAAGGGAGCTGAGGGTTCCCCCAGACGAGCGGGGACATTGCAAATGAATTTTAAGAGCCTTATTACTTGACAGATACCTATTATATGACACCTTTTAGGAAAACTCTAGCTCAGTTTTTTCTATTGAGCAAATGAAAATAACCATTGTTTAAATAAAATTAAAAAAATAATAATATCCTATTGTTGTAAATGTCACCCCCAATCAAGCAAGACTCATCAAACGGCAGCTACTCCCTGGATGCCTGTGACCATAAGAACTGAAATTTCAGTTGTGATGTCAATAAGTGTTATTTCGTAATTTGAACATTTCTCGTGTCACTAATCTTTGTTTCTAATAAACGAAATTGAATTGAATGATATGTTCAAATGACAATGTTTGAATGTGTGGGGTTATAAATAATGAAACAATGTTTGGTTTACCATATTTGTGTTCTCTTCTAGCTGTGACAAAGAAAAGTCGCCTGAAAGGACTCGAGAAAATAGTTCGTCGCAGAACAGCACTGTTCAGTCCCTCCTCAGAATGTCCCATCAGGGTTATGGTAACACAGGTAAGAACTAAATATGCTAAATATGTATGTCATCGTGGGGGGGGGGGGGGGGGCAATTTCCAAAATGACAGCAGTTTTTGTCGTTGACGCCTAAAATTTCTAGATGACTCCAATTGTATATTTTTTGAGTTTTTGAGGCTTATACAATTCCTATCGTTGTGATTTGGCGAATATTGTAAGTAAATGTATAACTTCGAACAAACAAGGTTGTGTGGTCTCGAGTTGTTATAATGAGTAAATAACAGTGAGCACATAAGACATTATGACTGTGTTTATTCGAATTATGATCAATTTGATAAGCTATTCATACTTTTCAGGAATCAACACTTGGAACGGTAATCGTTCGCAGATGGACAATGAAGTTGCCAAAGACAGGGAGACCAACAAAAGGTCTAGAAGTCCATTTGATTCGATGGACAGAGGGAAGGTGAGGATGTTTGTTTGATTAGGCTAGTTATTACATAGCTTATGTTTGCTCTATTTTTAAATTCAACTGAACTACAAACTCAATTTTTTTATTCAACTGATTCGGAAGCTACATACGCAATCAGCTGATTATTCTGAAAGAATGTTATGAATTTTTGAACTAAGATTTCAAGTCTCGAATCAGCTGATCCCTAGAGCTCACTCCTAGATTCTGAGAGTCCCATTTTGCTTATTCAGTTTTAGAACTCCAGTTTTTCTCACCTTATTATCTATACTCATTTTCTATTCAGCTATTTCTAGAAATGTATCTAACATGCTTTACAAAAATGTCTCTTCCCTCAAGAGTTTAAAACTCGAAGCAACTAAGGATCCCTGTAAGACCTTCGTCATGGCCCTACTTGTAACTTAAAAACATCTTTTAGCAATAAATGAACACAAGCCGGCCGAGCTGAGTTGACCAGATAAAATATTCGTTAGAAACATGGCTGTGGTTTATGCAACTACGCGTGGCCTTTCAGGGTGGCAAAGTTATGTCACCAAAGAGGAAATTTGCAAAAATTCCCCCTTCTGCCATATGAAATGGCAGTTCAAACTGCGGATATTGCATCAGCCGATATTTTAAACCTCTAATTCGCCCTCCAAGACAGGTTAGTGGAAATTTACGAGCTTTCTCCCATGTTCTGTCTCATGGCCAATGCCAAACCTGCCTCCTTGATGACCTTCGACCTCCTCACCTACAAAGGAAAATCATGCATGAAATGGGAGTAACCTTTTAACTTCTGATATCCTCATCTGACATTGCCTTGCATTGGGACATCCAAATGTCTCTGGCCCATGGATGTCTAAAGACGTCACGCACTTTACAGAAATGGCAGATTCAGTGTTCGATCTCCGATAGCTGAAGTGGAACGACCAGAAATGGAGTCCATTCGTTCCACGTGATGCACAGCTCACTGCCTGTTTGAGAGAGAGAATTTTTTTCCCTTGGTTTCTTATCTCACCTTCGTACTCTCCTTCATGGGTTCAAGCCTCCCACCAACCACATCAGCCTCCACCCTCCCAACGGTGTCCAGTCCTTCCTTCTCAAAGTGAGCCAGCCTTTCTTCTGGTTCCATGCAGCCAAATCCTCCTGGCGCTATGCAATTCTACCCGGGTGGTGCAGCTCCGTCATTTCGAAGGCGAAAAATTTTGAGCTTGATGCTAGGTTGGCGGTGAGCATTGGTGAGCTTTCGAACCTCTTTGTAACCATCCACCCCCTAACCACCCTCCACCGCTTTCTCCGTTCTCCTAAACTGAATGTTTCCTACGAATTTCAAAATTCGTGGCGATATCTTATCTGTTCAATCATACTGGAGTTTAAAAACGTTTGAAAGTTGACTAGTTCTGAGGAGTATTCAAAAATAGATTTTTCGCTACTAATATTTTGAAGATTGGGACGGTCTACTTTCCTCTTCTTTTACTAGTTGTCTTTTCATTCAGTAGCCATTTTTAAACCTTCAAAACACCTCAACCGATTCTGTTCCATCAATTTGTTTTGATTGTTCGAAAGTTATCTACCAAATTGTTCACCATCCTCTATTTCAAAAGTAATTTGCATTGCTACTACAACCATGAATCTTCAACAATGTAAATTGTGTTGTTAATAGTTTACCTACATATTTGATTATGAAATGAAGCCCATTGATGCGAAGATTACAGGAAAAGACTTCGAAAGAAAAAAAAAGGTTAAAAAAAAAAACTTGTTTACTGTCAAAAGGGCACAGAAATGTCCAAAATGGGCAACTTTAGGGCAGACGCAAAGCTTAGAGAATTTTGAGAAAGTGTGGCGCTATTGTTGGAGTTTTCACTCTATATTGGGTTTTTTCCGACTATATTGCCTAGGGAGATACCAACTACGCCTCCCCCCTCTCCACGACCATTTTATAGATACTTTCACATCATAAATTGTTGGGCGGGTTCCAGAAAACTTTTATCAAAATTTATCATTAACCCCAAGCCGTGTAATAACTTGGTTAAAAGCTGATGAGGAACCCAGGATCTCAAAATCGTCCAGGTAATTAACACAGGGGATGTTTCGGGCTCGAAGATGTCGAACAATAGGTCTCATTAATTTATGAAAAAGAAAAGGAGGTATCAACAAACCCATCAGTAAACATGTAAATTTATACAATTCACCCTGAAAGTTAAATATCAGGAATTTCCCATACTCCGTGGTTACCGGAACCATATAGTGTGCATCCCTAAGGTCAATCGTAGCCCTATAACGATCCTTGGAAATCAACTCACGCATAGTTCGGTAGTCTTCCAATTTAATTAAAATGTGGGGGCGTAATGAAAGAATTGAAATAATTTAAATTCAGGATAAAACGTTTCCCTCCGGATGCCTTGGTTACCAGAAAAATTGGAGTAACGACTTGATCTTCCCTGGGGGAACAAGGACACACTACCTGGTCAGATACAAGTCTATCAATGAGCTCCATCATTTTGATAAAAAAGAGGAATTCCTGAGAATTTGACAAAGATTCGATTGGGGTGCGGGAATAGTAGTAAAAGAAATATGAACTCCCTCCAATCACTAATAAATATCCTCCCTACGAGCATGCCAAGCTCGTATTTAAATAAAATATAAAAACAGCCCTTGGGAGGGAGGCTAGAACTTACCTGAGAGTGTCGATGGTGAATCTGGAGATCAGTCCACAACGCTGAGGGGAACGCCGGGTCCTAATTCTTATAGTGGCCCTCATCGGTGGGGTCAAAACCCGTAAAATTATCGGATTCTCCTGAAAAGGCTATTTGCTGAGTCGAGGTCTGGGGGCAATTTTTCCTTATGTCCCCTGTCGGAGAACTTGGGTCAATCGGGTCAAAAACTCCCTTCCTCAAAGTTCCCTTCCTGGGGTCAAAAAGTTCCCTTCCTCTCCTGACTCAGAACAAGAGAAAAATTCTCCCAGAGGGTCCTGAAAATCTACCTGATCTTGTTTTCCCAGTGTCAGATGGCAGTGATTGGACGACGCCATCTGCCTTGAATCCCCATCGGGGTGACCCCAAATAGCCCCCCCCCCCCCCCCCGCACTTGTTCGGGCGACAGGTAAAACTTGCGCGGAAAGACCCGGATGAACAATTTATTAGAAATTTTAAAAGTAAAGCCTCAAAATTCCGATCACGACGCACGCTGAGAAACAAGTGAGGAAGCAGATGGCCCAGACAGTGCTGCCAACATAGCCAGGCATACTGGTTGGTACAACCTACCTGCAGGCGCCTGTCCCACTATTTTTTGAATTACTTCGGAACCAGCTCTGCCCAGGGCGTGGCTAGGGGCCACTACATTGTTAAACCTCTAGTGCCCCTAGATATAATTGGTCAATCGCCTTACGCCTTCCAAGGTTTAACCCTCTAGATTAATTTTAACGCTAAACAAACTTTAACTATTTTATCTCCGGTAAACAATCATCTAGTGGAAGTGGGGCCTAAGTAACAGCAAGTTCCAGGAACTAATGTACTGCTAGTATTGGGAAAAATCACTTAAAAATTAGTTTAGCCATGAAGCTGATATCTAGAAATTATTTAATTTAAGTTTATTATATCAGTTCATATACAGTAGTGTTAATTCAATGTCTAACAATAATTTTTGATTCTTGTGTTTTTTCCAGGTTAAGAAAATGAAATACAACAACAACAACAGCAATATGCATATGAACAAAGACAGGAGTCGAAACCGATTTCAAGACTACCAAAATCGTAAAAATCATTGGAACCCTCGTCAGCGACAAGATTTTTATAGGAACTATTGTTATAAACCAAACAACAATAATTACAACAACAACAGGTTCAACTCTAATCATTACTGGCGACACTGATCTCAGGTAATTTCACATAAGAACTCGGTATATTTGTAAACTTTTCCAGTGTCTCTTGCACTTCTGGCGCTTTGCATCTTCATTGTTTGTGGGCATTTTCGCAAACACATATTTGGTTGAGTGCTTTCGATCGTCAACACTCCTGCCTCCTTTGAGTCGATACGAAATCCAAAACGGCAATTTTCGTATCGTTTCACGACAAGCCCTAAAGGTGGAATTTCCCTGACGCGTCTGCGGCCGGTTGCTGCAGCCTGCGATTTCATCATGTAACTACTCAGCCGCCGGCCTCGCCGCGCTGTGAAAGAAAGTTTTCTCTGAGAGGCGCGGCCGCATACCTAGGCTCCAGTTTCGATTTCGATCATGTTGAGCGAGAATATTGTTGTGGCCCTTTTATTGGCAGAGGAGGACGAAGAGGATGAATTATTGTTGATGAGCAGAGAGCCTCACGCACCCATGTTTTCAACTCGAACAGAAGAGGGCTTTTTCAACATTCTCATCGACTGCCACCTGAAAAATGATGAACAACGGTTCATATCTTTCTTTCGGCTGAACTTCAAACAATTTCACCACATCGTTTCATTGGTGAAAGAAGACCTCATGAAATATGGTACAGCACGAGTTCCAGTACTTAACTATCTCTGCTGAAGAAAAATTCGCCCTAACTTTGAGGTAATAATTGTCTTAACAGCCTTAAATTCTAAAGTTTTGGTCCGATTTCGATATTAGATCAGTTTTTAGGGATGCTGGGTAAATGCTAGATGGTCCTATATAATGTAGGTATTTCAAGTCCATGCGCATGCGCGAACGTCAGGGATGAGAAAGCTATGTGCTAGTTTGGCAGAGTATTTTTTATTATGAGTAACAATTGGTTGGTACATACATTTCTAAATGCACAAACAAGTCGCTCTTTTCAGAGGGATGTATAATTATGAGGGAAAAGAACGTTGGTACTGATTATCTTCTGGAGGGTCTGAATTTGGCAAAATAGAGTATCCTTCTATAGAGAACCCGTAATGGAGTACAGAAAATAGAGAACCCCATTGGGTCTGCATACCCTAGTCGCGAAGGCGCGCGGCTAGAGTGCTCCCTTGACCAGTCGGGTCGCAGCCACAGCGGCTGCCATGTAGCGGTTTTCAAGCCCATGTAGCCGCCGAGGCCGGCCGCGTCGGGGAAATCGGTTTCATCTAAATACACTGAAGGAGTGGAGAGCGTCTGGTCGCCGGCCGCAGCCGCATCAGGGAAATTCCACCTTAAGATCTCCAACTACCTTGTTTGTGCAATGAAATAATTTGTGGAATGGTCTCTTGCTCTTATCGGAAAAGTGACGTTTCATGCATTGTTCAGTATGAGTTGTCCAAAGAATGTTTAAATTCTTAACTTTCATTGATAATGGTTATCTAAATAGATTTTTAATGTTACTAAAATTTATAACAATATTTTACTACATTTTGGTATGTACCTGTGCAGTGCCTACTTGAATATTTTCTATAAACTTATGCATGCTCTTACTATTTCTTCAATTAATTATATGTCGGTGCCTACCTATGCATCGGTGGGATGTGGTTCATCATGTATTTGCTTAAGAGGCGTATGTGAAAAACAATGAATCGATAGTTGAGGTGTAGGCTTTCAGAATCAGATTCAACCATGGACGTCGCGGAGTTGTTCCCATTTGGAAAACAATTATGAGATGGGTCACAGCTTTTCGCTCGACAGGGAACATTATGAACAAGAAACCACCTGGCCCTGCACGGACAGTGATAACCCCAGAGAACACGGTGAAGGTAAGAGCAGCTGTTCTCCAGAGCCCAGGGCGTTCTGTGCGCAAACAAGCTCAGGCCCTGCAAATGAAACGCACGTCAGTTCGACGAATCATTAAAAAAGAACTAAAGTTTCATCCATACAAGTTGGCCATTGTTCAACAGTTGAAACCTAGTGATTACCCTCAGCGTTCTTCATTTTCACTAGAGATGCTCTCATAGTTCGAAGTGAATGATGATACGGTGCTGTTGGTGAGTGATGAGGCGCACTTTCACCTCAATGGTTTTGTTAATGGGCAAAATTGCCGGTATTATGCAGCAGGAAACCCTCAAAGTCTCCACGAATGGCCCCTGGACAGCCCTAAAGTTACTGTTTGGTGTGCTGTTTCAAGGAAATTCATCATCGGTCTCTTCTTTTTTGAGGAAAGGAATCACCGTGACTGTCAATTCTGAGCGCTACATTGAAATGCTGACCAACTTTTTGAGACTTGTTTGGTTTCAACAAGATGGGGCCCCACCTCACACTTTCACTGCCTCAATGGCCCTGACGAGGGAGATGTTCCCCAATCGCGTCGTATCACGTTTTGGGGACGTGCTTTGGCCCCCCAGGTCACCTGACGACGACTTGCGATTTTTTCTTTGGGGGTACCTTAACCCCCAGTGTGCGGACCCTATGTTTTAGCACTTACGGACCGTGTCAGTCAGACACCCAGTACCAAAATCTCTCATATAATGCGGGTGTTTCCTGGAATTTGGTGTGTGAACAGAAGACTGTTTAGTAGAATTTATCTATTCATTTTAAAAATTTTCGTGCATTGAAACTTTGAAACAAACAATAAAACTCTTGAATGAAAACATTATAAGATATGCAGCTGTAGTAGATACCTACCGACATTGCCAATTGTCGCGATTCAATGTAAAATAATTTATGGATATAATTTCTCTAATATAAGCATGATCAAAACTATTTTATATAAAAAACAAGTTTTAGCACATTTAAAACAATCAAATTGTTTTAAAAAAATTTTCAGACATTAGATGCAAATTTTCAATATCGTCCAAATCCTCCCAGTCAGAATCAGGGGACTCGTCGGTTTCACCATCACTGTGAATTGGTGGATTTACAACTTCTTCATTTTCATCACATTCAGACTGGGATACATCATCAGGGTCAAAACTATCTTCTGAGTCAGAATTCGCATTAGGAGGGATCTCACTCGCTCTTCAAAATCGGGATCAGCCGTTGAAACCTGTCCCCTCCCCTCCTACCATCGCTAGTACTTGGTTCCTGGGACATTGAGGGAGATCACGGTGACTAAAAAATACGACTAGGCATATAGGGCGGACCGTGTCTGAAATTCACTTACATTACTGTTGCTTATGGGCGGAACCGTGTCCAGAGGACACTGGAGTTAGCGGGAAAACCTACACAACACTCACCTTATGACATCTGTCATGATACTAACCACTCCCTCTAGTTCAACAGGCTCCAAAGAGAAGGTATTGGGGCAGAGGGGTTCAGAAGCCACTCCAATGTTGCCAACTGACAACATGAAATTTGGCAAGTGTCTGACAGACACTAAGGGTTAAGGAACGTGTTTATGCGACAAAACCGCGCACCTTGGACGCTCTTAAGGATGCAATAACAACCGAAGTTCGTTCAATTGAGGAAGCATTGCTAGAGCTCATCCACAGAAACTTCTTGGAACGACTAGCTTCATGCTACGAACAAGATGGACACCATATGCTGGATGTTATTTTTAAAACGTGAAATGACACTCATTTCCCTTCATGAAAATGTAAATAAAATGGTTGTACGTTTAAAATACCTAGAGTTATGCCTATTTGTTTTAGCGAATTTTTGAAGAAAATTGAGCTATTGCTCTCGCCTCAAAATTTGTAGAATGTGAATTTTTAAAAAAAATTTATGCAGAAATCCGTTTCAGGCTATTCTGAATCATATTCTGAAGTGTAACACATTTTTTTATGTATGTATATATGTATGTGTCATTCCAGACGATAACTGTCCATAGAATTGTGCTAGAAACTTCAAACAAATTTTAAAATGTTAAGGACACAAAACGAAAGTTCAAGTTTGTTGGCCAGCATGATCGGATTACATCTTCGGGTTGAAATTTTCAAAAATGTAGTCAAAAATTTCAAAATAGCCTGTTTTTTTGCGAAATAATTGTTGTGCGAAATAATTTTTTCAGCATACTAACATGTGGTATATTCGGAATCAGCGTAAAATTTCCTATAAGAATATGTATCGTTTTCAAACATATTCGGAATCAGCGTAAAATTTCCTATAAGAATATGTATCAAGTTTGTCCACTGTCATTTGAACCCCCTCTTTTTTTTTTCAAATTTGCAAAAGTATATGCGAGATGATTCAAACGTGGATAACTATTTATTCAATTCTTTCTTTCAGACGTACAATTCTTGTTTCAGGAACAGAAGGGAAACCCTTGCCTCCCAGCTCCCACCTTTCAAGAAATCTACCTCTCTAGAAGTGTTGAAATGAAACTTTCGGGACAAAATGAATTTCGGATAGTTAGCAATACTTAATTCGCCAATGAAAACAAGGATAGGCGTCTTCCCTCTTCCTGTAAGCTCCTCCACAACTGAACTTATTATTGATTTATTAAGTTTATTTCATCGATGTAAATATAATTATTACAAGAAAAATTGACTTTAACACAGGTTTAAATTTTAAAAGAAGAAAACAAAACTGAAAAATGCTCTGAACGATTTTCAAATGTATGAACTTTATTTTTAATTATAAAGTATTTCTTTTATGGTTTTAAGTTTTTAATTGGCAATGGGAGTTGAATTTTCTACCATGTTCTGTTCCCCCATTTTGTAATAGATGTGGTTTATGCTATTCTGAACTATATGTAACAGTAACTGTTGCGAAATTTCTAATTGTACATAGATATTAATTGTTGTTGATTTATCGTTAACCATTAATTATGATTCCTAAACTACTCACCAACGTTTCTCAGTTTATAATCGTCATTTTTGGGTACACGGTTTTAATTAAACGCATGTTTGGGATGGACCAAAACAATAAACAAACCAACAATTGCTTATGCTTTCTTCGAAAGAAATGTTTGGCAATTGGGTAAAATTTGAGTTATTCTCTCTTTTATAATGTTTTCACCGCCCAAATTGTATTTAGTTTTTGTAATTAATTCATTCATTCATGTAAATTACTCAGCGTAAAATTCGGATCTTATTGGAATAAAACAAATATCCCACTGTGGTTTCAACTGGTTGTATTTATCGTAATTAGAGACATATCCCAGCCGCCTAGTGAAGATACCGTACAATAAATTATGATAAAAACGGCACTTGCGAGCTCACTGCTTTTCATATTATTTGTATTCGTATGGTTCTGGCACTAGGCGACTGCAAAAAGTCTCTATCTTATCCAAGTATCTTGTTATTAATCATAAATTTCTGAATATGCCTGAATGTAGAACTTTTGAATGATGGGTGTTTAGTTTCTTGTGTTACTTTTATCCTGCAGTTTACTGCTGGTTGTTTGTAAAAGAGAAAAATTCTGATCAACTCGGTGATTTGAACGTCTGCTGTGTTCAGAGTTCTTTATAACACTTAGACTTTGCCTTGACTCTGCTACTCACTAGTGAAGTTGGTTGTAGATAATATTTTACATAACTAGAACTGTTGAGTAAATCGTGGATGACAAGTTTCGCCGCAGATACAACGTAGTCGGCTCCTTATTGAGCTATCAAGATCTCTATATTACTCAACAGTTCTGTACTGCCTGGTCATTCACATGGTCATACCCCCTCATTTCGGCATCCCTCTCCCTGAAGTAATAAATATATGAGATTGTGCTTGGTAAAGTGGCTAACGCCCAACTTTCCCTCGAGGCCTTTTCAATTTCAGATTATTACATGGCTGAAATCAAAATACACCCCTTCGAACCTTCATTGCAAATGAAATCGCTTAATTCATCATACAATTTAGCTTTGTAAGTTCAAGTTTTCCTAAATTTTCTCAGACATGGATATTACAATTACAAACACAATAAGTTGCTTCATGAATAAATCAATAACATCTATCATACAGCTCAATACATTTCAGATGCTGGTAATTTTATTTACAGCAATTTTATCTACTTTATGGTTGAATCTACTGTTTGCATTTTGAATTTAATTTAAGCGTTCGGGTTACCTTCTCAAAACCTTGACTTTTTTTAAGCGTTTGAAAACCTTATATACTTCAAAGATTCATGTTCAGTTCACCAGATTTTGAACTTGGCTTTTGGTTTGAAAAATAATGAAATAAAAGACTGCTCATTGCGTGCTTTGAAAAATAAATAGAGGTTATCCACTCGCAATTATGGATTTAATAATTCTCGTACATTATCTTACGTTGCTTTACTTTTTTTTCCGCACTATCCGCATTTGAACACTTTGAAATCTGACTGTCTTTTCTCGCTATTATCGGAAACCGGTTCAGTTTTTACGTCAAAAACGTTCATATATAACTTCGCAGGATGTGTAATTCTTTGAGTTTCACTGCTATTTTGGCAAAGGGACTTATCCAAAGTTTTTCATTGCTAAAGTTATTTTTCTGTTCTGTTTCGTTTGTTTCCGATTACAAATTCTCGAATCCTTTTTGTTGTTTAGTACTAATTTACAGATTCTGATGTAAAGCCCATGAAGACCCAAGTCTCAAATTTCATTCCAATATTTTGTATGTACAATCTTGGAACTAGAGTAATGTACATATTTTATAAATGTCTACTACATCCCTCATATTTGTACCTATTACCCTTTTCTGTATATATGTGTAAAACTTGTGTGCCCTTTATAGGTGTAAATCCTCTTGTTGTAAAACGTCTGTGTTTTGTTCCTTTGCTGCTATAAATTGTGAAAAGAATCATTATTTTTTATTATTATCTTTTTTTTTTTGTAAAATAAATTAATAATGTTGAATTTTAACCAAAATTGGTCTTTATCACTTCAAAATAAATGAATGGGGGAGTGTATTTTGAGTAGAACTAATCGTTCTTTATGTTCAAAGCAAGAATTTGACCTGAGTCTTGTATAACCGTAGAGTTACAACTCATTAAGAATGATGAAAAAAGAATGGTATGATAACAGTCATTTGCTCTTTCTATATTTTTTTTGGTGTCCAGGAGGGGGAGTGGTTGATGTTTTTAAAATGCGCTTAACTCACGGTATCAATTGCCTCCTCTTTGTGAACCTTTGATTTTATAATTGCATATTCAATGTTATTATTAAGGATAAAATTGCTCGAGTAGTGGGATGAGTCATTATGAAAAAGAAATTAGGAGAATGATTGTATAAAGAAATACAATATGTTGATTTTTTCATTTTTGTTAATTTTTTATCCTGTTTGCTGGTGATGCTGTGTTAGGCGAAGTGCCATAAATTGTTGTGGTCTCCCAGCTATGTGGAATTACCAATGAGAAAGCTTGTGATAGAATAACAGAATGGTTTTAGCGAATTTTTGAAGAAAATTAAGCTATTGCTCTCGCCTCAAAATTTGTAGAATGTGAATTTTTGAAAAAATTTTATGCAGAAATCCGTTTCAGGCTATTCTGAAGTTTAACGCATTTTTTTATGTATGTATGTATATATGTATGTATGTGTCATTCCAGACGATAACTGTCCGTAGAATTGTGCTAGAAACTTCAAACAAATTTTAAAGTGTTAAAGGACACAAAACGAAAGTTCAAGTTCGTTGGCCAGCATGATCGGATTACATCTTCGGGTTGAAATTTTCAAAAATGTAGTCAAAAATTTCAAAATAGCCTGTTTTTTTGCGATTTGTTGTGCGAAATTATTTTTTCAACATACTAACATGTGGTATATTCGGAATCAGCGTAAAATTTCCTATAAGAATATGTATCAAGTTTTGAAAAATTTCAAAGTTGAAAAATCAGTCAAAAATCGAAATAATGCTGTTCACTAGTTGTAAAAATCGGTAATATTTGCATGAAATATTGTCCAAATTCAGATTGAACTACTCTTATGGAAGTATCCCTGTACAACCAATTTTAGAACCATGCTGTTTAAAACGTAGGTAGTAGGTGCTTAAAAAAAAAAAAAAAAATGTAATCACAACTGATGAGTTTACTCTGTGCATGTGTTAATAATTTGATTCCATGTTTGTCTATCAAAATCATAAACTAAAATTTCTCAACACGATCAATGGCGACTGAAATGTCGAAGATTTCTTCAAAAATTCGCTCATGGGGTCATGCTGCATGACTGGACTTTTTTGTCGTGTTACCATCCGATCATCCAGAGTCCACACCCTTTCACGAAGAATACGCATTTGTAGTGAGTAGGATTTCAAGGTGACCTGGGGATCTATCGTTCCTGTGCATTGAGTATCGAGTAAAAGATGCCCTCAAATACTTCGTTGGTTCGTTGGACAACCAGTCAAGAGTTGGAATAATTTGGAAATTCCTAATTAGCACATTTATATTTTTGAATAAAAAGTCATGTGAGATTTCTCTATTGAAAAACGCATGTCTCTCTTCTAGCTAGAATTTTAACTCTGTTCAAGATCATGTTCAAGTACATTAAACACGTTGTTCAATGCTCTAGTTTGGCTAGGGATTGTGAATCAACTAAGTCTAAGGAGCCAAAGACGGGTCACGTTGGAAGAGAGAAGTTGTCCTACTTCTTTGCACAAGAAGGTGATATATGTAGTTGACAGAACTCTGTACTTTCTCGTGGCATGAAGAATTAGCTGAAACTGATCAGCTGTACTGCTTCGAAAATTCAACTCACAAGCTGAGATGGTAAGCAGACTTAAGCCCAGCTGACTTTATGTGCTCACAAATTCTGGGGCTCTCTTAGCTCAGGCTGGCTGCTTTCCAGCTGAACTTCTGACTGAACTGAAGAACTGGTGCTTCTACTGCCCCTGATTTACAAGCCATACGCACCCCGGCAAGAAAAGTGACACTTTTAAAAAACCTCACTTTTCAGGAAAGCCAAACAACCGAAATCAGTAACACAATAATGATGATTACGTCCAAACGCTGCTACATGGGACTGCCATTTTAACTGATTGTACGGAAGAAGCAGATTAATAATTGTTTTGTTAATGTCATCAGGAATTGATTATTCGGCCAACAAAAGGCGAATTTCGTCGATGTGTCACTTTTCTTGCCGGAATAGTTCAAAAGGTGCTAGTAAATTGAATTGTAACTAGCTATGCAAAACGACACTTCCATTTTTTAAAATTGAAAAAAAGGGTGTGAAACAAGAAAAAGCTTGTTGTTGTAACAGCAATAGTTTAATAGAACAGAAGGAACAGTGAACCTTAATCACAGCACTTGAAAAAGTTGGGCATTTTTGGGTGGCACTTGATTAGGTATACTTATTTTCAAAAATTCCCAGATAAATGTCATTATTCTCAAACTAAATTAATTATTTAAAGAACTAGAGAACGCAACACAATACTAACTTATACATCCATTTAAAAACAACTTCAGTCTGCAAAGAAGTACACGTATTTAAGAAAAAAATGGTTCATAAAACCAAGGAACATTTAATAAAAAAAAGTTTTTTCTGGAGACATTACAATGGTTTATAAAGAATAATAAACCAAAAGAGATAGGTAGGACCTAAGGCTATTGGTAATACCTAAAGCACCAACAACTGACACTGTAAAAACTAATTGAAAACAGTTTGGCACGAAGTAGTGTTGTGCCATTAGAGCTAAGACTAGGAAATTCGGAGTCATAAGTCATTCGCAGTCAGTTAAATAAGGCGCGATAGTAGGATTCATAAAATTGAGGAATCAGGTTGTCAGCAATCAAATCATTAATATCTGATTTCTTACCATCCGCTAGTGGTATCTTGCTTGAGTAAGCAGGGGAAAGACTGAGCTCGCAAGGATGGGGCAAAGAAGCACGCCTTGAAGAGGCTCGAGTATTTTTGACAACCACTTCCGAAAATTCATCTTTGAAACCAGATTTTTAAAAGAAACAGAACCCCTTGAGTCGATTTTTGAGCCTTCATAACCCTTAATGAAAGTGCTAACCCAAAACCGGATTTTTTGAGAAGTGTCACTTTTCTTGCCGGGGTGCGATATATGAAAATCATTTGTAAAAATGTGTTGCTGAATCGTATGAAATGTGTGCATTAGTTCTACGTTTTTAAGACTAATAAATGCGTTTCTAAGACTAAGAAAATGTGTTTCTTTTAATAAAATGAAATTGATGAATAAACAAACTTCCTAGTGAAGTTCATTGATAATCATGCCAGGAGCACTAGAAGGTGTTTTAACAGTGTAGTGGCCCCCAGCCACGCGTCAGACAGAGCTGGTTAAATAGGAATTCAAAACTCGCAGAACGGGCGCCTGCAGGGAGGTCGTACCAACGGTATTTCGCCCGACCATGTTGGCAGCACTGTCCCGGCCATCTGCTCCTTCATTCGTTTAGAGAGTCCCCAGGCACGTCTATGATAGAGGGTAATGGGTGGGTGTAAAAGGGCCCGCTCGGACCAAGACAGCTCTCCTGTCCTGACTTATTTTGCGTTTTTGCACTCTTCCGTTCCGCCTATCTTCTAAGAAGCATCACAGCTTCAAAATTCGTTCAAATTTCACCAAATTGTGAGATAATGTTTGTTACTCAATATACACTCAGGTGCAAAAAATTTGGCCCACTCTCTAAAATGGAAGATTTTATGAAGTTGCGACTAATATTCTTTTGTTTCCGACTGGTTTACTGTCTGAACTCATTCAGAGGCATTGTTTGTTGTTTTTTAGCCAGACGGATGAAATTGTTTTGATCTCTCATTGATAAGGAATCGTATCGAAACGTGATCATGTTTCATTGCCTCCTACTTTCACGTTATCTTCTAAACTGCGATTATGTTGTTCATCTCTTCCACTCTTCCACAGGTCCTCAGCTGAGAAGCGAGTGTTTTCCTTTAAGTTGAGTGCATTTAAAAAAAAAAAAAAAAAAAAAAATGTATTTCTCACCGGAAATGTTCATGCAAGCTGTAGCTCTCATTAATGATGGAAGGTCACTGAGTGAGATATGCCGCTCAAATGCTAGGACGGCCTTATGAAACCGTCCCAGCCATAGTAAGACGTTTTCGAGAGACGGGATCGTACTCTAGAAGGCAGGGTTCTAGGCGCGCATGAAAAACAACAGCCGCTCAAGACAGGTACTTGTACAACTCAGCTTTAAGAAATTGACGATTAACTGCTTCGCAAGGTCGCAACTGACTTGAAAATGCAACGGGGTGAATTTAAGTGTTCGGACAGTTTGGAGACGATGGTGGGATCGGTATTTGTCTGCCAGAAGACACGCCCACGTTCCAAGTTTACCCCTTAGCGCAGGATGTTTCGCCTTCAGTTTGCTCGAAATCACAGTGCTTGGAAACTTGAAGAGTGGAGGGATGTCATTTTCAGCGATGAGTCTAGGTTCAGCCTGCGGGGCTCAGATGGTCGTGAAAGAGAGTGGAGAAGGCCTGGAGAAAGGTTTGTTCCTGCCACAATGACTGGAAGCGAGCCCGCTGTTCAAGCATTCGAGCGGCATATCTCAGTGACCTTCCATCATTAATGAGAGCTACAGCTTGCGTGACCATTTCTGGTGGTAAAGACTTTTTTTTCTCTTAAAGTGATTATTTTGGATGGAATGCACTCAATTTACAGAAAAACACTCGCCCCTCGGCTGAGGACTACCGTGCAAGAGATGATCAACATAATCACAGTTTGGAAGATAACGTGAAAGTGGGAAACAATGAAACATGATCACGTCTCAACACGATTCCCCATCGTTGAGATCTCAAAAAAATTTCATCCGCCTGGCTAGAAAACAACAAACAATGCCTCTGAATGAGTTCAGACAGTAAACCAGTGGGAAACAAGAGAATATTAGTCACAACTTCATAAAATCTTCCATTTTGGAGAGTGGGCCAAATTTGTTGCACCTGAGTGTAGTATTCAATCACGTAAAAATATCCAGTATTTTTCTGTATTCAACCGTTTTTCTAAACAGTTTTGTTCGAAAAATGAGGTGAACAAATTCAACTTAATCAAATCAAACTTAATTCAAATAATTCAACTTCAAACACAGGGAATCCATCACAAGTTCAATTATTTCTTTGTCCGTGAAAGCGCAACGATTTCCGCGACATTTTACAGAAAATTACTCGGATGGAATAATACAAGACAATTTTGTATGAATGTGCAAGCGGTACTGGAGCTTCTGGGAGGAGAACGGTAAACCCCCCCAGCCCAGTAATGTCGAGTGTAAATACAGTCCACATAGTCTTCCAACTACCGCTCTGAGTCCGAAAAACCATGAATGAAGGGAGGAAAAATAAATGGAGTGACGTCATAACAACACGAAAAGCAAACTGTATGTATGCGGAGCCCGGCAGGGAGGTGATCTAAGGTTGGACTGTATATATGCGGACCCCAGCAGTGACGTTCACCTAGTTAGCTCTGCATATATGCGGACCCGGGCGCTAAAAGGTTAAAGGGAAAAAACTACAGCAACATCATTGACTGCCGGGTCCAGACCTGTACAGCTTGACTCCCCAATGGAGAGCAAAGAACAAAACCCCCCTTGCACTCCCTCACTACCTCTCACATTGTGGAGAAGTGCTGGTCTCTGCCCAAAACTCCCTGGGCCATTACCTGCCCCTCTCCATCGTACTGCACACTCGACGGTAGCCGTACACCGGCCCGTGGTTCCCTCCTCCGCCACGCAGCGGTGCTAGTCTCCTCTTTTATCAGTCTGGGCTTGTATGATCGCTCCGACCTGTAAATCTACGGATTTATCCGTATGCCAAGAATAGATTTATTGGTGAGGAGATTGTGTACCAGTCAATCCCTTAGTAAAAATGAAGATTAGTTGGGCATGTAGATCAGAATGATGTGTATAGTTTGGTGGTCTGGATGCTTGCAAGCTCGCATCTCAAAAATACATAACATCAAGTTTAGTGATGTCAAGATCGACCCACTATGAGCTATGATGTCAATAATCGGGAATGGGGTTGAACTAATAAAAAAATCTTTTGGTTCTTTTGGTTTTCCTTCCTCTGTATTGACTGTGAGGATGAGGGGTGGCACTTCTCATCAGCACTAGGAGCCCTTGAGCCCTGAAGAAGAAAATAAATTTTTCGAAAGCTCGGCGATAGAGGCGCTTTATTAGTTACGACCCCATTCCCGATTATTGACATCACATCAAGTTTAGTAGTCAATCCCTTAGTAAATATGCAGATTAGTTAGATCAGAATGATGTGTATAGTTTGGTGATCTGGATGCTCGCAAGCTCGCATCTCAAAAATACGTAACATCAAGCAGTCAATCCCTTAGTGAAAATTCAAATTAGCTGTACATGCAGGTCAGAATGACGTTTTAGAAGTATGTTTCGGGAGTTGTACGAGCAAAAAAAAAAAAAAAATTAGCAAGTCTACAAGATTTGAACCCACTACATTCGTCTCACAAGACCGTCATCACAACCAACGAGCTACACCTCAACTGTCGTGTCAAGAGACAATCACTATACTTCACCATTTAGTAGGAGGGAGATAAAAGTGGGAGACTAGCGCCGCTGTGCGGCGGAGGAGGGAACCACGGGCCGGTGTACGGCTACCGTCGAGTGTACTGCACCTGCTGTCACCCTTCCTCCTCCCTCCACACTGGTGTCCAAAGACTCCCAGGAGGAGGTTGGGGTGGTATTGAGATGATTCCAGCCGTGCCACTGAAACAGGTGCATGAGCCAAAAAAAAAATAGCTGCAAGCGTATAAGCCAGGTACTTACTACTTGGAACCTAAAATAGGTCTGAGAGTCGAAAAAACAACTGCCAGCACATAAATAAGGCACTTATTACTAAGATCCTGAAATTGGTGTATGAGCCGAGAAAATGGCTGCAAGTACGGGATGCTGTGTGGAGGAGGGTGTTCAGCCAGCCACCCGGAATAAACTCTCCAGGGGGGCTTCCCTTCTCTTTGCCACAGAGGCTGACTAAAGTGTGTCTGATGGAGCAGGGCCTAAAGACACCAACAACTCCAGTGTTGGTCAACACCTCACTAACCCACTCCACCAACAAAAGGAACCCGGCAAACTCAACCTGTAGGGGAACATAGCCAATGACAATCATTGTTAAATCAGGAATTAACCATAGGTTGGTGGTATGAGAAATTCATAATATGAATAATGTAACATGTTCATAACATGCCTGGATGTCGATAGTATCCAATTAGAGCCTGTTAGAGGTATATTCACGTACCAACAGGAATGTTAACTTTAGTAAAGTAAACATATACCTTGCTTTTGATTGCTGTTTATGAAGATAAACCTTGATAAAAGAGCAATACAGAGCGTAGTAGGCTTGAATAAATGAAATAGTTAACTTGAGTCTTCAAACTTGAATGTAGGTAGAACCGTCTTGTTAGAGATGGTGAGACTGTGGCAAATTGAAGACAAAAAACGATCAATCATGCAGGGAGACTTGATCTACGAGGTCGTGGATGTTCTTCCTGGTTCACATCTGCACGGTTCAATATTCTGCAGATTATATAAAGGCTATTAATTGACATAATAGAATATTATTATGCCTATGATGCATTTCCGAGTTAGTCAACAAGTCAGTAATGCAATCAACCTAATATATAGAAGGCAGAGCCAAAACATAGATAACCCACAGTAGGCATTAGACTACATGTTAAAACCTTGACTTGGTTAAGCTTTCAATATAACACATTAAAAATTCAATCATAATAGTGGTACGCTTATCGCAAAGGATGGTAAAATAGATTATTGTTGGGTGTCAGCATGTAAAAAAGTTACTGCTTAGGTCAGAATATAGGTGAGTGAAACGAAAAACAGCTACAAGCACATACGTAAGATACTTATAACTAAGAACCTGAAATAGGTGTGCAAGCCGAGAAAACGGCTGCAAGCACGGGAAGTTGAACTCGGAGACCTATCATAAAACATAGCAAACACTGTGGAGGAGGGTGTCCAGCCCCCCACCCGGAAAATAGTATCCAGGGGGGTTTCCCCTCTCCATGCCGCAGAGAATGTGTGGGATTCCCTTTCTTAGGAATGCCTCTCTGATAATTTGGCCACCCGTAAAATAAGAGACACCGCATGTGGGTGGATTTTTGATCTGAAAGGGAGAAAACGAAGGCGATCAGCAGGGCCCAGGGATATGGGATCAGTGGCTGAAAGTTCACAAAATAAGGGGCACCAAGCCTGACAAGGCCAGTAAGGCACCACCGCAAGACCCATTGCTTGATCCCTTACTACCAGTATTTTTCTCTACACTTTGAGGATCAGTGAAAAGAGTAGGAAAGCGAAAAATTTCAGTTCCGTCCAGGAAAAGATAAACGCGTCCACTCCTGCTGCTCTCGAGTCCTGGAACCACGAGAAAAACCTCAGGGACTTAGCATTGGCCGCTGAGGCGAACAGATTGATAGTGGGGGAGCCAAACCTGTAATCAATGAGGAACTTGCATACATTTTTTGTATTACAGAAATTAAAAGTGGATGGAATTTAGAGGTAAATGACGACATAATTCTTTTTGATAAGAGTCTCTGTGATTTTAAAAAATAAATGAAGTTTGAATTTCCCGAGAGTCCGCCAAAAGGCCCTAAGCAGTTGACTCCGCCCACCTTCTATTCATACATCACGGTTTACTATTACTTTGTGAACCTACTTAATGAAGGCGGTCAATATTTCATTTCAAGTCGTCTATTACATTGCTTCGTGATTTTGTTATTTGGTTTGGTATTGTTTGTTGACTCTTCGTTTTCTTCTATTTATCACTCTTCACTTTGATGGACTGGAGTAAACAGCCGAAGGAGGGGTATGCAAAGATTACTTCGTTTAATTTACCGCCTTTTAACTACAGTCAGTTCATACTCTCAGTACAACTCGAGACTTTTGAAACGAAAGGAGTGAAGTTATCAAAGTTATTGAACTAAAACTACTTACGTACTTACCTAAGTACTTAATATAGTGATAACTACGTAAGTAGTGATGGATCTGTAGGCATCTTAAAAGTTCGGTTCGTACTTGACCAAGTATATTCCAGAATTTGGACGCAAAAGGCAAAAGAACATTGTGTATGAGAAGAGCACGTAAGTAGTATTTCCCATCGTTTTAAAATTAATCCCATTGATTGCGAGTCAACTAAGCGGAGAATTTCGGCTCTCCAAAATCGAAATTTTCCGCGTTTACTGTTCCTTAGTTCGTAGTGATATCTTTATATTTGTTATGTAAATAAATTACGATTTGTATGTATTGATATTTAAATGTACCTAGGTATATTTATGTTTAAGTCAAAACAACCTATCTCCACATCACCGAGTAATTTCGTTACAATGGAATGGAGGCAGTGAAAACGCAAACTCATGAAGGCCTACGTTAGTCTGAAAATTAATAAAATAACTTACAAACAGTTGAAAAACTACTAATATTGTGGCGATGGCATAAAAATGGCACTCCAACAAACGTTCCCATCAAAGCCCGTTTCCGATACACAGGATTACTACCACAATTTGTGAAATACCTAGCGAATTTACGAAATACCAAATGGAATCTTCATTCACCACGAAACGAAAAAAGTATGAACAAACTCAAATGAGATACCCAATGGCAACGAAAAACTTGGCCAGCACGAAGTAGGTAACTACCTACCATCAACCTAAACTAAAATCTAAGAGGTGGATCGAGAGAACCACTAATCTTGTGATATTTTCTGAAGAATCCGCCAGTACCACTGGCATATCACTTATTATAGAACGAATGAGACAGTTACTTGTCACCGTTCGGTGTACATTTAAGATGAGGATCAGTAGGTTCTAGGAGAATTTACTGTTTCTCATCCAAAGGTGACGGAGTACTTGAGATCTCAAGTTGTTATCAAGGTTCATCCATTACCATACCAATCTTTACCAAATCACCGTACATTCTCGTACATCCATCTTAGAATCTACCGTATTTTCATCACATGCACATTTAAACATAAATTAAATGTTCATCATACGAATTTAGTCAAAAATGACGAAATTTAGAAGGTACTTATCTTTTCGAATCAACTGACGAAACAACATTTTTTCTATACAACTTCATACAAAAAACGAAAATAAGTGTCAAGGAAAATTCATCTTCGATTGATTTCCCAGGCTTGGGGGTTCCTGGTAGTTGGAGCTTGGATTGTAATGGTGGCCGTCCACTAGGTCGACAGAGCGGCGCACAGTGGATGGAAACAGCAGTTTTTGTGCAAAAACCTCTTAGATGAGCCAAGTGGTTGAACTTGATGTGGATTCTCATGTTTTTTGGGGTGCTGAGTCGATTGAAACAATTCCCGACTCGCTCACTATAATGGCTAATCGGATAGCAACGTTTTAGCGATGTTTTTTAGAAAATGAAGCTATTTCAATGGCTCCAAAATTTTTAAAATAAAATTTTTTTAAAAATTTTCATTATGGAAATCCGTTCTGAAGTATTCTGAAACGATTCCTGGATTTTAACACTTTTTTATATGTATATATATATATTTGTATATGTATGAATGCCCTGCTCTCTACATTGGAAAAGCCGAAACCAGTCATATCCCTTATTCATATCTACTACCAAAACGAAAATTAGTAAAAAAAAAAAGGTGTGGCGATGAAGGGCAAATGAGAACCTTTTTAATTTTTCATAGCGCGAAAGCTGAATCAATAGTAAATCAAATAATTATTTTGAAGGGACGTAAGTATAACCGAAATGGGTTAATTAGTTATTTTTTATTCACCTGATGTAAAACCGTTTCTTCCAAATTCGGGTATCGTTCACGCAGATCTTTCTCAAAACCACTTCCACTCTTAAATAAAATATCGCAAAGCACTGAATATGGAATTTCAAAAGACCTTATTTTTTTTTTTTTTTTTACCACGATGTTACGATTTTCTTTTTCCACAATGTGTGTTTAAATGTTAGGTACCACGCTTCCGCTGACGTTGAATGTGATAGTGATAGAAGACTGCTCCCAAAGAACTATTTTTCTAGACGAAGAATGAATCGTAACATTCATTCTCGGGACAAGGTTCGCACCTAGTGGTTTATTTACTCCGACTCGTCAAAGTAGGAGTTGATAGGCGGGTGCCGTCACTTACTTTCCTCAACGTTTTCGTTCATTGTGATCACTGACGGCGGAGAACGGCGATCAAATTAATACACAAGACACTTGAATGAGGGCGTAGTCGGATTATTCCAGTCCCAGGACGACCGGAGATGACCTGCACTTTTGGCACTCTATCAAAGTTGAATAATCACATGATTTTTCCAAAAATCCTCATTATCTCTTACTCTTGGTGATGCACCAAAAAAATGTGAAAAAATGATTAGGTACACCTAAACATGTATACAATACATGGTATATCTCGGCTTGGGGAATTTCCCCAGTTTTTGAGGCGTAATCAATCACCAATAACTGCTACACCAAAACCTTAATATCAAGCATACGACCAATTATCACACTCAATGCCTTCTCAAAATTTTCTGCATGCCAAAATGGGGAAACTAAGGGCTAAGTTTGTGTCTGAAGATATCTAGGAACAATATAAAAATCTAAAAATATTTTTATTAACGCCTTCATTTTTTAAGGTTTTTGCACGCTTCCATCCACCGTGCGGCGCGGCGCGGCCCGACGCGACGCGACGATAAAATCTTGAGGTTCGTCCACTATGGGGCGGATTTCATTTTTCGATCCGCCGTTTTGCCAGTCCTGCGTCAACCATCGTGCATTGAGGTACCCTCTGTGAAAAATGTGGTCGGACGGAGGAATATTTTCTTCGGACGACGAAGAAATATTCGTCTTTGTGGCTGCTCTGGAAGCTGAAGAGGAGGAGGAAATTGCTGGAAGAAGGAAGAGGCAATGGATCCATCCGATCAATGCGAAAAGAACGGACTTGGGGGAACACATCCACCTTAGTGGGGTGGTGAGGGGGGTGAGCAGGGGGTGGAGTGAGAGGAAGAACAGAGGTGGATACTAGAAAAGAGACTGGCGAAAGCCCCAGAGCGTGCTGGTTACTATAGCTGGCTATCTGATTCAGAAATACTCTTAATAAACCATTATGAAATTATTTGCAGCGTTTTTATTTCATGGTTTGGTTTTTATAAGATTAACTTTGCTAAAAGTCCTCTCGCATTGTGCATTTGAGTGAGGGAGGGCAAATAAGTTCAATACAAATTATGGAAGGAGTTTCATTCATTTTTCACTCTACCTAGGTAGATACCTACCTACCAAAAACAAAAGGGTCGCAATAAATTCTCCTTCTTAAAAACCTGTTGAAGGTATCGTTTAGCTATGGACTCATTTTGTTGGTGAGAAATCGACCGTGCATGCGATGAGCATTGTCCCACCATGTCTCGAATTTTGTCACCAGTCACCTCACTGAATTCTTAATTGCCTTCATTTGTTCGGTAGATAGTTTCTCAGGATTATTATTCACTAAATCTGCTTCAAGTATGATGTAATAAGGATATAGTCTTACGTTGATCTTCGATCTGCTTATCCTAACGGACTACTTTATTCCCGCCAGGGGAACCAGCTTTTTTGTAATACACACACACACACTTGAGTTCAGATGTACTTGTTCATGAGATTGTGATTCCATTAAAGATGTTGATACTTTAGAAACTGAATATTCTTTATTCCTTTATTATATAACTTGGTGACAGCGGTCGGTTTAGTGATTCACGAGTGATTAGTTCAGTAATTAGATAGCATTTGACCATGGCAGCCTCGGCGATTTTGGCCCCTCTCAGTTTCGAGGGCGATATGGCAAAGAACTGGAAGGTATACAAGCGTAACTTTACCGTATTTGTGCAAGCTTATCACTCCGACAAAGCTCCGGAAAATCGGATTGCGATGCTATTACATTCAGGGGGTAGCGAACTCATGGACATTTATGACTCACTTGGTTTGAATCAAGAAGAATCCAAGGTTCTAGCTACTGTGATTCAAAAGTTGGATAATTACTTCGTTCCCAAAACTAACGTCACCTATGAGAGATTTGTTTTCTTTACCAGAAGGCAACAAGACGGTGAGTCTTATGAACAATTCATGTCTGCACTTCGTAATTTGAGTCAATCCTGTAATTTTGGAGATCTGAAAGACAGCCTAGTGAAGGACATATTTGTTGTAGGCATAGAAGACAAAGCCCTTCAGGAAAAACTTCTGAACACCAGTAATCTGGACATTAATTCGGCTTTAGATGCTTGTCGTGCCCGTGCGGTTATCGTTCAACAAGTGGAGCAAATGCAAGTGCCGGTTAGTGCAATCAAGAAAGAACCAAATATTGATGCAATACGTTCATCACCAATCAAATCCCCCATACGCTCTAGCATCTCACACAAAAAAGAAAATTTCGTAAGAAATTCGCCGAGCGACAAAATCAAAGTTAAAGATTGCTCTTACTGTGGATTCGGCCATAAATATGGGAAATGTCCTGCCTTTGGGAAACAGTGCTCCCTCTGCAAAAAGATGAACCACCTAGCTAAGGTATGCAGATCTGTAAAAAGAGTGAACGAGCTTGATAAGGACAGTGATTCAGATTTCGACCAGCTTAATGAGTTGACCATTGACTCTCTGGAGGATACATCTGACTTCTGGTACACAGTCTCTATTGGTATTGGAAAATCCGTCGTACAGTGCAAGGTGGATACTGGAGCAGCCGCTAACGTACTCAGCTGGAACCAGGTTAGACAGCTTGGCGTAAAGAAATCAGATCTTGAAAAAACACAGGTAGTTCTCCGATCTTTTACAAAAGATAAGGTCCCTGTTGTCGGCAAGGTAAAATTTTCATGCATGTTCAGAAATACGTTGTATAACATAGAATTTATGGTAGTAGATATGTTGTGTAATAATATACTTGGGCTGAAAACTTCTGAAATACTAGGTTTAGTTTCGAGAATTGATGATATAACTCTGTCACAAAACATGTCCATACCCAAAGAATTCATGCACTTATTTGATGGAACGGTTGGTTGTATGCCACATGTAGTTAAAATTGAAATTGATCAGGGTATTAAACCAGTGGTATGTCCTTTGAGGAGAATACCCCATGCTTTGTTGCCGAAAGTTAAAACTGAGCTGGATAAAATGGAAGCTTCGGGAATCATAAAAAAAATTGAGGAACCCACTGAATGGGTACATCAGTTAGTAGTTGTATTAAAAAAGAATGGCTCCTTACGTATCTGCTTAGATCCCAGAAATTTAAATAAGGCTATTAAGCGAGCTCACTACCCTTTCCCCACTTTCGAGGAAATTTCCGCTCTTTTGAATGGAGCTAAGTTCTTTTGTAAATTGGATGCCCAATCGGGGTTCTGGATGCTGCCCATGGACGAACAGAGCAGCAAATTATGCACTTTTCAAACAGCTTGGGGAAGGTATTCCTTCCTAAGATTACCTTTTGGCCTTAATTGTTCTAGCGAAATTTTTCATTCAATCATAGCACGTACATTTCAAAATATTAACAATGTATGTTCATTCCAGGATGACATATTGATTTGGGGTAATAGTTTAAGTCAAATCAATGACTCTTTAATGAAAGTTCTGAAACGTGCTGATGAAAGTGGAATTAAATTCAATCCAGATAAATGCATATTTTTCGCTGACCATATTGAATTTCTGGGGCACCAATTCTCCCAGGGAGGGGTATCTATTTCTCAAGATAAAGTCAAAGCAGTAATGGGTTTAAAAACTCCGACTGACAAAAAAGCGCTCCAGCGTGTGTTGGGTATGTTTAATTACTTATCAAAATTTATCCCTGATTATTCAACCTTGACTCATACTCTTAAAGAGCTATTGAAGGATGATGTAGTATTCAAATGGGACGATTGTCATGAAGAGGCTCTTGATAGGTTGAAACAAGCTATAACAAGAGCTCCAGTGCTCGGATTTTTGGACCCATCCAAAGAATTGACCTTAACGGTGGATGCAAGTTCATATGGGCTGGGTGCTTCATTGTTGCAAGATGGGCGTCCTTTGGGCTTTGCATCCAGGGCACTGACCGATGCTCAAACTAGGTGGTCCCAAATAGAAAAGGAACTACTGGCAGTGTGTTTTGGAGCAGAACGTTTCAAGCAGTACATTCTAGGTAAGGATGGCGTCAGAGTGGAAACTGACCACAAACCCTTAATTGGTCTCTCTGACAAGCCCTTACACAAAGTCCCAGCTCGTTTGCAGTCAATGCTGCTGCGCTTATTACCCTATAATTTGAAGTTTACTTACACTCCTGGAAAATTCATGTACCTTGCCGATGCATTGTCCAGAGATTTTACTATAGAGAGTTGTGATACGGTCTGTGATTTTGATGTTGACCCCAAAGATCTATTTATTTCTGTATTAATTGAAGATTTGCCGTTGATGAAAACCCATTGGGATCTATTTGTAAAAAAATCAAATGAAGATGTTCAACTCAGAAAGTTAAAAAAGTATATCTTGGAAGGGTGGCCCAATTGTCACAAAGGTATCGACGATGAATGCAAACCTTTTTACGACTTTAGGAACGAATTAGTTATTGTTAAGGATGTGATTTTGAGGGGAAACCGGGTGCTAGTTCCTAATAGTCTAAAGCATGATATGTTAATCAAGCTCCATACTGGTCATCCTGGGATCAATAGGATGGCAAGTCGTGCTGAGGACACACTCTTCTGGATTGGTATTGGGCAAGATATTAAGAAATTTGTAAACTCTTGCAAAACCTGTCAGAAATTTCAAAAAAATAAAACTAAAATGGTAATGGAGTCTCGCAAACTCCCACCGTTTCCCTGGATGGAAGTGGCTGGAGACGTCTTTCAACTAAATCAGAAAAACTACTTTGTCCTTGTTGATGCTCTTACCAATTTCTGTGAAGTTGTTACATTACCTGACTTACGTAGTGCCACAGTGATTGAAAAAATGAAAGGAATATTTGCCAGACATGGCATTCCCATTACATTTTACAGTGATGGTGCCTTATACTTTGATTCAAAACTGTTTAAGGATTTTTCAGAGGAATGGTGTTTCAACCACATTACATCGAGTCCTAACTTCTCTCAATCCAATGGTCTGGCGGAAGTAACTGTAAAAACTGTTAAAAATCTTTTCCGAAAAGCCATGGATTCGGGGGATGATCCGTTTTTAGCATTATTACATTTTAGGAACACAAATAGAAACAATATACATTCTTCTGCTTCAAATCTCATGGGTCGTAGGCTTAGAACCAATATTCCTTGTAAATTTAATTTACTAAAACCTAAAATCACTATATTAGATGACAGAAAGCTCATACAAGCCAATCGGGCCAAAACAAAGGAGTATTATGACAAAACTGCATGTCATCGTGCCCCTTTCTCGCCAGGTCAGTTAATTTCTTTCAAAAAAACACCGGAATCAACCTGGCAACCAGGTAAAATTGTGGATGTGGCGAAGGAGCCTAGGTCTTACGTAGTGAAAGGAGATCAAGGGGGCATCTACAGGCGAAATGAAATTCACCTCTCTCCTAGGCATGTCGAACCCTATTCCAGGGCTGAGTTTCAGGATAACTCGATAATTGTCCCTCCCAATAACTATAAATCCTTAAGCCCAGAGTCCTCTCAGCCCCCAAATCCGATAGTGCAAGTTGAGCTGAATGGCCCTCAAGTTACCAGAACAGGCAGAGTAGTCAGAAAACCACAAAAATTTGATGATTATGTGATGGAAAAGTAAGGCTAATTGAATGTTATGATTACTTTGTAAGAATAAGATGATCTCTTAGAATGTTCGAAATAATTTTAAGCATGCAATCATTATATGTTAACTTCAGTTTGTGACCCTAAATCAATTCAATAGTAGGATTATGTTATATATTGACTAGTGAGATATAAGACTATGGATATACTCGTATTTAGGTACTGCTTGAGTGTGAAATGTTTCCTGTTTAGTAGGTATGTTTACGTCCTTATGTTCCTGACCTGACTGATATAAATATATTCAAAGATGTATATTTAGCCATTAAGAAATGAGACTTGTTGACTTGTGTGATTAGAGGGAAGATGATGTAATAAGGATATAGTCTTACGTTGATCTTCGATCTGCTTATCCTAACGGACTACTTTATTCCCGCCAGGGGAACCAGCTTTTTTGTAATACACACACACACACACACTTGAGTTGAGATGTACTTGTTCATGAGATTGTGATTCTATTAAAGATGTTAATACTTTGGAAACTGAATATTCCTTATTCCTTTTTATAACAAAGTAAATTTTCGAACCTGGATGTCGAGGCACTATCAAACCAAATTTGATAGAGGTCTAGTTTCTTGAATGTCTGGGTCATTCTCGAAAAAATTACATTTTTGATGATATAACTAAAAGGGGCAAAAACGGGCAAACTATTTCTTTTTTTTTTTTCTTTTTATATAGCTGCTCTAGATTGGTCCTGTTTTTTGAACAGCACGGAATAATGCGGAATACTGTACTAAATCTCAACTTGAATACACTCAAAGTTGAAAAAAAAAGTGTTTCAGCTAGTATACATAACACGGAATGTAAAATGCTTATAATACGGAATATTTCGAAAGTGAATAGGTAAGTGTATACTTACTTGATAACTTGTATGAAGAGTAGAAAACAAAATAATTGTCACAACTTCACTTGAACTCGTTAGGACCCTGAATAGGAACAAAGAAAACGCCTTGTATCCAACAATACTCTCTGTTTGTTGTGCGTCATGTTTCTACACGTCTCACGCAGTCCAGAAAGGTCCGAAAAATCGAACCTTATCGTTTTCATGACCTCTGATTACCCCCCTCAGCATATATCATAATATCAACAATCAAGAATGACTTTAATTTTTTCCTATATTGTCCTCCTAGATTGCAAAATTCTCACACTGTGCGCCGGGAACACTTGTCTGTCACAGTATTCTCGAGGGAAGCAACACAAAAGATAAGAACACAAAATTCCCACGGTTTTCGCACCATTTCCAAATCTGTCGGGTAATAGAAAATAACCTCGTAGAAATTATGGAAACTTCTCGATTAACACATCTGATAGCTGTAGTATTATCTGACCTGATAAGGATCCTAGAATTCGGAACTCGGTCACCAAAGTGGCATAACGCCAGGAAAATTCCCCTCAGCTCCAGGGCATTGATGTGATAAGATGCTTTCTCAGGGGGTCACCATCCACTGACTGTACGCCTGTCACACCACGCCCCCCATCCTGACGGACAGGCGTCCGTTCCAATCATCTGAGAAATCGTCATTACACAATCTATTGACTATGGAAAAAACATTAATACTCCACCATAGAAGGTCTTCATAGATGGTGGGGGACGGGGTGAACTTTGCTTCACAGCCAAAATTATTTGTCACTAACACTTTTACCTTGACCGATTCCAAAAACACTGTATATAATTTACCGTAAGGTGTCGCGGGGCAAGCAGCCACCAACGTCCCTATCATAGTTGCAAATAGGCTCACAGTGGGATTAGGAAAAGAGTTAAAACGAGCATTCATTTTTTGAATATACAGACTTTTCTGAGAGGCAGAGAAATAGTCTCTTGGACAGAATCAAAGAAAAAAACTAAATTGTTGGGCGGGTTTCAGAACACTTTTATCAAAATTTATCATGAACCCTAAGCCCTGTAGTAACTTGGTTGAAATCTGAACATGAGACGCACTGTCAGCTGACGAGGAACTCAGGATCCCAAAATCGTCCAAGTAATTAACAAAGGGAATGTTTTGGGCTCGAAGGTGTCGAACAATAGGTCTCATTAATTTATGAAAAATAAAAGGTGATATCGACAAACTCATTGGTAGCCACGTAAATTCATACAATTTTCCCTGAAAGTTAAATCTCAGGAATTTCCGATACTCAGTGGCTACCGGAATCAATATAGTATGCATCCCTAAGGTCAATCGTAGCCCCACAACAATCCTTGGAAATCAACTCACACATAGTACGGTAGTCTTCCTATTTAAAATCCGAGGGCGTAATGAAAGAATTTAAATAATTTAAATTCAGGATAAAACGTTTCCCTCCGGATGCCTTGGTTACCAGGAAAATTGGAGAAACGACTTGATCTTCCCTGGGGGAACAAGGACACACTACCTGGTCAGATACAAGCTTATCAATGAGCTCCGTCATTTGGATAATGAAGACGGGTTCCTGAGAATGTGGCAAAAGGTTTGAAAAGAAAGATAAGAAGAAGATAAAAAAAACCTTAAACGGTTCCCGGGAGGGTGGCTGGAACTTACGTGAGGGTGCCGACTGTAAATCCGGGGATTAGTTTCCAACGCCGAGAGGAGCGCAGGGTCTAAATGATTATCAGGGTCCTCATCAGCGGGTTCAAAACCCGCAAAATTATCGGATTCTCTGGATATGGCTGTCCTCTGAGTCGAGGTCTGGGTGTAGTTTTCCCCAGGGTATGCAAAAAAAAGAAAAAAAAAATAAATAAAAAAAATAATAATAACAAAAATAAATGAATAAAATGAAATAAAATAAATTAAAAAATAAATAAATAAGTTTTAGCCGACAGGGTGAGTCCGCGAGGAGGCCAAAGTTGGGCCGAAGTTCTACTTTGTTACTTATCTCGGCACGTCTCGTTGCAATGGCCTCGTTATTAAAAGCTTGGCAATGCGATTGCAATGGTTTATTGAAGCTTGGCAAAGCGAGACTATAACGTCTCACTCGCTGGATGACGTTTTATTTTCTTACTAAAATAATAAAAATAAATATGTAATTAAAATTATTATCAAAACTAAGAGTGTAATTCTGAAACGTAAGGAACTTTTTACATGTTTGTTTAATATAACTAAGCTTTGTTTCATCAACATTAAATAAATGAAAAAAACAAATAATAATAATAATAAATACATGAAAAAACTTACACCCACTTAAGTTTTAGTTGTGATTTACCTATTTTGAATTTCACCAATAATTATGTTTTGTAAGGGCTTACTATAATATGAAGCTTTATTTTAACAACTCTGTAAATGTCTTACAATTACTGACATAAATACCTTTGTCTTAAAATTTTTGATCAGATCTATTTATAGTTCAAAGCCCTGAATTAGGGTAAAATGCTGTTTCCAGAATTATAAAAATTGCAGTATCCAGCTAATTTCTAAAAATACGGAAAGGTAGGTACCTATTTTTTATATCGCTGCCGCTCCGCCACCTGGGCATTCCAGTTCAGAAGCCTTTTTTACCCTTCTAATTTCGTTAGTTAAATATTTTGGAGAACAAGGATGTGTCCGGTAGTCTAGTTAAACCTTAAAACATTGTGGCATTCCAAAGGTTTCGGAGGTTCTGAAACTCATTTGATTTATCGCTAGAACGACATTTTATCATTTAATAATGATCAACAGGACATTTCTATTTTCCGACCGCCACGTCACGGTCACCAATTTCAATAGGGCGTCCCTCCTATAATATGTTTTTTTCCTCATAATTAGGTTTTACCCCACACCCCTGGATCAATTTCAATAGGGCTTCCCTCCTATATTTTGCGAAGCCTTGCTGATATGACCTCGCTTCAGAGAAACGTCCTTAAAGCGAATTTAACGATTGGAGCCCAGTCTGTTTGTCTTTAATCAATTTCAAAGTAACGATACTGAGATTAATATTATCCAATAGGTATTTGGCATTATTGGTCTTTTGTTTTCATCAATTTTGCGATTCTGTTCATAATATTTAAAACGTAAACTTCAAAATTTGAGGGTTACTAAAGACATTTTATAATTTAATAATGATTAACAGGTCATTTCCATTTTCCGACCGTCACGTCACGACGGGCGTATATAATAGGGGGGAGGGGAGCCCCCTCCCCCCCAAATGAGGAGAAAATGTTTGACAAATTTAACTAATGTGAGTTCATTTAGATTTTTAGGCATGCTCATCTTCACAATGAAAATAATACAACTTGTTTTAAGGAATTTTGAACTATATTGTAGTTCAGAAATAGTTCAAAATTCCTTGTAACAAGTTGTTTTATTTTTATTGTGAAGATGAGCATGCCACAAAATCTAAAGAATAAGTGTTTACCGTCTTCATCATTTAGGCAAATATTGATAGGAATTGTTGTAATGCAGGGCCGTTTTTAGCCCCTCTGGGGCCCGGGGGCGAGCAATCTTTGGGGGCCCCCCTCTGGAGGAGTATCCCCCCCCCCCCCTCCTCCTACGTAATCTAATTCATTGATAGGTAAGGTAGGAAATGGTTAGAAAATCACAAGAACACTAGCTCAACTAACGTAAAATTAAATTTTATAGTTATTTAAGTATGTGCCTTAATACAAAATAGAAAAAATAATAATGAAGAATAATTGAGCAAAATATAGTAAATTTCCATATTTTCCACATGGAATGTTTATGTGTTGAATACTTGAATTTGAAAAATAAATCGGAGGCTTTTGTGAAAGACTAGGTAGACTAGGCAAAACAATAAAAACTATTTGAAAGAAGCCTTCCTTGCCTTCGCTTCAGCAAAATCTCGAATCAGGTCATTAAAATCCAACTGATGGGCTACATAATTTTCAATGGACAATGTGGCGAGTGCAGAGAGTCTGTCCTGAGACATTGAATTTCTCAGGTAAGTCTTGATTAGTTTAAGTTTGGAAAACGACCTCTCTCCACTCGCCACAGTCACAGGAATGGACAATAGAATTCGGAGTGCTACCCAAGTATTTGGGTAGAGGTTCTCAACTTTATGTGCTATTATGTAGTTAAGCATATTTTTTGGTGTTGGTTTTTGATTTTTCTCCTTCCAATTTACGGAGCGATGAAGGGCCTCGATTTCCATGCAGAGATTCATTCCATCGATATCTTGAGTGCTATTGTGAGTCAATCGCTCCTTTTATTTCTTACATTTCTCCAGCAGGAGAGGGTGGTCGGGTATATTCTCAAGATCGAACAAAAATCCCCATGTATCCTTGAACTTATCGAGTTGCTCGAATCTTAACTCAATCTCGGTATTGACGAAATCGACCAGAGGATTGAAAAACTCAAGTTCAAACAGTTTTTCAGGTTCCATCTCGATGTTTTCTGAGCTCTCTTAGTCAAATTGCCTCTTAATTTTTGTTAGTCTCTTTTTATTGACAAAGGTAGCATCCGTTTTGAGCTTCTCCGCTAGCTCCTTTGCTGCCATTTCACATTCTGTTAGCCCATTTCAGCGGAAAGTTGAAAAAAAATCCTTGCACTTCTTCAGCAGACTGGTTGCCTCCAGAAGATCCAAATTCGGGCTTTGCATTACCTTACTGGCTAGGTTGATTTGGGATAGAATATTGTGCCACGTGGTAAGAGCAACAAGGAAATGGAATGCCTTGATCTGAGAAGCTAAGGTGGAAGCTTCATGGGACACGCCTGGATCAGAATTTGTCATAAAATTGGACAGTTCCACAAGGCTGTTGTGCACTCCATCAATGTTATATCGTAGAACCTGGACAGCCTTCAGCTTCGCTTTCCATCGTGTATCACTGAGACGTTGCAAGTTCAAATTTACGTGGTCCTTCAAAATTGCTCACCTCTGAGAAGAGCAACTGAACAAAGTATACAATAGTATACAATTTCACTTTCGACGATGTGAAAGTAGGTAAAATCTCTTTTTTGACCGACTTCAAAATCGCAGAAGGCGGCAAAGAAAAAAGGAGGTACTCGGTTTGGTGTGTCATAGAACGATTTTTTTTTTTTTTTTTTTTTTTTTTTTTTTTTTCTTCAAAGCAGAAAGACCCTTTTTTTGAGGAGTGACCCTTCCCACCTTGAAAATCCGGGGCCCCCCCTGACCCGGGGCCCCGGGGCGACCGCCCCCATCACCCCCCCCCCTAAAAACGGCCCTGTTGTAATGCATAATTTGCAAGATTTAATTGAAGTTAGAGTCAACAGTGAGCGGTAAGCGGTTTCTTCTAGGGGCTCTGCTTGTGGCAAAAAGTTGATAGCTAGAGGCAATCTGCTCATGCGCGGATAAACTGCAGCCAGTCGCGGCTAGACCTAAACCTCGTTAAGGCAATAAAGAAGGTGAATCCCAGTTTAAATATGTATCCGCTGAACTATAATGTTAATTTGCTAGTTTTTATAATATACCACTTTTGCTTCCTCACTGGGAAGCTTTGTGTTCGTGATTGAAGACAAAAAAATGTTTATCCTCTAGCACCAAAATTTCCACTTGTTTTGGTTTATTATTTCCAATAATAAGCCTATGTGATCGTGCGTGTAGCAAAAAAATTTTATAACCCCCCCTCAAACTTTGTCACTTTACGTTTCAAGGTGCGTAGAATCCAAATTTGAAATGTCCGTCCGCCGTTCGGACCATAAAAGGCCTAAGAATTGACTTTAAAAACCCGTTCTTTCGCACATAGACTCCATTTGGGGTCTAGTTGGTCCTAACGTTTAACCATCCCGATCGCTTTACTCGCATAGATGCTATGGGCCAAAAACGGGCGAAAAAGTGTCTTTTTCGAGGTTTGAGTGTTAGACTTACGCACACTTGGCAGGGGGTCACGGTGTGTGGTGAGGGGGGTGAGCGGGGGGTGGAGTGAGAGGAGGCGCCGCGGCACCTTGTGGTGGCTGGAGTGACCAGGGGCGTAGCAGAGGGGTGTAGGAGAATGGATATTTATTACTTTTACGTGTTATACCCATATAATACACCGCAGCACCATGAGGTGGGTACAGCGTTCCTTCGAGGCATGAATATATTTTTTTTTCTAGGTCATATTTGTGTGTTAATACCAATGCTTTTCCTACGCATATTTAATAACATATCCTCTCGACTTTTCGTACGTACTTAGATAATGATATTATTAAGGCAATAACTATTTGAATAGATAGGAGCTCAAATCGAGAAATATAAACATGCGTATATCTCTATCTCTATTATTAATAAGAATGAAACTCCGTCTGTCTGTCTGTCGTGTCTATGCACGGCCAAACGGCTGAGTGGGGGGAGTGTACGAGTGGGGGGATCTTCTTGAGATTTTCCAAAAGTGGGAGCGAGCGAATTTAAAATTGTTTAATCCCACCCGAACCATGGGCCGTAGGGCGGGAGGGGGGTCGAAGTTCCGGTTAATGTGCGCTTTTTCCACTTCCCCGCTTCCCCTACCCCTCTAAACGGCCGTTGACAATTTCGGAAAAATACGGGTTTCGTAGGTTTTCCTACGAGGAAGACGACGGCGCGATCGGATCGCGAAAAAAGTATCGGGAAATGCGTCAAAAAAATGCAAGAGTACGGACCCGTTTTCTCGAAAAGTCCGCCGAAAAACTTGGTTTTTTCCGATTAAAATATACCCCATAAAGGTACGTTTTTCGGAACGGTTTTCGCGGGCGAAATACAGCTTTGATCCCGCCGAATCTGAATCCGAAGTCGGATATCGAAAAAAGTGACGGAAAGTAGGTCAAATTGCGAGCGGAATTGCGAGGGAAGCGTTTAACATCAGAAATTAATTGGGCCCCGAAGCGAGAAGGCTCTACGAAGTCAGGGGTTCGCTGCGGAACGGGTTGCGAGCAGGTACACGCACTTAGTCTTGAAGGGTATACAGGTATACCTTGCGAGCGAAGCGAGAGCCATGTCAACAGAATAAATTCGGATTTTTTCCTACAAATATACAGCAATACCTTGCGAGCGAAGCGAGCAACATCCCCGAATAAACTTTTGGTGGTTCCACGTAGTTTCATAAAATTTAATTTGTTTGTAAGAATTTCCAACAGAAAAAAACGTCTGCCAAATTGGGTGCGCAGTATAACTTCCTCAAGCGAGCGAAGCGAGCAGCATCCCTTACAGAAGTTAAACCTACCCTTAGGTTTTTTCCGATTAAAATATACCCCATAAAGGTACGTTTTTCGGAACGGTTTTCGCGGGCGAAATACAGCTTTGGGTCCGCCGAATCTGAATCCGAAATCGGATATCGAAAAAAGTGACGTTAAGTCGGTCAAATCGCGAGCAGAAGCGAGAAGAAGCGTTTAACATCAGAAATTAATTTTGCCGTGTTCGCGAGAAGGCTCTACGAAGACGTCAAGGGGTTCGTCAGGTATTTCACAATGTTACCTGCAGGCCTATTTCAAAAGAATAAATACGGGTTTTTTCCTACCTATATACAGGTATACCTTGCGAGCGAAGCGAGCAACATCCCCGAATAATCTTTTTGTGGTTCCACGTAGTTTTATAAGATTTAATTTTTGTAAGAATTTCCAACAGAAAAAAACGTCTGCCAAGTTGGGTGGGCAGTATAACTCCCTCAAGCGAGCGAAGCGAGCAGCATCCCCTACAGAAGTTAAACCTACCCTTAGAGATCTACCGTTTGCGAGCGAAGCGAGCAACATCCCCTACACACGTTAAACCTACCCTTAGGGATCTACCGTTTGCGAGCAAAGCGAGCAACATGCCCTACATGCCACACTTTGCGAGCGAAGCGAGCAAAATTCCCTACATGCCACATTTTGCGAGCGAAGCGAGCAATTTAATGGGGGGTCCGGGGGGCTTGCCCCCCGGCTGGACGTGGAGGCGAGCGTAGCGAGCCGGAGCGGCTAGTAATTATAGAAGTATAGGTTGTGGCAACTCGAAATAGGACACGCCGAGGAGTCTGGACGGGCCTTATGACGTACGCAAGCCAACTAAAACTACGATCAAACTCAATTGAAAAAATAATAAACCTTTGTGAAATAATTTGCAGCGTTTTTTACGTTTCCGAGCTTTCTGATCAATTTGGTTCCGTGTCTGTCTGTCTGTGGTAAATCCTTGTCACGCCAAAAACTATACCAAGTTCCAGTCCGATTCTGATGAAGTTCAGGAATCGTGCGGGTTTGCTACCAGACGGTCCCCTATAATTTTCAAAGCCGTCGAATCAACAGTAGTCTGTGCGCATGCGCAAACGTAAATTTCTCAAATCGTCGATTCCTTATCATCTGTTGGTCTGATTTCGTTCAAACTCGGTAGGTGATTGGGTACATATGTTATAGAAAATACCCAATAAATTATATCGCAATCGGTAGAGTAATAACCATTGCGCATATGCGAAACTATTTCCGATTAACACTGGCAAAACATCAAGTCTAATGGAAAGATTTTGATGAAATTTTCAGGGATTGTGCGGAATAGTTCCTAGACGGTCCCCTATAACTTTCATTGCTGTCACGTAAATAGTAGTCTATGCGCATGCGCAAAAGCTAATTTATTATACCGTCTATTTCTTATATACGAGTATTTCTTAGTCCGGTTCCGTTCAAGCTCGGGGAGTGGATACAGATATAGTTTAAGGAAAATTCCCTATGAATTATATATGACGATTGGTCGATTAATAGGCATTCGCATTAACAGGGTTAAAACACACCCTTTTTAAAACAATATTCAAATAATATTATTGTAAATTAATTTTGCCTCAAAAACTAGAGTGTAACATTGAGTAGGTATAACTACTTTATTACCCAAATTACCTAACATGACATGGGTCTTCCCCCCCCCCCCCACCCCAATATTATTTATATACGCCACTGCGTTACGGTCACCAATTTATGATGATTTTCGCTTACAACTGATTCGTTGCTAGGGAAATGGTACATTGTCATTTTTCATTCCACAAATTTCGTTGACCATTCGTTCGAAAGCTCTCGATTTATCCAACCACATTATGTTAACTACTGCGTAGTGCGTGGCCAACAAGCTGAGTTATGAGCATGGTTATTTGAATAGTTACACACTTATTAGTTTATAACTTAGCGTAATAAATCAGCTTTCCTCGACACTACGGAGGCTTAGAGATCATGAGATTGTAATAAAAAGTCCAGTCATGCAGCATGACCCCATGTGCGAATTTTTGAAGAAATCTTCGACATTTCAGTCGCTATTGATCGTGTAGAGAAATTTTAGTTTATGATTTTGATAGACAAACATGGAATGAAATTTTAAACAAGCACCTACTACCTACGTTTTAAACAGCATGGTTCTAGGATTGGTTATACAGGGATACTTCCATAAGAGTAGTTCAATCTGAATTTGGACAATGTTTCATGCAAATATTACCGATTTTTAAACTAGCGAACGGCATTATTTCGATTTTTGACTGATTTTTCAACTTTGAAATTTTTGAAAACTTGATACATATTCTTATAGGAAATTTTACGCTGATTCCGAATATACCACATGTTAGTATGCTGAAAAAATTATTTCGCACAACAAATCGCAAAAAACAGGCTATTTTGAAATTTTTGACTACATTTTTGAAAATTTCAACCAGAAGATGTAATCCGATCATGCTGGCCAACGAACTTGAACTTTCGTTTTGTGTCCTTAACATTTTAAAATTTGTTTGAAGTTTCTAGCACAATTCTACGGACAGTTATCGTCTGGAATGACACATACATACATACATACATACATACATATATACATACATATATACATACATACATAAAAAAATGCGTTAAACTTCAGAATATGATTCAGAATAGCCTGAAACGGATTTCTGCATAAAATGTTTTCAAAAATTCACATTCTACAAATTTTGAGGCGAGAGCAATAGCTTAATTTTCTTCAAAAATTCGCTAAAATGAGAGCATTCCAAAAAGTGGTGAACGATTTTCCTGCTATGAAAATTAAGGGTTTCGCACTTCCCTAGTAACGTATTGGTTGTACGTGAAAATCAATATTTTCGCCGTGACTTGACGGTCGGAAAATGGAAACGTTCTGTTAATCATAACGTTCTGTTAATCATAACGTTCTGTTATTAGGTAATAATGATATAAATGGTCTGACTGTAGAACAACATCTGACTTTTCAACATTTATTTGTATAAATTTATTACTTCTTTTTGTGATATAAATTAATGCATATTTTGTTCCCTTTTATTCATCAATTTCAACTTTGTACATCCTTTTGACAATGGCATCTGTGTTTCTTAATGAGCAGAAGCGATGCTAATTATAACACCTAATGAATGTATAAAAAGACAGAATTATTTCATGTGCCAAAGCCATTTCAATGTTTTGAATAAATATAGGTAGGTTAAGAATGACAAGGCCATTAATTAAGTCAATTCTAAAGCTAACTTCTATGTTAATAATACTTACCCTGCAATTCGAAATGCAAATGATGATTGGACTGCTTGGTTACAGTGGCAAGGTAGGTACATAGCCACCATGATCCTGATTAGGCTCTGAGCCTGTAACCTTTCTTATTCTACCTACGAAGATGACAATTTAAACGGCATTTTCTAGTAGTGTGTCCTCATTCCAGTCCCCGTTGTATTTTAAACAACAGGCTTCCCGCTAGTAATAGGTACCATTCAACCCGCAAAACTACCCAAAATATATTAACTATTCCCCCCACAAGATTGCAAAGTACGTCCAGACACGCATCCAGATCATTTCCCCTCATACTACGCAAATTAACAGATGATTTGAGAAATCCTACGACAACATCAAGGTCCAAGTACAAAAAATTGGTCTTCACTTGGTTGAAGGTAAGGGCCCGCTGAGTGTGGACCAAATCATTCAAAGCATGTACGTGGCTTAGCAGGTATCGACGTTTTAATAACAAACCAAAATCTATTTTAAAATATATAATGCCAATTAGCGTATCAATTGTGACAATTTGTGGTGGGTGTCAGATGTGATACTTTTTATAAATATATAGGATAGGTCGTAGTAATTTGTATAAAAAATATATATAAGATAGGTTTATTTTTATTATTATTATTAATTTTTTTTTAGTTACATATAGTTTTCAACGATCTGCTTGTTTCGCAAATTCTATTGAGAAGCGTATTCATGTCTAACAATAATTCATACGGTGAATGACTCCCCCATCTTGCAGAGAACCTTGAAGGTTCTAAAAGATGGGGTGCTTCACTCACTTTTCAAGTAATATTTATGATCATTAATTTCTGTTAATTGACCGATTATTTCATTTATATTATTGTATTTTATTTTGAAGCAATAAACAACATCATCATCATTACCTACTAATAATTGTGAGGAACGCCTGACCCGTGGACTGTAACCTTCTTAATTAATAAATTTTGATAAATAAATGATTTTTAAAAAAAATAATTTAAGCCGCGTCTCAACTGGAAGGGTCATTAGCGGCAATCAAAAAGGGTGTCAAAGGGACACTGCAACGGGCACGATTCTAAGGGCTGAGCGTCCGTCACTAAACGGATCGAAATCACGGACTCCACTGGCAGATGGGTCCCTACAAACTCATCAAACGGAAACTCATCAAAAACGTGAGGTCGAGGCTTTTTGAGGGGTTTCCCCTTTGGGTGGGACACTGGTCAAAACTGAATGGAAGGGAAAGTCGTCAATAATAATTTCAAATAGAAATCGGATATAAATTTGGAAGATAAAAAGTAGTTGACAATTATTTTTGATGACTTTCCTGTCCCCTGTGGAAACTGGTCAAACGCTCCTAAGGGGAAACTCATCGAAAGGAAAGTCATCAAACCAAACTTCGGAAGGCTTCACCGTGTGCCAGACCCAACCCTTATAAGGTTTTTGGCCAGGTAGTTATTCGTGGTGGCGATGAGCTGTAACAATGGCAGGTAGTTGACCCAAAGTAGACCAATATCCGTCTACTACTACCACCATTTTTGACGAGTTTCCCGTCAGCTCCTTTCCGATGAGTTTCCTTCAAGGTAGTTTTTGAGGAGTGTCTCGACAGTGCTGGATTCTAGTCGAAAAAAATTTATACTGATTCATAACTGAATTAAACGGATAAATTTATTGGATTCCATTTTTTAATGAGTCGCTCGTTCATGAAGATTTGACGAGTTTCCTCCCCACGTGAAAAACTGATCAAAAATGGGGTTCTACGGATTTTTTTGATGAGTTTCCTGTCGATGAGTTTCCTAGTTCCCCTGGCAGATCAGAGGGGGAGAAATAATAATAATAACCCGCAAAAGCGAGGCATCGCCGCACTCTACCTCAAGGGATACAGCGATGACCACTTTGTAACCCCTACAGCAGATAAAAATACCACGTAATAAAAACTAAACTACGACTAGATGAGCCTTAACAATACATAAATACTATTGATAAATATATACCATTTCCAAGTCAAATTGAGAATTTTCCAAACCAAATTGAGAATTTTCCAAACCAATTTGAGATTTTTCCAAACCAAATTGAGAATTTTCCAACCAATTTGAGATTTTTCCAAACCAATTTGAGAATTTTCCAAAACAATTGGAGAATGTAGAAGAAAAAAAAAAGAAGAATGCTTTCTCAAAAATCAAGCTTTACGTGAGAAACGTTCTTAGTGAGTCACCGTAGGATTTCGTTTTGTGTGAAGTGATAGCTCGAAGCATCCCCACCATTTCATCAGCTGATTGCACAAATTGGATGATGGACATATTCGTGCAATTAACGAACGCAGCAGCTGGGATTTCTCTACATTGAATTTTCATAATACCTAATTTTTCTCAAAAATATGAAAAATGTGATTTTTTTAAACGAAAAAATGCGAATTTCTTTCTTTTATAACGATGTATTGTGCAATTTTATTCCTAATTAAAAGTTTTGATTTGCTTTGAAAAACTGTCACTTTGGTTTGGATGATTCCCTTCTCCTTTCTTTTTTAGAACATTTTTAGTTAGGAAAATTCTCCAATTGTTTTGGAAAATTCTCAAATTGGTTTGGAAAAATCTCAAATTGGTTTGGAAAAATCTCAAATTGGTTTGGAAAATTCTCAATTTGGTTTGGAAAAATCTCAAATTGGTTTGGAAAATTCTCAATTTGGTTTGGAAAATTCTCAATTTGACTTGGAAATGGTATATATAATGATAAATACTAACATCTTAGTTGAATAAAGGTATGACTAGATGTATCTACATAAATAGATATATCACAAATCAGAATATCATAGTTCGTTGTAAAGCTCAGAGGCTTTCAGGTACACCAGCAGGGACTGGACCTAGTCTGGTCCTGACAGAACATCCGCCCATTGAGGGGGTGAATGCTAGACACTGAGGTTTATGAGGGCTGGGCAATCCTCCAAAAGTGGTGGATAGACAAATCACCCCCACATCTCCTACACACAACATCACAAGCAACTGGATCTAACAGGTGTCTGTGAGTAAGACGGGTATGGCCAGTGGCTACCCGATCGACGACTTTCGGTCCCTCCTTGGAAGGTGGGTTCCGAAAGGATCAACCGGGCGAAGGCCATGAAGGAATCCACGCAGATCAGTTACCTCGCCCTGCAATTGCTCGAGCCAGATGGAATAGGCTCGAACCAATTTGCTCGTTCGTAGTGTAACCTACGAACATGCTACTTCCAGATCCAAACCCATTACAGCCTCAGTAACCACGGAAGTGTATGGGGTCCACTACTTTATTTATTATATTCACACAACACCTCCGTGATGTTCGCAGATGATCATGCGGTTGTCACTCGAGCGACGAGTGGCATTGAAGCCTCCACAAACCTCCAAGAACATCTTGACAATATATCTGACTGGAACAGTAGATGGCTATTGAAAACCAACACTAGCAAATCATCCCTCGTGAAATTCACCTATAGAAGAGCGTACCAAACGAACCGCATAGAAATGAACGGAGAAATAGTTTTGTACTCGACTGAGGCCCAAAACCTGGGTATTTATCTAGATAGCCGATTGACGTACAATTATCAAATTGGTGAACTTGTAAAAAGAATTCGTCATAGAACTCACCTCTTAAAACTTAAAACCATTATTAGAGAATACGTCACCACTCACCTTGGAACTAAAACTACTCTTGTACCTGGTGCTAATACGTCCAATCTGGCTCTATGGGTGTTCAATTTGGGGATCAGCATCAAATACACAAATTGCCCGAGTTCAGAGGTAGCAAAACAGAATTTTAAGGCTTATACTAAATCCCCCATGGTATGTGCGAAATTTGATCATACACCGCGACCTTGGATTAGCAGAGGTCAAGGATGAGGTCATGGACACTCCACATTCAGTCGAACTTACGCCACAATCACACGACATCACAATGCATCCTTATCAAATTTTGAGGAACGGTTTTCTTACCAGCAGCAACGAAGATGGCTGAAACGTAGACGTCCAATTGATCTCCTAGTCTGATGATCTCATATTTATTATTACGTTTAAGTTAAAAAGCCTATTTATCTAATATTTGTATTGACGTTCTAGTCACAATGTTTTGTATCATATATTATATTATTGTTATTAATTCAATGTTATATATTCACATTTAATTTAAATTATATAGGCCTGTCGCTGGACAGTACCCTCCGTACATGTTCCACTACTGTAATTAAGTAAGAAATGCCATGTATTAGCAAAACGCAAAATGTATTTATAACACAACAAGTTGACAATAAATTAATTTAAAAAAAAGGAATTGGCTTTATGTTGCATGAAGGAGATTTTATCCTCAATGCGCATAGGCAACATTTCGATGGAGTCATCACCAATGGCTCTCCTTGCTAGGGCATCAGCACACTCATTGTAACTAGTTAGCCGGTACAAAGTCCGCCGGGCCAGCTAGTTCTTTATAAACGACGAGCTAACGGTAAATAATTTTGCTATTGTTAAGCTAGTTATTCAAATAGGTAATGGAGAAACCGGATAACCGAATAACGGATTCGTCAGATAAAGATAGAGGCTCACCAAGTCAACACAATGTCAAGAAAGCAATAAAAGGATGGATGGTTAGTTATTATTTAACCATCCATTCTCTTATTGCTTTCTTGACATTGTGTTTACTTGGAGAACACGCTATCTTTATCTGACAAATCCGTTTTCGGATGTTTATGCATTTTTTCCTGGTCCCACCAAGATCTTAAGATATCCTCAGTAAGAGGTCGAAACGTTATCAAATAAAACAATAAATGAAATAATTTCATTTAATAGCGAATTTTTGAAGAAAATTAAGCTATTGCTCTCGCCTCAAAATTTGTAGAATGTGAACTTTTGAAAAAATTTATGCAGAAATCCGTTTCAGGCTATTCTGAATCATATTCTGAAGTTTAACGCATTTTAGCGAATTTTTGAAGAAAATTAAGCTATTGCTCTCGCCTCAAAATTTGTAGAATGTGAATTTTTGAAAAATTTTTATGCAGAAATCCGTTTCAGGCTATTCTGAATCATATTCTGAAGTTTAACGCATTTTTTTATGTATGTATGTATATATGTATGTATATATGTATGTATGTATGTATGTATGTATGTGTCATTCCAGACGATAACTGTCCGTAGAATTGTGCTAGAAACTTCAAACAAATTTTAAAATGTTAAGGACACAAAACGAAAGTTCAAGTTCGTTGGCCAGCATGATTGGATTACATCTTCGGGTTGAAATTTTCAAAAATGTAGTCAAAAATTTCAAAATAGCCTGTTTTTTTGCGATTTGTTGTGCGAAATAATTTTTTCAGCATACTAACATGTGGTATATTCGGAATCAGCGTAAAATTTCCTATAAGAATATGATGTATCAAGTTTTCAAAAATTTCAAAGTTGAAAAATCAGTCAAAAATCGAAATATTGCCGTTCGCTAGTTGTAAAAATCGGTAATATTTGCATGAAACATTGTCCAAATTCAGATTGAACTACTCTTATGGAAGTATCCCTGTGTAACCAATTTTAGAACGATGCTGTTTAAAACGTAGGTAGTAGGTGCTTTAAAGAAAAAAAAAAAAAATGTAATCACAACTGATGAGTTTACTCTGTGCATGTGTTAATAATTTGATTCCATGTTTGTCTATCAAAATCATAAACTAAAATTTCTCAACACGATCAATGGCGACTGAAATGTCGAAGATTTCTTCAAAAATTCGCTCATGGGGTCATGCTGCATGACTGGACTTTTTTTATGTATGTATGTATGTATATATGTATGTATGTATGTGTCATTCCAGACGATAACTGTCCGTAGAATTGTGCTAGAAACTTCAAACAAATTTTAAAATGTTAAGGACACAAAACGAATGTTCAAGTTCGTTGGCCAGCATGATCGGATTACATCTTTGGGTTGAAATTTTCAAAAATGAAGTCAAAAATTTCAAAATAGCCTGTTTTTTGCGATTTGTTGTGCGAAATAATTTTTTCAGCATACTAACATGTGGTATATTCGGAATCAGCGTAAAATTTTCTATAAGAATATGTATCAAGTTTTCAAAAATTTCAAAGTTGAAAAATCAGTCAAAAATCGAAATAATGCCGTTCGCTAGTTGTAAATTTCTCTACACGATCAATAGCGACTGAAATGTCGAAGATTTCTTCAAAAATTCGCTCATGGGGTCATGCTGCATGACTGGACTTTTTTCTTACCACCCTCTACATCAACATTTTGTTGGTGCGACGGCCTTGTTCACCAGTATGCGACATAATAGTTTTTGTTGATACTCTCTCCCGAAACAAATAAATAAGGAGCAGCGGAAGGAGAATCAAAAGGATCGAGTGGGGACCCCCTCAAGGACTAATCGACCAGGAACAAGCTCAGCGGTACAGCACAGTCGATCCGTACGCCCGCGATAACTCCGGTCGCTCGCGGTTGAAGACGTAGATAGCAAAGAATCTGTTCGCTACAGTCATTTACATTCGTAGTGAGGTAGCATCAGTAACGTAATAAATATCTGAAGACGTAACTCGGGTGTCGCGCAGTCTGTTCTCAGATAAGAGTGTCTTGTGTTGGACCCGCGTCAGCACGTGAGACGGAAGTGCGTCTAGATGCGGAAGCGAATTTAGATCCACTGGCCTTGTTCGTTTGAATGCATCATTGAGCACAGGCGGATCAAATTTAAATATTTATAGGTTGAAATTTATTGAATTTTAATTAGACAGGCCTACCGTGCTCCTAAATTCACTCTCTTCTTCGGAAAGATGTTCTCCAGGATATCTAGATCAGGTAAGAAATTACATTTCGTAGACCTGTCAATTAATGGCATTTTCAACAAATAATTTGTAAAATTTCTTAAAAAAATAAAATAAATGAAAAAAATAAAAAGAGAAGAGTTTTAGCTTAAAATAAAAACCAAACTATGATAAAACTATTGGATACCGTGACATGATTTCGTTCCTAGATACGGTGACAAAATTGTTTTCCATTCCCCAAAAGGCATGCTTCATGCATACAAGGGACGGCCTATTAGAAATGATCCTGGGGGTGAAGGGCAACAAAAAACGCTGCAAATTATTACACAAAGGCTCATTATTTCTGTATTCTAGCCCTTCTACGTAAAACATTGGTATAATTACCGCCGAATAATTATTGCCTTCATTGTCTTTTGCCATTTTCATGTCTTTGCCCTGGCACATTGCACAAAAAACTGTCACGTAACGTAACGTAAATATTTTGACAATTCCGCTTACAACCGAGTCGTTGCTAGGGAAATGGTACTTCGTCGTTTTTCATCCCAAAAAATTCGTTGACCATTCGTTCGAAAGCTCTCGATTTATCCAACCATATTATGTTTACTACTGCGAAGTGCGTGGCCAACAAGCTGAGTTATGAGCAAGGTTATTTGAATAATTGTGTACACTCAGGTGATCATTCTCAATAATGGATATTGTGAACATGATTGCCACCGCTTGTTAATTTCTGATGATTTCATTGAGCTGGTGTTTCGATGATTTGATTCATAGCAGGTGATCCAAATATTGCGAGAACGGTTTGATTTGTGAAGCGGTGGTTAAATCATTTTAATAGGCAATTTCTATGCTTTACACTCTAGGAAGCTGTAATTTCTTATGTAGCCTCTTTAGGACATTGACTTGACGATGCCCAGGGTCCGGATCAGATGAGTGGCTTTTGAAGCTAATTTCTATGTTTTACACTCTAGGAAGCTGTAATTTCGTATGTAGTCTCTTTAGCACATTGACTTGACGATGCCCAGGGTCCGGATCAGCTGAGTGGCTCTTAGAGCTTGCATACGAGTCTGCAGGTGGGTAGGTGATGTAGCCTGGCTCGAATTCAATGAAGTACCCACGGGTGTCGGAACAATGAGTCAACACGATCGCGAATTCAATTAAGTACCCACGGGTGGGCGGTTTCTCTTATGGCCCATTTAATTGATTTGTACGCCCCGCCGTGCGATGCACGGGTGAGATCGGCCTAGTAATAAATACAATAAGAAAACACACATGAAAATGTCCCAATGTGTTGCAGACTCGTACGCAAGCATTTCAAGCTGCTTTGTCTTTCTTATGATTTTCACGTACAACCAAGCCGTTGCTGGGGAAATAAAACTTCTTTAGTTTCTTTAAAACATATATATTTTACAGACTCTATCTCCACCCTTAAGCGGATTATGATCCCATCGCCAGTTTCTTTCTCCTAAATAGTTACTAGTGTACAATTACTTTATTCTTTTAATTACTCTTTATGACGAATTATTTCCTTTATTCATGTTTAGTTTATTTGTTATCTAACTTGGGCTCCACTTGTTTACAGTAATTTATTCTATCTCCACCATTAGTGATGATGCTATGTAATTGGGCTTCGCCCGTAAATCTTTATATATAATTCCGAACGGTCTTTGAAATTGTGAAGAACTTCGCGGTCCGATTTTAGTGTTAGACTGCTCATTCGAATCAGCACGGCCCCCAAGTTTGTTGCAAAAGTGTCGCCGTTCGTCTCTATACCCGCTTTGATCGTGATGTAGGCGGTCCTTGTCAACGAGAGTTGTTTATTAGGCTGTGGCGGTAACAACAGTTGCCGTAGTGTAGTAAGTAACATCTAGGAGAGTTATTTCTGAACGAAGAAATTGAAACTGAAGAACTTAGCGGACTTTATATATAATTACGAACGGTCTTTATATAAAATTCCGAATCAGCACGGCTCCAAGTGTCGGTAACATAGTGATGGGGTCTTTTCTGATCATCTGAGTGAGCTAAATTCTTTTCTGTTCACTGTAGGAAGTTGACATTTGATAGGGAGACTCTCTGGGACATTAAGAGACGAGTGAAGTGATGGGGTCTTTTCTGATCAGCTGAGTGAGCTAAATCCTTTCCTGTTCACTGTAGGAAGTTGAAATTTGATAGGTAGACTCTCTGCGACATTAAGAGATGAGTAAAGTGATGAGGTCTTTTCTGAACAGCTGAGTGAGCTAAATTCTTTCCTGTTCACTGTAGGAAGTTGAAATTTGATATGGAGACTCTCTGTAGCTGTGGCAGCAACAACAGTTGCCACGGTAAGTAAAAAACGTATTGTAGTTACCAACATCTAGGAGAGTTATTTCTGAACGATCTTTGAAACTGTGAAGAACTTCGCGGACCGATTTCAGTCCCCAAGTGGCCCCAAGTGTCGCCGTTCGCATAATGCCACAAATAGGTAGGACTTATATCGTTACTATAATGTGCTGAGTTCCTGTTAGGTACTACTGTAATACAGACTAGATTAGGGCTTTCCAAGCCCTAACAGGCCTCTAGTAAACTAATAAAAAACAAGCCAGGCCTCTGGATAGAGGTTCATTTCCTAACTGAGAACCATATTAAATTGAAAACGCTGAATTCCATTTGGAAATTTTTATCCGTGGGATACACGAGACTCTCTCGAACGATCAAGTTTGTCCCCCACCCCGGCAACTACTTGGAACCGTTCCCTACAAGAAGAACTGTGAGTTCTTCAATTCCGTTCAACCTGTTTAGTGGACATGTAGGTCAGAATGAAGTGTATAGTTTGGTGGTCTGGATGCTCGCAAGCTCGCATCTCAAAAATACATAACATCAAGTAGTCAATCCCTTAGTAAAAATGCAGATTAGTTGGATATGTAGATCAGAATGAAGTGTATAGTTTCGTGGTCTCATAATACGATCACATAACAGTTTAGAAACGTAAATGTGACTTTTTCATTTGTGACTCATGAGCTGCTCCGAGTTGAACGGAATTGAAGAACTCACAGTTCTTCTTGTAGGGAACGGTTCCAAGTAGTTGCCAGGGTGGGGGACAAACTTGATCGTTCGAGAGGGTCTCGTGTGTGATACCTATTCAAAGAAACGCTTGCATACGAGTCTGCGACACATTGGGATATTTTATGTCTTTAGTTGCAGACTCGTATGCAAGCTCTAAGAGCCACTCATCTGATCCGGACCCTGGGCATCGCCAAGTAAATGTCCTAAAGAGGCTACATAAAGAATTACAGCTTCCTAGAGTGTAAAGTATAGAAATTACCTATTAAAATGATTTAACCACCGCTTCACAAATCAGAACGTTCTCACAATATTCGGATCACCTGCTATGAATCAAATCATCTCAACACCAGCTCAATGAAATCATCAGAAATTAACAAGCCGTTGCAATCATGTTCACGATATCTATTATTGAGAATGATCACCTGTGTGTAAATAATTATTCATATAACGATGCTCATAACTCAGCTTTTTGGCCACGCACTTCGCAGTAGTTTACATACTATATAGTTGGATGAATCGAGAGCTTTTGAACGAATGGTCAACGAATTTTGTGGGATGAAAAACGACGAAGTAGGTACTATTTCCCTAGCAACGACTCGGTTTTAAGCGGAAATCATCAGAAAACCAACCGTAACGCTTTTTTTACGCTTTTTATGTTCATGTGCCAAAGTAAATACATAAAATGTCAATAAATAATAATTTGTAGAACACCGTAAATAGTATATCATCAAAACTTTGCGCTCCGAGCTACGTGCCATCCAAAAGGGTTCAAACCTTAACAGCTTCAGAACCTCTAAATTTTACGCTCTTTAATAAATGAAAGGAAATTTAGCTAAACTGTTGAACAAATAAGGGGAAAAAACGGTAGGACGATAACGAAAGAAATTAGCACCAGAGGCCCCTCAGCTGATCAGTAAACCTCTGTACCTAAAAATTTTTTTCGAGATATCCCAGAGGAGCTACATCTAAATTTCAGCACCGGGAGTCGATTAGGAAAGAAATTAGCTTCAGAGGTTCCAAAGCCGATCAGAGAATCTCCATACTTTGTAATTGTGTTGTAGATGTACATACCGAAGAAGCTCCATTTTGGTTTATTATTTCCAATAATAAGCCTATGTGATCGTATAGCAAAAAATTTTTATAACCCCCCCTCAAACTTTGTCACTTTATGTTTCAAGGTGCGTAGAATCCAAATTTGAAATGTCCGTCCGCCGTCCGGGCCATAAAAGGCCTAAGAATTGACTTAAAAAACTCGTTCTTTCGCACATAGACTCCATTTGGGGTCTAGTTGGTCCTAACGTTTAACCATCCCGATCGCTTTACTCGCATAGATGCTATGGGCCAAAAACAGGCGAAAAACGCTGCAAATTATTTCACAAAGGTTTATTATTTTTTCAATTGAGTATGATCGTAGTTTTAGTTGGCTTGCGTACGTCATAAGGCCCGTCCAGACTCCTCGGCGTGTCCTACTTCGAGTTGCCACAACCTATACTTCTACGAGTATAATTATATACGCATGTTTATATTTCTCGATTTGAGCTCCTATCTATTCAAATAGTTATTGCCTTAATAATATCATTATCTAAGTACGTACGCAAAGTCGAGAGGATATGTTATTAAATATGCGTAGGAAAAGCTTTGGTATTAACACACAAATATAGCCTTGAAAAAACATATATTCATGCCTCGAAGGAACGCCGGCGCCGTATCCACCACAAGGTGCCGCGGCGCCGGCGCCTCCTCTCACTCTACCCCCCGCTCACCCCCCCTCGCCGCCCACCGTGACCCCCTGCCAAGCGTGCCAGGCGTGCGTGCGTGCGTAAGTCTAACAAAGCCTTGAAATGACACTTTTTCGCCCGTTTTTGGCCCATAGCATCTATGCGAGTAAAGCGATCGGGATGGTTAAACGTTAGGACCAACTAGACCCCAAATGGAGTCTATGGGCGAAAGGACGGGTTTTTTAAGTCAATTCTTAGGCCTTTTATGGCCCGGACGGCGGACGGCGGACGGCGAACGGCGGACGGCGGACGGCGGACGGACATTTCAAATTTGGATTCTACGCACCTTGAAACGTAAAGTGACAAAGTTTGAGGGGGGGTTATAAAAATTTTTTGCTATACGATCACATAGGCTTATTATTGGAAATAATAAACCAAAAGTGTCTTTTTCGAGGCTTTGAGTGTTAGACTTACGCACGCGCGCACGCCTGGCACGCTTGGCAGGGGGTCACGGTGGGGGGTGAGCGGGGGGTGGAGTGAGAGGAAGAACAGAGGTGGATACTAGAAAAGGCTAAAGCCCCAGAGCATGCTGGTTACTATAGCTGGCTATCTGATTCAGAAATAATAAATCATTATGTAATAATTTGCAGCGTTTTTGGTTTCGGCACCATAAGTCGATATGGCTCACATGTCAATATGGCTCAGAGGTCCCTCATCTGATCAGAGCGCCTATGCGCATTGTCCTTGAATGCGAGGTATCACATGGGGTGCCAGAGGTTGTCACCAATTTGTTTACGTAAATATTGGCACATACACAGGGAAAATTATTGCAATTAATTCATACAACTCCACTTTACTAATCTCCCAGATCTAAGGAAATTCAAGCAGGTATAGGTAACCTACCAACTGAAAATTACTGAAATCAAATTAATCAAACCAACCAACGATTGCTTCACTATTCCATTCATACGTGCAATGGTTAAAACACGATTTTGCGAAGTCTATTGTCTATTTGAATTATATCAGCTGATAATTCCATTGTAATTATGTCGGCTGATACTGTGTTAGTGTGTCGCTGTTCCTATATTTCTGATTTCTCTCTAGTCTCTCTACATGTTATTGAAACAATGTTATGAAACAAGCGATTGAACCGCAAATTCTAAAGATGTTACCCAGGGCCGCCACATGGGGGGGGGGGGGGGGGCAACTGGGTACTGTTGTCCCGGGCCCGGGCCCAGGGGGGCCCGGTCTGGTCCTATATTTAGTAAATAAAGTATTTTAGGCCTACATAGAACAGAGTGTATTACTCTTGACGGGCCCTGATCAGATTATATTTGATTTACAACACCAGACTGTTTCTCTTAAACAGTTGCGATGATTGTGATGGCCCAAAATATTACTCTTTACCCTTTACCGTCTTTGCCAGTAGGCACTCGACTGAAGATTCGAGAGAGAGCATCCATGGGCCATGAAAGGTTGAAGTCCCTTGCCATTCTCAGCATTGAGCACAAGTTAGCATCCAAACTTGACTTTTCTAAGGTTATTAAAGAATTTTCACTTAAAAAGGCACGAAAGTTTCTTGCGTTTTGTCTTGTATTTTTCAAATGCAAATACACTTTTCTTCATTTCACTTTATTAGTTTTAACATGAAATTATAGCCTATTACAGTTTTCTACATTTAAAAAGTTTTCCACAATTATAATTACAATTACAGAATCCTATTGTAACTCAACAAAACGAATTTCTCATTTTACTAATTGATATTTTTTATAGTTTTTAACTAAATAATTCTTGTATCTTTTGTTGTTATAAATCTAATTCTTTACATTACATAGCATAGCATAGCTTCATTACAAGTAGATAAACTGTAATAAAACAATTATATTTTTGTAGATTTTTATTTTTTTTTTTTTTTCATAATTAATAATTGTATTCTTTCAAACATAATCATCGTTTCAATTAATTCCTTCAGCCATCTTGTATACAGAGACTTTCCTTTTTAATCCGTCCATCACATTAAAATAAAGTTAATTGTACCTATTTGTTGATTAATGATTATATGAAATTTAGTCAATCATAATTTCATCCACAATCGCCCAATTGAGGAATGAGTAAATTGGAACTTCTCTGAATACGCCCTCTATTCACAAACAATTGTATTTAAAGTAGTTGAAATAAAAATCCTATGACTGATTGGATATAGAATTTTTGTTTCAAGGTAATTTCTGGCATTTTTATGTTTTTGTAATTGGTTGGTAATTACTAGAGTATGAATACTTGAATTTTCAATTCTTAAGTTACACTTTACTTTTGATTAAATGTTCAGCCCCTCAAGTGTTCTTATTCGAACACTGAACCTTGGTAGGAAGTATAAATTATTTTTCGTTTGGTTAGAGAAGGTTTAATAGTTTTTTTTTTAAACAATTAGCATAGCCATCTCTACTAAAAGTGGCGCGACAAAAAAGAAGGGGGGGGGGGGGGAGGCCCGTGGCCAGAATCTGGTCCCGGGCCCGACTTGGAGATGTGGCGGCCCTGATATTACCTACTACCAGAGTACCTACCAGCTCTACATTCTCGCGCCTAGAAATCCTATTTATTTATTAAAGTTCTAAACCTTTATTAATCGCGTACGGATCAACTTACAGCGTTCCGGTTGGTTTCAATCGATGCTTAGGGATAATAACTATCAATGACAACCGAAAAATCATTATTGTTACCTTGAAAATTCTCGAGCTCGATTTTTAATATTTCAGCCCTTTAATGCTACCCCTCAGGGATACAAGTAATATTGATCTATAAAATTAATGCAAATGTTACTGGCACATCCTCGGCCATCGTATGGTTTTTGTGTCAAATTTCTTAAAATTTGGTCCAGCAGTTTCGGAGAAAAACTTAGGACGGCGGATGAACGGGGTTTTTCCAAATTCGATTTTCGGAACCTACGTATAGCTTGAAACGCAAGCCATCAAATCTTGAGGGGCGTTAAAAAGTGTTTTTTCTTGGCCGATAAGAAAGTAGGGTCAGGGGGGGCAAGTACGTGCCTGTTTTTCATAAATCTGATTTTGTGATGCTACCATTTCCCTCACACTACGACTTAAATAATGACTACGGTTTTATTAATTCCCCAGACATTTCTACGTCGAAAAACGTGTGGATATAATGAATTGATGTTAGTTATTCATAAAGAATTGGGAAAAACATAGATGCATTCAAACGACGCACTTCCCCCTCTTGAAGGGCAAGTGCGTACGTCAAGTGCGTTATCAATTTTCTACCAGAAAAATAAAATGAAGCAATGTAGGTAGATTTAAGGTATAATTTAAAATGAATCGTTAATGAAAAATAAAACGCCACAAAATAAATAATTTTTAGCAACTCAACATGAATTCCTGAGTTGATAAAATGGTCAATGAACTCATCCACTTGTTGGCTGTCGGTTGGGGAATGAGGTTTGCGTGAGAGAGAATTTGAAGACTCCAGAGTTTTGCACGAGACGTTCCAGATCCGACGCGAGTAACTCCCACTCCATCCTGTTCCTCCCCATAGAGTATAGAACAACCCCTCCGTGTTACCAACATTTGTAAATATCCGTAACTGTAGGGAGTTACTGTCAAATGCACAAACAAAAAATGCTGAATCGAACTTGAACGCCAGTATTTAAAGCTATTTCATCTCTTTCTGGTTCAAGAAGTCAATCCCTTAGTGAAAATTCAGATTGGTTGGACAAATAGATCAGAGTGATCTCAAAAATACATAACATCAAGAAGTCAATCCTTTAGCAAAATACATATGAGAATAGATCAAAATGACGTTCTAGAATATGGCTTAAAATAATGCCGTTTAAAAATACGTTTCGGAGGGGAATCCCAACACAAAAGTATGGTGTACCGAGCCTGGGTTCGATCTCCGGACCTTTGACTATGTAGATTGTTAGGCTATCCACTACTCTACAGAGGACTACAACAATCGTTGAACTCCGCTACTCATAGCGTCAGACTGTCATTTCGTCAGTATCCGTAACAAGCGCTAGTTTGGCGCGGCTGCAGAGGGCAGGCTTGAGACACTCCTAACAACCAGAGGGGAAAAGACAGTGGGGTGGGAGGTGCTCGTGTCGGGTCTGGAACGTCTCGTGAGTTTTGCAGAATCAGTTAGGACTGAGGTTTGGGAGAAGCATGCGGTCGAGCGTGGGGGTTGAGGAAGAGGTTCTGAATGGAAACTAGGCTTCAAGGCCTTGATTTTCTTATTTTTCCTGGTAATTTCATGCGGTTTTTAATGAAACGCACTTGCCCCACCGCCAAAAAATAGAGGCAATAACGTTTTATTGATTTACTGAATCAATTTTTGTAGCCTTGATCAAGTGCGCAGTTCATGCAGAGACAAAAGGTTGAAAGATAAACATCGGAATAAACAGGAAAGGTAGGGTTTTAGACGAGAAAACCATTGAAAACTGTTCTTCCTTCAGATTCACACTCTGATATCGGACGAAGGCTTGGCGGAAAATGGTTCCACTTCCACGTTCCAATTACGCTTATTTGATCACTGAGGAATTGAGGATCTTAAAATGTCTATCAGGTGACAATAAACACCTGTTCTATCATTTGTTAAGAAACTTATTAAAAATGAAATTTCTTCCGTTCTCGGCTGTTATCGAAAATATAAAAAAGTGCTTACGAATGCTTATGAAGAAGAGTAGGAAGAAACTCGTAAACGAGTTCCACTATCTGCTTTACAAGCAGATACCATGTTACATGGATATGTCTTCGATTGGGGGAATTTTTTCCTGGACACACCAAGATCTGAAGATGTCCTCAGTAAGAGGACGAAACGTTATCAAATAAAACAATAAATGAAATAATTTCATTTATTTTCCCTGGGCCGCATCCCGACTAATTCCAACGAAACAACGGTTTAGGTACTTATAGAAATGTTGAAAATAACTGTGGAGAGAAGCCACTACAATGAGTTGTTGCTTGTTGTTAACAGTCGACTGTTGTCAAGAGATGAAAATGTTTCCTATGGAGTGGAGTAAATGATGCTATTGCTTTACGTTAAGAATATTGTAGCCGGCTTATTAAAATTGTTTATAGTCCAATCAACTTAGTTTAGGAATGTAGCCAGGTACGTATGGAGGGGGAAATTGGTAGCTTGAGATGTGAACATTTATCACATAAATCAAGCGCTTTCCAACGAGTGGCGAACGATTTCTGTGCGATGAAAACTGCGGAAGTTCCATTCCCCTAGCAACGGCTGGGTTGTACGTGAACATCATTAGAAATTGTGACATCTTTTTTGCGTGACGAAAAGTTTTGGTTGACCCCCCCAGAGCAAAGACATATCCATGTCAATAGAGTGGCCTCATAGCCAAATAAAACGAAGAGACGCTCTGGCCCCAGAAACGCACTTGCCCCGCCTGACCCTATCATTATTGAAAATAATGAACCAAACAAAGAAAAAAGTCTGCCAAGTTGGATGGGCTTCCTCACTTTGTGTAACATGGCCGTATAAAGTTGGTAAAAGAACAAAATAGGGCACCTTAGTAAAAATAATTGAATGTATAATAGAACAGTAATATAAAGTAGTAGTAATGGAAGAAACTAAATAATAAAATTGCCTTTCAGGTTGACCTCCGCAGGACAAAGCATAAATATCCGATTACTGTAATTGCAAAATGTTTAACCAATTACTCACTGGTAGAAATAACAAGGTTGAACACGATGAAAGGTTTTAAAGATAGAATAAAAGATCATATTATCAGCATTGTGCAGCCTATGTGATTATTTTTATTATTATTACTATTTTGTCTTTGAAACGTACCCTTGCTATGTAGAACTGAATTTTAATTAAAATTAGAATACATGAAATGGTGTTGTCATTAATGAAAAGTAAAGAAACAGAAGCAAAAGTTATGAAAGTTAATGGAAAAAAGGAATGGAAAATTAAAGTTAAAGCCACATCGGCAGAATGTAAATAGATAGCTTGGATATGATTAGAGTGTTTCTATTGTAGGTAATAGGATAACGTTTTAGGGGGTGTAGACCCTAGTGTATTTCAGTTCCCCTCCATTTTTCTCAGCCTGTGATGTACGTATCGCCATGAAACAATCCTTGAAAATCATCATATTGGTTTCTGATCATTTTGAATTTAATTTATTTTCCAACATTCCACCAGTTTTGAAGAATAAAATAGGTATTCGGAAATTTGGTATAAAAATGTGTTTTAAAAAATTCGAAATAATTAAGTAGGTACTTATATAGGTAGAAAGGGGGAAGAGAGGGAGAGAGAGAGAGAGAGAGACCGGTAAAATCTTGAGGATTTCAAGAAAAGTGCGGAAAACTGGAGTCCAGCTACTGATACTCTCAGTCCGTATTAACCGCCCCACAGTGGAGCGAGTGATAGGGTAGGCCGGACATTCAATAATATCTCCGTTTCTACTTGTCCTAGAATATTGCTTCAGGTATCATTTTAAAGCAAATCGAATACTCTATTGAACCACATGATCAGCAATTTTTTAAGCAATTTCGCCAGTCGCGATATAACGTGTAGAACAACGTTTAAATGTGTACTGAATGTGTTGTATTGAAATTTAGACAACTTAGCTGTGGCATAGAGACCCAAAAATTTTTCTTCTCTATGTTGAGATTTTCCAAGAATGAGATTATCACAATAGGTCTTAATTTGATCAATATATTCTGGATAGTTCTGCATAAAATCAAAAACATAACGAGCATTTTCCGATTTGATTTTTTTTTTTTTTTTTTTTTTTTTAACAAAATTGAACTCCTCATCAGAAAAATTTCTGAAATCTTTCGTTCTTCTCCGTTTTTGTCTTTCTGACAAATGCTCGAATGATTTTGATCTACTAGGTATACCTGGAGTGGATGAAGATGAAAGTTTTTGAGAATATACGTCTGGAAAAATTAGGTCCCTGTTAAGCCATTCGGGATTTTTCCTCAAAAATGGTTCCAAAGATCTATTTGCATCATTCCATTCAAGTTGAAAATGATAGCACCATTTCCTTAATTTCTCCCGCAATCCGTTTTTCGCACTATTAGTAATCGCAAAACCAAGTAAGTCGGTCCATTTTTCCAAAGCCATGTCAAAATCCTTAAAATTAATATTGTTAGATCTAAAAAATTGAAATAGATCGTCATTTGTTTTAATTTCCATTGTGTCGAAGCGATAGACAACATCAGACTGATTCCATGTTTACTTTTAAAGAGGAGGATCAAATAATAAACAGAAGCAACGACTAATCTGATTACAAAATGTTAACAAAGGCGCGTAGGTATTAACTTTAAAAACAAAATATCTATTGAATAGGCAAGTTTAGGCAAGATGTGACAACGTTGTAAATAAGACAATATACTTCTAAAAACGTGCCAAATGGTATTTTTTCCGGCAAATACCGGCGATTTGCGAATTAATTAAATAGAATTATTTTCTGTTCGATGTCAAAAAAAAAAAAAAAAGTTAGGGGAATTTTTAAAAACCTTTTGTGCCAGTTTTAGATTTATTATAATACCCTTATTGTGTACTAAGAGCAGCAATAATTTATAAAATGAAATGAGAGTTCACGACCAATTTAATAAGCCAAGGTTTTTTTAGACATAGCAATTATAACCAGGCTTTATGTGAAAACCAATGCAATAATATGGCTAAAAATCAATCTGCTCAATTGAAAAGCGTTTATTTGGTACTAACAACACAACCAAAATCCCAAATCAAAAGTTTTATTTTTCCCCCCAATGTCCAACATTACTGTAGGATCGCCCCAGTGTGCGCCCCCACGCATCCATCTCGTTTTCATACTCTCCTAAATTGCCAGTATCAACAAAACATAGTGACATGACGGTTTTTAGGTGTGTTGAAACCGATATTGATGGTTATTTTCGCGGCATATCCATTAGAAGTCCGCCTCACTCCCGCCTCCGTTTGCCAACTTTCCAAAACTTCAGTGCAAACAAACATAGTGCCTTAGGAGTTTTTTGGAGTGCTGAAACCGATTATGATGGTTGTATTTGCGGCACATCTCGTGAAGTCCGTATAGTCACCTCAGCCGCCTCCGTAGCTGCCGCCCTCGATATGGCTATGCTGCGCCGTCTCCGACCTCTTAAGCAGGTGCCAGTCTAAGAGCAGAGTATATCTGCGAAATCTCGACGCCATTCGACCAATATTAACGAAAATAACCGTTGCTGGAATGTATGTTAGTACTACTGTACTAACATAAGCGTGCAGAAATTTCATCTTCTCCCAAACTGCCAGTATCAACAAAAATAGTACCATAGGTGTTTTTTGGGTGCTAAAACCGATTCTGATGGTTATTTTTGCGACACATTCACGGGAAGTCCGCAAATCGCTCCCAGCCACATCCGCCCCCGTAATCACTACGCCGCCTCCGACCTCTTTAGCAGGTGCCAGCCTGAGAGATGAGTATATCTGCGAAATTTGGACTCAATTCAACCATTATTGACGGAAATATGGCCCGTTGCTCAAAAGCGTTGCTATCTTCACCGAGCTGTCTACCACATGTAGGTAGGACATGCAGTTGCTGCTAACGGAAGCTCATTTCAAAATTTTTGGTGAAAAGCATTTCTCTTAGATAAAACACCAAATCGCGGGAAATTAAATCCACGAACCAAAGAAAGAATTTTTATGGACATTTCAGAAATTTCAAAATCCAACCGTATTTGGTCAAATTCCCAGAAAAGAACCGAAATTGATCAGCAAGCTCTGAAACGCACAAAACAATAGGGAATTTTGATGTTCAAAAACAAAAATGTGTTCCGACTTCTCGCAAAAACACAAAGCTTTCCTATTTTTGGTAGTTATTGAGGAAGCAAAATATGTAGGTACATACAGGGTGTCACACTTTCGGGCGCACCACAGGCTAGTGTTCGATTCTACTTCTAATTTATGACCTTTTTTTGTCCTATAACATATATTTTTTAATTCACGCTAAAGACTAATTTTTTTTTTTCACTTTTGAGATTTTTTCGCATTTTTTACTTCGTGTCATTAAAATTATCATAACTCCCTTAATTTCCAGTCAAACCTCAAATCTGACTATACCGTTGAAAAGATCGTTAGATTTCCTATCTTCCTGATGACTTTTCAAACATTTAATTAAATGGAATGAACTGGTGAAACTCGGCGCTTTGCGCCTCGGCGGGGGGCTCCGCCCCCCTGCACCCCCCGGTTTATTTCTTTTTCCATACTCTGTATGAAATCATAGGAACACAGAATGTGTTTTTGCGATGATTCTATTTCCTTACCAACGGCTTGGTTGAACGTGAATAATAACAATATTTGGCAATAATAAAATAAATAATTGTTAGACATTTAATTTGGTCTAAAACCCTATAAATATTATATAAATAAATATGTAACTACAAGAAAAATACTATATAAATTGAGAGCTTTCCAACGAATGGTGAACGATTTCTGTGCGATTAAAATTGCGGAAGTTCCATTTCCCTACCAACGGCTCGGTTGTACGTGAAAATCATAAGAAAATTTACAAGCGGTTGCAATCATGTTGACAATATCAATTATTGAGAATGATCATCTGTGTGTAAACAATTGATTCAAAAGCTTCGTTCTCAGTGCGCGTTCTGGGAGTTCGGAACGGTTCTGGGCAAGCGCAGTAGAGTTTTGTCGTTCGCAGTGCCAGAACGCCCAGTTCCGGAACGCCAAGAACGCCGAGTTCTGCGTTCGCAGTGTCTTCGGAACCCAGTTCCGAACGGTTCTGACAGTTCCCGTTTTTTTTCGGAACTGTGAGAACTCGAACGCAAGGACGTAGTTAACGCATGCGCACTTCACTATTTTTCGGATCTCGTGGAATAAACAACTTTCGTCTTCATCGACTTTATTCATTAAACAACCTTATATCGTTTTATTTCGCTCGTTTTATTTTGCTTCATCGATCATAACAATTTCAGCTTCATTCTCTTTCTTTCATTTCATTCTCTTTCAGTCTCTATACGTTACCAAACTATTCTATAATTCAAAATGTCAACTAGCTCGTCAAGTACAGATAGCGATAATTTCGACGATGGTGTTCCGTGGTTTGTAGACGATGAGGACGAGATCGAAGTTATAGTTGGATCTCGTCTACATCCAAGAAACTCAAATTTTTTTGAGAAAATCGTGCCAAGGTTTGACGACGAAGAGTTCGTTTACCACTTTAGAATAAGCCGTGGGCTCGCGGAAGAGTTAGCCCACCGTTTTCAGGCCAGCACCCTCTACCATCACCACTTCGGTCCTTATGGCAAGGTATGTCAAAAAAAAGTTCCAGTCATGCAGCATGATCGTACGAGCGAATCTCGTAAATTATCTTAGTACCTATATTACGTTAGGTACCTACATAGTTTTGAAATTAGAACACTTTGAAATCGTAATAACCAACATTATGGCAACAAAATTCGTTCTAAATAATAATCTGCGACTCAAAAAGATTTGGGAATTTTAGCTTTTTTGGGGAGCTTTTATCGATTTTCAGCAAATAATAATGAAATGTAAGTAGTAAAGGGATTTTTATCTCAATCCTAAGGATAGTTATCTTCTGGAATGACAGATGCGTGTATACATATATGAAAACGCGTTAAACACTAGGATTCGTTTCAGAATGTCTCAAAACGGATTTCAATGAAAAAAATTTTCAAACATTTTTGGACCCATTGCAATAGCTTCATTTTCTACGATAATTCGCTAAAATATGTACTTGAAGGTAACACGAGTTGAGTGAGGTTACAAACAACACAGGTTATTCCACTTCCAAGTTCTGAAATCGTTCGCAGTGCAGAACGCGGTTCCACAAGTTCCGGAACTCCCCGGGACTCCCCGTCCCAGTTCTCATGAGTTCGAGAACTGTTAGAACGCGCACTGAGAACGAAGCTAAATAACCATGCTCATAACTCAGGTTGATGGCCACGCACTTCGCAGTAGTTAACATAATATGGTTGGATAAATCAGGAGCTTTCCAACGAATGGTGAACGATTTCTGTGCGATTAAAATTGCGGAAGTTCCATTTCCCTACCAACGGCTTGGTTGTACGTGAAAATCATTATAAAAGGCGCATAACGGTTTTTTCTGTCGGTTTTTTGTGACGATTTTTTTTTCGGTAGGTCATCGCAAAAACACATTCTGTGTTAAAATAAACCGTAAGTGAAAACTTGTAAAATTTCGAAATTTCTTCAAAGTTTGTCTCTCGAAACGTCCTGGATGGAAAATTTCATGCTGTAATCCTAAAAGTTGCAAAACAATTCCAGCTTTCTAGCGGTGTAGTCAATTTTACTTTTACTTTGCTAATTAGGGGAGAAAACTATGTCTTGATGTTGAAAACCATTGTTTTTTCAATGAAATCGAGGGTTTTCTTGAAAAATGACTTTCTTTAAAAATACGAGTTTAGGGTATACGTTTCAACGAATTTTTTTTGCGCTGAATGGTAACGATGGTAACACTTGCATAGGTATCTCGAAAACCTCGCTGTAACCGAAATTAACACTTTAACTAGGGTCAGGCGGGGCAAGTGCGTTTCTGAGGCAAGAGCGTCTCTTTGTTTTATTTCGCTATGAGGCCACTCTATTTTAATCAGGTAGTTTCTAATCAAATAATAGAACAGGTGTTCATGACCACCTGATAAAAATGTTAACCCTCTCAGAGAACAAATAAGCGTAACTGGAAGCACATTCCTCGAAGCCTTCGTCCGATATCAGTGTGAGTCTGAGGGAGATACAGTTGTCAATGATTTTCTCGTCTAAAACCATTCCTTTTCTCTTTATTCCACTGTTTATCTTTCGACATTTTGTCTCTGCATATAACTTCAATGCTACAAAAATCTCTGTAGTAAATTAATAAAACGCTCTTGCCCCTATTTTTTGGCGGTGGGGCAAGTGCGTTTCATTAAAAATCACATGAAATGACCAGGAAAAATAAGAAAATCTAGGTCTTGAACCCCAGTTTTTAACCCAAACCTCTTCCTCATCCCCCTCGAACAACCACACGCTTCTTCCTCAGTTCGATCTTATTCTCCGAAATTCTGGAGTCTTCAAATTCTCTTTCACACAAGCCTGATTCCCCATCCGACAGTGAATCAGAAGACAGCCAACAAGTGAATGAGTTTATTGACCATTTTATCAATCAGGAATTTATATTGATTTGCTAAAAATGATTTATTTTGCGGCTTTTTATTTTTCATTTTTAATTATACCTAAAAACTACCTACTAAGGTTCATTATATTTTTATAATATACAATGTTTTTATAAAACACTCTTGCCCCACTTTACTTACGCACTTGCCCCTCAACAGGGGCAATTTGAATGCTTCTGAATGCTGTTCTGAATTGAATGCTGTTTGAATGCTTCTAGGGTTTTCCCTATTTTTAATTAATTACTAACTTCAATTCAATATATCTACGCTTTTTTCGACGTAGAAATGTCTGGGGAATGTAATAAAACCGTAGCAATTATTTAACTCGTAGTGGGAGGGAAATGGCAGAATCACAAAGTCAAATTTATGAACAACGGGTACGCACTTGACCCGCCTGACCCTAATTAGTTTCACCTTTAAGAACACATACAACAATTTATCATACCAAATGAACTCAAATTTATGAGTTAATGTGTTATACTTGGTTTAACGGGGTTGGAGAGGTATGCAAGTGTTATCAATCGATTCAGGAAAAAAAAAAAAAAAAAAAATTACGTTGAAACCGACCACAAACTCGTATTTACATAGAAGGTCATTTTTCAATAAATCCCTCGATATCATTGAAAAAACAATGTTTAGCAACATTAAGACATGGTGTTCTCCCCTAATTAGCAGAGTAGGTAAATGTAAAATTGACTACACCGTTGGAAAGCTGGGATTGCGATGCAACTTTTAGGCTAACAGCATGAAAATTTCCGTCCATGCCGGTTCCAAAAGTGAACATTTTCAGAATTACACAAATTTTACACTTACGGCTTATTTTTTACCCGTTTATTCCATTACAAAATTCTTGAAAAGGCATCAGGGAGATGGGAAATCTAACGCTCTTTTTGGTATAATCGAATTTGAGTTTTGACTGGAAATTAAGGGAGTTATGAAAGTTTTAGTGACACAAAGTCGAAAACGCGAAAAAATCTTGAAAGTGGACTTTGTGAATTAAAAAATATATGCTAGATATGGGACAAAAAAGTCACAAATTATTAGTAGAATCGGACCCTAGCCGGTGATGCGCCCAAAGGTGAGACACCCTTTATAGGTGTTACTAGGCACCTACATGCAGCAACGTGAAACTTCAAACAATGCAATTTATATAAAATGAGTGTGTGTTATTATGTATATACTAGAGGCCTGTTAGGGCTTGGAAAGCCCTAATCTAGAACACGATCAAGATAAGCACAGAGACTAACGGCGATACTTGGGACCGGCTAACACTGAAATCGGTCCGCCAAGTTCTTCACAATTTCAAAGATCTTTCAGAAATCACTCTCCTAGATGTTAGTAGCTACACTACGATTCTTACTTACCGTGGCAACTGTTGTTACTGCCACAGCCTAATAAACAGAGAGTCTCCCTATCAAATTTCAACTTCCTACAGCGAACAGGAAAGGATTTAGCTCACTCAGCTGATCAGAAAAGACACCATTACTTCACTCGTCTCTTAATGTCCCAGAGAGTCCCCCTATCAAATTTCAACTTTCTACAGTGAACATGGAAGAATTTAGCTCACTCAGCTGATCGGAAAAGACCCCATCACTTCACTCGTCTCTTAATGTTCCAGAGAGTTATCAAATGTTAACTTCCTACAGTGAACAGGAAAGAGTTTAGCTCACTCAGCTGATCAGAAAATACCTCATCACTTCACACGTCTCTTTATGTCCCAGAGAGTCTACCAATTAAATTTCAACCTCCTACAGCAAACAGGAATGAATTTAGATCACTCAGCTGATCAGAAAAGACCCCATCACTTCACTCGTCTGTTAATGTTCCAGAAAGTTATCGAATTTCAACTTCCTACAGTGAACAGGAAAGAGTTTAGCTCACTCAGCTGATCAGAAAATACCCCATCACTTCACACGTCTCTTAATGTCCCAGAGAGTCTACCTATCAAATTTCAACTTCCTACAGTGAACAGGAAAGAATTTAGCTCACTCAGCTGATCAGAAAAGACCCCATCACTTCACTCGTCTCTTAATGTTCCAGAGAGTTATCAAATTTCAACTTCCTACAGTGAACAGGAAAGAATTTAGCTCACTCAGCTGATCAGAAAAGACCCCATCACTACGTTTCTTACTTACCGACACCTGGGGCCGTGCTGATTCGGAATTATATATAAAGACCGTTCGGAATTATATATAAAGTCCGCTAAGTTCTTCAGTTTCAATTTCTTCGTTCAGAAATAACTCTCCTAGATGTTAGTAACTACATTACGTTTCTTACTTACCGTGAATTGGTGGCAACTGTTGTTACCGCCACAGCCTAGTAAACAACTCTCGTTGATAAGGACCGCCTAGAACACGATCAAGGCGGGTATAGAGACGAACGGCGTCACTTTTGCAACAAACTTGGAGCCGTGCTGATTCGAATGAGCAGTCTAACACTAAAATCGGACCGCGAAGTTCTTCACAATTTCAAAGACCGTTCGGAATTATACATACCTAAAGACTAAAGATGTAGTAATTCAACTGAACATCATCTCGTATTGAACAAGGAATTTAACGCTGATATTAGGGTAACTCAATTTTAAGTTATCTTAAGGGCGCATTTTAAGGGCACTTCAAGGGCTGTGGGGATTTGCCCATTTTAGAGTGCGTGGCTTTGCCACATTTCCGTACTCTCAAAATGGTGGGACCCCCAACGATGTTTTAGCAACTGATTAAGAGAGATATGGTTCGAGAATGTGAAGCTAAACTATGAGGCTCTTGACTGATCCTAGGACTTTGAAAATATCCTTTCTACTGCATCGTTCCTAGTAATTTCAGCATCGTAGGTTGAATGAGAAAGGAAGGAATTGTTTCTATGGTTGATAGGTACAATTGCTATAATTACAAAAGTTGGTAGGTTATTATTGATAGAAGGTACCTACCTACCAATGGATAATATCTCGTTCTCGAAAGATTTATCACGTTTCATTTAGATAACATGAGAATCAGATCAACGAACAGCTACAGTGAGTTTACATGCACATATCAAGTGTTTTCTATTCACTCGACATTTTATCAAGATAACCATAGGTGGTAGGTAGTAGATCTATTTGAGAGAAAACAAGATAATATTAATTTCGTCATCACTCGGCGCGAACAATGATTTATTATGAACAGTCTTTTAATCTAATCTTCGATTACTTTTTGAGTTCGAACAAAATATTTGTTCCTTCGCCAAGAGGGCATCCTGAAAAATAGAATAACTATATCATAACACAAATTGCCTACAGAAACTCGTCATCACTGATGATCTATCCTCCATTGGTGACTACCTGTTTATTAATGGGACAACGTAGGAACTAGGGATGTTAAAAATGTTGATATTTTTTACCCGATATATCGATTTTTCCACCGATATATCGGTGTTAAGTATATTTACAATATTGGAACAGATATATTTTTCTCCTGAAAACGTCAAAAATAAATCCAAACACCAGCAAGTGATCTCAGATTCATGAAGGAATAGTATATACTACCCTTTTTAAATCAGATTCAGCCAGCGGGGTTGCTCCATTGCAACTGAGTTGAGATCTTCAGCCATCCAGGGCATAGACCATCTACAAGCCACAAGACATATCCTCCGTTACGGGTTTGAATTTGTTTTGTCTTTACCATTACGTTTCTCCAGTAAAGATATTGTTTTCGTCTCGACATAGAACTTTTCAACCATTCATTGAAGAGCCAGGCCTTTATTTATTCCGAATCCATCCAATCCAAAAAGTCTAATTAGGGAAATACGAGTTCTAAAGGAATTTGATTACCTATGTAGTTGGTTTTTTGAACTAAAGGCACAAAAATTCAATTTATAGATAGAGAAACAACAGATTGCTATATTCTTGTTAAAAGTGGCATGATGCTAGTATAGTTAGAAAGCAAATCATCATCACTTCCAGCAAATATTTCAGCTGTGTGAACAATACAGTTTTAATATATTTTAAATATATATTAATATATTTTTCCGATATCATCTTTAGTGGGAACGTAGGAAGGTACCACATTACCACACGTCACCTGGGAAGTTAATTCCACTGAAAAATATGTGCACTTATCTACAGGGCTGGCCTGGGGGGTGTGCGATGTAACTATGCAGCCGCACACTCGAGCCTTTTGGAGGGGCGGAAAACTGAATTTGGCAAATTGTTAGAAATTGATTTAAATGTTGGGCAGAAATATTAAACTAGAAGGAACTTTGCTTCAAAACTATTACAGTTGAATTTCAAGGTAAAACAGAAGATCTTCCCCGAGTTGACATGACTAAAGGTGACCTTCTGACAGGGGATGAGTCAAGTTTTCTATGATATGCCACACCACCAATCAAAGCTTACAAATGCTCGTCGTGAATTCAGATTAACCTCAAAGTCTGTAAGGAGAGAGCGCAATGGCATTGCAATTAAAACAGCACCAAGTCGTTCCAAAAAGGCATGGGAAGTAATGAAAAGAGAACTGTGTAGAAGTAAGGACTACTCTAGCCTCCAATCGGCTGCGTGAGGAACTTGGTTTTGGGCTTATCTTTATCTCAAACTGAGAGTACGAGGCTTCTTATGAAGTCAAGGAAGCCTGATTCTATTTTCACGTTATGCCCTGTTACTGAAGCTCTCAGTCGGGATAAGGCAGAATTCAATCCTGGGCTCCCTGATCTTTACCCTGTTACCAATGATCTGCCTGGTGCCATAAAGGAGAATCTTGGCGGTATGGTGGAATGTTCTATAGAGGTATAATTTTATATGCTGATTCCACCTCAGTTCTTGTAAGCGCTATCAATGATGCTGATTATCATCAGGCAATCTAGCATGTTGAACCCAGAATGATAGAGTTGTGCAGTGTTAATGGCCTAATGCTAAATGTTTCAAAAACACAGAAAATCAGATTTGGTATTGTTGGAAACAATGAGGCGATGGTGTCCCTATTGAGTCTGCGTTTGGGTAGGTTTTTCACGAGAGAGCACCATGTCTCCGTAGTTGTAGCCCGACTATCAAAAGCAAACTTCTTGATTAGAAGATTGGCTGGCGTGGTATCCATGGAGACTGTTATGCTGCTTTATCACGCCTATTTTGGGTATCACCTGGCCTATGGTTTGTTGCTTTGGGGTCAGCATCAGCAAAGAGAGTTTTCGTGGCCCAAAAGAGCATCATACGCAATAGTTAACGCCCCACCCCTGGCGCGTTAACTAAATGTTAACTAAATGTCGCCAAATCTTTATCTAAATGGGTATATTATCGCTGCCTGGCCTATATATAGTAGAATATCATCGGTTCTGAACCATGTGAAAGCAAATATCGATTCCTTCTGCAAGCGAGAGGAGGACCATGTTCATGATATTCACGGCAAGAGAAACCTGACGACACCATACCACCGGCTGAAGCAATCACAGGATCACAATGTCTCGTACAAGATAGAAAAAAGTCCAGTCATGCAGCATGACCCCATGAGCGAATTTTTGAAGAAATCTTCGACATTTCAGTCGCTATTGATCGTGTTGAGAAATTTTAGTTTATGATTTTGATAGACAAACATGGAATCAAATTATTAACACATGCACAGAGTAAACTCATCAGTTGTGATTACATTTTTTTTTGTTTTTAAAGCACCTACTACCTACGTTTTAAACAGCATGATTCTAGGATTGGTTATACAGGGATACTTCCATAAGAGTAGTTCAATCTGAATTTGGACGATGTTTCATGCAAATATTACCGATTTTTACAACTAGCGAACGGCATTATTTCGATTTTTGACTGATTTTTCAACTTTGAAATTTTTGAAAACTTGATACATATTCTTATAGGAAATTTTACGCTGATTCCGAATATACCACATGTTAGTATGCTGAAAAAATTATTTCGCACAACAAATCGCAAAAAACAGGCTATTTTGAAATTTTTGACTAGGTACATTTTTGAAAATTTCAACCCGAAGATGTAATCCGATCATGCTGGCCAACGAACTTGAACTTTCGTTTTGTGTCCTTAACATTTTAAAATTTGTTTGAAGTTTCTAGCACAATTCTACGGACAGTTATCGTCTGGAATGACACATACATACATACATATATACATACATACATATATACATATATACATACATACATACATTAAAAAAATGCGTTAAACTTCAGAATATGATTCAGAATAGCCTGAAACGGATTTCTGCATAAAATTTTTTCAAAAATTCACATTCTACAAATTTTGAGGCGAGAGCAATAGCTTAATTTTCTTCAAAAATTCGCTAAAAGGCAGCGAGAGAAAGCATGCATTGAGAATTAATTGAAGAATTTATTTAAATTATATGTAAAAGCATTAGGGCTGAGACAAAACGCGGTTCGACTACAAGCAACAAACGGGGAGAGACAAACGTGTATGGATATGATGAAGAGATACATGACTTTGTCAACAAATCAACACTCCTTAGCGGTAGATTCAGAAACAATCAAGTAACAGCATCTTTAACAATACCTACATTGGTATTAAACCCTACAACAGTTAGCCTCTGGGCGTGAGTGATCTCCCTTTCAAAGTTTTCCTAGTGCGGGTAAAAAAAATTTCCTGAAGCAAACAGTGCCTTAAGCCCCCTCTACACAATGGCCTATGCCGGCCCAGTAAATTTGCTTTGCATCGGCGGCTGGCCAAGCTTGATGGCTATGAAATACTGAGCCAGCGCCGGTCGCCGGTACACGAGAGATTGCGAAAGACAAGATAATGGATGGTTTGGATTAATATGTACTAGAAAAATCGATAGAAAAATAGCAAAATACCCAAACCTTTGTTTTATAAGGAGAATATTATTTAGAACAAATTCTTTTGCTACACAATTTTTAAAGTTAACTTCTTTGCACCCAAAGTAGGCAGGTACCTAAGTTTCAAAACAATTCTACATTAACAACAATATAATATGACAATTTACTCAACAATATAATACAACAATTTACGAAAATTAACTTATACTGAACACCGTAATATTTTTATGAATCAAGATGTGAATATAAATATATAATTTATTCGGAAATATATTTAGCGTGTTTATTTGGGCCTATTTTTCATTATAACCGAACCGCATAAATAAACCCGAAGTTTAAAATTCAATAGGTTTCAGGGGTAGGTAATAAGAATTAGCCACTTTGCCCTTAAGCCCACTTTGTTCTTATCTTTACGAGAAACATCTTAGGGGTCCCACATGCTTGGTTCCTTTTGTTAGCATTCAATAAAATAATGCAAAAAAATATTCCCTTGTTCAGGCAAGATCGCATAATAATTAATCATTACTTGATGGGGGAAAAAATAATTAATAATTACATGATGGGGAAAATGATGAACGTAAAATAATCACGGCATACCTAAATCAAACACGATACCAACGAACAAATGAAATGACAAAACTAGTAGAGGATTTCTACCTGTACTATTGATGTCTACAACAGAGAAAAAGCTTGCGTTAAATAGATTCGCACAATAGGTAAAATGTTCTCAACACAAAACGGAATGAGAGGTTATGAGTAAAGTGATGATCGCCCGTTGAGTGAATGTGTTAATTGTAAATAAAATTGAAAAAATCCAACCGGCATTAGTTATGTACCAGCTTTCAATCAACTCTAAGGGGTGAAATTCAAGGGTTAAAATAATTAAAACGAATGGAGTAAAAGGTTAGTTTTTTCGTTCGATATAGTAGATAGAACTCTCAATAACTCGATTGAGACCATCCGAAGCATTTAACGACCTACCTTCACGCTACATTTAATTTCTCGCAACAGTTTTACTTTAATTGCAAGCGCTAAAAAAAAGAGCTAAATAGTTCCTCCTGTTCGCCCAAGGGAGTTGACATCAAGAGACGAATAAAATTATGGGCTCTTTCCTGTTCAGCTGAGTGAGGTAAAATTTCTCCTTTTCACCCTTGGGATGTGAAATTCGACAGGGATCCTCTTCAATATTACAAGACGAATGCAATCACGGGTTATAACCATCAGCTGAGTGAGCTAAATTCTCATCTTTTCACCATAGGAATGTGAAATTTGGTAGGGAGCCTCACTTAGACATCGAGAAACGAATAAAATGATTATCTCTTTCCATGACCATCACTTACAGTATCCGAAGTATCTTAAAACGTCTCCGAAAGATTGGACAGTACATCAACAGAAGCTAATCCAAATACGACTAAGTGAAATAAAAGCATCTGTTAAACGGGAATTGGAAGAAACCGAAAAGCAAGAGGAACAGCTTACAAAAGGTATCGTTTACAAAATGAATTGCACCATTATGAATCAAAACTATAATCTCTTACACATCTGTATTCACCCTTTATACGTACCTACTACCTACTTTAATATTTATTTTCATCGTCTTCGCTACAATTAAATAATGAATTTCAATAAATAAATTATTGTTATTTGTAGCCAAGCCTGTACGAATAATATGTAAGGCGGGACAAAGTCCGCTGGGTAAGCAAGTGTGAAATATAAAAAGTCCAGTCGTGCAGCATGACCCCATGAGCGAATTTTTGAAAAAATCTTCAATTATTTCGATTTTTGACTAATTTTTCAACTTTGGAATTTTTGAAAACTTGCTACATATTCTTATAGGAAATTTTACGCTGATCCCGAATATACCACATGTTAGTATGCTGAAAAAATTATTTCGCTCAACAAATCGCAAAAAACAGGCTATTTTGAAATTTTTGACTACATTTTTGAAAATTTCAACCCGAAGATGTAATCCGATCATGCTGGCCAACGAACTTGAACTTTCGTTTTGTGTCCTTAACATTTTAAAATTTGTTTGAAGTTTCTAGCACAATTCTACGGACAGTTATCGTCTGGAATGACAGATACATACATATATACATACATACATACATATATACATACATACAATACATACATACATACATAAAAAAATGCGTTAAACTTCAGAATATGATTCAGAATAGCCTGAAACGGATTTCTGCATAAAATTTTTTCAAAAAATCACATCCTACAAATTTTGAGGCGAGAGCAATAGCTTAATTTTCTTCAAAAATTCGCTAAAAGTGAATAAAAAGTTACAGTGATAATCTAAAAGTTGCCTATATATTAAAAAACCTGGATCAATAAAGATGGATAATCACAAAAGGTCAGACGCTACTCCAAATGAGTTGATGAAAAAAGTTCCAGTCATGCAGCATGATCGTATGAGCTAATTTTCGTAAATTGTCGAATTATATTGTTAATGTTAAATTGTTTTGAAACTTAGGTATTTGGGTGTAAAGAAGTTGTTAACTTTAAATTTCATAGTAACAGAATTTCTTCTATATAATATTCTCCTTATTCAAACAAAAATGTTGGTATTTATTTAAGTTTCTGTCGATTTTTTAAGCACATATTAATCCAAATCATCCACAATCTTGCCTTCCGCCATCTATTTTTGATTACTAGTTGTTTTTTTCACTACCAATGCACCAAAGCTAGGTATGCTTGGTAGGAAACACCAAGGGAAATAGCCAGATAGCCACAGCAGTAGGTAGTAACTTATATTTCCCCATTCATCAAATTATACCCCAGAAGCCCCGAATTACAAATCAAAATTAAATCTAAGGTTAGGTGGTGTGAGGGGATGAGTCGATAGTTAGGCACGTTTTCTCATCAGTTTATTTTTCCCTGCGAGCGCTTTCGCCAATATAGGCCTCATCAGGGACACTTTTTTGGTTTATTATTTCCAATAATAAGCCTATGTGATCGGATAGCAAAAATTTTTTATAACCCCCCCTCAAACTTTGTCACTTTACGTTTCAAGGTGCGTAGAATCCAAATTTGAAATGTCCGTCCGCCGTCCGGGCCATAAAAGGCCTAGGAATTGACTTAAAAAACCCGTTCTTTCGCACATAGACTCCATTTGGGGTCTAGTTGGTCCTAACGTTTAACCATCCCGATCGCTTTACTCGCATAGATGCTATGGGCCAAAAACGGGCGAAAAAGTGTCTTTTTCGAGGCTTTGAGTGTTAGACTGACGTGTTAAAACTCCAACCTGCTCAACCACAACTGCGCAAGCTAATATTCCACGGTTAGGATTACAATGGGCAGTAGGACTTCGCAACAGAACACTTTAGGACCAGATCATGCACGACCACAACTGCACGACCTAATAATTATTATTCTCATGTTAGGACAAAATTCACTCATCTCAAAATGCACAACTTTAAAATGAATGTTGATGGAAAAATATGAGTGATATGATAGTGTAAGCGTAATAGGGCGGTGAACCTCCGGTTGTGAGGTAACGAGACCTAGGGAGTACCTCCAGGGTGGCGTGGAAAACTTTCTACACTTGTATTGCTTTCGAATTTCATGTTCCTTCGAGGCATGAACATACGTTTTTTTTCTAGGTCATATTTGTGTGTTAATACCAATGCTTTGCCTACGCATATTTAATAACAAATCCTCTCGACTTTTCGTACGTACTTAGATAATGATATTATTAAGGCAATGATTATTTGAATAGATAGGAGCTCAAATCGAGAAATATAAACATCTCTATCTATCTATCTATACTATTTATAAGAATGAAACTCCGTCTGTCTGTCTGTTTGTCGTGTCTATGCACGGCCAAACGGCTGAGTGGGGGGAGTCACCGAGTGGGGGGATCTTCTTGGGATTTTCCGATAGGGTGTATAAGCGAATTTAAAATTTTCTAATCCCACCCGAACCATGGGCCGTAGGGCGGGAGGGGGTCGAAGTAAGAATTAATGTGCGCTTTTTGGACTTCCCCGCATCCTCTACCCCTCTAAACGGCCGTCGAAAATTCCGGAAAAATACCGGTTTCGTAGGAAGGAGGAAGGAGGTTTTTGAACGAGGAAGACGACGGCGCGATCGGATCGCGAAAAAAGTATCGGGAAATGCGTAAAAAAAAAATGCGAGAGTACGGACCGTGTTTTCTCGAAAAGTCCGACGAAAAACTACGTTTTTTCCCATTAAAATATACCCCGTAAAGGTACGTTTTTCGGAACGGTTTTCGCGGACGAAATACAGCTTTGATCCCGCCGAATCTGAATTCGAAATCGGATATCGAATAAAGTGACGGGAAGTCGGTCGAATTGCGAGGGGAAGCTAGGAGAAGCGTTCAACATCAGAAATTAATCGACCACGGGCCGCCGTTACACAACGTTGCTTACCTGAAAGGGACGCGATGACTCACAGGGGACTCACTACGCACTTGACTCATTTCAACGGAATTTCATACGGGTATTTCCCAACACCTATGCAGCAATACCTTGCGAGCGAAGCGAGCAACATTCCCTAATAAACTTTTCGTGGTTCCACGTAGTGTTATAAGATTTAATTTGTTTGTAAGAATTTCCAACAGAAAAAAACGTCTGCCAAGTTGGGTGGGCAGTATAACTTCCTCAAGCGAGCGAAGCGAGCAGCATCCCCTACAGAAGTTAAACCTACCCTTAGAGAAATACCGTTTGCGAGCGAACCGAGCAACATCCCCTACATGTTGGGTGGGCAGTATAACTTCCTCAAGCGAGCGTAGCGAGCAGCATCCCCTACAGAAGTTAAACCTACCCTTAGAGATCTACCGTTTGCGAGCGAAGCGAGCAACATTCCCTACATGCCACATTTTGCGAGCGAAGCGAGCAATTTAATGGGGGGTCCGGGGGGCTTGCCCCCCGGCTGGACGTGGAGGCGAGCGTAGCGAGCCGGAGCTGCTAGTACGTATATAATTATAGAAGTATAGGTTGTGGCTACTCGAAATAGGACACGCCGAGGAGTCTGGACGGGCCTTATGACATACGCAAGCCAACTAAAACCACGATCATACTCAATTGCAAAAATAATAAACCTTTGTGAAATAATTTGCAGCGTTTTACTATTAGTTGTGTGCTAAGGTTAAGGTGCCTGCTGCTTTTCGGAGAGGCTGCTCTCTCCAGCGTCCCCGCTTCCCTCGTTGCGGGTGGTTTGAATCCATTGGGTAGGTTGCTTTTTATCATCCATAGTTAGGGGGTGTGAGGTTTCCTCATTGCCGCTCGGAGGGAAAAATAAACTGATGAGAAAACGTGCCTAACTATCCACTTATCCCCTCACACCCCCTAACCATGGATAATGAAAGGCAACCAACCCAATGGATTCAAAATTAAATCTATAGAAGAACGAACCTTGCGGTGGCTAGTGTGTGGACGTGTGACGGTGGCCGGCACTGGCTCAGTATTTCATACTCATCAAGCTTGGCCAGCCCCAGCCTAGTGCTCGTGCCAATGCGAAGCAAATTTACAGGGCTGGCATAGGCCATTGTGTAGAGGGCGCTTATGGATTTCTTGAATGTTCGGAGCCAGCTTTAGAGTTTTACTCACATTTCTGACTCAATAAACTTCACTTTATTCACCGTAATCTGCAACCCATAACCTGTATTTAGGTATATTAAACAAGAAGATTTTAGTTTCAGCAGAGATTTATTAAATTTAAACAGCGTAGAGAGGAACACACCAGGGGCACGGGAAACTGAACTAATACAGAGTAAATTTGTGATTGGCCAACAGTGCGATATGATGCACCAATAGAATCGTCCGTTACAATGTGTTCCGTACGAGTATTACTAAGAAGAGAAATCCTATTCTTGCTAGATGGTAATGGTCAAGAAATCGTTTCACTTTTTATAGGTAGGTACCTACCTAACAACATTGATCCTTTCTATATTCACTAAAGGGTTCTTCCTATCCCTACCTACACCTTTTATTTTAAAATTGTACTTTCAAGATTTCAATCTCGTTGTTTACTAGGTAACTGCAATTTTCAATTATGCCGTTCTTAATTTTAAGACCGGGAGGTACCTACCTACCTACCTAATAATTACTTATTGCAAGAGCTGTACTAATCGCTTCTCTTTTGATTACAACGTTGTTAATATGTTCATTGAAGTTCTTTACAAGGAAAATTGGATATTTAACATTATTGCGAGATAACATAATTGGAGAGACAGAGCCGGTCCGAGCCATTTTTGTTACCCATGCGGAAGGGCTGGTTGCGCCCCCCCCCCCCCCCACCCCTATTATATTGGAAGCCAAAAAAAGGCAAACTTTTTACGATTCGTATTTTTAAGAGATAGAAATTAAATCCAAAAATACAAGCGACTTATTATGTTTAGTGCATCACATGAGACCGAGACGAGACCGCCGCCTGAAAAAACGAGACGAGACCGAGACCGATTTCGAGTTTCGGATCTCGAAAAAGATTCCTTCGCCATTTGCTAATTATGTATGAACATTTCCAGTAAATATTTCGATTGTTAAATGATCTTGAGGTCACATGTTTCTAAGAGTTGAGCAGATAGTGAATGACACATTGTGACAGAAGAGTGGCCAAATAAAATGAGCTTGCGGTTTTTTACAGCAGTGAGGGTAAAGGAAAGTACCAGGCAACATATACATAAATAAATTCAATTCCTTCAATAATTAACACAAAAAACAAACCAATTTATTCAATACTATAATAAATTAGTTCAATAAATTTAAAAATGCCCTGCCGGGGGCGCCCCCTCCTGACCGGCGCCCGAAGCGGCCGCTTGGTTCGCATGCGCCTAGGACCGGCTCTGTGGAGAGATATTGTACATTCAAGATCCCAACTTCATTTTTTTTTGTATACCTACTCACTGTGATTAAACTATGGTTAAAACAAATGAATCAATCAAGTGCATTACAATGCTGATCATATTTTCAGGAGCTCGAGTATACAGAGAAAATGTTTGCAAATTTTCCAAGAAATCCGAGATGGAAAGACCTGTGATGCCTTCTTGTGATGTGGAACCAACTCCGTACAAAGTGAGTACCTACCTACGTATCTATTGTGAAGAATCCAAACAACCCCGCCCAACAATTTATTTTTCTAGGCATTGTCTTTGATTCTGTCCAAGAGACTTTCTCTGCCTCTTCTGTATATTCAAGACATGATTGCTCGCTTTACCTCTTTTCCAAATCCCACTGTGAGGCATTTTGCAACCATGATGGGGACGTTGGTGGCTGCTTGCCCCGCGACACCTCATGGTTAATTGTATACTATGTACAGGAATCGGTCAAGGTTAAAGTGTTAGCAACAAATAATTTTCGATATGAAGCAAATTTCACCCCACTCCTCACCATCTATCCAGACTTCCTATGGCGGAGTAATGTTTTTTCCATGGTGTGATTGTGTAATGACGATTTCTCAGTTACGATTGAAACGGACGCCTGTCCATCAGAATAGGGAGCGTAGTATGACGGACGTATAGTCAGTTTCTGATCAGATTCGGTAGAGGGAAGCAGGCATGATTTCAGTTGGCCACTTTCTTGAGGGTGCAAATTCCCACTCTTTTAAAATTCTGATCGGAAAATTTCCTAGTTGTTCTACAAGTTGCAGATGCTAGGAGAGTCTCCCGGGAGCCCACCTAAAGGCACAACTAGCGCATCCTTCTGGCATTCTAGGCTACTTACAGTACTAGTCAGCTGATCGCGTATCATTGGTAACGTATCATTGTTGACAATATAGCCTGGTAATTCTTAGGATCGTTTCCAATGATTCCAGTGACATAAAAGTCGCCGTTCCAAAATGCCGGTGTAGTTCCCTTCCCGGTACAGAACGTCGAATAAAATAACGATCACTATGAATCAGGGCTCAGACTAACTTTTCATTCAATAGGAAAGGATTATTCAAGCCAGTGCCAGTTTCAAAAAAATGATCATTTAATGAACGAGTTTACCTTCACAAATAGTTTTCGTTTTGATTTTAAAATATTAGCATACTAGCTTTTTTTAAACTCAGTGAGCTCCTTATCTCCGACAAAAGTGCCCCTGCTTTGGAAAAAAGTTGCTCACAGGGGACAGACGTAGCTACCACACATAGCCTTTCCTCGGCAACTTTGGATAGCAGTGGAAAAATTTGCCGGTTAATGTTAAACCAATTAATAGGGTCAGCTCCCAATTCGATAGTTTCTTCCTGTGCCGAGACCTTTCCGGTCCGTGGAACTGAACCGGGAAGGGCTGGATTATTGTCACTGCTCGGACCCTTTCCGTGGTGAGACTAGGTTCCACAGTCCTGGCACCGATCAGATTGATGCTGTGGGTCGAATTTCGGAAAATGACGTAGGCCACAAAACCAAAAAAGCATTTTCGGTCGACAATTATTTCATCACCTTTTTAACGCTGAGTCTGCTGAGTGTGGTTAAAAACTGTCCCAATCACACCCAGAGATACTAGCAAGCACACAGAGACGGTTGAATTAGTAATTATTACCTCTCGGAAAACTCACATATATATAGGTACCTACCTAACAAAAAGGACATTACCTAGAAACATTCCTTAGAAGATGAGCTTTTCCAGCGATGCTATACATATAACTAAAACTAAACTGAGAACTAAAAGAGCGAATTTTCGTTAATTTTCTCTCGTCTTTTCGGAACTAATTATCGGCCAATTATATACGAGTATGTAGGAATTGTACAAGAATCGTCGCGAACACAAAGCTTCCACTTTTTGTTCCGCAAAGAGCAAAATACCTACCTATACAAACTAGGTATGAACCCTACCTATACAAACTAGGTACCTACCTAGGTACTTCTTCAAACGCTAAACACTAATTCAATCTCTGATGCTACCTAAACCTATTTTGAGATGGTTGCCAACCGCTTAACAAAATTACTCGTATTGGATCCATTTCGATACCTAACTCACGAATTCTCCCAGCTTCACTAAAAAGCAACGAGATTCAAGTGTAAGCGGGAAGCCGGCGAATACACACATCAGGCACCCGATCAGCTGACTAGTAGCCGGGAATGCCAGAAGGATGCGCTAGTTGTGCCTTCAGGTGGGCTCCTGCGAGACTCTGCTGCAGATGCTCTGATATGGTTATCTCACTGTTGGAATTGATGGCTAAGAGGCGTTTACCTAGCCTACTCTAGTGCTACGCCTCTACTCTTTATCACATTTCTATGATAAAAATAAAAATGTAAACTAGGAGTTTAGGCCTTTTTCAGGGTGTGTATCTTATAAGTACTATAGCTGTTGAAGAGATATATTTTGAAATCTTGTAGTCACCATTTTATGTTCCTAGTTTAGATCGTACTTGGAAGTAATTGTTAAATTTTTTGCTTTGTTCTTTGAGTGACTTTTTAAAAACTGTCGTTATGCACCTATGTGGGAACTTCTCATAGAAGAAAAATAGGTGGGTGGGACTAGCAAAACTACAATCCTATCTAATTGGAAAATGCCTTGAAGGAGTTAAGGCTTGGTAAATTATCTATTGGCAAACATCTGAGAAATATGCCGTTTCAAGATCCACATTAAACATCCTCTCTAGGTCAGTCACCCTATCGCTTTTACCATGTCAACACAAATGTTGATGGATTGTTCAAGTGTTCTGCCTGGGGGTTTCCTTTAACCACAAGCAACCTGAGATCGATTAAACAGAACCATACGGATCAAGCAGCGATTAGATACCAAACCATATAGATTTTAATAATAATCCTAGTCGAAGCTGGATAGGAAAACTTTTGCGCTGTTACCCTGATGTCATAAGTTGCCTTGGCGAAAAGTCTGCAATATTTGAAACATATGATTTTTCTACTATATTTTGCTGTATTAAGATATTTACCATGATACCCTTAATCATTATTTCCAGATTTTTACACAAACATTTGACCTTGAATAACCCAACAAAACCTTTTAAAGTGGCCAACGTTGGGTACGGGTGTAATCACGTCCCCATTTTCAAACCAATGTAAAGCAGTCATTATCATGTCAACAAATAAATTCTACGAGTGTTTTGGAAACCTCAGAAACTCATATTTCCCATAGTTTCATGATGAATGTTTTGTCCTCCACGATAAAAAGGTGAATTTTGGTTTTTAAAAACGAGGGGACGCATACAGAACTATTTGCCTGGTCAAAACGTTCCGTATGCGTCCCCATGCCCTCAAGACTATCTAACGTGTTATTGGGGGTGGGGGGTTTGAATATACCTATGCATCAATACCCAGGAATCATACAGTCAATAATGTATTTCCGTAAATCACATACTTTTGGGGTTATATAGGTATTACTAGGAGGGCTCCCGTGTAGATCAAAAATTGGATTATAAAATCGGTAATAGAGTGTGGCCATCGATATGGCTGTACATCGCTCAGACGCATTATTATGCAACGTATTGTGTAATGTAAATTGTGTACTTGGGTACATCTGCGGTATCTTAGTAATGTTATACAGTGGCATTCTGACAAACAGTCTCCAAGTCGTTATTCTAAGAGAAATAGGAAGGGGAAATCGAACTGCATGTTCTAAAGGAGATTGAAGAGCCTCAGGCTGAGAGAGAGAGAACTAGAGAGGAAACCAAATTTGCAGGGAACAAATAGGGGCCACTAGTGCCTCTTGATTGTTTTTCCCTGTAGTAGGGATCCTAGGAGTGGGACTCTGTTCTCTTATTACCCATTGGCCGCGAAGCCCGCATTTTTCCGCAAATCCTAGCAGTGGCCTGAGTGCAAAGCCCGCGTTTTTCCACAAATGCTAGCAGAGCCCGGAGCGCGAAGCCCGCGTTTTCCCAAACTGCTCCTGCATTCTCCTGCGATCTTCTGGAACTTTTTCAAAATATTTTTCAGTTTCTCGGGGATGTACTAGAGAGCGCTCGACATGTTTCAGTCCCCCCCCCCCCCCCCTTCCATCCTGAACTCTCTCTCATCCACGATAAACCATGTTACCTGTGGTGACGCCTTTTTCTCGTGATCTTTTGTCATTCTATGAGTAATACACATAGAAGTGGTGGGGATTCTTCAGAAATATTCTGATAAAGCCTCTCGCAGTTATTTTTACCGTCATTCCACTGTACACTTTGTTGATGTTCGGTTCTGTTCTCCTCACTTTGATGCTTTTCAAACCACTATTTTCTACCGTCAGTTTTTTCTTACCTTCGTTGTTTATCTCGTATTTTCCATTTTTTCTTATTAGTAGCAGTGTATATAGTTAGGTGTCAATTTTTTCTTAGTTTACTTGTATATATAGTAGGTTTAGTTAGGTTTAGGAGTGTAAGTGTGAGTGGGTACTACCTAGGTGGTACTTTTCGATACTTTTTTTTTGGCTCTGACCTGGCGATTTTTCTGGACTTCTTGGATAATCGAATTCAATAACAATCAAAAACAATAACAATGGTGTAGTACTCTAATGAATCGGTAAATATGTTTATGAAAAAAGAAGTAATAATGAGACAAATTATGGAAACAATAAACTATTGATGAATTCGAGTTTATGAGAATATAATAATGGCGAAACAGGTGCAAACCCTTCAAACACCAAACATTTCTGTCCATAATATATTCCTGAACAACATGCAAAAAGAATTACGTGAAAAATAGAAGAACAGTGGAGAAACAAGAAAAACTAAAAGAGAAGGGCGAGAGTCGAAGTCTCAAATATTTCTCCGCTGCAAGGGTTGCGCTTTGCGCTCAGGGTACACGCGGTTGGTCAGGGGTCCACGGCGAATGGGTTAAGGGGCCCAACAACCACAAGCCACCTCATTCGTGGCCACAGTGTACCCTAGCGTGCTCAGCAGGTTATAAATAAATAGGATTTTCACAAGTTCATTCATTTATCAATTTTATTTGTAAAATAAAAAGGAACAGTTTCCAACATTTGTGAAAATTTTTCAAAATTAACCTCATCAAATCGTTCCGAGAAATAAAAGCATCAACTATATATAATTGGATGAAATATGTACATGAATCAACTATTGACAATGACCATAGATCTTAGAATGTTTTTTTAATAAGGTTATTGAGTTTTTGTATGTTACTAGTATCATGTTTTGGAGTTGATGGTAATGTAACAGTCTGCTGATTAGGTCTTTTCTGCTTGAAAAGAGTTAACAAGTGATTTTTGTCTTTAGAGTTCAACCCTTTCATCTCTAGAACTTTTTGAAATTCTTGTATGTCACTCTCTGGCAAAAGCTTGATAAACTGGTCAACTATACGAGACTCGTCTGTTTCACTCATGACTACTTTCAGGATCATTTCAGCACGAGTCATTCCCTTAACAACGATTTTGGTGAAGCTTTGAGGCGCTTCACGAATTACTTGTGATCCAACCATGGGCAATCCCAACAACACAGTCTTCAAGCTATGGGCATCCAATAGCAACTGCTCGGCTCCAGCAGTGCTCAAGGGCTTACATTTGTAAATGCTGTGAATAAATTTGGGAATGAAACTGTTCACAAATTTGATGCAGAACTGTGTGAAATATTTTCTTGATGATGCTAAGTTGTCCCGAATTAATGGTACTGTTGTTTTGAGGTGGGCAGTGATTGAAGATACGTATGGACTTTGGTCTCCAACACTTTCGACATTTTGCCATGAGGTTTTGCTCATTACTGCGAGTGAAGGTTCACAAGCCATTTCCAAATCTTGTACTAGAAGTTGAATACAATTAGAAATCACGTTGTTGAATACGTCTTGCTCTTGCGATAAATTTATTTTTTCTGACAATTGTGGCTCAATCTTGTCTTTCAACGTTTTCTCGAGTTGTTGAGTTGTCTCAAGGCAGTACTCAGCTGTTGTCAAGATGCAGCATATCCTTGCCTCTTCAGACTTCGTGAACCTAGCAGTCTCACCTTCTTTCAAGAAATTCGGTATCAGCCCAGTTGAAAGATCACGAAGGTCTCGAGTTATATTAGTCACACTAGCACCCAATGAACTCGCAGCACCGACAACTTTTGGCAAATTGTTCTGCAAAACTTTGGAAGCGTATTCTCTAAGATATTTTTGAAATATCCCTGACAGAAGAAGCATAGGATTACCATTACTGAGTTGATTGCATTGAACTAAACACTTTTTGTAGAACACGAACAGGTCAGCACAAGAGGATAAAACACCAATAGATTGGCCAGGAAGACCTTCTCTACTAAAATCAGTTTTTGCGTCAGCTACTGCTCTATCCAGGAGTTCGGCCATGTTTCTATCCAAACTGTCGATATAAATACTTAGATATGGTTGGAAACATTCACTGATTATACCAGTAAATGGTGAAACTATTTTAGTTTTCGGATCCCCTTTATCTTCATCTTCATCTTCTTCCATGATGATTTTCACTGACTTCTCACTGATTGGTGGAGGCATGTCTTCAGTCAAAGTACATCCTGTAAAACGTTTTGCTAAGAGGTTTTCCAAAGCCACGGTCTTCTGGATCGCAAATAACAGCAACTTAACGTCAATCTCGTTAGTTCTTTTAGCCATAATGCGAGACAGCTCTGCTTTAGTTAAGCAGCAAAATTCAACAGTAATACGCTCTGAGACTTCCCAGTTTGGTGGAAACATTGCTCCAAATTTGTCTTCACACTGCAGTAGATGTTTCTTAAACCACACATACCTCCTATCAAGTTTATCTAACCAGGCGTTATCCTCACTTTCATGAAATAATACTTGATACTCACTCATCTGTAAATTTACAAACCATTTCAACAGATCCTTCTTTGCTTTTGGATCAAGAATGGACACAACCAGACAAGCTTCAGCTAGTTGGCGATTGGGGACAAAGGTCTTAGCGTTGGGACCAGTGAAAGCGTCTTGAAAGTCCTGCATGATCTGGTGAGAGAGTAAAGTCTGGATTTCTCTGACTTGGTCTCCAAGTTCCCGGATTTGTGGAATATCCTTAAACGCCTCAAAATGCTTCATAACCTCTGAAAAAAGCATGAACATTAATTAATTCATTAAACAACATAAAGATTGAAAGAATATCCATTACTTAAGAGTTTTTTGTTATTAAAATTATCACCATTATTTATTTGTTCCCCAAGTAAACCTCCAAGTAACTATTCAAAATTTTCAAATTAGTTTTATATAATATTTTGCTACAGATGTGAAATGAAAATTTAAGCACAAATAAAGAATAATTTAATGAGAGCTTACGGAACTTAATATTTCGGCGTTTGCCTTTGTCGAAATGAAGAATACTATTCTTCATAAATTCTCATTAGGAAGAAGTATTTGAATTCAAGAAGATTTCGCCTTCAAGCGTGTGGCACTCATCTTTATATGAGTGTATGTGTACGCGTATGATAGAATCCATTTGTAACAATGCCAGGTATAATGATAGGTGGGGTGTAACGATGGAAACTGCATCAGAAGTTTGGTTTCATATGCCATTCAACAAGTAATATTCCGAGTATAACAATACCACTTATACTGATAATCTGATTACAACAAGAACATAAAGGTCATTTAATATCTTTCTTTGTTTCACATAAAGTGATGACATAGAATTTCTCCCACATACCTTGTATGCTTGTGCGTGTGTGTGTGTGTGTGCTGGGGTAGGGTAAATGTCGGTGTTTTTTATCTCTTCAGAGCTCCTTCATATCCAGGTATATTTCTGAGGATTTGCGGCAAATGGTTGCAGAGGCAGTGCGTAATGGGGTACGTCATAATATGAATGTTTATTTGTAGCAACGTTTTCCCATGCACACGCTTTCTGACATCCAATCTCTTTGCCTGAGGCCTCACTACAAGCAGCTTGTCCAGGATGTGATCCTGGCAAATAGCCGTGGAGCCTCTCCCGCATCTCCTACAGGCGTGGGGCAGCAGTCCGCCATTCAGCAATCCTCCCCCGGGACCTCTGGTCTTCTTAAAGACTGAAGTATTGAAGCTCGGGAAGCAGGTAGGCCATATTGAAGGTTTTGAGTGCGCCTACCTGCAGGAACTGGCAAGGCAGGCTGTTGAAGGGCCTGATGGCTTGGAAGACGAGGTCGTGGCCTATGTACGGAGGATCTTCCTACAGGTTGAGGAAGTAACTTTGGCGAGGCATCAGGGAGGGGTTCCTCCTACATTGGTGCTGCATGGAGGAGCAGCGAAACAAGCAAGAAGTCGGGAATATCAGCGGATCTAGAAGTTGTGGAGGAAGCATCCGGCTGGTGTCGTGCTGGAGGTAGCCCCCACTGCTGCTGACCATGACTTTGTCTGGCAGCAGTTGTTGTGTTGTGATTGAGTAACCCAACTGCTCCAAAACCCAGCTCTTCTGCTGAATTTGCTGCTGCACTGCAAGAGTCAGTAGATGGTAAAGAACTCCAACAGTGCTCAGAATCCCCCATTTCTACCCAGTGGGTGGAATGGGCTTCAGAGGGCATTGGGGCTTCTATCGCCATTTCCACACTGTTCAGGTGGCTACGTTGGCCACCTCAGTGAGGTGTTCAAGGAGTAGTCGCAGAACAGTAGACACTCACTGCTATGCCTGTCCGGGTAAAAATGAGAATCTTTATCATGTGGTGCAGTAATGTCCTCATACTCATGGCGGCCGCATTTTATGTCTCAATGTGGTTGCCAAGCAGATAGCAGGTGCTTTGACATCTAGCAGTTGGGATGTCAAAAGGGAGAGACTATATCACATGCTGAGTGACTGGGGCAAGAAGCCAGATATTATTGCCATAAAGCCCAATGGGTCTGCGATAATCTTGGATGTCCAGGTTGTCAGTGGCAGCGTGGACATAGAGCAGACCTGGTGGGCTACGATAAGTAAATCTTCCTTTCATCCTTCTCTTCTTCCTCCTCCTCCTGCGAAATCCTTCATCCCTAGAGCGGGTGTCGAGTAAACCTGGACATCCTCCCCACTTTATTTTATTTATTTATTTCATTTTAGCGAATTTTTGAAGAAAATTAAGCTATTGCTCTCGCCTCAAAATTTGTAGAATGTGAATTTTTGAAAAAAATTTATGCAGAAATCCGTTTCAGGCTATTCTGAATCATATTCTGAAGTTTAACGCATTTTTTTTTATGTATGTATGTATGTATGTATGTATGTATATATGTATGTATATATGTATGTATGTGTCATTCCAGACGACAACTGTCCGTAGAATTGTGCTAGAAACTTCAAACAAATTTTAAAATGTTAAGGACACAAAACGAAAGTTCAAGTTCGTTGGCCAGCATGATCGGATTACATCTTCGGGTTGAAATTTTCAAAAATGTAGTCAACAATTTCAAAATAGCCTGTTTTTGCGATTTGTTGTGCGAAATTATTTTTTCAGCATACTAACATGTGGTATATTCGGAATCAGCGTAAAATTTCCTATAAGAATATGTATCAAGTTTTCAAAAATTTCAAAGTTGAAAAATCAGTCAAAAATCGAAATAATGCCGTTCGCTAGTTGTAAAAATCGGTACCTAATATTTGCATGAAACACTGTCCAAATTCAGATTGAACTACTCTTATGGAAGTATCCCTGTATAACCAATTTTAGAACCATGCTGTTTAAAACGTAGGTAGTAGGTGCTTTAAAAAAAAAAAAAAAAAAAAAAAAAAAAAATGTAATCACAACTGATGAGTTTACTCTGTGCATGTGTTAATAATTTGATTCCATGTTTGTCTATCAAAATCATAAACTAAAATTTCTCAACACGATCAATGGCGACTGAAATGTCGAAGATTTCTTCAAAAATTCGCTCATGGGGTCATGCTGCATGACTGGACTTTTTTTAATTCAATGGTGTGCCTCCTCAAGCCTTCGAGGGGTTTTAAATTAAATAAATAAATAAATATATAAAATAAATGAATAAATGAAAAAAGTGTGTTTGTGTAGTCAATTGGAAATTGGAATTGCAGGATTGGACGGTTAGAGTTAGGCGCCCTGAAATTCTTGGATACGTCCACTTGTACGCCTTATCATTCGAATTTCCCCCTCATAGGGTTCGAGGATGGCGCATAGAAGTAATCATCACTCCTAGGAGACGTAGTAGAAAATGTGGTTCAGACCAATTTCCTGGCAGACACAGAACCCGCTACACGAGGTGTCTGGAACTTCACTTTTTCTTTAAAAATGCACCTCGCACTGTTGCTTAAGTAAAAGTCTTCTAAGAAGACTGTATTATAATTCAATTGTTTCTGTACCTAAAGATGAGATAATGTTTTAATTTAAAAATAAAGATTGATTATTCATTTGCAGCTTGAAATCCTCGTTTTAATTTTTACTTAAAATATTAGATTAATTGACAGTACATAATACAGGGGGAAGTAGATGTGTAAGGGAAACATTACAAAGAAGGTACCACCGAGACGATTTAGTATCTTTGAAAATTAGAGTTATAAACTGCTTTTTACAGTTGCTCAATTTATAATATTAGTTCATTTGCAAGTAAACATTTTCCCGTCTTAGAATAGAGATTAAAATTTGATAAACGTCAAAAATAATTCTTCCTAGTTTGTTGATAGTACCCTAGGACCAAACAAATGGGTAATATAACGCAGAACAAACAGTGACTGATCAAACTTCTTCTGTTTAGCTTTTGACTAGATTAGAGGCTACAACTAACATTATGATCCCATCGCCGAATACTAACATTGCTTCCACATCAAGTAGTGTAAATCATATTATAAAATTAGTTTTGGAAAGAATTATGGTCTCATATTATCTTGAGCAGGGGTCTCCAACCTACGGCCCGTGAGCCACATCCTCCAAAGCAGATTTTGACTGGCCCTCGGAAAAATTACAAACTGAAGAAAGATTTTCTTATTTGAAAATATATTTTCCTTAAAATACTTTTACAGGTAACTATGAGAACAGTAATCGTCTCTATTTTTGTCCCTTCCGTTCTCGATGTGTTAGTTATCTGTAAACCAGCAGCGATCAGCCATTCAGCGATCGATGGTCAGTGTTTTGCACGGACTGTACTGTGGAGTTGGAAGGGCCGAAAACTTACCCCGACTGTACCTAAGGCAGGACTAAAAATAACTCATCATGTTATATTAAAAATGTATGTGTATTTGAAATAATCATTGAAATTTTTAGTGAAAGTAGACCTATGTAAAAATCATTAATAATTGTCTTACTTAGGTCTGGTATATTTTGTTCACAACATTATTTTTTAACTATCTTAAAAGAACATGATTTGAGTTATCCAACAACAAAGATATATAAGGGAATATAGCTACTTAGAAAACTAAGACCAGAATATATCAATAACCACCACTGAGCACTCTCTATTAAAACAAAATTTCGTGAATGTTGGGGGGGGGGTGGGGGTGGGGGGGGGCTCGGAAAAAAAGTGCTGGTTTGAGAATTATGAGTAAAAACATCATGTTTTGGAACTATGGGCTGGTAATTTTTAAAATAAAGTTCAACTGATTTCATTTTAAACAAAATATTAGTATATTGTTGGCCCGCCTTGTCTCAAATATTTTATAGTGTGGCCTTTCAGTAAAAAATGTTGGAGACCCCTGGTCTTGAGCGATGCTTGTATCAGTTACTAAATAAAACGAATTGCAAGGGTGCAATTGAGCTTTTCCTGTCTAAGGCCATGGATATTGTTATTTTTCTAACAGTATTTTTCAGCCTCCTGGGGTCCCTTGGAATATTATGAAGGGATAGGATTACCAGATACTAACTTGTAATAACTGTAACGGGCTAAAAATATTTGATACCTCGACAGGAGTTCGAACTCGCGTCGTCACAACTACGAGAAATTATTAATAATTTCCCGCAGTTGCGACACTCTAACGACCAGAGCTAAGAGGCCAGGGTGACCAAACCTCTTCGACTGTGAGAGATATTTTCCTGGAGCGTAACATTTCCCGGAGTCAAATACCAGCCGTCTCGGCTGGTTTGGGGTCGAACAAATGACTAAGTGAAACTGCAGGCCGCTGGCTCAGCAGATGCTCGCTGGAACAAGTCAGCAGTCGAGCGAGGTCATTGTCACGGTGTGTTTTGACTCAAGTGAGTGAGGAAATGAAAGGCATAACAACAGGAAATGTGATGTTTACAGTCTTTTGGCTCGAGAGGGATTTAATTAATTATTGTTTCGTATGATTTTCGGGTCCTATTTCGGCTGCGCCACTGTAACGGGCTAAAAATATTTGATACCTCGACAGGAGTTCGAACTCGCGTCGTCACAACTACGAGAAATTATTAATAATTTCCCGCAGTTGCGACACTCTAACGACCAGAGCTAAGAGGCCAGGGTGACCAAACCTCTTCGACTGTGAGAGATATTTTCCTGGAGCGTAACATAACATACAGAGTAAATGCAAACTCACACACTAAATCTCTGGGGTAATTCGGGAAAAATGTGTTGAGTGAAAAAAACCTACTAACGAGAACATGTACCTATTTATTCAATTTATTAATTTTTCTAAAAAAAGAATAAAAGGAAAATGACGTCACAAAACTAGTTTTAATATTTCAGCTGCTGCCTAGTTCGAATAACAAAAGAAAATTATGAATGAAGGGTGGCGCCTTGATTGAACCAGGTGACACATCGACCTCCGTGTATTTGAGTTCTCGATCGATTTCAAGTGGTACACTGTTCGAATCCCAGGGTCAAATTGTGCTGTGTGAATCTTCAGTTGACCAGCCTTTCGGTTTTGTCCCAACTCAGTAAGTCAGTTTTGTCCAGCTCAGTAAGTCCTCAGTCCTCAGTAACTTTTCGATTGTCCAGCCTTTTGTCAGAAGAGGCGTCGGCGAGGCGGAGGCATGGTCTAGGCATGATCGATTTAGCACTGGCAACTTCTCTTTAATGTGAGGGGCACTGTCAGCTCCTAGAGAGGAGATCTTAATCTCTCCCATAAGTGATTGACAACTCAGCTGACCCAAAGTCAAGGCCAATGTCAGGATCGGATCGTCGAAACACAAGAAAGGGTGATTAGCGTACATACATCTCAACGCCACATTATGAGTTTCTTTTCCGGATCGACCCCAGATAAACGACCTATTCACTGAACTTGGAGCACAGATCTAAACTAAGAATTGACATGGCTTTACAAAAAGACAATCAGTTGGTTGGCAGTATAACAACAGCACAACTGATTGAAACTATACACTCAGTTCTTGTCGAAAATAATGTAGCAACAAAAGAGGATGTTGGTTTATTAAAGCAAGAAATCGTTGAACTGAAAAACAAAACAAATCAATGAAATAAGAAGCTGATCAACCCCGTGGAAAATTAGAAGTTATTGGTAACGGGAGTTGTCAGAATAACCTGATTTTAGTGGAATCAAGATTCCAGATGTTACAACCAATGTCAAGACGCTCGAAATTGAAAGATTCATAAATGTCAATCTAAAATTGGAGGAGGTAAGTGCATTGTACGCGCTTTTCGCTTGGAAAAAGAAATGTCTCAAGTCCCATTTTGGTCTGAATTTTCTCGTAATGATCATGCTGACCTGGTTATGAAAATTCCAAACTCCTTCGGAATACCCCATTTTCTACAGCCAACAAGATTACTGCGAAGATGCCAGACGAATAAGGAATGAACTGCTTTCCATTTGCCAGTGACTTCGAAGTAGGAATAAATCACCTAATGTGTCCAACTCACCGTCAACAGTACAGGTGAATCGTATTGTATTCAGAGGGAAGGCTGGGAAGGGTCCATTGGAATAGAAAAGAGAGGACAGAACTCAAAGCTTCAGTCAATCTCTGGTGGTTTGTCGTGACATAATCAACAAACTACTGGCAGATGGATCTCACAATACTTCTAAAAAGCGCGGCCTGACTAGGAGCAGTGTGAAAGGAATAATAATCTGTCGATGACCAGCTTTCCCAAACAGGTTCCCTCAACTTGCCATTAAGTAGATTTAAACATACTATCAATTTCTGTGAACCTTTTGGTATATATATAATTGGAGGTTGAGTTTGACCAAACTAGACTTGAGTGGTTTTTTTAAAATTATGTGTTAATCATAATCATCCACAACATTTCTACTCAGGGGCTGGGTCCTAATCATGTGGTACAATTGGCTTGAATGTGGTGGAGGGTCTTTCACCAAGTGAAAGAATATAATATTAGTTTTAAATGTGAAACATTCAACAACTTTAGCAAACCTTTAGATACCTATGTAATTCAAAGTTTGCTAAAGTTGTTGAATGTTTCATATTTAAAGCTAATATTATATTCTTCCAATTGTACCACATGATTAGGACCCAGCCCCTGGGTAGAAACATTGTGGATGATTATGATTAAAACATAATTATAAAAAAAACCACTCAAGTCTAGTTTGGTCAAACTCAACCTCCAATTATATACTCTACCTAGACATAACCAGCACTCAGTATATATATAGAAAAAAGAGAAAGGACAGAAGGAGTGATTCGATAAGGTTATATATATATTGTGTGTGTGTGTGTGGAATTGTCAAGGATTACACAATTTCATTGATGAATCCTCAAATATTTTTTATCTTAACTATGATATTGTATGATTGCTTGAATCGTAAGTAGAAAACAATTTGAATTTAGAGATGGTTATAAAGTTTTTCACTCGCTCGGAACATGCTCATCTTTATGGTGGACCTAGCAGTAGCATAATCAACTTTTTTCGTAGCCAACTTAGGATTCTGGAGATTGCGAGACAACGGATTTTTCCGAGTGTGTTATTGGCCAAAATGAATTTATTTTGGGTTTATGTAAATGGGGTAAATGTTGGGGTCGTTTATATGTAAATGAAGGGGTTTTGAACGAAATTGCGGAGGAGTTCGGGGACTCTGAATTCTCCTCGTAGTCTACATTGTAATGCCTCCGTAGTAGTGGGTGGAGATTGGTACTCTCGCATTGGCTCACTGAACCCGGGTTTACGTGACGTTTTTGATGAAACCAGATTAAGAGATAATCGTATTTCACAGGATCTAACAGTAAACAAAAATGGAAAAACTCTTAATGAATTGATAGAAGAAAATTGGTTTTTCGTGCTCAATGAAGTCTATAAATTATGAGAATGGCGATTTTGCTTTCGTTTCACATCAAGGGCGAAGCTGCGTCAACCAGGTGTGGTTGGATGTGAACAAATTTCACAACAGGTGTGGTTGGATGTGAACAAATTTCACAACAAAAAAGACCTTTCTGATCTAACATTGTTTTTTAAAAACTAATCCCCCCAGGAAGTGGGGCTTCGGCAGGGAGACGAAAATTAAATTCAAAATATCAAATTCAAAATTGTAAAATATCTAGTTATCTCGTCTCCCTGAAGAAGGCCCAGTTCCTGGGGAGAAACGTTGGAGATTAATAAAAAAAACCAATTTAAGGACAGAAAGGCTTTTTTTTTGTAAAAACGGGTTATAATATGAACTGTCCAAATAAAGAAACGTTGGATGTGAACACAGTTCATTTCATAGACAATTTCGAAGTTCGTGGTTTTGGGTTTGGATCCAACTATTTGCCTGTAGTGGTTACTTCCAACATAAGTAGTCCTTCTATGGTCAACCCACTAGTTCGCTCCGACTATGACCCGGAAATGAAATTTAGTTGGAACCCCTCGAAAGAAAAGGCTTTCAAGGACAAAATGTCAGAGATGATACCGAACTTGGATGTTTCTGATTGTAGTCCCTAAAATAATAAAGCAGCTTGCGACGATAGGATTATGATTTATGAGGAGCATAAATATCTTCTGGATGGTTAGATAGACTTTTTAAACAATATTTTGTTGTTAGATACCCCCCCTCCCCGATTCGAATTCGAATCTTCCTTTTACACAAGAAAGGCAAAAAAAAAAAAAAAAGATACAACAAACTACTGCGGGATACTACTCTACTTAATTTTTTTAACTAAATACTACTAAATCCTGACACTTTGGCAGCTAATCATTAACATTCGGCAGCAAATCTGGGCTTCGAAAATTCGTGATAGTTAATGATTTGCTGCCGAAGGGTCAGAATGGTTTCCGAAGAGGGAGTAGTTACGTGGACAATATTTTTGTTTTGCAGTCTCCACTTGAGTCTCCACTATAACTTCCTCGTATCCATAACAAGAATGTAATGATCACTAAAATGATTTAAATAATCTTAAAAGATTCTTTGAATTCCTTGAAAGTAATCGAAATCAGTATGAAAGCTGTAGAATCCATGCTTGTTTAAAGGGTATGAGATTCGCGCTTGCGCTGCCGCTACTAATGATATGATCGTGAATGATTTGAGGATATGATCGTCAAAATGCACTGTGACAATGATTTCACTCAACTGACGTCTTCCAGCGAGCAACTGCTTGACTCCAGGCAAATGTTATGTGGAGAAAAACTCCTGCAGTCAAAGAGGTTCGATTAATTGGCCTTGAAAGCTGAGTGGTGTAAATGGCAGTCTTTCTGCGCTTCTTTCGAGAAAAGTTATGTTCAGCACGTAATGTTCAAGTTTTGTAATTTTTTGACCAGCACAGTAAGAGCTCTCACGCCATCACGTAGAGGCATCATTTTTCGCTTGGTTTGAGCCCCACGCACCCCAAATGTTAATTTCAAATACATTAAATTTTTTCGTTAGATTTTTGCTATCAATGAAAAAGATTGGGTTCAATAGTGCCCACGTCCGTATCCTCTCTGACAGCCAAGCCTCGACAAAAGCATTAATGGCCCCAACCATCTCTTATAGGGTGGTCTGGTGTTGTATGCAAACCCTCAACACCCTAGCAAAACACAACCGGGTCTGCCTGGAGTGGGTGCCAGGGCATAAAGGTATTACTGGTGGCTCCCAAACCCCTTTTGTAGGGCCTGAGCAAGCAGTTGGCTTACCAAAAACTACCTTCAGAAGGATCATCAACATGTTGATTGACCAACAGACCACAAGAAGATGGTCCAATATTGAGGGACATGTCCACAGCAAGCTCATGGTGGGCGAACCTAACACCAAACTTACTGAGGGACTTCTCAGGAAAAACCGTAGAGAACTTAGAACAATAGTCGGCCTTATAACCGGCTTCGCACCCCTTCGTTTTCACCTACACCGCATAGGGGTCACACAAAACTCAACCCTGTGCAGACTATGCGAGGAGACAGACGAAACAGTATTCCACATAATCTTCGAGTGGACTCACCTATCGCAGATTTGAACTCTTTGGGGCACAAACCCCAATGATGTCTATTAGAAGCGAACAATTAATCAAAGGCGTTGAGGATCAAAAGCGGATAACTCCAAAATTTCAGAAATTGATTTTTTTGAATTTTTCACAAGTTCAGATAGGTAATTATACACCACAGAAACCTCAGGATCAAAAACGGACAGGAACCACGAGAAATCTGGCTTCAAAAAGTCGTGTTGGTTTCAAAAGTGGATAACTCCATGTTCCTCTAGAGTCCGCTAGGCTCGCAGCTGTCGCGCACTCCGTTATCACCGCTATCACCGTTCTCTGATTAGCTCTAAACATCAGTGTCAGTCAAGTTTTTTGTGCAGTTTTCTACCAATGTATTAGTGAATAAGCAGCAGTTTTCGTCCGGTCTTTTGTTCGTCCAGTTTTGTGAGAAGTATTACTACCTTTATAATAGTGATTAGCAGCGGTTTCTGGAGGATATAATCATGGACGTGAGCATTGTGGAAGAGCAGGAGAACCCGAGAAAACGCCCAAGAAACGTCGAGCACATATGAATTTAATCTGTGATTGCTTGAATTTTTGTTTACCAATATTTATAGGCGCCTAGCTAATACCTTCCTAATTTTTTTAAAGAGAGTTTATTCTAGTGATTAGTCATTCGTCCTGTATTTTCTTCTATGCTGTAAGCTCAAGTCGTTTTTTGTGATTATGCTGTTTAATGAGACTGAAAAGCTGTGATGTTGCTGTGATCGCTTTGATTCTTAGGGTTATCAATGACCAATGCCTCCCTTCAAGACTGTCCTTTGGATTCTGAATAGTTTGATACCTTCCTTCCAGTGTTTATCTAAATTACAGACAAAATACTCAACTAGCGTGTTTTTTCATTATTCAACCCCCTCCCCTACTCATGATGTTGGATAACAATGGAATTCGAAAGATTAATTCAAGCTGGGGTGTTTTGCAACGATTCAAGGACTTTTCTGGGTAATCTGAGGTATTTTTGTTGGTATTTAGTGGTATACGGCGCCCGTTTAGTTTCAAAAACGGATAAGCGCCAATTTCAGTTTCAAAACCGGATAAAAAATGTTGTTTTCGGGCCATATCTCCATGGTAACGGGTTGAATCGCAGCAATGTTAGGGGGGGATATAGTTGCTCATACTGGAGGAGGTATATTCACTTTTAAGGGATGAAAAATTTCACGGTACCCAATGAGAGACCAGAACGTTTTCGGCCTCTCCTGTAAAATTTGGTCTTGTGGAGTTATTCGCTTTTGATCCTAAACGCCTCCTAGTTGGCCTTATAACCGGTCACACAAAACTCAACCCTGTGCAGACTATGCGAGGAGACAGACGAAACAGTATTCCACATAATCTTCGAGTGCCCTGGACTCACCTATCGCAGATTTGAACTCTTTGGGGCACCAACCCCAATGATGTCTATTAGAAGCGAACAATTAATCAAAGGACTTACATCCCTCACCAGAGGGCTGAATCTCTTTGATTAAACGCAAAACTCTCAGAAAAGTACAATAAGCCACCAGGCTTCCGTGCTTGGGGCCCAAAATAACCCCACCCTCAGAGTTTTTCTATACATCTACATCTACATCTTAGTTAGAAATCCCTGACCCCCACTCTTTTCGAAACACGTCATTATACAGCTATTCTGGCTCTGTTCCAGTGTGCTTATAATCCAGCTTATTAGAGGTTCGTTCGGCTAAGGATTCTGAACGGCTCGGGACTGACCACGCCCCCTTTGTGGCGTTCGTTTAGGCGTAGGACTCGTCCAGTACCGACAGTCCGCTGTTCGTTTAGGCATCCATTACCGTCCAGGACCAGTTCAACCAGTCCTGAGATTTTCGTTGGGACCGATAGTCCGAGACATGCGCACTAGATATTTTTGCTTATCACATCGTCTTATCATCGTTTCACTTGTCATCTAAATATTTTTGTTTACTGTTTGCGTGTGTCGTCTTGTCATTTTTGTTAAATAATTTTGAGTTAGGATCATTGACTCAGATTTTTACGAGTCCGATGAAGTTTCGGAATATAATAATGTATACCTAGTCACTGAATGCAACTAAAAATTTATTGGTTTTCTCTTGATGTTTTTCTCATTTTCATAAATGATGGTAGGTAGGTTGGTACCTATTATACTAAATTTATGTTAAATTGTCCTGATATGTGAGGTTTTTGTGTGGAAAGAAGTATAACTATCAAATTCGTAAACGTTTAAAAATCTACACTGAAACTCTAAAAACGAGAGAAGACAACAGACAAATAGGTATCGTAAAAAAATACATTAAAAAAAATGAAGGGAAGGTTGCAATGTTGGCTACCAGTTCAGTACGAGTTCAGAAGGCGTTTGGTTAAAAATGGTACCGAACTGATCCTATCCCCTCCCTTTTCAGAATGCCGTCCCGTCCTGAACTCGTCCAGAATCCTTAGCCGAACGAACCTTAGATCATCATTATAGGTACTACTCCTATTCTTTCACTTACCTGTAACAGCTTCTAGTGGCATGACAATCTCGCCATATTGTCGTCTCGACGTCAAATTCTTAAGGGTTTCCACACCCCCTGTCAGCATGTGAAGGTGATTGAGAGTTGTGATAGCGGATGTCAGATTTTTTTTCGCACAGTCCAACTGCTTTATGTCACGCGTGATTTCCCGCACCGTTTCTTCACTCTGTTCTGCTTTGCTCTTGATGTCAGTGATTTGTGAAAACAGTTGCTTCATGACCTGGAAGTGTTTAGAAATACAAGCAATCAATAACCAAGTATTTTTTCATCCTCACAACGAATTCCATGTTTTAGCCCTGTGAATGGCAACGAACTATTGACATGTTTTAACAAGAATGATACCATTACAAGTTCGTTTTGAAATAACAAGGGATTCCGCGCTGTGTACTTGGGAAAAAGAACTAGTGTAAGGCTTTACACTGATTTGCACATACCTATGTATGCATTATTTCAATGTAAAACCATTAAAGATCATTATCATTCATTTAAAACACTCGACGGTAGCCGTACACCGGCCCGTGGTTCCCTCCCTCCTCCTACTGAATGGTGGAGTACTGTGATTGTCTCCTGAATCGATAGATGAATCGTAGTACATAGGCCACGATATCGGTCTTGTGAGATGAAGGTCTTGGGTTCAAACCCTGTTAGTTGGTCTTTTTTTTTTCTCTCGTAAAACTCCCGAAATATAGTTCTAAAACGTCATTCTGACCTGCATGTCCAACTAATTTGAATTTTCACTAAGGGATTGACAACTTGATGTTATGTATTTTTGAGATGCGAGCTTGCGAGCATCCAGATAACCAAACTATACACATCATTCTGATCTACATGCCCAACTAATCTGCATTTTCACTAAGGGATTGACTACTTGATGTTATGTCTCTTTGAGATGCGAGCTTGTGAGCATCCAGACCACCAAACTATACACATCATTCTGATCTACATGCCCAACTAATCTTCATTTTTTGTAAGGGATTGACTGGTACACAATCTCCTCACCAATAAATCTATTTTTTCTTGGGATACGGATAAATCCGTAGATTTACCGGTCGGAGCCTATTCTAAAGGGGAGACTAGCGCCGCTGCGCGGCGGAGGAGGAAGCCACAGGCCGGTGTACGGCTACCGTCGAGTTTTAAAACCATATAAAGATTGTTAACAATATGATGGCTCTGAATAATTTGAAACCATGAAGATTATTTACAAGTCTCCCAGAGAGGTTTTAGAGGAGATGTACGGAATTTTTCAGCACATTAATTTTGTTATGTTGAATGAATTGGTGGATGAAAAAGACCAAAGAGCGATAATGGATCGACTACCTCTGCACCTTTGGCGGTGGTAGGAATCCGCATCTAGCTTTTCTTTTACGAGGCGTACAACCTTATCTATGCAAAAATCTTCGATTTCCTGCTCCACGTTGGCCAACGCAGTCACCATCATATCATGTTTTTCTTCCATCTTACGAAGAAACAGGTTTTCTTTTTCAATTTCCATATAGTCCTCCATAATTTTGTTTAATGCCCTTGTCATTGTATTCAAGTTTCCGCTCACAGTGGACCACAGTTCCAGAGACCCAGCAGGTACCAATATAATTTACAATAGCCCTTCTCTCTTCAATGAATTGGGCTCTGCAGAATAATTCCTGCCTCCTATTCAAAAGAGACCTCGAGGTCCAAGCAAATGCCCCCCCCCCCCCCCCCCCCCCGACTGGGGTCGGAGTTGGCTGCATTATTTAGGAATTATTGTCAGCCTTTGCTTAATGAATCACATAGACTTTTTCACTGAGAGACCGAATGGGAAAATATTCCCATTAAGTACTGTCCACCAAGCCCTATTCTGTTGGCTACAGTTATGAAACAAGATCGAGTCGGGATTCTTGAGACTTTTCCTTCAATATTCACGTTTAATAATGACGAAATCGAACACAATTATTCAATAACTGCACATTATTTAGGTGAAACTTCACGTGAATTGAACATGCTAGCATGAACTACGCATCTGCTTGACATTACATAAAAAATCATAGTTTTAGCTGGAATAAACCACTTAAACGAGGAGCTGCCTTAAAATTAACTCCGCACTGGTCGACAGCTCGAACGCGAATATTATATATTATATATATATATATATATAATATATATATATAATATATATATATATATATATATATATATATATATATATATATATATATTTGTTACGATTAAATGTATGTGTGTTATGGGGTAAAACTAGTTAATTAAAGTGTAAAACTCGATTATAACGTAGTTGAGGGATCTGCAAGAGTTTCCATTCGATCCAGCGAGAAAAAATACATAGAAACCGACCCCATACTCGTTGGTTCATGGAGGGTCATCTTTCGAAAAAACGAACAATTTCATTGAAAAACCCACATTTTTTAACATTAAAACATTATTTTCTCCCCTAATTAACAAAATAAAAGTAAAATTGACTGAACCATTGGAAATAGAATTAGATGAAACAGTTTCCATGAGATTTGCCAGTTTCCAGGATTCTTTTTAAAAGAGTAGTAAAGTTTTAAAGATTTTCAGAAATATTATTTTTTCAAAATCGTCAATGTTTGAGCTGGTGTGAGGGTCTTCGGATGGTACTTTTTAAGAACCCAAGTACACTATTCTTATAGGAAATTTAATGCTGATACCGAAAATGAGGTTGAAAGTTAAAATTAAATGAGGCAAAGTGGAGAAATCCGAGTTTAAAATGAAAAAACACGGTTTTCCTGAAAAAACCTTTAAAAAATCATATCTCGAGTACGGATTGAGATAAAAATATGCGATTGGCGGCATTTTACTCCATTTTTGATGTAGTTTCACCCAAAATTTTTTTTGCATCTGCTAGGGAATCACCCTGTATATATATAACACAAAAAATCAGATTATACATTAAAACGAAAAAATATACGCCCCTTTTAGCTCAAGACTTCTCTCCATGCCCCATCGTCTCCACACTCACCTCTGCTTCAGCCATTGCCCTCAGCACTAGCCTCAGCCTACAGAATTAAATTTTTATAGCCTATGGAATAAAAATCTAGAGACGGTGAGGGGATGGGTAGTATGAACCTCTCCCAGCTTCATGTAAGCAACCTGGGGCTGGAGTGGTGGCTAATCACCCCGCCCTAGCTTTATTATAAAAAGGCAGTAATATACCATAGTAAAGAAATTTCATCTGCAGAACTCGTCGATTGCCTACATTCCTTCAGCAAAGTCGCGAAGTTTTGAACCATCTATTATAAATTCAGTTGTGTATGTTATGATCACAACGTAAGATGGCCTATATTGGTCTCTAGAGACCTTGAAATTAGAAGAGCGGTTCCGAAGTTAAATTAGGTACCAAGTTAGATACTTCTGTATTATGTTAGGTACTGTTATATAAGAATATAATTGCACAGTAGCTGGGAAGTCTTTGACTTATGACTGACGATTAACAGGACTAAACCCCTACTTTACAATGCATTAGGTACATGATCTGCATAAATAGTTTTGTAGCGAATTTTTGAAGAAAAGCTATTGCAATGACTCACGAAATTATGAAATAATTGTTTCTTCGAAATTTCCTCCATGGAATTCCATTTTGAGGCATGTGTCATTCTAGAATACCATGGTACTCACAACAAATCTATGGAAGGAAAACAAAATGGGTATTTTTAGCCATTTTTACCAAGATGGTTTCACAAGAGAATCTTTGATAAACTAGATAGCCTTTCCCATCAGGCTTATAAAGGGACAGAGCGAGTGATACAGGAACGAGCAGAATGGCCTGCAACATCAGAACATGTACTGGAGTAGGTATACATCAGTAGACACGAAAAGTTCACCCAGACGGTTTAGTGAACCCTGAAAGAAGTTCAGCCACTGATATTTTGGGACCGTTACTCCTGGCTGGGGGGAAATGATTCTGTGACCTTCATTGATTGATTCACTCGATGGCTAGAATCTTTCCAAGTAGCAGACACCACAGTGGCAGAGGTTGTGGCAGGAGCTGGTTACCCAGGTGCGGTGTATCTTTGACGAAAACAACAGACCAAAGGCCTCAGTTACAAATCCAACTAATGATAGAACTGTGGAACAGATTTGGTACCCAAAGAATTCGCTCAACTGCTTACCACCCTCAAGCTGATGGGACTACTGGAGTGATGACATCAAATCTTAAAGGAGCGAAGCAAATGTTTGAAGAACAAGGGCTGGGTGGATAGTTTGCCCAGTATCCTATTGCGCCTATGAAAGCCAGTGCACATAGAATTTGATGCGTCAGCGGCTGATCTGGCTTTTGGCTACCTGCAGATTTTTTCAAAGAACCAGAAAGCCTATCACCATCAGTGTAGGCAAGGCTCCTGAGGGCACATGCGGGAAGGCATTCAATGCCATCAACGAGGACGCAAATCAGCGAAATACATCCCAAAAGATCTCGCAGCAGCTAAATATCTTTTTTCACGAATTGATGGGCTAAAGTTTTGAAGATTTCATGTTATGTGTTGTTGTTTTTATTTTATTTTTTGTTCATTTTATGTTATTTTTTGTTGTGTTAGTGTTTGGATTTGAATGTGTTTTGTGTTTGTTTTTTGCTGTTATTTTGTGTTGTTGTTTTTATTTTATTTTTTGTTTTCTGATTTTAGAAAATAAAAAACGGTCTAACTTGAAGAGCACAAATATAACTATAAAATACTCCTAAAAGTATACTGCACGGCCAAGAGATTTGTTCCACAAACATATGAGACGTTTTGACATAATGGGGGGAAAAAACATAGTGATGGTTTTTTAAAAATTGTTTTGCCACAATCATTCTACCTCAAACATGTTTTAAATAGAAAAGTAAAGCTTAATGTATTATTTCTCAATTACAAGAAATTTGGTGTTAATTGATTGATTTTCATTCTCAAAACATTACCCACCTTATGAGCATCTTTTAATGCCGCTCTTCCATCCATTCCAGCAGTTGTTTGCCCTCTCACCACTGAACTGAAAAACAAATCGTCGTTTAGTAGTTTTAGTGGAAAATATAGGTGTCACAAAATGTTGAAAGCAACTGTTTAGAACAGTTTTTCTATTTAAAAAAAATCATTTTTGAGACACTGAACAGCGAATAAGATTTTAAATGCTTAAACACCACCATCTCTTCTCACCATCACCTCTTCACGTCTTCATATTTTTTTGTTTCTCCATCCTTATTTTCATCAACCCTGGCCAGCGATAAGTAGTAATACAAAACCAGTCATGCAGCATGATGGTAAGAGTGAATTTTTTCAAATCATCGTATTATATTTATGATACTGCTTTCGAAATTTGAGCACTGAGCTCAGAGAAATGGTTAACAATGTATTTAATTGAATTTATAAAAAAAATTATTCTCAATTATAACCTACTTAATCAATAACAGATTCTGGATTTCAAGCATTTATTTGCAGTTTTTATCAATTTTAGCGAATTTTTGTAGAAAATGAAGCTATTGCAATGGATCCAAGAAATTTCTCCATCAACATTTTCAAAATTCAAAAGTAGTATACAGATATGAAAAAGTCCAGTCATGCAGCATGACCCCATGAGCGTATTTTTGAAGAAATCTTCGACATTTCAGTCGCTATTGATCGTGTAGAGAAATTTTAGTTTATGATTTTGATAGACAAACATGGAATCAAATTATTAAAAATAATTAGGAGGACTACTCATACTTTATTATTATTAAAATAATCTTGTAGATTTAAAGACAAATGTAGGTAAATATTCATAGATTTCGATGTCCAATGAAGTCAGTATTGAAGGCAGTTGAAATCTTAACCTCCTGTCATAACATCATCAAATCTTGACATAAAGTAAAATAACATACCGACGTCATATGAAAGAAACGTATTTCCACAGCCAATCGATGATGAGGCTTTATATTACGAGTGATATAAAGTCAGTTGCATTCGAATCTAGTATCCTACAGCAAGAAATTGACAGACAAACTGTAGTCTCTGTAGGTTTTTTTTTTTTTTAACAAGCACCTACTACCTACGTTTTAAACAGCATGGTTCTAGGATTGGTTATACAGGACTACTTCCATAAGAGTCGTGCAATATGAATTTGGACAATGTTTCATGCAAATATTAGGTACCGATTTTTACAACCGATTTTTCAACTTTGAAATTTTTGGAAACTTGATGCATATTCTTATAGGAAATTTTACGCTGATTCTGAATATACCACATGTTAGTATGCTGAAAAAATTATTTCGCACAACAAATCGCAAAAAACAGGCTATTTTGAAATTTTTGAAAATTTCAACCCGAAGATGTAATCCGATCATGCTGGCCAACGAACTTAAACTTCCGTTTTGTGTCCTTAGCATTTTAAAATTTGTTTCAAGTTTCTAGCACAATTCTACGGACAGTTATCGTCTGGAATGACACATACATACATACATTAAAAAATGCGTTCAACTTCAGAATATGATTCAGAATAGCCTGAAACGGATTTCTGCATAAAATTTTTTCAAAAATTCACATTCTACAAATTTTGAGGCGAGAGCAATAGCTTAATTTTCTTCAAAAATTCGCTAAAAGCGTCAAACTCAGGGATTCGCTTCAGAATACCTCAAAACGTATTATAACATAGAAAATGTTGAAAATTTTACTTAAATTTTTTGGATTCATTCCAATAGTTTCATTTTTGACGCAAATGTAACCCACGTATTCTGTAACTAATTTCGATTGAAAGTTCCTCTTAGAAAAAAAAAAAAAACGGGGTGTCTCACGCTATATCCTGAAAACTTCACCCACGTATTCTGTAACTAATTAACTACCTTGATTTTGGGAGTAAACTAAAAATTGAGGATGCCGTTGGAAAGAGCGTTAAATTTGATTTTGGATAGTCCACCTAACGTGCTAGATTATGCAGGTAACATAGTCAGAAATCTACCCCAAAGTTAAAAACTAAAATAGAATAAAATAAATAAAAAATGAAAAACTACGTATTTTTTAACCTGCTAGACGGCATGAATAATCCCAAGGAATTCTCGCGCTTGCTACAGGAAAACCTTCCATAAACTGTCAGCTTTTGAATGGTATATAGTAGGTTCCAAAACTATCGTCCAGTGAAAGTGTTTTCCGGCAGACCCCTCTCAATAACACTAGGAAGGAGGGAAGGGGCTCTCTGTGAGAGGAAGGAGACTTTTGGTAATCCAACCCTTTTTGGGTGGCAATATGCTGACCAGGTAAATTCGGGAGCTGTTTTTGTCTTAGAAACCTAATTCGGACATTGTCTTGTCAATCATTGCTCATAATCTCGTGAGCTACCTTGCAACCACAACCCCCTGGATTCCCCTGGCCCAGCAACAACATCCCCTGACATCTCACCCCGCCCATCATATTATCTTCGTGGTAAAGACAGGCAATGTAGGTGATCAATTAAACGAGTAGGTGTCCTGAAACCACAAAGACAACCAATGCAAAATAAAACAATGGTTTTTTAGATCAATGTAAAATGGCTAACAGTGTCAATGGCTTTAGGAACGTCCAGAGCCTTTTCTTTAATATGAACTACAGAAATGACAGTTTGGAGAATTGTCATTCTAGGTCCTTCATCACTGTGTCATCTGTTGATCAAAACCATCTCTGAATGTTATCTCTGACACCAAACACTTCAAAGTTAGATGCCAGAATTCTATGGAAATGGAATGGAATACCATTGGATTCAGCACACAGGACCATGACTCTTCCATAGAATACTTATACTAACATATAGAAGGCGGACTGAACATTAAAAACAGGAAAGCGGTTAGCAGCGCCGCTTTATATCGTGTGGGGGAACAGCAGGCGTGGAGATTTTGACAAGGTACTTCTGTGTCTCTTCATGAAGCACAGGTGTGCCACATTAGGGTGGTTCAAAAAAAAAAAAAAAGTTCTGGGATTTTTGGTCCCCATTGCGTTTTTGCTTCCTCGGTATGTCAGAATGACTCTCCTAAATTTTTAGCAAAAAATATTAATCCTAACCACTTTACCTGGGTCGATTTTTGCCAGTTATCGACTGCTATCGTAAACCAACCTCTAAATTGGGGCCGACGTGATGATTTGAAGGACGGATTTCAATTTTTTTAGGTCTATTTATGGGTTTTCGCATGCGCTGAACACGATGAACCTATTTATTTTACGCTCCGTCCACTAGTTATCCGGTAAACTGGCGGAGGGCACTGCTTGAAGATAAGTAAAAAATCGAAAATTTCACCGAAAATGCTGTCGCCTGGTTAAGAATCGTACTAGAAACATGCTATTATGGTCGGATAAAATGCTTTGGCATGTTCTGAACATGATTCCATTTTTTACTATACTTTTTTACTTCGTTTATCGGCCATAAACCTCAAATTACTTGTAGGGTAATAGACAAATTCACCCTAATTTCACCAGAAATTATGTCGCGTTGATAATTTAAGGTCCCAAAATACCTTGTGCCGATAAAATTTGGTATTTTCCAGGATACTCGATACAAAGCCGTAGGTACAAGGACCGATACAAGGACCTGAACCGGCATTGTACTTATTCGCCAAATATAGTGGCAAAATGGAGAAAATAGCTAAAATTTTCCCATTTTTCTGTAAAATTCCTTAGTTTCCATCGGTTTTCCGGGGTCACATTCATAGTTCTGAATTGTCTGAACTGTGATTGGATTGTTAAATAAAAAAATGATGCAGTATAATTGAAAATAATATGTAATATAATTTTAGTTTCACAAAACATAACATTTTAACGAGAATAACATAACAAAAATATACAAAAAAAAAAAAAAAATTAAACACGATGAAATATCGAAACATAAAAAAAATACCAAATTTTATCGGCACAAGGTATTTTGGAACCTTAAATTATCAACGCGACATAATTTCTGGTGAAATTAGGGTGAATTTGTCTATTACCCTACAAGTAATTTGAGGTTTATGGCCGATAAACGAAGTAAAAAAGTATAGTAAAAAACGGAATCATGTTCAGAACATGCCAAAGCATATTATCCGACCATAATAGCATGTTTCTAGTACGATTATTAACCAGGCGACAGCATTTTCGGTGAAATTTTCGATTTTTACTTATCTTCAAGCAGTGTCCTCCGCCAGTTTACCGGATAACTAGTGGACGGAGCGTAAAATAAATAGGTTCATCGTGTTCAGCGCATGCGAAAACCCATAAATAGACCTAAAAAAAATTGAAATCCGTCCTTCAAATCATCACGTCGGCCCCAATTTAGAGGTTGGTTTACGATAGCAGTCGATAACTGGCAAAAATCGACCCAGGTAAAGTGGTTAGGATTAATATTTTTTGCTAAAACTTTAGGAGGGTCATCCTGACATACCGAGGAAGCAAAAACGCAATGGGGACCAAAAATCCCAGAACTTTTTTTTTTTTTTTTGAACCACCCTAATGTCACATAGTACTGCATAATAGGGGTGTGAAAACATCGATGTTAGAATCGATTTTTTTGGAAAATCGAAAGAATCGATTTTAGGGGGAAACATCGATTAATAATCGGATTTTATGGGTGGTACTGTTTCTAGCCACATTTTATCGTAAATCCTCACGATTTGTTGAAGAAACGAGATGTAAAACTCATGATCGAACGAGATGACGCGAAGTTTATCCAACTCCTAAACTAATGGATAAATACTAGTGGTACAAGGTGTTACAAATTTATCCTTGTTATGAAAATCTGTAAGTACCTTCGCACGTCCTACCTACCTACTTTCTAGAGCAAGCAGGCTCTTGGCGTGATAACTATGTTGTGATTATCTAGCTGTAATCTAGGCGTATTCTGCTGGGCGAATGATGGTTGAAAAATGTAATAATAATGATGAAAAAAGTAATTGTCTTAATCGAATGGAAGAACCAAAATTTATCAATTAGGTATATTTCTATATGTTTCTAGTTCCAACTAGGAAGCTAGATTAGTAATTTGCTCTTTTCCATATTTTCGAATGGTACAAATTTTTAAAATGAATTTTTAAATTTTTACACCTATTAACATATTTATTAATTTTCCACATTTTCATTTTTGAAGAGTGCCTTTTTATTCACCTTGCCCTGTTTGCCTAGTCAGTAGAGATGTTACTGGGCATACCATGGCTTATCCATGGGCATCCCATGAAGTGCTCTTCAGAATTACTTGAAAAAACTAATTGAGCACTTAGAATTACTTAGATTGAGTTTAATAACAGATAACTGTTATTAAAGAGGTTAAATTTCATATGATTTTAATCGATTTTTTGTCCAATAAAATCGATTAAATCAAAAAGTGTAAAAATCGATTTTTTCACACCCCTACTGCATAAGGAATCTCTGGTGGAAGTTCGAGGCACCACCGGCTCAACTGAGTTATGGCTATGATCACTCTGGGGAGGCTGCCAATATTCCACTAACTTCAGGGGAGGGGTAGAACTTATATATTACCAGCTCCCTCCAGTACTACCACAACTATATATGATCCGGATGCTTCTTCCATGCCTTCTGAAATCTCTAGTATACAACCTACTCATGCTAAAATTATGAATAGATTTATACATTATTACATTTACACATTAACCTGGGTTTTCCATTTTACCGTATTTTTGCGTACGGTAATGAGATTAGGTACTACGATATACCTTACGTGCATCAAAATCACCGTACAGTTGGCAACCCTGCCCAATCTTGAGTCGTAAAGTACCTACGTAACTTACTAATTCTTAAACTTGGAACTAAATACGGCGGGTAGAACCAAACAGTGGATAAAATGAATTATGATGATATTTTTAATTAATCAAAAATATCTTGTACAATAATTATCGAGTAGTGCTTTCTTGTTCCTATAAGGATAAAGTGTTATGAAGAGGCCAAGAAAAAAGCCATCAAAATATCTACTTTTAGCAAGTTTCATCGGCAGGACAAAAAGGCACCCTCCCCTTGTACGTCCTGCTGACGACAGAGGTGTATACCTATTATGATGTAGGTATGTTAGGTAGGTACCTTGGTTGTCACGTAATTATGTTATAAATATTTAAATCCATAAATTCAGGCCGTAAGAACTGCAGATAACCTTAGTTATCTTACCTACTCACCGGATTTCTCCATCTATTTTCCGTATTTCCATTTCCATCTTGTTCAAGAATTCATCCAAATTCGTTAAACTCTGTTCTGTTGGGAAAATGCTATTGATGTAGTTGACGGGGTCGAAGTCGGGTTGATCCAATGGATCAGTAGACGGTATGACAAGGTCGATTGCTTTTTGAACGCCTTCAGGAAAGTTGATAATGTCGCTGGACCCCATGTCCGTATAATTTTCATCGTCCACCACGTTCATATTTCCACTAGACCACTTTCTTAGACAGCGCACGTTATTCACGGCATTAGCTTTCAATTTCAACTGATCTAAACAGATTCTTGACACTGACAGTACCTTATCCTTATCAGACAGCTGATCTCACTGTTAACTTCCCAGGCGAGGATCGGGAGAGCACCGATCTTGAGCTGTTCTCTGAAAATTCCGCTAGTAGCGCTGGCATATCCGTTCCACTTATGGTGCGGATCCATGGAACCAAAGCCAGAGTTCAAAACAGCTGAGATAAATTTTAGCTTCGTTCTCAGTGCGCGTTCTAACAGTTCTCGAACTCATGAGAACTGGGACGGGGAGTCCCGGGGAGTTCCGGAACTTGTGGAACCGCGTTCTGCACTGCGAACGATTTCAGAACTTGGAAGTGGAATAACCTGTGTTGTTTGTAACCTCACTCAACTCGTGTTACCTTCAAGTACATATTTTAGCGAATTATCGTAGAAAATGAAGCTATTGCAATGGGTCCAAAAATGTTTGAAAATTTTTTTCATTGAAATCCGTTTTGAGACATTCTGAAACGAATCCTAGTGTTTAACGCGTTTTCATATATGTATACACGCTTGTGTCATTCCAGAAGATAACTATCCTTAGGATTGAGATAAAAATCCCTTTACTACTTACATTTCATTATTATTTGCTGAAAATCGATAAAAGCTCCCCAAAAAAGCTAAAATTCCCAAATCTTTTTTGAGTCGCAGATTATTATTTAGAACGAATTTTGTTGCCATAATGTTGGTTATTACGATTTCAAAGTGTTCTAATTTCAAAACTATGTAGGTACCTAACGTAATATAGGTACTAAGATAATTTACGAGATTCGCTCGTACGATCATGCTGCATGACTGGAACTTTTTTTTGACATACCTTGCCATAAGGACCGAAGTGGTGATGGTAGAGAGTGCTGGCCTGAAAACGGTGGGCTAACTCTTCCGCGAGCCCACGGCTTATTCTAAACTGGTAAACGAACTCTTCGTCGTCAAACCTTGGCACGATTTTCTCAAAAAAATTTGAGTTTCTTGGATGTAGACGAGATCCAACTATAACTTCGATCTCGTCCTCATCGTCTACAAACCACGGAACACCATCGTCGAAATTATCGCTATCTGTACTTGACGAGCTAGTTGACATTTTGAATTATAGAATAGTTTGGTAACGTATAGAGACTGAAAGAGAATGAAATGAAAGAAAGAGAATGAAGCTGAAATTGTTATGATCGATGAAGCAAAATAAAACGAGCGAAATAAAACGATATAAGGTTGTTTAATGAATAAAGTCGATGAAGACGAAAGTTGTTTATTCCACAAGATCCGAAAAATAGTGAAGTGCGCATGCGTTAACTACGTCCTTGCGTTCGAGTTCTCACAGTTCCGAAAAAAAACGGGAACTGTCAGAACCGTTCGGAACTGGGTTCCGAAGACACTGCGAACGCAGAACTCGGCGTTCTTGGCGTTCCGGAACTGGGCGTTCTGGCACTGCGAACGACAAAACTCTACTGCGCTTGCCCAGAACCGTTCCGAACTCCCAGAACGCGCACTGAGAACGAAGCTCATATCTTTAGCTTTATTTTTGAAGATCGACTTTAGTTAGTCAGGTACCTATGAGCTTGGGATTGCTGGTCCTTTTAATCAACAGTATTGTCCGGAGAAACCTTAATACCTAGAATAATAATATACAATACCTATAGACGAATAATATACTATACCTACGTTGTGTAAATCATACTCAGACGGAGAAGCAGTCCCGAACGGTTCAGTACTATGAAAAAACGCTGCAAATTATTTCACAAAGGTTTATTATTTTTTCAATTGAGTATAATCGTAGTTTTAGTTGGCTTGCGTACGTCATAAGGCCCGTCCAGGCTCCTCGGCGTGTCCTATTTCGCGTTGCCACAACCTATACTTCTATAATTATATACGCATGTTTATATTTCTCGATTTGAGCTCCTATCTATTCAAATAGTTATTGCCTTAATAGTATCATTATCTAAGTACGTACGAAAAGTCGAGAGGATAGGTTATTAAATATGCGTAGGAAAAGCATTGGTATTAACACACAAATATGACCTAGAAAAAACATATATTCATGCCTCGAAGGAACGCCATACCCACCACAAGGTGCCATGGCGCCTCCTCTCACTCCACCCCCCTCACCACCCACCGTGACCCCCTGCCAAGCGTGCCAGGCGTGCGTTCGTGCGTAAGTCCTCACTGAAAGCCTTGAAGAAGACACTTTTTGGGCCGTTTTTGGCCCATAGCATCTATGCGAGTAAAGCGATCGGGATGGTTAAACGTTAGGACCAACTAGACCCCAAATGGAGTCTATGTGCGAAAGAACGGGTTTTTAAAGTCAATTCATAGGCCTTTTATGGCCCGGACGGCATCGGCGGACGGCGAACGATTTCAAATTTGGATTCTACGCACCTTGAAACGCATAGTGACAAAGTTTGAGGGGGGGTTATAAAAATTTTTTGCTACACGATCACATAGACTTATTATTGGAAATGATAAACCAAAAGGGAAAATCGAACTACTTGTTCGTGGCGGTACCTTTACGATACTCCTGAGTTAAACTATAGTTCACCATAGCACTCACAGATAGCGTACTAAATCAGACCTATTTAAAAAAGACCCCGACTTTTTTCAAAGTGTTCATCAGCCATAACTTTTAATTTCCTATTAATTGAATTAAATACCAACCCAACTTATCTTGCCTACCTACCACCTTTTTTCCTGGTTGATTACAGAGATTCATTAGACAGGCATTGAAAACAATAAGCCACAAGACCTGCAAGATTGGAAGCCATTAAAGTACCTATTTTGTAAACTATTTGTCCTGCTGTTCCCCTTGTTTCATTGCATTGCCTATATTTTGATTGCCTATTATATTTTATTATGCACGTTCTAGAGGTACCCGTTTTTTACTCAAGTATAATAATTGTTACAGGGACCAGATTTCAACAATGTACAGAAAATCAAGGAAGATCACATCGTGCCATGCATACAAACTTATTACAAAGAACCACTTCTCATTCACCAGGGACACATGCAATGGCTATTTGATTACAAAGGAAAACGGATCAGTGGCGGCCGGTGGTCTGCAAAAGGAGTGGGGCACAAAAATATTTACCTATTTGACAGTCAAGAAGAGCATTGAGGTTTTTCTTCCATTAGTTTTGTTTTCAGTGTGAATTAACTTTGACCTAAACACATGATACATAAATCCCACTTGGGTCATGTCATGCCTTGGGCAACTGTTATGAAAGAATATGGCTACTAAATAATAATAAATCATTATCATTAAATATTATTGATAAATTAATTAGATAAATAAATTGAATTAAAAATACTATCTTATAGGTAGGTACCTACTTACTAGGTATCTAAAAGTTTTAGAATGGACTATATTATTATTAAAAGTACTAAAAATTATCAAGGCTTCAATTCAAATCATCAATTCAACAGCTTCCTAGAGTGTAAAACATAGAAATTAGCTTCAAGAGCCACTCATCTTATCCGAACCCTGGGCATCGTCAAGTAAATGTCCTAAAGAGGCTACATAAGAAATTACAGCTTCCCAGAGTGTAAAGCATAGAAATTAACTATTAAAATGATTTAACCACCGCTTCACAAATCAAACCGTTCTCGCAATATTTGGATCACCTGCTATTAATCGAATCATCGAAACACCAGCTCAATGAAATCATCAGAAATTAACAAGCGGTGCCAATCATGTTCACAATATCAATTATTGAGAATGATCACCTGAGTGTACACAATTATTCAAATAACCTTGCTCATAACTCAGCTTGTTGGCCACGCACTTCGCAGTAGTTAACATTATATGGTTGGATAAATCGAGAGCTTTCGAACGAATGGTCAACGAATTTTGTGGGTTGAAAAACGACGAAGTACCATTTCCCTAGCAACGACTCGGTTGTAAGCTGAAATCATCAAAATATTTTTGTGAGCAATTTTCCGTGACGTTTTTTAGTTTATGTGTCATAGCAAAGACATAAAGAAACTAGTTGATTGTTCTCTACGCAATACAGTGAGTCTATTTTATTTATTGGTATCGCGTGAGCAAGTTTTCATGACGATTTTTCAGTTAATGTGCCAAAGCAAAGACATGAAAATGTCAAAATCAATACCTGACTAAACTTCTACTTACATAAATCCGTCGATGAACGTGATCGATGATTTTTCTTCATTCCACAACATAGAACACATAGAACAACGCACTCCAACTCGACCGACAATACAAAGGATTTTATTACAAAAGATGTATTCAACAACTTAGGTATGTATTCAACAACTTATAGGTACTTATAACAACGCTATAATACGGACTTTACTTTAGATTAGAGTAAATTCTTGGGAACAACCAAACGAACTTAAAGAAACATCACATATTACTTGCAAAGACAACAAAACATAGACGAACGTACCCAACAGGCTAAATCAGTTTGGCTAACGGAATAAACCAAAACTCCTCTAGTGGAAGCGACTCATAACGTAAATTTCATTCTACGGTCTTTAGAAAAGTTGGAAACCCTGTCTGGGGCAGAGCCCCCATAATCATGAGAAATTTCCCGTTATGACCTCTTTTTTCCCGTTCCTTGCCCCGTATTTCCCGTTTCTTGCCCTTTATTTCCCATTTTTTCCCCTTCAAAGTCTAACCTGAATCGACGAAATTTCCCTCTTGATAGAGTGATATCATCGCAAATCGCAATCTACGTACTTTTTCGCTGGTAGATGGATCTTAAACCTCCTTGGATGGAGCGTAAACCTAGTCCTTCTAGCATCCACCTTGGAGCCACAGCATGGAGCTGTTTGTAAAGTCTTCATTCCAGTTTGTTACTTTTTTCCCAAATGTACTGGGGCAATGTCCCGATGCCCCCCTCACGGGCCGCCCCTGCCCCTAATATATTTTATAAGAGAAAATGCAACCAGTTGCACCGATTTCCATGTGGATGACAAGAAAGTTACAGGGATGGTTTTGGGCTATTTAAAATCCTGTAAACCTATTTATTCCTTCATCATGAACTTGGAGAACTTCCTCTGGAGAACTGTAATTATTGCTCCAAAAGATTCTACAGCAGTTCTAACTAACCTTTAAAGGAATTAACCAAAAGATGGTTTTACAGTTTAAATAGAAACACCGCAACAAATCTGGATGAAGGATCAGTCGAGGGTTAGCAATATAGGACAATCAATAGGGTATCTAGAATACTATATGAAATGGTATATGCGTTAATTAGACTGATTGGTTTGATTTGTTTACCATCTCGTGGGAGTTCTGGAAACAGAGTGTGGAGGTCCCTTGTGTCTGGAGGCCCCTCCTACCCTTATCCACCTAGCGTCACACCCCCGAACAACACGCTGGTTGTGTCGTGACTGACGTCGACAGATAGCGTACGTCGTCGTCGTCATAACTGCCCACCCAACTTGGCAGACTTTTTTTTCCAATTATGAATTTGGTATAGTAAAGGAAAATAGGGTATATTCAGGATCAGCGCAAAATTTCCTCATAAAATAATAGCTCATAAAATAGTTTTGATCACCAAGAATCGATTTTAGCGAATTTTCGTAAAAAATGAAGCTATTGCAATGGCTCAGAAATTTTTAAAATCAAAATTTTTGAAAAATTTCTTCATTGATATCCGTTTTGAGGCATTCTGAAACGAATCCTAGAGCTTAACGCTTTTTCACATTTGTATGTATATACATATATGAAAGCGTGACCAGGTTAGGGTTACCAGAAATGAAAAAACACGAATGGAGGACTTGATGGAGGGGAAAACATCCAAATGAAGGACAATTTTTTCAAGATTGAATAAAAAAAAAAAAAAAATCATCATTTCAAATTTATTTCAAAAATATAAACACACAATGTAATTTAGTTTTTGACTGGATTTGAAAATGAAGGATGGACCGAATAGGCTGACTCTCACGGAAAAAAATAAATAAATAAAAAATATATATATATATATATATATATATATATATATATATATATATATATATTTATGTGGTGATAGGATGAAAACACTTTGGTACCTACGTGATATTTTGAGGCCTTACAGGGGGACGAACATCACAAAATAGAGAATATTTTGCCTTATCGGCGTGAAGTAGTAGTGTTGTGCGAGTGTAGAAGTAGGTAGTAGAGACTTCATCAAGAAGTAGGTACCAGACATAGAAGTCTTTACTACTTCACTCGGGCTGACGACGCTGATACAGTGCTGATACTATTGAAATTTTTTAGAGAAATCGCTTCCGAGTCTACCTATAGGTATCAGAAGCATTGTATTCACTTTCGGGAGAAAAAAATTGTTGGTCTCCAAAATCAAAATTTCCACTTACATTCAACGTTTTAGACCACTCTGATCAACTTTGGCTCCGTGTCTGTAAATCCTCGTAACAAGCTTATTTTCCACAGTTTTCATCGGATTTGGATGAAATTTTCAGGGAACGTGCGGGCTATTGTGAAGACGGTCCCCTATCAGTTTCAGTGTCCCCGACTCAATACCTCACTCTACGCACGCGCAAACGTAAATTATACCAAGCATCATTTTCTCACGCCCTAGTAGTTAATCTCACTCATATTTGGACCGTAGTTGGGGGATGAAGATTTGACAATCCATATTGATTTCAACATGAATATGGCTTCACTCGTCAGTTCATTCTGCGCATGTTTTGTAGCGCAAACGTAAATTACATTGAGTATCGCGTTTTGATTTCTTAATTGACCAATTATGACGTTTCACGCTACTTCTCGATATAGGTACTCTCTTCCGCTATGGAATTTTGCAAGATCGTTTAAAACTTTTCAATGATCTATACATTCAAGATTCATAAACGAGGAAGCTATGTGCTAGATGTTTTCTATTTGTGTTCTCTATTTTCAACCACCTATAACGCCTAAAAAAAAAAAAAAAAAAAAAATGAATATATATATATATATATATATATATATATATATATATATATATATATATATATATATAGTTCCCTATATGTCCCTATATGTAGTTCCTAACTCTCCTTTCCTGACTCCTTGTTTCAATGATTGTTATTAACAATGCGTTCTCTAATCTATTAATAGCAACAGCGCATGCGTCAATGTGAAATCCTTGTAACAACGTTAGTTTCCAAGTTTTCAACCGATTTGATGACACTGTCAGGGATTGCGCGGGTTAGGTTGTAGATGTTCCCGTACCTATTTCATCGTTCACTCGTCAGTTCATTCTGCGCATGCGCAAACGTAAATTACATTGAGTATCGTTTTTTGATTTCTTAATTGACCAATTATGACGTTTCACGCTACTTCTCGATATAGGTACTCTCTTCCGCTATGGAATTTTGCAAGATCGTTTAAAACTTTTCAATGATCTATACATTCAAGATTCATAAACGAGGAAGCTATGTTCATGTTTTCTATTTGTGTTCTCTATTTTCAATTTAGTATAAAGCAATAAAAATATATATATATATATATATATATATATATATATATATATACTCATTCATTAATAATGGTTCTACTGAACTATATGTAATTATTTGTTAGAAAAAAATTTAGACAGATATATAGAACGAAAGAATTGTTTCTAATATTTCGAGCAAGTCTTGATCACAGAAAAAAGAAGAATAGAAATAATTTCATGAGTCCTGGTTGCGTCTTCAATTTTTGTATCCATGGCCGCGAAACAGAATAATTTGTGGTGCCATTTTCCGAAATTAATTAATCATTTAGATTGAGGCCAGGTATATATATTATACATATATATAAATTTATATATATATATAGTTCCCTATATGTCCCTATATGTAGTTCCTAACTCTCCTTTCCTGACTCCTTGTTTCAATGATTGTTATTAACAATGCGTTCTCTTCACAGAAAAGTCAACAAAGCAGCTCACCAACAAATGAATACATTATGGCACACAACGAATGTTTATATGCATCCAAAATTGTACGAATATGCAGAAAAGCTGACATCAAAGTTCCCTGAAGAATTACAGGTAGCTACATATCTATGTTAACTGATAAATGTTCTCTACTGTAGGTACATACTGTTAACTATACCATGCTCTACTTGGTATCTCACAAACACCTGAATAGTAAAGGCTAAGAGCCACACAAACATTAGATACTCATTATCATAATGCATTCTAGAAGAGTTTCACCAGAGTAGTTTTCAGCCATTGCCAACGTCCTTAGTGTAAATGAGCTATGAACAGATATACTTCACTAATTCTCAATCATAGTTAAAACCACAACAGTAATAATTTTCTCATTACCGAGCAAGACTGGATTAGCCTACCATTGGGCAATATTAACTGACAATCAGTGTTGAATCAGTAAGTTCATGTATACTGTGCTCGCTTCAAATTTGTATCTGTTTGAATACATTTCATTATATTCTATTCATTGTGTTGGTTACTCATATGAGCAATATCTCCTCCTTCAGGTGGTGTACTTTGTCAACAGTGGCTCAGAAGCGAATGATTTGGCCATGCTGCTAGCAAGAGTCTACACTGGCAATTATGATGTGGTGTCCTTACAAAATGGCTACCATGGCGTCAGTCCCTACTGTATGGGCCTCACTGCGATGTCTACTTGGAAATTCAACATTCCCACCAAATTAGGCATCACTCATGTATGTAAATTACCTACTTCTCAAGTTTCAAATTATAAATTGTCATACATGAATATGGATATCATTATTTTTTAACTTGAACAATTAATTATATTTTATGAAATAAATAAGGGAAAAGAAGAAAAATCTGACCACCCTCAATAAGCTAACTTAACACTTCATGCTTTATTTGATGGCACTTGTGATCACTGTCGAATTCACACAAAAATATGACTTTATGAGCCAATGTTTTAGAACTATGTTTTATTTAAGTTTTTTAATAATATAAACACTTTTGTGGGCAACATTTATGGTGTTCAAATATCATTCATGGCCTTTTTTCAGGCAATGGTTCCTGATCCATACAAAGGGCTTTTTGGTGGTTCTAGATGTCGGGACAGCCCTGTCCAAGCATTGAGAGACTGTTCATGCAATGAAGGGTCTTGTTCAGCGGCTCAATCCTATTACGAGCAGATGGAAGAAACCTTCAAGTACAGCATTCCACGTGGAAAAGTTGCCGCTTTTTTTGCAGAATCTATACAAGTTATTGTTTATTTATTATTATTATTATCATTTTTTTAATGACATCTTGCATTATGATTTTGATTTGGTTTAGCATATGGTCGTTATCACTTTCGATAAATGGGCAAATGGACATATCCAAAAATCATAAAATATTGATCATTGTTGTTAGTTTGGCCTATTATAGATCACATGTATTTAGAATATTTTTCCTTTGCTTGTTTGAACAGGGAGTTGGTGGAGCTGTCCAATACCCTAAAGGCTTCTTGAAAAAAGTTTACGAACTCGTACGTAGTAATGGTGGACTTTGTGTAGCTGATGAGGTAAGTCAGCCATAGCTAGTGTTTCATCAATTCCAGTAGGTAATAAATTTCTAGTGAATTAGAGAAATCAACCTAGTCCATTTAATATAGAATCCAAAAACGGAATAGTAAAGTGGGATTAATAGGATCAACTTTCTGGGACAATCGAAATATTAAAAAATCCCGCCAACGGAGCAAGATAAACTTTTTATTCCAACGAGGATCGATTGTGTGGATATTTATTATTTATTATTTGTGTGGATCGATTTTATCAATTTAACACTACTTCTGTTTCGATGGTCGTTGCTGAAAAACTGGTGGACAGATAAGAATGTGTGATAAGAATAGCTGTTTTGAATTCCCTCCCAAAACCCAAAGTTCATCTGGTTTGTCAATTTAGTTTAGTTAGAGGTAGAGGCGTCGGCGTTGGTTGTACATGTTTGTTGATTATCCATTTGAATTTCTTGCAGTTTCGAGATGCTCAGCGTTATTTGATTTTCCGTAAGTTGTGTTTTCGTGAAAAAAAGTGCCAAATATTTGCAAAAGCGGGGTGAATAGGGTCATTCATTTGTCACGCAAATGTATTTTAGATTCCGCCTTGTAACTTCATTCCAGATATTTTATAAGTTCTTTCTTTTCTTTTAATCAGTTTATCCTCTCTTGTTTTGTTTTTTTCTTTAGCGAATTTTCGTAAATTTCGTACCGTAAATGGTGGTGAAGTGGGTACAGTTTTGATAGTTTTCCACCTCTTCCAGCCACAATTTTCATAATTTTTTGTGAACTTCATACTGAAGTAACTTAAACTATCAACCTTTCGAACCGCGTTTGAGTTGTTGAAATTCATCAATTGCAAGCTCGAGGGTGGGGGGTTAAAGTTGTACTATCTTCTCCCACACTTTGGTGGTGAAGATGGTACACCGTCGTTTTACACCTCCAACCAGGTTGCAGAGGCTTCTGTACCAACTTCACCATCGTTTTTAACATCTACTTTCTTTCTACAAGTGGAGGGATGATGGAAAAATGGGACTAAAAAGGTCTAAGGTTGAATCAAACGCAAGAAAAAAATTAAGAGGCCTTTATTTAGCAACAAATGTGTTTAAAACACAGAAAGGGGCTTTATTGAGCAAACAATTCGATCAAGTTAAAGGATTTTTGGGTAACTTCCCCAAGAACAACAAAACGGTATTCTACGGATCTTCAAATAGTACGAATCAGTCTTTTCAACATACCTACTCGTAGGTAAGCAAAGAAAACGACTGTACCATCTTCACCGCCTAAAACTTAATTTGTTACAATTTTGGCTTCAGGAATTTTTCTTAAAGAGATAATTTGGATTTCTCGACGGATTTCCAATCCCAAGTAGATGTGTAACCAAGGAAATACACTTTCGTGGTGATCGCTGTTCCATTGTCGCAGCCCCAGGAGCAGTTTGGCAGAAAACACAGTTCACCTTGATTATCACGTTATCACTAAAAGTGTTATCAGCGTCAAAGAGTACATGAGAAGAAGGTGCTCCACCGCTCAGATTTTTTTTTTTTTTTTTTTTTTTTAAGCCACTGAGGCCGCAATGGCCTATTGTAGCTCAGATGCTGCTCCCTAGTGCCCTTGACACAAAACTGTCGGCCATTTTTGCTTGGGAACCCCCCTTTTCCCGCCAAATGTCAATTTATTTGGAAAATCCGTCTTTGTACCATCTTCACCACCGGATCCCTCTTCACCACCATTTACGGTACTTACTTAAAGGCTTCGAAAATGATAAAATCAAAATTTTCGAAAAATGTCTCCTTTGAAATCTGCCTTGAGGCGTTCTGAAACGAATGCTAGAGTTTATTAACGTTTTTCATATATATACATATATAACATGCGTCATGTTCCATTGCAACGCTCAAAAATTTCTTTATGTACTTAGGTAGGTACTTTTCTATTAAGAAAATGTAGTCCCAAACTGTGAATCGTTTTCTGCGGGAGAGAAGGTGCACTAACTACTTCTCTATCCATGAAGAATTGAGCCTTATGAATATAAAAGAAACTAAAACACTTGTTTAAGGAAAAAAATCACTTGTGCTAACAACTGAAGCAAACATCGAATGGGCTCCTAGCGTCCAGTGGAAGGGAAGGGTACGATGGGAGGAGCTGGTGGTGGGGCTGTCGTTGACCGTTCGGGCCCCACCCATAAGGCTTATGATTAACTAGTCGACCTATACATTTATGATAATAATAATTCTACGTTTCTTGATTTAGGTGCAAACAGGGTTTGCGCGAACTGGTGACCATTTTTGGGGCTTCGAGTCTCATGGTGTCATTCCTGACATTGTCACATTAGCTAAAGGTAGGTATACTTACTGTATTAATCATGAATCCGTGGTGGTAGCCATTCTTATTTATATGTATGAGGTGAGGGTGGGTGGATTTCAGCTTATTCCAAAATTGTGGTTGTTTATTTTTCCTTACAACTACTTATTTCTTCTTTAAGGGGCCTCATCAGGTTTAATGAGTTGGTTCAAGCAACAACAGTTCCAGAAGCTTTGCCCCATCAGGTTCCAACTTTCCACTTTCTAAGTTTCCACTAATAGGCAAAAGGTAGGCAAAACAACGTTGTAATCTAACCAAGAGTTCCTACCTACTTAGTTTCAGGCTTTTCCGCCAGGGGTCAACCATTAGGTTTGTTTGCTGAGGTAGTTGGCAGTGACTCTTGCAAACCATTTCAAATTCGTTGGAGACTGGTCAAGTGAGCATGCACGACTTCAGTGGGTAAATAGTCAGAAAGTGGTCAGCTAGAAAAAGCTCTGACCGATTTAAAGATCCGTAACGGGTTGGAAACCAGTTTGGAAACCTATGCAAACAGGCTGTGACTGAGGGTGCAGGGAGCTCTGATGATCAAAGAACACAGCAAACACCTCAAGTGGGTTGCAAACTGGTTTGGTGGCCTCAGCAAACAAACCTATTATCACAGCAAAATGGATACAAATTTCAACTTCTTTACTTCAACATTTAAATTTGTATTGTCAAATATAATATTTGAATGTGAATATTTATATACACATTTCACCACTTTTAACTTCAGCATTTAAATGTATATTCACTACTTGAATGATGAAAAAGATATAAGTCAATGAATTACAGAGTAATATAGGACAAGGAAATACCAAAATCTCAAAGTTAATACACTTTAACTTCATCTTGTAAACTATTGCCCACCAATGGAGGCCGTGAAAAGTTAACTAGAGTGGAGAAGAGTGAAGCCATAAAGAACACCTGGATAAATAATCCTCAACAAAACATGGCAGCCTTTTTCGAGTTGGAGGCTTACCTACAGAACACCTGGGGAAGTTCTCCATCACCAAGATAAAGTTCAGAACAACCCCTCCCACCCCTCTGGTTTTCTACCCAGACCTGCTGTGAACTGTTGTTGCTTAAACGAGGCCTTTTGAAGGCGAAACTAGTAGTACCTACTTGGGTAGGTGACAAAAACTTACAACTTTATTTCTGGAAGAAGCTAAACTACATCGCACCCACAAATCATAGTTATCTACCTACTACATCTTTTGCTGTAATAATTGAGTTTCAAGCCATCTCACGTTAAGAACTATAGTTTACTATAGATCTATCATAATATATAGATAATTTTATACATTTATAGTTCTTGGAGTGAGTTTTACTATGTATTTATTTATTTCTATTTCCTTCAGGGATCGGTAACGGATATCCATTGGCAGCTGTGGTTACATCGAATAAAATATCTAGAGCACTTGGTCATGCAAATCATTTCAACACGTTTGGAGGGAATCCAGTAGCCTGCTCTATCGGAATCGCAACACTCGATGTAAGAGTAGATGGAGCAAATTGAGAGACTATAGTCGGGTCAGTGTAAGAAGTTACGTGAGATGGCCGCGGGAAGAGGGGAAGTAGCAGTCTGATACCCCTTCCCTACCTCCTCCTTCGATCCACCACCCACTTCCCGCTGCTGCCATTGGCATGCAGAGGGTGGGGAAGTGTTAGATGAGTGTAGAGGGGGTGACGGACTGCGGTCAGCTAATTTCCCCCACCTCCTTGCCTTCACGTAACTTCCTAGGCTGACCCGACTGTAGTACCTATTATACGAGTAGTTTTATGATATCTCCTAGTATAATTTAGTAGTACTGAATATACAGTACTGAATTTTCGAGCCTCTTATTATTAATCTAAGCGCAACAACAAACATCTTAAATATTGGTGATCTTAAACTGAAGCCAAATTTGAAGAATTGAACATCTAGATATATTTTTTTATATTTCTGTAAGTAGGTATTTTTAAAAGTCGGCAGCAGGGTGTATAAGTACACCTATTTACATGTATGTTTCATAATTTCTTCATAATTGATTTATATTCCCTGGTAATCTGTGCTCACCTACGCAAGTAGTTTTGTTTTCCAAGAGTTTTCGTCAATGCATTCTGTTTCGTCAGACCAGCTGCTTGTCGAAACTTTGCAAATTCTTGAAAATATCTATCGATCGTAGATACTATATATTAATCTCAACATTCTCAGAATGGAAATTGCTTTCACAAAAATAATTGGAGTTTGTACGTTTTACAAATCCAAGGGCGGATGGGTATTCCTCTACGGTAGGTATTCTTTTTCGCTCGTTACATCCAAGTTGGGACAACGATTTCTGTCAGATCGTGGTCAAGGCAGCAGTGATAGATAATGCCACATCTTCATATCAAAGCATCTTCAAATCATTTAAGCATCCTTATCATATCAGTATCATCAAGAATTGATGATTGTAGTGTAAAAAATTAGAATATAATATAGGTTGGTTTATTTAGAAAGATCGATGTGGAGTAGGAATAAAGGAAATGAACGGAGGGTTGGAGCTATATTGTATTTGCGCCTGCTGGCCCGCTCTTTTTTTACTTCCTCGTGCTTTGTGTTGCAACCAATAGGAAACGAGGTAATTCCACAGAGTCGCGATAAAACCACACAAATTAGGGTGTCACGTAGCCCTCTGAAAAATTCGTTAGTATAGAGAAAAAATCGGTAATTGCATTTTGTCGAAGGGAAAATTTGCTGCAACTTGGGAGTTTCTCCCGAGTTTGAGATTATCAAGTTCTGTCGAGCAGGCCCTAAGAGAGAAATTAGACTAACTTTTGTTAATGCTTTGCACACATCCCCTAATAAAATTTTCGTGGTTCCACGTAGTTTTATAAGATTTAATATGTTTGTAAGAATTTCCAACAGAAAAAAACGTCTGCCAAGTTGGGTGGGCAGTATAACTTCCTGACCCCAGCAAAGCGAGCAATTTCCTCAACAGAAGTAAAACCTACCCTTAGTGATCTACCGTTTCCAATCATTCTACAAGTCCCACTGGACAGTAATAGACCATCGCATCTATACAGCCACCCCTTGCGAGCGAAGCGAGCAACTTATTTGTGGGGGGGGGGGGGGGGTCCGGGCGAGCGAAGCGAACACCATTCCCTACATACATCGGATTTCAACAAGGGTTTGAGGGTTTTCCTACACATGTATAGCCATACCGAGCGAGCGAAGCGAGCAACATCCCCTACATGTTTCAATTGTAATACACCTGGTCGGGGGGGGGGGGGGGTAAAAGACCGTCGCATGTACAGCCACAACTTGCGAGCGAAGCGAGCTGGAGCGGCTAGTTATTTATAAGAATGAAACTCCTCTTTCCAAGCAATGCATGGCCAAAGTACTGAGTGGTGGGAGTCTACAAGTGGGTGGATCTTTTTGGGATTTTCCAAAAGGGTGAATATGCGATACTATAATTTTCCAATCCCACCCAAACCATGGACTGTACGGCGTGAGGGGGGTGGGAGCCCGTTTTAATGCCCGCTTTTTCCCGTTCTTTACAACCCAAGTAGGTACGATGCCGACAGAACGCACAAAAAACCAAAACGGAGAAGAAACAATATAAAAAACGAGTTTTAGAATTTAAAAAATGAAAGGAAGAGCAAAGTAACTTCTGCGCGGTGAACATTCAAAGTGAGGCACCATCTCCCCAAGACGGTGGAGTGTGGGGAGGTGCTGGCAGCCAATACATGAGAGTGAAACTCTGGTTTCTTTTCAAAATCCGCATTCCCGCAGGTTTTTCCAAATATTTTCTCTGAAAAGACACTGAGTGCTGAATGTAACATGTCACCTGCATAAATAAACCGTCTTTTACGAAGACCCAACCGTATCTACTATTTCTAACGGTTCCAGAAAACTCCAATGTTATAAAAGTTAGGTTTGATAATACAATCATGTTTCATAGACCCAAGGAAGGTAGTATTACCAACATGGGTACCCATAGAGTTCTTACAACAATCGTATATAATACTCTTCAATGTGCACTCGCGCTTAAACAATCGCTTAGGTACCTTCTATCTTTGTACTAGGTTTTATTTGCAATGCATGCATGAGTTTAGTACTACTTACTAACCTAGCGTCATTTTAAAAAATCGAAAACATAAGGAAGCTGTGAAACGACCTGTCAACGGTCTCGTTATATATTTGTCGAAAGAAATGGGTTAATTGTTTTGGAGTCATTTGATATAATATTATTTTGGTAGAATAAGAAAGTGAGCTTGTAGCCAATACCTATGAATTTACTCGATATTGAAAGAAATTAACTCTGGATTTGACTTTGGAGTTGTTGAAAAAAACCTCATCTGTACTCTCATGATTTGCCCTTTTTTAGGTTATCGAAGAAGAAAAACTTCAAAAAAACTCTAAAACCGTCGGGACATACCTACTCAAAGGACTGGAAAAACTCAGAGACGAATTTGAAATTGTTGGGGACGTTAGGGGAAAAGGACTATTGATTGGTAAGTCTAACGTATCCAACATCTCAAAAGACTAACATCTAAGATATGTCTAACCTCGTTAAAGTAGAATTCAACTTCACTTGTTCAAGTACGTACCTACCTGTAGCGTCAATAATCCGACAAGATTGATACGTAATAGATTTGGCCTTTTAAGTGATTGAGTGAATGTTTATTTATGTGAAGGCCTACTGTGTTGGCAATTATTACTGCTTCAGAATAACAATAAATGCTTATTTGAATGCAACTCGTTTACAAATAAATAACTATAACATGTGACCTTCCTTAGACTTACATGAATAACATCACTTCCAGGTGTAGAATTTGTGAAAGATCGCAAGAGCAAGCAGCCCCTGGCTGCTAAACACGTAGCTGATTTGTGGGAGACTTGCAAGGATTTGGGAGTTCTTCTGGGAAAAGGAGGATTCAACGGAAATGTATGTTATATGTTTAGAATGATTAATTCACGTGTTCACATTTGGTAATGAATCATTTATTGATAATCACACTCATAATCACTGTCAAATATTCGAGAAATAATGAAGGAGATGAAACATGGAGCTAGTGGATAACTTAAAAAGCTACACTCCTCCCACCCCCATCCCAATCTACAACAAAATATTAATAAAATAATGTCAAGTACTTCAAGATTTACAATGTTGATTAAATGGTTTACAAATATATTTGATACATTTTTATAATGTTAAGTAAATATAATAGTAGGCAATGCAACTTTTGTTTGTATTCCTTCAGGAAAGATCGGAGGAGATCGAATGAGTAGGTCGAGGAGAAACTGTTTACTTATGAAGCCAACACGTTACACACAGCACGCAGTGACTTTTCTTTTGATTTTGAAAAGAACACAAAGTTTTGCTCTCTTGCGTTGGATGCTCTGCGCCTGCCCACACTCCGCCATGTTGAAAGATCGTTGGCTATTGCAGGTGAATGACTGGGTTGCTGGAAAAAGGCACCAGCCTGGGGTGGGCACTGAACTGTCTTTTCCTCGACCTACTATAATATTGTACTCAATCTTTGTTGAAGGCAAGATGAGTTAGCAGTGCCGTCCCTTGGGGCAGTCGGACTAGGCGGTCGCCTAAGGCCCTGGGGTGCAGGGGGCCCCCAGCAGAGAGCAGGAAAAAAAGAGAAGATATCACGAAAATAACTCATCCGTTCGGAGGCCCTCAGCCACGGATGGAAAAGTGGACGAAACGGAGTACAAGGATTTTTAAGTTCACAGCAGCCTGGTGGAACTAGCTAATTTCATGTCCAAAAGTGACCCGGAAGTTTCCCGTTGCAGTGTCGACTTTGACCTCCCAGATCCGAGATTTTTCGTTTCTCGTATCACTCACGGCTTGGTACAACATTCTTTTCCAAATTAATCTGTATATAAAAGACAAAATTACCATACCATGAGCTGACTCAAGATAGATTCCAGTATTAGGTATGTGTGCGTTTTACAAAATTCACGACCGTTTTTACTTGTACGTTGGTATCAAAAATTGTTACCTAGTAATGTTTGTATGGAGGACACTTTCGACGTGAAGACGTCATTGTCAAGCCACTTGAGCTGACGCATAGATAACTACCTACGAGCAATAATTCATCGATATTATATTTTTCATAATTTACTAATTATTTTATATCATGACAGTGATGAACCTTCCTACTTGAGATACCTATACCTAATTAAAAATTATCGTTTCTGGTTCCGGATGTTACTTTTTCCCACTGCATTCAATGATATATATATATATATATATATATATATATATATATATATATATATATATATATATATATATATATATATATATATATATATATATATATATAGGGGGCCCCCGGAAACTGTTTGCCTAGGGCCCTGAAAAACCTAGGGACGGCCCTGTGAGTTAGTCAGTATAGTGCAGTCTTCGTAGAAGACTGTTTACTTATGCAGCCCATTTAGAAATATCATTCACCTGCTGGTTAGGAGAGGTGGTGAAAGTGCTGGGGACATTCCAGACGAAAAATTCCCACTGTGCTGCACACCTTGTGTGTGCAGGGGTCCTGTATAGCACCCTACGCCCCCAAACCCACCTGAGCCACTAGCTTTGTTCCAACAAGGACAAAAGGGCGCCATAGAGGAGCTCAGAAACAAGGTTATGGGGTTGAGAGCTCCTTGTTCCAACAGATCTTAGAGTGCCACCAGAGCTGCTCCGGGGGTCCCCCAAGCAGCCACACACTTTTTACGGGGTCTCATTGAGAGCTCCGAGCCCTACGCATGGGCATTTTGAAATAACCTGCTATCCTTGGGTAAACTACATATCCGCTTAACCTTCTCTAAACTGTTTTCACCTTCTCTACTACGTTTGCTATCGCATCTCTCTCCGAAGTGTTCCAACAAACATAAAAGTGGGCGACCTTGGAGCTAACCTCACGGCAACTGTGCAGGAGCCCGGGGGGTCGCTCTCGAAGCGTTGTTAGAACAAAGCTACTAGTAGGCAGCTAGGGTGGGTGTTAATAGCCGAATTATGGTAACCATTGGTTTATTATGTTGGCTGAGAACAAGAAATGGAAGTGGGAAGGGGCTGGAGCCAAAACTAGGGCACTATAGCTGAAACAGATGGTGGCCAGACACACTCTCCTGTTCACCGATGGCTCAGACACATGATGGTCGCAAATAGAAATGGGGAAAAAATGGTTGATACATTATTTAAATAGAACTGGACAGGAGTAAACACCTACCGAGGAAAATTTATTAAATTTAAAAACCACCTACAGTTTACTAGTCCTTCTGTATTTAACAAGAGCTGACCTTCCAACTAAAAATTAATGAGGTAAAATAAATCACTTACCTTCGCAAGTCCGTCTGTGACAAAAATTATAATAAAATCAATTCGTGAAGTGAGAATTTTATTGGAGTTATATCAGCTGATACGATCGTCGTGGTTTAAAGGTGATTTTTACTATGCTTTTTGTTGATGTTATTTTTTTCTGTCAAAGTTTTAGCCCTTACTGAGAGGGAATGGATGAACATACAGCGACCCAGGTGGTTTCCTCCTATTCTTTGGGATATCAATTTATAAATGACACCCACTAAAATTACTCATACATTTTTGAGGACTAGATTTTTAAATATTTTAGCCTTCAAATTCTGCTGTTTAGGGTTCATTAAAATATATGCCAGGCTTCTAGGACCAATTTATGTCATATGTGATTTTTGACCCAAGTACCATAAACTTTGATCCTGTAGTTTTGGAGAAAAGCTTGGATTTTTTAAAATCTATTTTTGGATTCTACGCACCTAGAAACGTAAACCAATAAATTTTAGGGGGATTCAATTTTTTCTCGGTCAATCACAAAGGTTCATTGTTGAAAATAATAACTAAAAAGTAAAACCCAAACAATAGAGGTAGGTACCTATGTTGGTTCACTCTTACTTCCATTGGTGACTATTCAACTAATGGTGAAGTAACACCAAAATATCTGATGAAAACACATTTTCCTGACTTTAGATAATGTGATTCTGAAATTCAAGAAATCACATATTAGAATTGGTACAAATCAATGCAATCTTTTAGGCAGGGGGCGTTGATGGAATATGCCCTGAATTATGGCCATAGAGGAGGGAATAGACTTATACTACTTATTTGAATTAGGTCCCTACTTCAATTATATTTATAGCGATACTAGGAAAAGTTAATTATTATAATCTTCCAAATGATTACAGAGCAGTTATATATATATATATATATATATATATATATATATATATATATATATATATATATATATATATATATATATATGTATATATACATATATACTTTTTTATTTATCTATTCAAGCAACACCTCAACCAAAGGGTTCATTAGCAGCATAGTAGGTTCCTATATATTTATTTAAATAAATATAAATGAAATTCATATATTACCTATCTACATTAGGTTGTACTTCAATATTAAAATAACTCAAATCTTCTTCTTGTTTTACAATTCATTGTCCCAGTTCACCACTAGTAGGTAATAGGTAGGTACTATTTCCCTGGCAATACTGACAAAAGTGACATGAAATATACTGTATATGATGGTACACTATAAGTACGTAGGAACCTTGGTCTTGGACGAGCGTGCCAGGGCCGCCACATCTCCAAATCGGGCCCGGGACCAGATTCTGGCCACGGGCCTCCTCCCCCCCCCCTTTTTTTTTTTTTTTTTTTGTCGCGCCACTTTTACTAGGGATGGCTATGATAATTGTTTAAAAAAAACTATTAAACCTTCTCTAACCAAACGAAAAATCATTTATACTTCCTACCAAGGTTCAGTGTTCGAATAAGAACACTCTTGAGGGGCTGAACCTTACTACTTCACTACGTTTTCTTCAACATTTAATCAAAAGTAAAGAGTAACTTAAGAATTGAAAATTCAAGTATTCATACTCTAGTAATTACCAACCAATTACAAAACCATAAAAATTCCATAAATTAACTTGAAACAAAAATTCTATATCCAATCAGTCATAGGATTTTTATTTTAACTACCTACTTTAAATACAATTGTTTGTGAATAGAGGGCGTATTCAGAGAAGTTCCAATTTACTCATTCCTCAATTGGACGATTGTAGCGGAAATTATGATTGACTAAATTTCATATAATCATTAATCAACACATACTATTAACTCTATTTTAATGTTATGGACGGATTAAAAAGGAAAGTCTCTGTATACAAGATGGCTGAAGGAATTATTTGAAACAATGATTATGTTTGAAAGAATACATTTATTAATTTTGGAAAAAAAAAAAAAAAAAAATCTACAAGAATATAATTGTTTTATTACAGTTTGTCTACTTGTAATGAAGCTATGCAGTAAAGAATTAGATTTATAACAACAAAAGATACAAGAATTATTTAGTGAAAAACTATCAAAAATATGAATTAGTAAAATGAGAAATTAGTTTTGTTGAGTTACAATTGCATTCTGTAATTGTAATTATAATTGTGGAAAACTTTTTAAATATAAAAAACTGTAATAGGCTATAATTTCATGTTTTATAAAATGAAACATTTTAAAACTAATAAAGTGAAGTGAAGAAAAGTGTATTTGCATTTGAAAATACAAGACAAAACACTTAAAACTTTCGTGCCTTTTTAAGTGAAAATTCTTTAATAACCTTAGAAAAGTCAAGTTTGGATGCTAACTTGTGCTTAATGCTGAGAATGGCAAGGGAATTAACATTTCTTGGCCCATGGATGCTCTCTCCCAAGTCTTCAGTCGATACGGCGTTCTTTGTGGTACCTACTGGTAAAGACGGTAAATGGTAAAGAGTAATATTTTGGGCCATCGCAATCATCGCAACTGTTTAAGAGAAACAGTCTGGTGTAGTAAATCAAATATAATCTGATCAGGGCCCGTCAAGTGTAATACACTCTGTTTTATGTAGGCCTAAAAATTGTAAAATACTTTATTTACTAAATACAGGACCGGACCGGGCCCCCCCTGGGCCCGGGCCCGGGGCAACAATACCCACTTGCCCCCCCCATGTGGCGGCCCTGGAGCGTGCAAAGCGAATGGGCACATCTCGTTACCTACATATTATATTAAACAAGATAGAATTGCATCTTCTTTCAAAAACCACGCAGGCAGTTCAATAATATCGCTCTAGGTACCTTGAAGGAACTATAATATTATCAACCATAAAACCTCTATTCTACTACCTATCATGCAAAGTTGACTCTCCACCAGACCTTTGTCATGTAGTAAACGAAGACGCTACCTACCTATATAAATAATGGATTTACCAACAATTTCCATGAAATGTTTGTGTTTCAGGTGTTTCGCATCAAACCTCCAATGTGCATAACCAAAGAAGATGCTGACTTCACACTTCAAGTCCTGCGTTACGCGTTGGTCAAGTTATCTGCCAAACCCTGCCCGCGGGAAGCAATTTGATTGTTCATCCGTGGACAACCTGCTGCGACTTACATAAGTATTGTGATTTGGCTGTGTGGATGTAGACACTCGTATTTCTGTAAGCTGTGCTCCTCCTTCAGGTTGCTTTTACAAATAATGTTAATGGATCCATTTGAAGGGAACCATAGTGAAAGCCTAAAGACGTATGAAACAGTGATAGGCTTAACCTTCATTGAGGAGGCACTGTGTGTGCACGTTTTCTAATCCTGCTGAGCCAGAGGTTCTTATTTACGTTGGGATAATTTCAATTTGACAGGAACCGGTAACTTGTGTGACAGCAATCTGATAAGGTAGGCAGTACTCATCATTCAATACTTGTAACGTTTTTACACCAATGCCCCGTAACAGTAACTTTTCGTTATTATGGAATTAGTCGGATATATTCAGTATGGTTATTCATGTCGGGGTTCATCCAAGGTTGTTAGAAACAAGCCCCACTTCATTTCTACGCATTTCAAGCAACGTTCCCTGTATGACCCGCCACACCTTGGCCAATCTTCAGGTCAGGTCCTGTAGGACATTATTGTGACAACGTTCTAATGAATTAGAACGTTCTTGAAATAACGGATTTATTTCACCGGTTGCTTCTCCTGCAAGGTTTACCTGAAAATGGACCAAGGTGGCCCCAAAAACGTTGCTTGAAATAAATAGTAGAAATGAAGTGAAGCTTGTTAATATCAACCTTGGCTGAATCCAGACATAAATAACCAAATGAAATGTCCAACCCGATGTGTAATATTGGAAAATTTTATCCAAGTACGTAAGGACCTACATAACGTTTCTTATTACATGTCTTATGTACCTATCTATGCAATGGTGATCGCTGATGTGGTACTGGTACCTAGACAATCATCCCATGAAATGGTGTGTATGTAAACTTCTCAATTTTAAATAGTGTCACAGTTATCAAACACTGTTAACGTTTTAGAACACTGTAAATTTATTGTTTTAGATTTATGTCTAGCTAATTAGAAGTTCTGCTGTGGGGAAAAAAGTAAAATAAAAGGCATCAAGGTTTAAAAACAACTAATAGTCGATTACTGTATAAAATAAAATGGTACTAGTGCAGCTTTCGTCTTGCAGTCCTTTCGTTTATCACCCTGAAATTATCCCTCTATTCGATTACATGTAAATATATAAAGCTTGTCTCTGATTATGATTACCTACCTCTTAATTTCTGTAGTTAACACGTTAAAAAAAGTCCAGTCATACAGCATGACCCCATGAGCGAATTTTTGAAGAAATCTTCGACATTTCAGTCGCTATTGATCGTTTAGAGAAATTTTAGTTTATGATTTTGATAGACAAACATGGAATGAAATTTTAAACAAGCACCTACTACCTACGTTTTAAACAGCATGGTTCTAGGATTGGTTATACAGGGATACTTCCATAAGAGTAGTTCAATCTGAATTTGGACAATGTTTCATGCAAATATTACCGATTTTTACAACTAGCGAACGGCATTATTTCGATTTTTGACTGATTTTTCAACTTTGAAATTTTTGAAAACTTGATACATATTCTTATAGGAAATTGTACGCTGATTCCGAATATACCATATGTTAGTATGCTGAAAAAATTATTTCGCACAACAAATCGCAAAAAACAGGCTATTTTGAAATTTTTGACTACATTTTTGAAAATTTCAACCCGAAGATGTAATCCGATCATGCTGGCCAACGAACTTGAACTTTCGTTTTGTGTCCTTAACATTTTAAAATTTGTTTGAAGTTTCTAGCACAATTCTACGGACAGTTATCGTCTGGAATGACACATATATACATACATACATACATACATATATACATACATACATACATAAAAAAATGCGTTAAACTTCAGAATATGATTCAGAATAGCCTGAAACGGATTTCTGCATAAAATGTTTTCAAAGATTCACATTCTACAAATTTTGAGGCGAGAGCAATAGCTTAATTTTCTTCAAAAATTCGCTAAAAGAATTCCAAAGTGCTGGCCAAAGAACTCATCCTTTTGTTGGGAATGCTTGATGCAATGAAACCATCCACATATTGTGGGTTAGAAAAAACAACCCTTACGAAGTGTTGGTGTGCGGATGTATATGTACAGTGATTTTTGAGCATAATTTTGAGACGACCAATTTAATGTGCTCAAAAAATGCTGGCCTACGAACTTATCCTTTTGTTTGGAAAGCTTTATGTAGTGGATTTAAATATGTTTTACTTGGTGTAGGTAGACCAAGTGGGACATTTATATTCTGGTTATGCGGGTTAGTCCCTGAGGTATTCCTGTAAGGAATGTGAGCGAAATCGCCAAGGTCAGCTTGCTTGGCGGGAGGAACTGAGGGGTAGTTCGTGTCGCAGCCGCGTGGAGCACTGGGCTCGCATAGTGGGTGCTGGGTTCGATTGGTTTGGTGCTGAGCCGTTATGTAATATTCCGGCCTAAGATTTATCTCTGTAGGAGGAATATGTTGGGCTTGGTTGAGGTACTGAAAAGTATCCTTTGTTTTTAGCACATTTGGAGTGTATTTGACACTCGGATCGGCCGGGTAGCCTTGTGTAGAATATCGTGGATATTCGGAAATCTTTGTCGAATCATGATGATTGACTTCAGAGCGGGTCTGAAAGGTATCCTCGAACTTTTGTGTGTGTGAGGCTTGGTCTAACGTTTCCTTCATGAATACGTTAGGTGAGAAGGCGATCTCTTCGCGAGGATCGAGCCTTGGGCCGTCGCTAGGAACAGCAGACGAGTCGAGCAGCGGGTAGGGAGCGCTGCGTGGGCTAAGAGGCCCGGCCGCGCCGTGTTCCGCCTCCCCTTGCATGAGGAAATAGGACGGGCGGCGCTCCATCGAAATATCCGAGTTTATTAACTCGTTTTTGATACCTCTACGTATAGAAATAGAGGGTTTGGAAGGTGGACTCGCTTGACAGAGCTTCTTTCCTTTGCTCGGATGTCAGGGTCCTACCTTGTAGTCTTGAAAAAGACTTCCTTGGACGATAAATTAGAGCGGATGAGCAGAGTAATTTATCGGCGTGCCCACAGCGGTCGGTAACGAGCCTAGTGCTACGAAACCCGGGCGACACGTCTCGGAACGTCCCAGCGGGCGTACGATCTAATGAGAATATCAATAGATGTACCGGGTGGCGTCCTGACAGAAGAACTACGTTGGGCAATGAGCAGGATGAATAATCACTGGACTCGTAGATGCCAATGCGAGATCTGTGTGGAGAGAAGGTATGCCTTGTAGAAAGCAGTAGGAAGCCGTTCTGAGATGAACTCGGGAGCAGAAGGATCGTCAGCGTAGAGCGTGTAGAATCTTCGTACTTCAGAGTGTAGTCGTCGAGAGCGGAGAGTGGAATGAATTTCGGAGGGCTCCGAGCGGGGTAATTATAGGGAGGTGGCCGCCTCCTGCCGCCTCCTGATTGGTCCGCTTAATTTCGTTAATTCAACTGTGTAATCTCATTGGCTCGCACATTGTTTTCTCAGTATCTGCGTGTATGATAGCTGAGTTGGTTCTCCGGGGTGGTTTCCCCACGTCCGTCGCTGCGACGGGGTCCCCAGAGGTGGCTTACGAGCGTCCGTTGCGGAGACGACGACCTTGAGGTGTCTTCCCTGCGTCCGTCGTTTAGATGGGGTCCTCGGGTGGTTTCCCTGCGTCCGTTGTTCAGACGGGGTCCCCGGGGAGGCTGCTGGACCAGAGGTGGTTGCTTGCCGCCTCCTGGTTGGTTCACCTATTGTCTCTCGTGTAATCAGTGTTTCTGATTGGTGAGTAGGCTTGTTAGAATTGTCCTTGTTAGTTTTAGAGGACGTTTGGTTTTCTGTTTGAGTTTTCTCATTCAAGGCGACTTGGTTCGAGATACTTGTCGCGTCTCTCTCGCCCAGTAAGTGTTTAGGGAGGTCGCCTTGTATGTTATTAGTTAATATTTCACTTTTGAGAGAGAATTTCGTATTTTCTCTCTGGTGAAATATTTTGTTTGACGGAGTTATAACTCGACGTCTTATAAATATTTGTGTGTCGAGTCTACCTCTTTTTGGTAGCCCTGAAAAGGGCTGTTGACAAGAGGGGGTGGTTTTCACCACAGGCGCCCCCCCAAGACGTCGTGTTATTAACGACGACGCCGGTTGGGGTGTTTCGAGCGCAGTCACCCACCTCTCGTCGAATTTGGTAGAGGGGACGTGTCTTCTGGCGGATTTTCGGGGAGTTTTCTCCTTATTTTCTGCCTGATTTTTGCTTAGTGACACAGCTTCGTCTGTTTTTAGAGTGTAAGCTGGTTTTATTTGCTGTTTGGGAACTTTTTTTGTGTGTTCGCCAATTTGTACTGTAACCGAAAACTTATCTCTTTTAACAACTTTGAATGGTCCCGTGTAAGGACATTGTAGAGAGGTGAGCTGTGTGGGCACTCTGATATAGACATGTGTACATGTATCCAAATTTTTGGGCATGTTTACGGCATATTTCGTATTATTATGTTCAATATGCGTAGGCCGGAAGAAGAGAGGCTCAGAAAGGTTTGTAGAAGTGACGAAAATGTCTCCTGGGAGCGGCACGTCAATTCTGTAAACCTTTTGGAACGGTGTAGTTTCCGTTGCTGGGTCTACTGCCGTACGCATGGCGAGTAGTACTTTCGGAAGGGCGTCGAGCCAATTTTCGTTTTGTGCTTTGAGAGCCTCTTTCAAAGATCTATTTCTGCGTTCTACCATTCCGTTTGTTGACGGTTTGTATGGTAACGTGTGAGTATGTTTTACTCCGAGACGTTCCATAATGGAATTAAATAGATCTGATTCGAATTGTGTGCCCTGGTCACTTGTGATGTATTTAGGTACGCCTTTTGAAGCTACCCAAATATTGATAAAGGCGTTTGTGATCGTGGATGTTTCGATGTTGTTAAGAGGGACTGCCTCTAGCCAACCCGTTGCTCTATCGACCATCATTAGAATGTAACGTTTCCCTCCTTTAGCTAAAGGTAAAGGTCCAGTAATGTCAACGTGTACATGTGAGAATTTGTTAGCCGTTTCAAATTCGGAGTAAGGGAGTTTCACGGAGCGCGTGATTTTTGCTCGTTGGCAAGTCTCGCATGCTCGGACCCAGTTGGATACATCTGCACGAAGTCCGTGCCAAAAATATCTTTGTTTTACTTTATACACTGTAGAGTGTATGCCTGGGTGTCCCAAATTGTGAATTTGGCTTATTATTTCGTGCCTTATTTCGTTTGGAATATAAGGTCTTGGGTGTCCTAGGTCTAGGTTACACCAAATCTCTCCTTGAGGGAATTCCACTCGTGTGAGTTTCAATTTGTCCTCTGCGTTAGGAGGAGAACGAATTTGTGCATTTGAGATGTGCAGTAGAAGATTGCACTCTATTGCAGCCGTAATTTGCGAAATTTCGGCTATGGGTGGGCCCTCGTCAGTTTGGGTTGAAATCGATTTTGTTTGAATTTCAACTGGATCGAAGGGTCTGGAGAGTGCGTCGGCGACGACGTTGTTCTCTCCGGGTATATGTCGAATGTCACTTGTCATTTGAGAGATGTATGTTAGCCATCTCAATCTCATTTTAGAAAAATGTGCATTTTTCTTAAGCATCGTGCCTAGCAGAGGCTTGTGATCTGAACAAATATGAAAAGATCGGCCGTCCAAGTCATTGTGCCAGTGAATGCAAGCTTGGTAAACGGCGAACATCTCTTTGTCGAATGAGGCTTTATTCTTCCATTGTTCCGGAATTTCTTTACTGAAAAATCCCAATGGTTGGTAAGATTTCGAGCCGTGTTTGTCTGTAATTTCCTGCTCTAGTGCCGCTCCGATGTGTGTATCGGATGCGTCGCAGACTATTCTCCACTCTGCTGTAGGGTGTGGATGAGCAATATTATGCAATGTAGCTTTTATCATTGCTTGTTTTAAGCTGTTGAAAGCTTTTTCTCTCTCTGATGTCCATTCGATAGGTGTTTTGTCATTTTTTTGTTTGACTGAATGGAGTCATACAGAGGTTGTGCTGTGTGAGCGAATTTACTTGAGCAAGCTCGGTAAAAACCACACATACCTAGGAATCTGCGTAGACTTCGTACGTCTATTGGCCTAGGAAATTGTTCTATGGCTTCTATTTTATCTCGTTTAGGAGTTATCCCTTCTTTCGAGATAGTGAAACCTAGGAAATCGACGGTAGGTTTTGAAAAAATGCATTTATCAAAACCTACTCGAAGTCCGTGTTCTCCTAGCTTGTCGAAAATTTGTTTGAGGTGGTTCATGTGTTCTTTATAATTTTTAGAAGCCACCAATATGTCATCTAGGTATACAAATGCGAAATCAAATTTTCGCATGATGCTGTCCATGTATCTTTGCCATGTTTGAGCCGCTCCGGCCAAACCCATGCTCATTTTTTTAAACTCATAAAGACCGAAAGGTGTAATAATTGCTGTTTTATGAGCGTCATCTGGGTGCATCGGAATATGGTAATATGCCGATTTTAAATCTATTGTCGAATAGATTTGTGTATCATGTAAATTCGCTTGGAAAGAGCGAATGTGAGGAGGAGGGTAGGCGTCTTTCTTCGTTTTCGCGTTCAGGAAACGGTAGTCGCCGGTGATCCTCCATGACCCGTCTTTTTTTGGCACACAGTGTAACGGGGATGCCCATTCGGAATCTGATGGTGCAATTATGCCCTCGGAGAGCATTTTGTCAAAAGTACTTTTGACTTGAGCCCGTTTTTCGCCCGCCATGGGTCATGCCCGGAAGTGTACTGGTGTTCCTTCCGTGGTTATACGGTGGTAAACCCCGTTGTTTTTCCACTTTCCTTGAAGTTTGCTCATTTTATCATTGTATTTTTCAATGATAGAGCGAATGTTTTCGTCCTCCGTGATTTGTACGTCCTCTGGTTGAGGGCTGTTGCCACGATGAGGGATAGTAGCTGCTATTTGTTCGTCAGTGAATTTTTTGTTCATGACTGCAGCGATTTTTTGATCGGCATAGCTTTTTATTTTATCTTTATAGATGTATTTGTGTTTGACCCGTATTCCGATATCCCAAGACTCGAGGAATGGTATACCGAGGATCGCTAGATCAACTTTCGTGATCATAAAATCGGTGGTCATGTCTCCGAGGCCGATGTTAATTGTCGTGTCAGCACGCCCTAGTGTGTCTATAGGGGCTCCGTTAGCTGCTGTGAGCTTGACGTTGGACTTACGAATTTTTAAGCCCAATTTTTTGGTGACATTGTGGGGCAGAATGTTCACTTCTGCTCCCGTGTCAATGAGAAATTCAGTGCCATTTAGTTTGCACTTGAAAAAAAGCCTTTTATACTCATTAGTCTGCCGGTGTATAGGCTCAGATACACTGGCAGTTATTCGTTTTCCGAACTCTCTGCGTCGGAGGTTGGAACGGTACTTTCTTGTACCGATCTCTGAGTATTTTCGCTTGAAAACCAGGTTTTAGGCTGGCTTATAGGCGCTGCCTTTTTGCTAGGTTTGGAGGCAGTATTTGCCTTCCAAGTGCAGTGTTCTGGGTCTGCACACTTGCGAGTTTCGCTACCGAAACGTGCGTGGTTTCGACAGACATAGGCCGTCGGTTTGTGAGGCTTACTCTCTACTTGCTGGGGTTTGAACTCAGCTTTTTGTGAGAGGGCCTTTTTGAAACCAGTCTTCGTGGGTTTCGGAGTAGATTCTACTCCTCGTATGTTGAGAGAGGGGTTCTCTGTTTTGTACGCGTGTAGCGTATCAGCTAGGTCGAGCCGGGCGGTCGTGGTAGGCTGTGCTGCGACCATGCCTCGGGCTTCGATAGGCAGAGTTTCGATCCACTTTTGAGTGATCAGAGCCTCTGAGAAGTACCCAACAGCCTTAGAGTACATTTCATGGTACTTGGTGCTGGGTTTTTTGGCGAGAGATGCGGGGTCCTCGAGTGCGAGGAGCCTGTCCTGTAAGGACAACCCGTATTCTCGTTGTAGGCGCTGTTTGGCCTCTTCATAAGGTGCGTGGGGTGCCGTGAGGTAAGCTGAGTCGATAGCTTCCCGCATTTCTTCCGGTACTCACTTGTATATAGCTGAGAAACATTCGTTCTGCGTTCTCAGGTGTTTTCGCACGCAGTATTGATCGAACTCGGCGAGTGCACGATCGATATTCTTCTTTTGGAAGATTGGTCTTTGATAATCTCCCATTTCCTCCAAAAGTGCTCGAAAGCCACTTTGTGTAGAGGGTTGTTGAGTGAGATGTGGGGCGTATAGGCCCGGCGGGGGTCGTACGCCCGCAGTGGTTCCCTGAAATCCACTAGCTTCATAAGAGGGAACGAAATGCTCCGTGTTAAGCCTGTTCAAAGGCGGGGTCACCATTTGTAGTGGATTTAAATATGTTTTACTTGGTGTAGGTAGACCAAGTGGGACATTTATATTCTGGTTATGCGGGTTAGTCCCTGAGGTATTCCTGTAAGGAATGTGAGCGAAATCGCCAAGGTCAGCTTGCTTGGCGGGAGGAACTGAGGGGTAGTTCGTGTCGCAGCCGCGTGGAGCACTGGGCTCGCATAGTGGGTGCTGGGTTCGATTGGTTTGGTGCTGAGCCGTTTTGTAATATTCCGGCCTAAGATTTATCTCTGTAGGAGGAATATGTTGAGCTTGGTTGAGGTACTGAAAAGTATCCTTTGTTTTTAGCACATTTGGAGTGTATTTGACACTCGGATCGGCCGGGTAGCCTTGTGTAGAATATCGTGGATATTCGGAAATCTTTGTCGAATCATGATGATTGACTTCAGAGCGGGTCTGAAAGGTATCCTCGAACTTTTGTGTGTGTGAGGCTTGGTCTAACGTTTCCTTCATGAATACGTTAGGTGAGAAGGCGATCTCTTCGCGAGGATCGAGCCTTGGGCCGTCGCTAGGAACAGCAGACGAGTCGAGCAGCGGGTAGGGAGCGCTGCGTGGGCTAAGAGGCCCGGCCGCGCCGTGTTCCGCCTCCCCTTGCATGAGGAAATAGGACGGGCGGCGCTCCATCGAAATATCCGAGTTTATTAACTCGTTTTTGATACCTCTACGTATAGAAATAGAGGGTTTGGAAGGTGGACTCGCTTGACAGAGCTTCTTTCCTTTGCTCGGATGTCAGGGTCCTACCTTGTAGTCTTGAAAAAGACTTCCTTGGACGATAAATTAGAGCGGATGAGCAGAGTAATTTATCGGCGTGCCCACAGCGGTCGGTAACGAGCCTAGTGCTACGAAACCCGGGCGACACGTCTCGGAACGTCCCAGCGGGCGTACGATCTAATGAGAATATCAATAGATGTACCGGGTGGCGTCCTGACAGAAGAACTACGTTGGGCAATGAGCAGGATGAATAATCACTGGACTCGTAGATGCCAATGCGAGATCTGTGTGGAGAGAAGGTATGCCTTGTAGAAAGCAGTAGGAAGCCGTTCTGAGATGAACTCGGGAGCAGAAGGATCGTCAGCGTAGAGCGTGTAGAATCTTCGTACTTCAGAGTGTAGTCGTCGAGAGCGGAGAGTGGAATGAATTTCGGAGGGCTCCGAGCGGGGTAATTATAGGGAGGTGGCCGCCTCCTGCCGCCTCCTGATTGGTCCGCTTAATTTCGTTAATTCAACTGTGTAATCTCATTGGCTCGCACATTGTTTTCTCAGTATCTGCGTGTATGATAGCTGAGTTGGTTCTCCGGGGTGGTTTCCCCACGTCCGTCGCTGCGACGGGGTCCCCAGAGGTGGCTTACGAGCGTCCGTTGCGGAGACGACGACCTTGAGGTGTCTTCCCTGCGTCCGTCGTTTAGATGGGGTCCTCGGGTGGTTTCCCTGCGTCCGTTGTTCAGACGGGGTCCCCGGGGAGGCTGCTGGACCAGAGGTGGTTGCTTGCCGCCTCCTGGTTGGTTCGCCTATTGTCTCTCGTGTAATCAGTGTTTCTGATTGGTGAGTAGGCTTGTTAGAATTGTCCTTGTTAGTTTTAGAGGACGTTTGGTTTTCTGTTTGAGTTTTCTCATTCAAGGCGACTTGGTTCGAGATACTTGTCGCGTCTCTCTCGCCCAGTAAGTGTTTAGGGAGGTCGCCTTGTATGTTATTAGTTAATATTTCACTTTTGAGAGAGAATTTCGTATTTTCTCTCTGGTGAAATATTTTGTTTGACGGAGTTATAACTCGACGTCTTATAAATATTTGTGTGTCGAGTCTACCTCTTTTTGGTAGCCCTGAAAAGGGCTGTTGACAAGAGGGGGTGGTTTTCACCACACTTTATATATACTCGGTTCTTCGCTCCTCGCCGGAGGGCTTCGCCCCCCTGGATCCCCCGGGTCTTTTCTTTTTTATACTGCGTAGAAAACGAGGATAATTTGCTATGCAATTTTTTTTTTTTTTTTTTTTTTTTGCGTGGGGTAACCAGGTGATATAATGAGTCGTTTGCTATGGTTAGACGATTGGAAGCCATGTGATCTATAGCAACTACTCGGTTGTACGTGAAAATCATCGTTAATTTCGTTACGGACGTTACAAAAAAACGCTGCAAATTATTACACAAAGGTTTATTATTTATGTATTAGACAGCCCTTCTACGTAGATCTCTGGTCCATAATTATTAAACGCCGCTTATAGTATATTTAGTATCGGAACTCGGAGCTTCGGACCTCACAAATGGGTTCAATCCATTACAGCAGCGGAATCTCACAATTTTACTCTTTTTAATATAGTTGATAAACATAACAATTTATTACCAAGTCATCTTTCCAACACTTAAAAGTGTTACCTATACTGTATATTGATATCATCTAATTGGTCAAATTTCAAAAAATGTGCTGACAAAATCACTGAAAATGGCTAAGAATATTTATAAAATTGATATTTTTTCGCATAAGATTGGTCAAATAAAGTTTATCAACTATGAAAAAGAACATTCAAAAATGTATGTACGAAATTATGCTAAAAACTTGAACTTCATTAAATTTTGTTTTAAAAAATCTATAAAATTGCAAAAAATTGCCTAAAATCCAAAATCTCTTTTTGAATAGAAGAGTATCATTTAGAATACTTTTTTTCCATAAAATTAATAGCTAACATTTTCTTTTCACTCATAAATCTCCAATTTCTATACAACTTGAAATATACAAAAAAAGACACTTTTTCACCATTTTTGGCTCATAGCACCCATGAGAGTGGAGCGATCAAGCTGGCGAGAAGTTAGGACCAACTAGACCCCAAGTGGAGTCTATGTGCGAAAGAACAGATTTTTTAAGTCAATTCTAAGGCCTTTTATGGCCCGGACGGCGGACGGTGGACGGCGGACGGACATTTCAAATTTGGATTCTACGCACCTTGAAACGTAAAGTGACAAAGTTTGAGGGGGGGTTGTAAAAATTTTTTGCTATACGATCACATAGGCTTATTATTGGAAATAATAAACCAAAAATTGTTGGGGGTCGGGCTAATAATTGCATAGCAATTAATATATATATACATACTTACATATGAAAAACGCTGCAAATTATTTCACAAAGGTTTATTATTTTTTCAATTGAGTATGATCATAGTTTTAGTTGGCTAGCGTACGTCATAAGGCCCGTCCAGACTCCTCGGCGTATCCTATTTCGAGTTGCCACAACCTATACTTCTATAATTATATACGCAAGTTTATATTTCTCGATTTGAGCTCCAATCTATTCAAATAGTTATTGCCTTAATAATATCATTATCTAAGCACGTACGAAAAGTCGAGAGGATATGTTATTAAATATGCGTAGGAAAAGCTTTGGTATTAACACACAAATATGACCTTGAAAAAAACATATATTCATGCCTCGAAGGAACGCCGGCGCCGTACCCACCACAAGGTGCCGCGGCGCCTCCTCTCACTCCACCGCCCGCTCACCCCCCCTCACCACCCACCGTGACCCCCTGCCAAGCGTGCCTGGCGTGCGCGCGTAGAAAAACACACTTTTTTGACCGTTTTCGGCCCATAGCATCTATGCGAGTAAAGCGATCGGGATGGTTAAACGTTAGGACCAACTAGACCCCAAATGGAGTCTATGTGCGAAAGAACGGGTTTTTTAAGTCAATTCTTAGGCCTTTCATGGCCCGGACGGCGGACGGACATTTCAAATTTGGATTCTACGCACCTTGAAACGTAAAGTGACAAAGTTTGAGGGGGGGTTATAAAATTTTTTTGCTATACGATCACATAGGCTTATTATTGGAAATAATAAACCAAAAGTGTTAAACTCTAGGATTCGTCTCAGAGTGCATCAAAACGGATTTCAATGAAGAAATTTTTCAAAAATTTTGATTTAAAATTTTTTTGAGCCATTGCAATAGCTTCATTTTTGACGAAAATTCGTTAAAAATGATGCTAGAAGGAATTTACGTTTGCACATGCACCGAATGAACTATTGATTTGGGAACAACGAAACTCATAGGGGACCATCATCACCCTAACCCGCACATAACATGAAAATTTCAAAAGAACCGGTTGAATATTGTAGAAATTAAGCTAGTTACAAGGATTTGCGGACCTACCTACACACAGAGATGGAGAGATAGAAAGACACGGAACGTAAGTTGTTCAGTAGCAATACTAGTTTATAACTGAACGTAATAAATCAGCTTTCCTTGACACTACAGAGGCAAAAGTTGAATTAAAAGGGAGAAATGTGGGTTATGTTTGAAGAAAAAAAAAAAAAAAATCATGGTTTTCTTGAGAAATTAAATAAATAAATTATATCTCCGCAACGGAGTGGTATAGAAAGCGCGGTTGGTGGCATTCTACTCCATTTTCTGTCTAGTTTCAGCCAATTGTTATTTAACACTTTAAATTGGCCATCTTATATATATATATATATATATATATATATATATGTATATATATATATATAGTATATATGCAGCCCTAGTGCATTCGAAGGAACGTCCTATAGGCTATTATAGGAGGATTTCACAATGTGCAAAGCCATCACATTTTTGATTCTAGTAACATTTTAACCAAGATCCAGAACAATCCTTCCAAAAGAAGGACTGTCCTGGTGAAAGATCGACTGTTCTTGACGTGTGGCGACCCTGTAACACTAGTTATCACTACCTACCTAATTAGAATGAGCGAAGTAATTTTGAGTCAGTGCCAAGGTGAACCTTGGTGAACGTCATGTCGGTCGGAAGACTTTAAGCGAATCATAGCTTCTGACGGGTAATGAACTGATGATACCTCATTATGGGATTCCTATTACCCCTCTCTTGGGAAAAAGATTTATAGACATTCTTTGCGTTAACGTCTTATAAAGTGCTAATATCGCGGATTGCTAACTCCATCCACTACCTAGGTACCTACCGAAGACAGAGAAATTTTGTGTTTGTGAAAATTGCCTATTAGTCCAGTCAATAAATGACCCAAAATGAGGTGTGGAGTGCGTGAGCAGTTAACTAAGCGATTCCTTCAGAAACTTGTTCAGGGGGCTTGGGTTGTTAACATACCAAAAGTCCTGACTCCTAGGTGATGAGCGGGGGGAGGAGGGGGGGGGGGGGGGGTAAAGGTACGAATTTTGGGTTTTTCGCTTATATCTCGAAAACGGTGTATCGGAGAGAAATATTTTTACATAATAAAATGGAGTTCTTACAATTATCTAAAACTTTTATATCATATGTTTTTTTCTAATTCCTAACCGTTTTCGAGCTATACCCTCGGAAAAAGTTGAAATTTACAAAAAAAATCAATTTACGTCAAAATATTCATAAACATTGCATCATATTGTCTAAACCTATTCATAAACGAAAAGTATGAATAGGAAAGAAGTTGTAGATTTTTAAATTCCCTTTTAGAATACATATACATATGCTGATTAATGTCCAACCCGCCTTAAGTTACAGCTATTTTCCAATCCACTCACAACTCTGTGGCTGTCGTTGGTGAGGATGTAGACCTTGCTGTCCTGTTGATTGCTTCCACTCCTGCGACCCGAGATATCATTATGCTGAAACCCGGACGAGGGAAAACCAAAACAATAGTACTGTCCACCCAAGAGATACAGCACCGTAGATTTGAACACATCCTGTTCCTTCCTTCATTTACCGGATGCGACACAACTTCTGCTACTTTCAGGAGAAGCAAGGTGGGCTTCTTTAAATTGTACTTGGAGTCAGAAATCATCCAGCAAGCAGCAATGACATTTTCTAACCCCTCCTCTACTTACGACCAGGTTGAAAAGGCTGGGGAGATGTGCTTTCTGAAGTGGTATAAGGCGCCAAAAAAACAAACCTCCCTTAACCAGTACCGCTTCCAATCGTTTACGAGGTCAGTGGCAAATATGAAGCCTGAAATCAGCTCCCTACCTCCAACAGAGAATGCAGCTAAACAGCACTCTCGGCGAACCTACCACCAAGTGTAGCAGTGGCTCGGTAATGAGCTGCCCCCTCAAGATTGGGGGTGGAAACGTGTAGGAGACACCCTGGTGGCAATTACAATGGAAAATCTACCAGCACCAGAGGTTCTTCTGAAAACTATATTTTGCCGCTGCACCAAGGATTGTGTAATTGGAAAATGTGGCTACCGAAAAGCGATGCTCACCTGTTCTGCAGCGTGCCTCCACTGTCAAGGGAAGTGCCTGAACAATGTGCCTGTTGACGAGGACGATGAAGACGATGTAGAGCTCATTCAGTAAGAGCCACCCGCTACTGAGGAAGAAGATGCCATGGAAGAACAATCATTGCCTGGGCCCTCAAGTTCGAAGAGGATGAAAATTTGATTACTTTTAAAGTTGAGAGTAAAACATTAGGAATATATTGAGAACAATGGGGTTTACAATTATTATTGTATTGGTGTAACGAAACTATCTGTAAAATAAAGTGTGAAATTTGTCATCATCATTATTTTTTCTACTTTATTTAATAACTTGCTTATAAGTGGCCATATATGTTATTAGATGAACGAACAAAGGTTGTGGGTTAAGAATATGATATACAAACTAATTTTCTGAAAATTGCAAAATGCTATACAAGTTTTAAAATAGCTGTAACTTTAGGCGGGTTGGACATTAATCAGCATATGTATATATATTCTAAAAGGGAATTTAAAAATCTACAACTTCTTTCCTATTCATACTTTTCGTTTATGAATAGGTTTAGACAATATGATGCAATGTTTATGAATATTTTGACGTAAATTGATTTTTTTTGTAAATTTCAACTTTTTCCGAGGGTATAGCTCGAAAACGGTTAGGAATTAGAAAAAAAACATATGATATAAAAGTTTTAGATTATTTTAAGAACTCCATTTTATTTTCTAAAAATATTTCTCTCCGATGAACCGTTTTCGAGATATAAGCGAAAAACCCAAAATTCGTACATTTACCCCCCTCCTCCCCCCCGCTCACCACCTAGGAGTCAGGACTTTTGGTATGTTAACAACCTAAGCCCCCTAAACAAGTTTCTGAAGGAATTGTTTAGTTACCTGCTCACGCACTCTACACCTCATTCCTTGACTGGACTATATTGCGTTTTAGTGTTCGCTGACAAATTTACTAGCTGTGACTGGCCAATTACTTGTCATGCCCTAAACTAAACTAAGTTTTACTCTGACGTTGAATACATTTGATGAATCATGCTGTATGACTGGCATTTTTAAAACGAATTTTGTCGACAACCCAGGCTACAATTCTTAACCGATTTTCGTGATTCTTATTTGGTTCAATTCTAATTTTATTGTAGTTGTGCAACAAATCTTGGGAATTTTAGATTTGTTGTCGAGGGGGGGGGGAGATAATCACCGATTCTTTCTAACGCTGCCCAAGCTCAAATATCCATCGATTTTCGTGATTCTTATTTTGTTCCGTTCCGAATTCAATATAGTTTTGGCGCGCATGTCAGGAGTTCAAATTTCATCATGGGAGGGGGTGAATGGTGGGGGTAACACTGATAAATCATGATAATTTAACAATTCTCGTCCGATTTTTTCGATTCTTTTTCTGTTCAATTATGAATTAGGTATAGTTTTGGATCGTTTATGAAGTTTTACTATTTGTTTGCTATTACGTTTTTTGATTTCCACAACTATTTACCTACCACACTAACAATTTTATTAGCCACTTTCCGCACTGTTCCAAGGGTGTATGCTAGATGGGCCCAGGTCCTTTGTACACTATAAATAAACAAATAAAATAAAATAAGACAGGCTATCGCTGAGATGATCATCAAGTGGGTGTTTTCGAAGCCATAATCAAACAGTGTTGCCTCGCTTAATATCATAGCAAATTTCCATTTTTTGCTTTATGCAAGATTAGAAAAAATAGTAGATCGTGAGAATAAAACCATGTGACAGGCAAATAACATTACATAATTATTTATAGCCTACAGATATATTTTGTCTTCTTCCTTCAATTATTATTTTTTGGGGGGAATAACCTGAGTCTAAAGATACTTGGAAAATGTTTTACAGCCTAGTTTTAAGGGTACCTACGAAAACATATGAGAAATTCGCTATCTACACCTTGTGATAATTGTAGGTCGTGAGAATTGGAGTATTCAGCACAGTCTGATTGATTGATTAATCACCTATTGAGCCAGAACTTGGTGTACTCAAGGAGTAGCAGAAGTTTTCTATCCCACAGAACAAGAAAAACATTCTAGTATAAACAGTATTGGCGTAAAGGCTTTGTGACATGAAAATTTCTATAATTTTTGAATGATCCAGGTAATAATCAGCTACATTTTTCTCAATCTCTTTTGTAATACCAGCCAGCAAGGCCGCGACACTTTCTGACTTTCAAGTGACTTGAAAGTAACTTTTCAAGCATAAGAGGGTTGCAATTTACGAGGCACGAGGATTCTGGTACTCATTATAATTTATTGCGTTTGAGTAGGATACTGATGAACAATATTTTAAATATGGGGATAATTTTGGGTTTTGGGAAGCTTTTGATTCTTTTCTGCTAACCATTTGAAGTAGAAACAACTTTAACAATAGTAGTAATAATTTCAAATGGGAAAACTAGGCAACAGTAGTTGATGTGAGCTGAACCATGAATTAAACAATGGCATCTAACTACCTCGTTTTTTAATGTTAGGGATCTTATTAAATACCTACTTATTTTACAACATGTTTGAGAAAATATAACTCAGAAATCTCTGATAGGTATATACAGTCAGGGATAAACAGAAAACGTACAAAATTAGCAAGTACCTACCTAGCTAAATACAGTTTATGGTACTTTTGAAAATCGATGAAAATACATGTTGAGTAATAAATTGTAACGTAAGTAATCATTATAAAGAGTTTTTGTTTATAACACTCAAAAGAAAAGGGCCGCACCAACCATTCTTGCAGTTGGTATCACAACCATATCATTGGAACAAAAACTTCTATAAGAATATTTGTTCTCATTATTTTGACATAATTTCTCTTAATTGTTCGATCTCTTTCTGCAATGCAGTTTTAAGAACTTGCAATTGGCTTATCTGACCTTGGAGATTTGTATTAGATAGTCCTAAGCACTTAATATCATACTTGAGTTGTTTCTTCAAGTAGCACAGGTTCCACAAAATCCGTTCGTTTTCAAGGTCCAGCAAGACCAATGAAACACTGGTTCTTCCATCGTTGATGCCCATTTCGCCCATAACCTGTTTTATTTCAATATCTAGCTGACGATCCTCTTCTATGAGATCTTGGAAATCTTGTAAAACTGTTTTCCTCTCACAACTGTTTTTAAAACATCTGTAGTCTTCAGATAGTTCGATGACTCTCTTGATGAATCTTTAAAAGGTAAAATAACATGCCTCTTAGCGAATTTCGAATAAAATGAAGGTATGTATTGTATTAGGTGAAATTTTTGAAAGAATTTTTAAAAGTTTCTTGAAAAGATGTGGACCAACCTGAGTTAAACTCCAATTTACACAGACACTTTACACTTTTTTTTTCTAACTCCCCAGGTGGAAGGAGCCTACTGTTAAATAAAAATTTCAAGTCATACAACACGACTATATGAGCGGATTTTCTTAAAATTTTTCATTATACATATTTGTGAGACTCCTCAGCCTCCCGGCTTTGGGATATGTCCCCTTCAACCCAGCCAGGGGCAGGTAGGTAGATAAAGTGACCGAGGAGACCACTTAATGTAAGTACAGTCATTCATCTAACTCAACAACACTACTCATTACCTGATCCTCACTACACTGGTAGACCCGAAAAGGGAAACAATGGCCTTGCCTATGCCTTCAAGTGCTTCCGGGTACTTTAACTCCTCCGATCTCATTCAACTAAGCAACTCGTATCTTCCCCTTCCACCTTTAGCGGAGCTCCAAGTACTCATCAAGACGGATATAGGTAGGCATATCTTAGACCAATCACCAAGAACTGACGGAAGTAAGACAAACTGACTTGAAACAACCTCCAGGGCCTCCCAGGAAGATGGTCACCTGTGGCGATTAGACTTGCGGTTCCAAGTGGTCTTTTTCGCCAGATATCTCTCTCTCTCTGCCTGCTTTCTGTTGGATAGTGATTCAACCGAAATGTTGAAACAATTCGATTCACCTCCCGGAGTCTTCTAGTGCAGGTTAAGTCTTCCCTCTGCAAATATGTTTCAATTACCTACTAGGGGGAATCCAAAGCAAAGTGAGCCATTCTTTTCTTTTGTTTCATGTCAGCATTACGCCTACAACTGGAAGGATGGCTCAAGCTCAGGTCTCGACTCAAGCTTCGGCTCCACCTACACAGAATAAATTGCCACCTTATGAACCTTCACCAACCTCCGTCTTTCCTAAACAATTAGAACTCACGAGGGTGTCGAAGAACGTTACAAATAAGGTCGCAAGGTTCCAAGAGCTCTTCTCACGTTTGATGCAAAAACAGCTCAGCTTGTGGTTGACATAGACCATGCATCCACCACGCTTTGTAACCGCCTCAGAGATGCTTTGATTAGGCCTTACTCATCCAAACCCCCCACCCCCAAAAACCTCACCCTCAGTTCTCAGACAATTCTTCCTTAGGATACTACCAGACCTGGTTAAGGTTGCATCAATGGACCAAGATGTTGACACATCGGCACAAATAATGGATCATGGCAGAAACAGAGCCTTCTCCATCTTCACCACTTGCTACAGACGACAATGAAGTCTATGTAGTCAGAGGAGCTGAAAATCCAATATGAACTTGTACACACCCTCCTGGAAACAGAGAACAGATGTGGATAACGCCAGTGCACAGGAGGACAGGTGGAAACTTTGGTGAGCATGTCGAACCGTCAGTAGCTATTCATTCGCTACATTGGTTCATGCTACAAACGCACCAATGTAGCATGTCTAGTAGACACTGGCAGTGACTTCTCCACTCTCCCCCAGTCCATATTTTGTCACAATGTTCATAGCCGCTACACTTTATGCAGCTAATCGAGGAATCATCCTCACCTTTGGCAACCATCTTGCCACAGACTAGCTCCCTGGGCTTCCTGTTATGAATGGGTTTTCACAGGTTGACAGTTTGGGGGATTCACCAATTATGGGAGCTTTTTGGACCAACAAAATATGCGGATGCTCGACCTCTCAACCTAAAAGTTCCTTCATGGTACCATCAACGTCGTTCCACTATTGGAATCTTGCTGTTCAATATTTTACACAGCCCCAGCAGAATTCAACTTGCTTCTATATGGATATGAACTATACAGCAAGCCCACTTAAAACACCTAAGACCACTGACCACCCTGCTACACTAGGCTGCAGCACATTTCCCCAGCCATCTATGGAAAAACGAAACGACATTTTCAAGATCTGCTGCGAGCCATCTAAAACCCCTTGGTTGAGCCCCTCCATAACGACATGAAACCAACAGGTGCAAAACCATTTGCTGTACCAGATATCCATTTGTCATTCACCTCAGCTGTTACCCCATCGCCCACCTTCACGTTAAGCTGAGTAACTACCTACACACTTGAACAAATGTCTGTATCGATCTCTGAACCGTAGGTACTGAAGCAAATTTGGTTCAGAAGAGCGATGGGGGAATAGAGCATATATACCTACTTCTAGATTGAGTTCTCGACATGGCATCGCAAGAGCAAGTGGCCGATCAAATATTGACGAAAATTGAGATAATTTTTCAGCACTTTTTTCTTTATACATTTTTTAATGTTCTAGTTCATTGTTGATAAACTTATTTTGAACAAAATTCTGATAAAAAAAAAAGTCAGTGGTGAGCTAAGATAAACAAGACCTGCAACATGCGATTTCCGAGCTAAAAGGAGTGGCAAATAATAACATCAAGGTCATGGCCGCGACAGTGTCATGGTGTGGGGTGTGGAGTGGGTAAAGCGCCGCAGAGTTACTCGAGTTGGGCATTTGGGCAGGAGTGCTCCGTGGTATCACCACCCGCGTCCTGAAAGGTTCTTACGTGGACTGGTGGTCAATTTATAGGGGCGTTTCCTTTCATCCCACTCTTTCTCCTCATCCTTCTGCAACTTCCCTCATCCCTAGAGCCAGTGTCGGGTAAACGTGGGTTTCCTCCCCACTTTTTAAAATATTTATCCTCCCCACTTTTTAAAATATTTATTTGTTTATTTTTCAACTCTAATGGTGTGCCCTCTCCGCTTTTGAGGGGAGATATGTATTAAAAATAGAAAAAAATGAACATGTACATCTCGTGTAAACAATTGCAACCTAAATACGACATAAATAGTTACGACATAAATAAATTACAATTTCGGGGTTGGGTTTCTATACCTAAGAGCTAGCTACTGTAGAAAAATCAGCTTAAAATGATCATTTTAACGGGGTTAAAAAAATCAAAATAGGTGAAAAAACGTAGTTTTTAGCACTATTTTTGCCTTTTCCCCAAAATGGCTCGAGGGATTTTGATGAAATTTATAAGATTTAGTATTCTTCTGGATAGAAATGATAACCCATACCCCTCATACCAGGGAAAATACTCTGAGGGTGGCAATCAGCAAATAACCTTCAAAAATAATTGAAATTGCTGTTTTTTGTACCTTTTTGGCCTTTCTTTCAAAATGGCTCAAAGGATTTCGATGAAATTCACAGAAGTTACTCTTCTTAGGGATAATAATCATCATCCAATACCTCTCATGTGCAGAAAATTATTCTAGCAACGGTAATGGTCCGGAAATCGACTGAAAAACGTTGATTTTAGCACTTTTTTAGTTATTTTTCCAAGATACGACCTGTCATCGCAATGGCATCGATCTTTGATGGTATACATGTAAGTAAAGTAGTGTGAAGCCTCGCACCAGATGTTCTTAAGCTATTTTTGATGATTTTTTCAGCACTTTTTTTTTTTTTTTTTTTTAATTTGAGCAGTTTAATATGCTCAAAAATCCTTTCTTTTGGAAAGTTTGAACGGAATTTTTATCTCAATCCTAAGGAGGTCTGGAATGACTAATACACATGCACGCAGGCACACCACTCCCATGCACACACACACACACACACACCTTTTTTTTTTTTTAATTTACCTCCCCTCAAAGACGGAGGGGGCACGCCATTAAATTGAAAAAATAAACAAATAAAATAAAAAAGTGGGGAGGACGCCCAGGTTTACCCGACGCCGGCTCTAGGGATGAGGGAAGTTGCAGGACGAGGAGGAAGAATGGGATGAAAGGAAGTGCCCCTATAGAATGACCACCAATTAAGGTAAGAGCCCCGAAGGACGCGGGTGGTGATACCCCGGAGCACTCCTGCCGAGATGCCCAACTCGAGAAGCTCCGTGGCACTTTTCCCGCACCACACCCCGCGCCATGAGACGGTCGCGGCCATGACCTTGATGTTATTAGGCGCCACTCCTTTTAGCTCAGATATCGCTTGTCGCAGATCACTTCTATCATATTTACTTTTCTTAGCCCGCCAGGTCTGCTCCATGTCCACGCTGCCACTGACAACCTGGACATCCAGGATTATGGCAGACCCATCGGGCTTGATCGCAACGATATCTGGCTTCTTGCCCCAGGTCACTCGGCATGTGGTATAGTCTCTCCCCTTCAACATCCCAACCGCTAGATGACAAAGCACCTGCTATCTGCTTGGCAACCGCATCGTGACGTAAAATGCGGCCACCGTGAGTGCGAGGACACTGCTGCACTACATGATAAAGATTCTCATTTTTACCCCGACAGGCACGGCAAAGGGTGTCTACTGTCCCGCGACTACTCCTTGAACACCTCACCGAGGTGGCTAACGCAGCCACCCAGACGGCGTGAAAATGGCGATAGTCGCGGGCCCCAATGCCCTCTGAAGCCCATTCCACCCACTGGGTAGAAATGGGGGATTCAGAGCACTGCCGGACTAACCCATAGGTTAGCTTTGGCAGTAAGTACATGCGAAGGAGGCGCAGCTTCTGCTGTGGCTTCAATGGAGCCTTGGTGACACGAGCTAATGCTCCACCAAGGTCCACACGGCTTGCGGCTATAGTGGCCACACCCATGAAGTCGACCCCAAGGTACCGCCAGACCTCCAACACAGATCGGGCAGGGATGGAAGTTTGTCCTAAGACAAAACACTCCTCATCCACTACCTTCACCTTATGCTGGCGACCCGACGGGACCAAGGAGACCGACCCACACTTAGCTGGGTTGACCACCAAACCACACCTGGCTAGCTGCTCAGCAAATGCGTTGAGGGAGATCTGCAAGCCCTCACGGGTTTCTGCGAGTAGGATAACATCATCATCAAAGGCCAATGCACCTACTCGCACCCCAGGGGCGAGATCAAACCCTATTTCAGCTGGCAGCTTACCCAAGGCCGTATCCACGACCAGGTTGAAGAGGAGTGGCGACAGAGGATCCCCCTGGTGCCCCGACACCACGAAGACAATCGGTCAGGGCAAAGAGGCTTACTGTGTCAAAAGCCTTAGAGATGTCCAGAACATAACACACACACACACACGCACACACACACACACACACACACACACACACACACACACACACACACACACACACACACACACACACACACACACACACACACACACACACACACACACACACACACACACACACGCACACACTTTTTCTTTAAATAAAACTCTCCTCGAAGGCGGAGGAGCCCACCATTGAGAATATAAATAAATAAAAGAAGAGGGGACACTGGTTCAAGGGATGAGGGAAGTTGCAGAGGGATGAGGAGGAAGAGTGGGATGAAAGGATGCGCCCCTATAAAATAAAAACACCAGTTCAAGTAGGAACCCCTCAGGACACGGGACAAACGCCCACCTCGAGTAACTTTGTGGCACTTTCCCCCAACATAACCCGTGCCATGTTATTGGCCTGATGTAATTGTTTAATATATTAATGGATTTCCTACTGTATTTATGAATGAAATATAGTGTTGAACACAGTAAAAAGAAATTATTGTTCAATAGATTTAAGATTAGGTAAAATTACGAACCCACGATTAAGAGCATCTTTTGCTGCTTTTGCCTCTTTCTGTTGAACTTCTGCTTCTTTGAAATGAATCCTTTTTTTTTCTTCTTCATCACGTAGTTCCATTTCCCGTTTTTCGTACGCTTCGATCCGAATTTCGGATTTCTTAAGCGCACCTTTCATTTCGAAAAGCTTCGCTTTAATTCCTTCAATCAAAGTTGATACATTGGTCAATAATTTGTCATGAATAATGCCAACTATTTATCATTTTCAACCGACCCAATAGCTTAAGGACACTGAGTCTGGTTTAGTCGTATGGTCGTATTTGTTGGTATAACCGTAAACTTACACCATATCAGTGTATTGGTTTGAAAAATTAGCTATGACAATAAAACGAACGACATCTATGTCAATCATTAAAAGGTTTTAGTCGTGTGGTAGGTCCATATACGTAAATAATCCAATTAGTGTCTTTTAATCTCTAAAGTTAATAAAATAAGCGTACCTAATAAAAAAGTGAAACAGTCGATTCTGCGAGAGTTAACTCGCGGGTGCGCTTAGAGGTCACAGTCCTCGAGATTATTTCACAAGCACAAGACCAGGCGAAGAAAGAGGAATACATTCAACAACCGTTCGGGGTGACTCACCATAGCGTTGTACGAGTTGAAACTCCAACTGAACCGAGGAGGCTCGAGCTTAAACTTCCAAAATCTGGCCAGTTACACTTGCTAATCCCCGTTAGCCGTGATAACAATGATATTGAGCGATATGGCCGCGTAACAACAGCTGTATGTTTGATTCACGGAGTTATTTACAGTTTTGGCACTTGGATTTATATTTGATTCCTCGGGTGAGGTCGATGTCCCTCAAAGACTTTCGAGGAAGATCAGACGGCGGATTCCGCACTTCAAAGAATTGGACGATATCGAGTTTTTTAGGACCTACACGGTACCATCATTTATTGACCGACAAGCTCTGAAACTCACAAAGCAGGTGGAAATTTTGATTTTTGAAGACAAACATTTTTTTGACTTCTCACACGAACACAAAGCTTTCCTATTTATGGTAGTGAGTAGCAAAATTGACATGTTACCTACTAGGCACCTACAACATGCAACTTCGAACATGCAGTTGGTATAAATTGTGTGTGGTGAGAGGTGGAAAAGGGTAGACTGAACATTATTACGTACTGAACAAGGAATTTGGAATTTACCGTTTAAATTGGGGCAAGTCCATACAATTTCAGGATAGCGGGGATTTGTCCCTTTTAGAGAGCATGGCTTTGCCCCTTTTTCATACTTTCAAAGGTGATACCCACAACAATGGAAACCACTGATGCAATTTCAACTGAATGCATTCCCCCCAAAAGCCCCTGAGTGTCTTTGCCCCATGCAGGTCATTGCCCCCACATACCCTATTTAATGTTGAAAAACCTGCTATTCAATTTGTTGAATTTTGATTCAATGAATAGGAAACTCATAATAGGTCGTTATGTACCTAATATTTCGATGTTTGCTTTCTCAACATTTGAACAGAGAGTGCTGTACATAGCCTGAGCTTCTTCCATAATTTTTCTTTTTTCAGCAAACATCTCCATAAAACCTGCTTCAACATCTTCAATTCCAGTATCCATTGACATTCTTGATAAAGTAGGTACCTAGAAATTGCAAATATACATATAATAATTGTGTCTTTTGTTCAACCAGCTGAGTATAGTTTAGTAGGTACCTACTTAGGTCAAGTGATATGAATCTCGAAAGTAAATGTGTGAGTATGTACCTATTGCGTGTGCAGGTAAACGCACCAATAGTGAAAAGTTCGGGAATGAAATTGAAATAATTTCTTGAGATTTCTAGATCCTGGTTTCTGATCCAGTCACGCATGCATTACAGGGACGTCCCTATTTCTGGTTTGTATAATATATGATTTTGGTGAGAGGAGCGAATAGATATGCTCCAATTTACTGGACGTAACAGATACTGATATACCCCCTCCATTCTCCACAGCTTCTACTCCACCAGGGAAGCCGTACCCTTGACACCTCGTTGCCGTTTGTAAAGTCCTGCTGATCCTGAAGCCGGCCACCTACGCCGACCCGACTGCTCCAAATACTTGTTTATATCTCTTGACTTTGGACTTGTGTGTTGCCAATACCTTCTGTTTATACCTATCTATTAATCCTCCCCAAGCTTTATCGCCATGCAAGAAGAGATAACAAATTTTTAGATCTCCTGGCCTCAAAAATGGGACAATGACCAACTCTCAACCACCAATTCAATTCTGGGTTGCATAGAAAATCCTAAGACTTCATGGCCGAAAAATTGGGACAACGACGAACTCTCATCCATCAAATTGACTCAGGGTCGCATATAAAATCGTTTTCTTGAGAACAATTCAAAATTAAAGACACTTCAAAATGAAAATAAATCACTCAAAGCAGACTTGACAAACCGAAAGATGCAGATGATACAGCTGACCAGAGAAATAAACAACTGTAAACTCCAGATCAAAGGCCTCCAGGTTCCAGTCAACGCGGGCTTGAACAGTGTAGTGTCACAGTTCCTCAAGGAAAACCTGGAACTAGAACTGGCGCTAGGTTACTGGGAGGAAGAAAAACCATTATCTACGTAAAATTCACAAATGAAACTATCAGATCAGCTGTCTTCCAAAGAAAACACAAACTAGCAAATAACAATATATTCGTATCAGAATTTTAGTCGAAATATATTATGGAGGAGAGGCAGAAACTTTATAGATATAAATCGTTGCACAGAAAACTAACAACGTGTCAATTAAGTACGACCGGTTGGTAATCGATGGCTCGTCCCAAAACAACGGATCGTCAACTGAGGACGATCTGCTGAAAAATTGAAAATCAATATGCAGAAACTAGAAATCTAAAAATCATTACTCTTTCTAACAACTTAAATTAACGTATGCTGAGACCATCATCACTTGATAGATGGATACACAAAAATGATAACCCGGAAACGCCTGGCCTGGAATGAGACTGCAGCTAAACAACTTCTGAAACCGTCTATAATGTTCTGGAATATTAACTGCTACAACACTATTTACGAGTGCAATGGAAACCTGAACGAGTTTGAGGTTATCTGCATCAGCGAAACCTGGTGTATCTATGAAATTCAACAGGCCCAACATGATATTTGAGTACCATGTCATCTCCACGCCAGCTATAAAGAAGAAAATAAGAGGACATGCTAGCGGTGGCATCACTAATCATTCCGAATTGCTGGAATTTTTGGAATACCATTCCATGATAGTAACGAACGGATTCAGATAAATTAAGCCAGTGATATATTGTGGTGTCATTATAGCTCGATAGATTACATATACAATATGAAAAATATGAATGATGTAGGTATTCAATTCTGATAATTTCCATGTGGGGGTATCTCTTCAGTTGATCATAAACAATTGGTGATTGGGTATGACCCGCCAGTAAAAAGGAAATGTGACGACATCGGTCAAAGGGCGATAACTTAATTTATATGGGATTCGTCGAAAAACACCTAATTCGTCCATACAAGACAGTGAAAATCTGAGAATTGATTTCAGTTTGCAGTCCATCGACACCCTCCAAAGTAAAATGCTATAGATACTATGAAAAAAGTTGCTACGTACCGATTTAGAAATGATGAAGAGGAGGGAAATAAATATTTCATCACACCATACTGTCTGTTCACCTAAGAAGACATGGTTCGAGAAATAATGTAAAATTTTTAAGGATAACATTTAAAAAATCTTAGAAAATGGAAATGAAACAATTTTGATGACGAAAATAGGCAAAAATAATAAATTTATTCGAAATCAAAATATAACACAACTAGAAAATTAAAGCGGAAAAGATATGAGAAACTGTCATTGACTAAAATAGCTAAAACGCGAAACACATAATTTTGAAGAGAAATAAATAAGTATAAAAATAATTGAAAACTAGATAACACTATATACTTATCGTAGTATGGAAGATGTTCTACAGTCAGGTTTACCTGGAGCGTTCTCCGTGGGAATCGTACATAGTGGGAACCACAGATCCTGTACTTGACAAGAACATAATGTGCACGGTAGGTACCTACTTAGTAAAAAAAGCTGAGAACAGGCTAGACACCAGGTACCGTTAAAATAGACTACGATTTCTATAAGGCCCTCCCCGATAATTGGAAACCTTACTAGTCTGATAGTTTAACAAAACGTTTGATATTGGGGGGAAACGATAAAATACTAAGGGCATCATCCTGAACCCAGATAAGAAATCGACAATATAAGAAATTAACGTTTGCGAGTGCGCACAGACTATTAATCCAACGACAATGAAATTTACAGGAACCGTCTAGGAGCTAAACCGCACAATCCCTGAAAATGTCATAAAAATCGGTCCATTAGTCTCGGAGTTTTGTCTGTGTCGATTAATTTTAGTTTTGCGCATACGCTTTGGTTATTAATCCATCAATCGCTGCATAATTCATGAAGAATTTTCCTGGAACATATATCCACCTACTCCCCGAGTTTGAACGAAAATGGACCAATAGATGATAAGAAATTCACGATTTAAGACCCAACTATATATGCGACGACAATGAAAGTTATAGGGGACCGTTTGGAAGCTAACCCGCCGCACAACCCTTGACAATTTCATCAAAATCGTTCCATTAGCTCAGAGTTTTGCCGTTGTCAAATAATATTAGTTTCGCGCATGCGCAATGGTCCACCAATCGCAATATAATTTATAGGTAAGTAGGCCATTTTTCTAGAACATATACCCAACTACCTACCAACAGGTGGCGAGAAATCGACGTTATAAGAAATTCACCTTTGCGCATGCGTACAGGCTACTGTTGATCGACGGCATTGAAAATTATAGGGGACCGTCTAGGAGCTAATCAACACAGTCCTTGAAAATTTAATCGAAATTGAACTGAAACTTGGTAGGTATAGTCATGGGCGTGACAAGGATTTACCCACAGTCAGACAGACTATCAGGCAGACAGGCAGACTAGGAACGAAAATTGATCAGCAAGCTCTGAAACACAAAATCAAGTTGAAATTTTGATTCTGGAGGACGAATGCGTTAGCACAAAATCGTTTGTTGTTTGTTATTCAACCTATAAATTTGAAATAGAGGCCACTTGGAACATGTGGAAATGAATTATAAAGTATGAGGCCCCCTTGATCAGCTTTGTTGTTTGTTATTCAATCGTATGAGCGAATTTTCATAAACTGGTCGTATTACATTTATGTTAAAATTTGAATTTTGGGACAAATAAAGAGGCCACTTGGAACATAGCTTATTTTAATGAAATTTAAGAAATGAATTAAATTCCTAAACTATGAGGCGAATTTTTAGCCGTTTTTTGCCTTGATCAGCTGAGTGAGTCATCCTTTCTTTTGAAATGCTTGATTTTTTGAACATACATATATATCCGGACATATATATATATATATATATATATATATATATAAAAGCGTTAAAATCCAGGAATCATTTCAGAATGCCTCAAAACAGAAGAAAATTTTTATTTTAAAACTTGGAGCCATTGCAATAGCTTTATTTTCTAAGAAAATTCGTAGAGCCATACTGACCCATCTCCTATTTTGTCATTTTTAACGTGAGTCAAGTTAAGCATTCCAAGGCCACCAACCAAAGCCACATTAATTTTTGTCTCTATTGCTCTAAGAAAGTTCCGATTTCATCCCCACCTAAAACAATATCAGTGCATTCTGGGGAGAACAAAAAGAACTTACGTTTTGCCACTCATACACTGTAAAGAGATGCCATATGTGAGCCTTTTGGCGAGCTTAACTAATTTTTCACGATTTTTGAGTTTGGTCACTATTGATATCAGCAAGCGATATTTGCGTGGGTACCTACACCTATATTTATTACTTACTGTTCTATTTTTCATAAAATAATTTTTACTCGTACTTTTTGTTCTTCAACTACATAATTCTAATATTTATATGTCCATGTTTCAATAAGCAAGGAAGCCATCCCAACATGGCAGACGTTTTTGTTTGTATTGACAGATGATGATTTTAGAATGTGACCACTTCGATCGCTGTACGTTCAGCTTTCCCTCCTCCTAACGGCAAGGTAGGCGGCGTTTGAGGGGGGAAAAAAACTGCCAATTTGGGAGGGCAATATAGCTTCCTCAAATACATTTTAATATGGACTTAAAGAATTAGTTGAGAAGAAATTGTGAATCTAAAGGTTAAATGCAAAATAGACCAGTCGGTATTTAATATAGTTGTACTATATAGGTATCTATTAGTTGTGAGCCCTTAATGTTTGCAGACGATACGGTGCTTTTTTTACCAGCGAAAGGTGGGAAACTACATAAACCCGTGCTGGGAGAGGTCTGCAGATCGTGAATTCGTGGCTTATTGCTAATAAGTTATCTCTCAATTTGAAAAAAACAGTTTATTTGCCATTCTATCTTTCCAAGCCTCATGATATGATTCCACCCATGCCCGACATCCTTGTCCATACAGCAGATTGCGATTTGTCCTTGTGCTTATCATGTCCTAAAATATGCCAAAGCTCTGATGTTAAGTATTTAAACGTATTTTTTGAATAAAGCATGAAATGGCAAAAACAAGTGGCCCATGTTAATAAAAACCTACGGAAGCTTATATATGTTTTAGCCAGATTAAGATCAGTGCTGTCCAGATCACTTCTTAGAATGATCTACTTTGCTCTTGCCCAATCAATAATTCTTTATGCTTTGCCAGCCTGGGGAAGTGCTTGTGCCACGACACTGAAACCGATAATTTTGACTCAAAAAGCCCTTATTCGTATAATTTCCAATAGTAGCTATTTAGCCCATACCTTGCCTTTATTCAAACAAATGAACATTTTAAACCTACCCAATTTAATTAAACTTGGTTCAATTAAACAGATCTTGAAGGAGGGCTCTTTTAATTTCCCGCAACACCAGACTCCTACTCGATTTCAACTGTCGGGGCACATGGTACTTCCTAAATACCGCACAACTGCAGCGAAAAGTATCTATAGGTACAAGGGCATAAAAGAATATAATTTGCTTCCGTGGAATTTAAAAAAGAAATTATTTGATCACCCTTTTCAAATTAATAAGTTGTTGAAATCGTTCTTCATTAACAATCTTGACCTATAATAATAACATTGTATTAATCTATTACTAGGGAAATAGGTAACGTAATTTGTATCCATTTATTTCTTGAGTGTATTTATTGATTGTTCTTATTTCTTTCTTGAATGATAGGTAAAGCAAGTTGTATTTATTTATTTCTCGATGCGTGACTCTTCTCCCTAACACGGGCATTTGCCCACATAGGGGAATAGTTTCTGTTGAATGTTTTGAATTTGTACATTGTGTATACTTTTAGCGAATTTTTGAAAAAAATTAAGCTATTGCTCTCGCCTCAAAATTTGTAGAATGTGAATTTTTGAGAACATTTTATGCAGAAATCCGTTTCAGGCTATTCTGAATCATATTCAGAAGTTTAACGCATTTTTTTATGTATGTATGTATGTATGTATATATGTATATATATATGTATGTATGTGTCATTCCAGACGATAACTGTCCGTAGAATTGTGCTAGAAACTTCAAACAAATTTTAAAATGTTAAGGACACAAAACGAAAGTTCAAGTTCGTTGGCCAGCATGATCGGATTACATCTTCGGGTTGAAATTTTCAAAAATGTAGTCAACAATTTCAAAATAGCCTGTTTTTTGCGATTTTTTGTGCGAAATAATTTTTTCAGCATACTAACATGTGGTATATTCAGAATCAGCGTAAAATATCCTATAAGAATATGTATCAAGTTTTCAAAAATTTCAAAGTTGAAAAATCAGTCAAAAATCGAAATAATGCCGTTCGCCAGTTGTAAATAGCGACTGAAATGTCGAAGATTCGCTTTCTTCATGACTGGACTTTTTTACTTAACTGCGAAATACAACTTTTTTCATTTTCCATACTATACATGCTAATATACAAAACGGGGCTGTAATTCATGTTTACGCATGCGCATACCGTACCATACCCTGAAGATTTTATAAAAATTGGTCCTTTAGCCTTGGAGTTCTGTTTGTGTCAGTAAATTTTAATTTTTCGTATGCGCAATAGTTATTAATCAACCAATCGCAATTTAATTCCTAGGGCATCTTTCTGGAACACATAACCAAAACATTCACCCTCCGCCGATTCCGAACGAAATTGGACTGATAGATCATCAGAAGTCGACGTTATAGGAAATTCACGTCCGCGTGTGCGCACAGACTAAGTACTATTAATTCAACGGCAATTAAATTTTTAGGGGACCGTGTAGGAGCTAATCCGCCACTCCCTGAAAATTTTAAAATAATCGGTCCATTGTTAGATAAGATAAAACCTTCGTTTAATAACTTTCAGTGTTTCAACTTCATTCCTGAGGATCTCTTGAAATGCTTCTGAAGTATTCAATGGCGATCCCTCTATCGTATGACAATTATTTTCACGGCTACTTACCTAACGTGATGACAACAGCTAGCTATAATTAACAAACTCCACAAAGCACCTCATTTCCCTATTTACGGCGAAGGAGGAACGTTGAGGGGAGGGAATCCTTAAGTCCTAATTATAAGTGTCTTGAGGACGGCCACGAATCGGCGGGGTTTTTATGTCTATAAAAGGCCCGCTGGGTCACCAATAGGGTTTCAGTTTTATGAGAGAAATGTGGTGGATATTAGTGATCACCGTGAGTGTTGTGGCTGTCAGTGGTGAACGGAAGAAACTTCGTAAGTTTGTCCGAACGGAAATGGTTCAAAATTATTTCAACTTTTCATCGTAGACATTTGAATTATAATCATGTATGTATTAATTTGAAATAGGGGATGCAGAATCAGTTTATTATTATATACCTATTTGTGTAGCTGTAGGTACCCCTTAGATTAGCAGTAACAACTTGATCCAAGTACACGTATGTACATAATACATATAACATTAATCTAAGTTATACACCTTACTGTAATAATAAATGTAAACAAAGAGAATCATTAAGTCCTTCCAAGTCAACCAAGTTTGCAAAAGCCGGATGATCACCTACGAACACTAACCAATTTTGTGCTTCAATATGAAAAAGCTGCAAAGTATTATACAAAGGTTTATTATTTCTGTGCTAGATAGCCTTCCTACGTAGATTACTGGTCTATAATTTCATTATTAACTCCGGTATCTTGTGCATTATGTAAATTCGGTGCTTAGAGGCTTGCAATAGGGATCGCCGTAGATTGTTAGGAGAAGAAATCAGCCTCACAGCAGAAAACCCAATCTGTTGAAAAATAAATTGCTTCCGTGTCTACCTATAGGTAGCGGAAGCACTATTAGCGAATTTTTGAAGAAAATTAAGCTATTGCTCTCGCCTCAAAATTTGTAGAATGTGAATTTTTGAAAAAATTTTATGCAGAAATCCGTTTCAGGCTGAATCATATTCTGAAGTTTAACGCATTTTTTATGTATGTATGTGTCATTCCAGACGATAACTGTCCGTAGAATTGTGCTAGAAACTTCAAACAAATTTTAAAATGTTAAAAATTTTTAAAATATTTTCGCCATAAAACTGCTAGTTAACAATTTCTTCTACCTCAAAGTCCTTAATTTTCAAAACAATGTAACAGGATATAGTACGATAACTTTCGAAAATCGCTCATACGATCATGTTACATGACTGGAACTTTTCTGAGCGTTGTCTGCGTTTCGCTCGTTAATTCTCTTCTGCGCCCTGATGAAGTAAAATGACGAATTTTCAGTTGGACCCCAATCTCAATCATTACATGAACAATTACGAAAATTTCCAAGGAAAAGAAAATTAGGACGAGCTGTGTTTTTATATTCGCTTTTATGAAACACTGCAAATTATAACACAAAAGTTGATTATTTCTGTATAAGATAGGCTCTCTACGCTGATTAATCGTCTATAATTAGGTTATCAAAGGGATTTGGTTCCGAAATTATCAAAATACAACTGCATAAACATTGACGAATTCACCTGTGTATCTACGTAAAAATAGCAGATATCTAAGTACCAATAGAGCCTAAAAGTATATCGACTCAGATGTGGGAACCCACTTACTGAAAATATTAATATTATGAAATAAAAAACTTCCTACGCTTCACCACTCCATCTATAGGTGACAACAATTATAATACACTTGATTTAGCCCATTGTTTTGTTGGAATTAGTCGGGATGCGACCCAGGGAAAAATAAATGAAATTATTTCCTTTATTAGCGAATTTTTGAAGAAAATTGTTAGCGAATTTTTGAAGAAAATTATTAGCGAATTTTTGAAGAAAATTAAGCTATTGCTCTCGCCTCAAAATTAGTAGAATGTGAATTTTTGAAAAATTTTATGGAGAAATCCGTTTCAGGCTATTCTGAATCATATTCTGAAGTTTAACGCATTTTTTTATGTATGTATGTATGTATATATGTATGTAAGTATTTATGTATGTATGCAGGGGTGCCCCCCCCCCCCCAAGCGCAACATTCTCCAGCCCCCCCCCCCCCCCCCAACTAAAATATTTATTAAATAGGTAATGTAAATGATACACTGATGTGATAAATAATGTTGTATTTCTTGTTTTACAAATGTAAGTAATTACTTTTAAATTGACAGTAAAACAAGTACAATAAGTATATGTAGAATTTCAATTATCTACAGTTACAACACAAACCTTACATCACTATAATGGCCACATCTCCCCTAACTTACAATGTAATCTTAAAAATAGATAAATCGCTGGAAAGAGCGTTAAATTTCCCATTCCCTAAGGCACTTTAATTCCTTTTACAGTTGGTAACGTAGGCAAAAAAGTGGAATAAACATGTGAATTGCTAACTTTTTGAAAATTACTACTTTTTTAAGGTGCGTTAAGTATTAAAACCATACTGTAAAAAACGTACGCGTTGTAGCAAAAACTTGCCCGAAATTTAAGCTCTCCAATGGTGTAATCAACTTTTATTTTACTTAGTTGATTTGGGGAGAAAAGTATGTTTGTATGTTGAAAAATGTGGATTTTTTAAATTAAATCGGGGGTTTTCATGAAAAATGACCCCCCCCCCCCCCCCCCCCCCCCCAAGAAAATCCTAGTTTGGGGTGGATTTCTACGTATTTTTTCACGCTGATTCGAATGGTAACACTAGCAGATTTCACCAACCCCGTTATAACCCCCTTATAACATTACCACTGTCATTATGGCACTCACAACGCATACGCACAATACCTGTTTCTACAACATATTATCCAATAAAGTAATTCGAATTGAAAACAGCTGACGCTAGCAAATTGTTAGTATAAATCTTATTACTTGTTCATAAAAAAATAAAAAAAATACTCATTTTTCTAACCCCCCCCAAAAATTTTAACGACGCAGTTTGCGTCGTGACCCCCCCCTGTGGGCACCCCTGATGTATGTATGTATGTATGAATGTGCCATTCCAGACGATAACTCTCCGTAGAATTGTGCTAGAAACTTCAAACAAATTTTAAAATGTTAAGGACACAAAACGAAAGTTCAAGTTCGTTGGCCAGCATGATCGGATTACATCTTTGGGTTGACATTTTCAAAAATGTAGTCAAAAATTTCAAAATAGCCTGTTTTTTGCGATTTGTTGTGCGAAATAATTTTTTCAGCATACTAACATGTGGTATATTCGGAATCAGCGTAAAATGTCCTATAAGAATATGTATCAAGTTTTCAAAAATTTCAAAGTTGAAAAATCAGTCAAAAATTGAAATAATGCCGTTCGCTAGTTGTAAATTTCTCTACACGATCAATAGCGACTGAAATGTCGAAGATTTCTTCAAAAATTCGCTCTTGGGGTCATGCTGCATTACTGGATATTTTTTTTTACTTTAGATTGATGAAAAAGTTTTAGTCACCAAAAAACAAACGGTGTCCTTTTTTACAGTGGCGAAATTTCAACTCGCATTTTACATTTTAGACATTCTGAACAACTTCCGTTCCGTGTCTTTCTGTGTGTCTGTGTAGTAATATGAACAGTGTAGTAATATGAACAAAATAAGTTGATACCCTTACCCAGCATCCCTACTAAGAAGTAGGTATGTACCTAAACACTCTACAATGTCAGTAAGTAGCGGGGCTAACATCTTTGAACTTTCTTCCACTTAGGTGCTAAATACAGAAATTATCACTCATCATAATTATGTTAAACTAATAAAGGTTATGCGAATGGTTACCTATGAAATCATCATCATCATATCAATCATGAATACGAAATGTGTATAGAAAGGAAGCAAATAGCGAGGGATACTGCAGAGTATTACTACCATTCCTAGTTGTTGCACCTTATCATCATATTATTGCCTTCTCAGTTATTATTTATTTAATCAATCTTTAAACTTACTGAAATGAATTAACTAGAGAACCAGATTCAAGAGCCGATCTACGACTTAGATAGGTAACTAAAATTTCGTTCGTGCTGGACGTTATAAACTTCTATCAGTAGGTGATTATAACAAATAATATATAAGTGAATTAGAAAATGTAATATGACTGGGAAACTAAGCAAAGAAAAGATTTGAAAGTTGTAGAAATTAAATCAACGGGGTCATTCGGGAAGATATGATGAGGTACTAGAAGTATAAAACTGCGCCGTGTTGGAGGTACACAAAGAAGTTACAGAAGGTAATAAGACCAAAATAAGTTGATACCTACATACCACCTATTCACCTTATCCCTAAAGAATGGACCAAGTTACCCACTAATTTCAGGGAGTAACGGGGCCCAAACATCTACGGTTTCTCTTTGAAACTTTTTTTAAACATTCCAAAAGCTTGAGTAAATAGTTGTGTTTTCGATTTAAAAAAAAATCAAATACGGAGAATTCAGTGTTCCACTTCCTCTCACAAATAAATAAAATCGCCAAAAAATATATTTTCCAACTGATTGACATGGTTTCAAACTCATTTGTCGAGGAAATAAGTCCTCTGTGATCCCTTCTCCCTTTCACTTTTTTTTAGGTACTTAGTGGCTCACAGATCCTTTTAATCGCTGGCCAAGCTGCAATTCTCGACCGATTTTCGTGATTCTTATTTGGTTCAATCAGGCTGGCCAACCAACCCATCCTTTCTTTTGAAATACTTGACTTTTTTGCGAAAGTACGGATTTTCATCTCTATCACAAAGAGAGTTATCGTCCGTAACAATGTGCATATAAATGGACTACTGTGCTCAAATTGTTCAGCCCTTTATGCTAGAAAAGTGGAAACGGGGCTACATTTGAGAGTCAACAACCACAGGCACTTGGTGGTGGCACAAGATGAGAATCTCCCAGTAAGCCAACATGCATCTCTCATAACGCTTTATTTGACGAGTGCAATGAAATAAAGTGACTCCGAAAAATTAAGCCTAATGAGAATGAGACGAAGTCGCAACAGTCCGAGCAAACCTCTTAGCGATCTTGAAAGCCTACGAACCACTAGGCTGTAAAAAGAAGCCAAATACCTTAGAGAGATACATCTGTTTAAGTCTGTCTGTCAGCCAAATACCTTTCCGATATATCTGTTTTTAAGTTTACGTTGTAAGTTAGGGGAGATATGGCCATTTTAGTTGTGTAAGGTCGAAAACACGAAAAAACCTGTAAGTGAAAAAACTCCAAAACCAAGGGCTTAAAAAATGTATTGCAAGGAGGAACTTTTTGTTGGAAATTAGTTGCAGAATCGATACCCAAGAGGTTAACTAGCTTAAGGTCAAGTGTGAACACCCTGTATATTAGAATCTGCTTATACGTAAGCACACACACATCCATATATGCACGCTTATATGTATACATGTGTGAATATAATTTTAACTTATTCAACATGTGTTATAGATGTTTCCAATGTTTCACCGTTCACATTTTCTATTGAAAAGACGAACAAAAATAATAATCATTTTCAGATAAACAAAAGCTGAAAAATAGAAAATTGGTTAGTGTCTCAATGAAGAAAAATGACAATAAATTAAAAAAAGTACCAGCTACGATTTCAACTCTTGCAGATTTTCAATCCTCAGATGATGCAGAAACGCTGGAGCAAGTAGGTTTTTCTCACAAGTTTTGTAAAAGTTGGGTGTCGTTCATCAGGCGAGGTGTGTTCAATTAGAAGGTTATTAGGTACAACAAATAACATACAAACAACTGTAAGTGAATCGAAAATGTTGAATGACTGGCAAACTATGTTAAGAAAAGATTTGAATGTTATATCTCGGAGGAAAGTTGGATTGGAATTTAAATCATTGCGGAGTGATTCGTAAGGGATCAACGTTGGTTGTTATGATGAAATACCTACCAACTTGATCCATAAAACTACTCCGTGCTGTACACAAAGAAGTTATGAACAAAATAAGTTGATATCCGGCAGGGTTGTCAGATCTTTAGTATTACCAGTAGATCTACGGTATTTTGAACCCTTCACAGTTTTTATGGAATGAAAAAGAAAAATTAAAAAATGATAAACATCGTAACAAAAATCTCACCTCTTCTTTTATTACAAGTAGGTACCTACCTAGGTGCTTAAGTTGTAATTTGCAGGATTAAGGCGAATTACAACTTAAGATTGCTATCCACTGGCGTTAGCTTTTTGGAGGTGAAGTTTTATTTTGACATTTATATCGAAAGTTATTCGTTAGTCTTGATAAAGTGTTCTACTATCTCGGTATACTTACTTAGTTGTTCCTTTAGTCCTCGGGGTAAAGTGAAACGAATGTTTTGTGTGAAATATAACTTTTTCAACGTTATTTTTGTTACCAATTTTTCGTTCTAGAGGTTCCTTCCCACCCCGCCCTCCAAGTGTGTAAATACATGTAAGATGAGTATTACAATGATGGGGGGCCATAGTTTTCTGTGCTAATACCACTGAAAAAACATCATACTATTCTGTGCTGAATCGTTTTTGAATAGAACTATCTACAGCATTCTACGGTTTTTGACATTTTAAATGTCTTTGCTATAGCACATAAACTTGAAAAACGTCAAGGAAAATTGCTCACGAAAATATTTTGATGGTTTCCGCTTACAACCGAGTCGTTGCTAGGGAAATGGTACTTCGTCGTTTTTCATCCCACAAAATTCGTTGACCATTCGTTCGAAAGGTCTCGATTTATCCAACCAGATTTGGCCAACAAGCTGAGTTATGAGCAAGGTTATTTGAATAATTGTGTACACTCAGGTGATCATTCTCAATCATTGATATTGTGAACATGATTGCAACCGCTTGTTAATTTCTGATGATTTCATTGAGCTGGTGTTTCGATGATTTGATTCATAGCAGGTGATCCAAATATTGCGAGAACGGTTTGATTTGTGAAGCGGTGGTTAAATCATTTTAATAGGTAATTTCTATGCTTTACACTCTAGGAAGCTGAAATTTCGTATGTAGCCTCTTTAGAACATTTACTTTACGATGCCCAGGGTCCGGATCAGATGAGTGGCTCTTAAAGCTAATTTCTATGTTTTACACTCTAGGAAGCTGTAATTTCGTATGTAGTCTCTTTAGCACATTTACGTGACGATGCCCAGGGTCCGGATCAGATGAGTGGCTCTTAAAGCTAATTTCTATGTTTTACACTCTAGGAAGCTGTAATTTCGTATGTAGTCTCTTTAGCACATTTACGTGACGATACCCAGGGTCCGGATCAGCTGAGTGGCTCTTAGAGCTTGCATACGAGTCTGCAACACATACTTGTCTTCAACTAAAGACATAAAATGTCCCAATGTGTTGCAGACTCGTTTGCAAGCGTTCCAATGCAGATGGTACTTTAATAAATCCTTGATTATGGTCGCTACCCGAGGCCCGCCCGAAGGGGGGGGATTGGCATAGGACATTGGTAATGATAATGGGGGATCCTGACTGAACGGTTTCTTTCCTATTTGATTAAAATCTACGGTATTATACAGCATTTTTGTATGGAAAAATCTACAAAAGTATTCCTACAGTATTTTTCTGCCAACATCTGCAGTATTTCCCTTCTTCGAGTCTGGCAACCCTGACCCCAACCCAGCATCCCTTTTACGAATTAGTTAGGTACCTAACACTCTCCTTGATTTCCACAGCTATCATCCGATTTTGATGAAATTGTCAGCGAATGGCGGTTTTGGTTGTAGTTGGTCCCGTACCTATTTCATTGTTTTCAACTCATCAGTTCATTCTTCGAATGCATAAACGTAAATTACATTGAGTATAATTTTTTCGTTTCTTAATTGACTAATTATCGCACCCTGGGAGTGATACTGGTATAAGTCCAAAAATGGCAGTTTTGAGTTATATATACTACTGTGTACATTTTGACGAGCTCTACATGTGGCTAGTATCGGTTTAATCATAGGTCAAAAAGTGACCGGTAGAGAGCAGGATAAACCAGTATGATTCTGGTCAGTCTTCATCTAGCGTCGGGGAAAGGTCGGTCTATGTCAGTCATGTTCCAGCTGTCAACGAACGAAGATGGAAAATTCGGTGTTAATAGTAGCAATACTGGTCTATTTCAGAAAGTACCGCTATTGAACCAAGGAATATCAAGTTTCTTCGTGTTTTTCACTGTTGTACCGGTACATACTCGTATTTTGCAATGCACCACTATTCGCCCAAAAGATTAGTAGTCGTACTGAGGCTACCTGGTGATTAACTCGCGATGTACCAATATTGTACGAAGGAAAAAATCAAGGTTTGTTGTGTTTTACCGTGTTAGAGGTACATCTTAAGATTTTTATAATTATAATTATGTTAATCAAAAACAGAAAGGTGGAGAAGCTAATTAGAAGTAGGGCAGTATAGGTAGATGGTATATGCATGACACAGACCAAAAAGAACCGAGAAAATATGAATGGTGTGTCTGTAGTACGCCAACAAAGTCATAAAAAATCTTTAAATGCGATTTCCCAGAATTCATGTTTTTGGACTTATGTATTATGACACTTTACGCTACTTCTTGATTCCGCAAGGAATTTTTCAAGATCATTTAAAACTTTTCAATGATCTGTACATTCATGATGTACAGTTCACCCAACTTGGTAGACGTTTTTGGGTTTAATTTTATCCTATACAGGAGTTACAGAGTGGTCATCACTGTATCCCTGGCAGAATGCGGTGATGCCACGCTTTGCAGAATATTGGTGTTATCATGTTTCCCCATCCGTTCTGCCAGTGGAGTCCATGATGGCAGTCGATTTAGTGACGTAGGGTTAACTTGGCTCCCCTCGGAATCGTTCTCCTTGCAGTTGCAGTGTCCCCTTTTACGCCCTGTACATAAATTCTAATATCAATTAATAAACCAAAAAAGTCATTTTTTCATGGTTTGTTAGCAACGCTTGGGAACGGAATCTGATATATCGCAACTTTGGTTTCTTTTTTAAGTTATATCAACATGAATGAATGAATGAATACGAATAAATGAATGAATGGTGAATTTATTCCGAAGCAAAGCAAAAAGTAAATAGTACAATACAAATGCAGTTCAAATACAAATTATTAGAGGTTAATGACTTCAATGGAATATACCCCTAAGCCATAGGGCAGGCCCTGTGCGGCTAGGGTGAGTTGCTTATGAATAATATTGTAGTTATATTCTTCTTTTACACGTGTAACACGCGAAGAACACATCAGCAGGGACTATTAAATTTACCTATTTAGAAAAGTAGAAAAAAAAGAAAAAATGAAGCAAACTTTTAACGCTTAAAATATAGACCATACAGAATTAGTTTACATTAATGCTGGAAAGAGCATCTAAGCAATTTTAAACTCCACGGGAAATCAACCATGAAAAACTTTTCTTTTTATAATTGGAGCGGGAAAAATTTGATGGGGATCTCATTTCGCCCGGCAATGAGCGAATCAAGAATGGCATGCTATAAAATATGTGTCTAGATGTGCTCCATAAACGGGTTTTGGTGCCGGCACCGCGGCTTGGGAGGTGAGACGAAGTGGGTATGAAGTATTCTTGGGGATGTTGAAAAATTCTGGATGCTTGTGAAAAAAAGAGGGACGTTTTTGTATACAATTGATGAATGGAAAATACGCGAACATGGTAGTTGTACAATTCGCACTCCGCCTCCAGTTTCATGAGGCGTACATTCTACTGAAGAGCAAATTGCTTACTGGTCGTTACATGGCATTCCGAAAATCCCGACATTAGTAGATACTTCACTTCTTCCGCGATAAAAGAGGGGGTCAATACATGTAGAAGATCTTCCTTGTACCCTAGTACAGCGGTTCCCAACCTTTTTTGCTTAGGGGCCCAATAATATTTTTTGAAAAAACTCGAGGCCCACCCCGAATATATATATATATATATATATATATATATATATATATATATATAGGTATTTAAGCAAATATTAAATCAAATTAAAACATACTGAGCAAAAAGGAAAAAAAAAAACTTTTTACTGAAGAACCTTTATTTATTTATAGATATATTAACATGGCTGTTCAAACTGAATGGGATTTCTGACATTGTTTGTCCCCTACTAGTGCATCAATAGCGGGATTGAAACATGACAATTTCAGACTTAAGTCACTCTCCATGTTTAACTTATTTCTATACTTATTTTTCAAATAAACTAAAGTAGAAAACGCTCTTCACACAGATAAGTAGCTGAAAATCCCATCAATTGCGTCAGTGCAATTTTGCGAATTGCGAGATAGTCTTTTCGCACATTTATCCAAAAAGGAATCAATGGGGTCATTTTAAAACTTGATTTCAGATCCTGATCACAAGACAGTTCAATTAAAGAGACCTCTTTACTTGAAGATGTGTTAACTTTTTTAAAGTTATCTTCATGAAAAGGATTTCTGATCCATTGGATTTCGCCTTCAATTTGAGGGAACTAGTTCCTAAAAGAAATATGAAAAGACTTAGTTTCTTACTGTGATTTCTCAGTCCAAAAATGAAAAGTTAAAACACAAAGCAAAAGAAAAGTGACGAGACAAGTAATTGAAATAAATTTTGATAAATATATATTTAAAATTAAACTGCCTGAGGTCGGAAGCCAAAGATGAGAGGTGATCTTTTATGGTTGCAGCTGTTGTTTCATCAATTTTTGACTTCGTTGGTTTAAAGGAAATCACGTAGGACAAGAAATACGTCGAAAGAATTTTTTTTTTAATTTTTTTAGCCCATCGTTGAAGTTTTATTATCATTGCCTCTATTTAGTCTTGTACAAGAAACTTATGAATATCCTTGACCTGAAGAGATAGATTAAGAGTGTTGAGGAAACCAAAAATATTTGCCAAATACGCCAACCGCTTTAACCAGTTTTCATCGGCCACACAGTCTAAGAAAGAACTTGCACGTTTGCCATCATATGCCTTCATGAGGAAAACCCTGAGTTCATCACGAAGTTCAAACAATCTTGTAGTATTTGTGTTGACTGCCCATTTCATCACACAAAACACTGAAAAGTCTCGAGTTTTTTGGCCTTGCTTTGATAAAGTTGACGATTTTTACTGCATCGTCGAAGAGTTTTTTTCATACACTCGCCCAAACCTTTAAATGCAAGAGCTTCTCTATGTATGCTGCAATGTGTCCATTTGACAAAGGGAACTACTGACCTAACTCTGGCGATTAACCCCCTATGAATACCAGACATAGCTCGTGCCCCGTAAGTTGTTAAACCTACATACTTTGACCAATCTAATTAATTTTCTGTTATAAAATTGTCAAGCGATTTGTAAATAAATTTAAAAAATAAATTGTAAAATAATTGAATCAGTAAACTTAGGTACACTATCCAAGAGCATGCACAAATTAATATTTTATCGCGAGGACCGATTTATTAATAACGTACTTGTTTTGCAATATTTAATATTATTTCTTGAGTTCCGGCCAGCATCCGCGGCCCAGTAGCGAGCTGCCTGCGGCCCACAAGTGGGCCGCGGCCCAGCAGTTGGGAACCGCTGCCCTAGTAGGTTCATTTATGAGGGATCGAAATCCTAACTCTGCCATGGAAGAGAAATAGTAGAGTGTATCAGAATTATTATTGTTAATTATTGTTATATATATTAATATTAATATCGCCAACAACAAAAGTATGGTAAGCATCACGGAAGGTGGACAAGATGTCAGCTAGCTCATCAGAGAATTTAGTAATGTCTCCCGTACCGTTCCTGTATATTCAACTTGACAATATTGACGGTATAATTAAACTTTGATTTTACATAAATTACAATGCATACATAACCAATACCGCAATGTCAATATCTGGTATGGGTGAGTTCGTCACCAAATACTTTCCATTTCACATCACCTGATACTAATTACTATAAATCCATGTTACAGCTGCTGGTATGAAAACGTGCAAGAGAAACGATCCAAATGTACATGAGTGCGTTAAACAGGCTATTCAAGATGCTCTACCACAATTCAAAGGAGGCAAGTGAACGACTGAATACCTCCATTACCTACAAAAAATATTTTATTAATTTCAATTTCTAGTGAACCTATAGAGGCTGTCGTTGTTCCGAAACACCTAGGAAACCATTTACATCATAGCCCAATGATTCCTGAGAGTTCCACCAAAATCAATTTTGAGACTCTGGGATTCAGGTGCTGAAAGCATAGTTTCACATTGTGCGTGGATGCCATTTATCGAAATGACTAAGATGCGAAAAATGATAAGATCAGGTTCTTAAATCACTCTATTCAAAGTTTGGCAAGCTACCATGATAGAAATAATCATGAATATGAATATTAATGTTATGTGTGTTTGGTATGAAATTTTTGACGTTGCTAAAAGTTTGCAGAAAGGCCTTTGTTGTCAAATATTGTTGTTATGAGTGATGGCGGAAAACGTTGAGTTGAAAGGGCGGTACGTTTAGGTTGTCACATCCGGTAACGTAATAAGAAGCTTCCGTAATAAAGATATTGTTTGAAAAAAAAAACATTAGCATGTGCTATTTTAGCCATCTTTGTGAGGCCACAATGCAGAATTCCAACGATTTCGGGATGGCAGACAAAGATTTTCTTACTCAGAATGGACTAAATCTTCAAAACTGCATCTCAGACCTTTTTCTGTAATTACCATCCGTTTTCGGTCTTGGCTCCTAGAGTATCCCTAGAGACTTTAGAATGTTCTAAGTATGTATGTTTTCAGGATTTTTGTACACGCCAAGAAATTTTTGATTAGGGAAAAATTGAATAATTTGTAATCAATTTTCATTCAAGTTTTTATGCAGGAAAAAATTATTATTTTTATCTGAAGGTGATAATTGCACACAATACTTGGGAGCTGATCATTTGAATGGAACTTCTCAAGACGTTTGCTATTTTCGATGACAAAAAAAATCTGTGAAGTTTACTTTTAGCGAATTTTTGAAGAAAATTAAGCTATTGCTCTCCCCTCAAAATTTGTAGAATGTGAATTTTTGAAAAAAAATTATGCAGAAATCCGTTTCAGGCTATTCTGAATCATATTCTGAAGTTTAACGCATTTTTTATATGTATGTATGTATATACATATGTATGTATATATGTATGTATGTATACATATAGGTGTCATTCCAGACGATAACTGTCCGTAGAATTGTGCTAGAAACTTCAAACAAATTTTAAAATGTGAAGGACACAAAACGAAAGTTCAAGTTCGTTGGCCAGCATGATCGGATTACATCTTCGGGTTGAAATTTTCAAAAATGTAGTAAAAAATTTCAAAATAGCCTGTTTTTTGCGATTTGTTGTGCGAAATAATTTTTTCAGCATACTAACATGTGGTATATTCGGAATCAGCGTAAAATTTCCTTTAAGAATATGTATCAAGTTTTCAAAAATTTCAAAGTTGAAAAATCAGTCAAAAATCGAAATATTGCCGTTCGCTATTTGTAAAAATCGGTTATATTTGCTTGAAACATTTGCATGAAACATCTTCAAAAATTCGCTCGTGGGGTCATGCTGCATGACTGGACTTTTAGTTGTTGATATTTTTGGTAATGAAAAATATGAAGTTCATTTTTCAAATAATTGGAATGGTTGTGAATATTGTAGGTCAAAACTAAAGATTCTTTTAAGTAATTTTTAATTTTTGGAAAGGGGAATGACACGGAAGGTGGAGGGGGGGGGGGGCTCTGTAGTGGAGTCAGCTGACTCAGTGAGCCACCAGCCACTGAGGTACCGTCCACTGTCCCCTCCCTTCTGTCGCTTTTAGCGAATTTTTGAAGAAAATTAAGCTATTGCTCTCGCCTCAAAATTTGTAGAATGTGAATTTTTGAAAAACATTTATGCAGAAATCCGTTTCAGGCTATTCTGAATCATATTCTGAAGTTTAACGCATTTTTTAATGTATGTATGTATGTATGTATGTACCTATATATGTATGTATATATGTATGTATGTGTCATTCCAGACGATAGCTGTCCGTAGAATTGTGCTAGAAACTTCAAACAAATTTTAAAATGTTAAGGACACAAAACGAAAGTTCAAGTTCGTTGGCCAGTATGATCGGATTACATCTTCGGGTTGAAATTTTCAAAAATGTAGTCAAAAATTTCAAAATAGCCTGTTTTTTGCGATTTGTTGTGCGAAATAATTTTTTCAGCATACTAACATGTGGTATATTCGGAATCAGCGTAAAATGTCCTATAAGAATATGTATCAAGTTTTCAAAAATTTCAAAGTTGAAAAATCAGTCAAAAATCGAAATAATGCCATGCAAAAATCGGTAATATTTGCATGAAACATTGTCCAAATTCAGATTGAACTACTCTTATGGAAGTATCCCTGTATAACCAATCCTAGAACCATGCTGTTTAAAACGTAGGTAGTAGGTGCTTTAAAAAAAAAAAAAAATGTAATCACAACTGATGAGTTTACTCTGTGCATGTGTTAATAATTTGATTCCATGTTTGTCTATCAAAATCATAAACTAAAATTTCTCAACACGATCAATAGCGACTGAAATGTCGAAGATTTCTTCAAAAATTCGCTCATGGGGTCATGCTGCATGACTGGACTTTTAGCGAATTTTTGAAGAAAATTAAGCTATTGCTCTCGCCTCAAAATTTGTAGAATGTGAATTTTTGAAAAATGTTTATGCAGAAATCCGTTTCAGGCTATTCTGAATCATATTCTGAAGTTTAACGCATTTTTTTATGTATGTATGTATATATGTATATATGTATGTATATATGTATGTATGTATGTATGTATGTGTCATTCCAGACGATAACTGTCCGTAGAATTGTGCTAGAAACTTCAAACAAATTTTAAAATGTTAAGGACACAAAACGAAAGTTCAAGTTCGTTGGCCAGCATGATCGGATTACATCTTCGGGTTGAAATTTTCAAAAATGTAGTCAAAAATTTCAAAATAGCCTGTTTTTTGCGATTTGTTGTGCGAAATAATTTTTTCAGCATACTAACATGTGGTATATTCGGAATCAGCGTAAAATTTCCTATAAGAATATGTATCAAGTTTTCAAAAATTTCAAAGTTGAAAAATCAGTCAAAAATCGAAATAATGCCGTTCGCTAGTTGTAAAAATCGGTAATATTTGCATGAAACATAGTCCAAATTCAGATTGAACTACTCTTATGGAAGTATCCCTGTATAACCAATCCTAGAACCATGCTGTTTAAGGCTAGAACCATGCTGTAGATAGAATTTGATTCCATGTTTGTCTATCAAAATCATAAACTAAAATTTCTCTACACGATCAATAGCGACTGAAATGTCGAAGATTTCTTTAAAAATTCGCTCATGAGGTCATGCTGCATGACTGGACTTTTTTTATATATGTAGCCAACGTCAACCGCAGCTAGTTTTAATCAGTAATGTAATTAGTTCATTATAAATTATAGCCTCGTCAACTATTTATTGGGTGTAGTGATTTATAATTTAATTATCCCCAACGCGTCTACACGTGTATCAATACCAACCTACAACATAAACTATACATTAATCAACTACAAATCTGTTTTGCTAATATTGGTGATGTATTAATTATTATTAACGGCTGGCATTTAAATAGGAGTACCCGAGCTGGGTATCGAGCCTCTAGACCCGTTCTTCATCGGCAACCTTGTGTTGGACAAGAAGAAAAACGATGGGAGTCCAGTTGACATAGATTTGTCTTGGAACGAAGTCTACGTCACAGGGATCGAAAGTGCTAAACTGACTTCTGTCAAGTGAGTTTCTTTTCTTTGTTAAATCTGACGTCAGTAACAATATATTTTCTTATGTATTAAAATTAGAGTGGTGCTATTTACGATCATGAACAGTAAATAAAGAAACACACTGCGAACTATTGCACAACGGTTTATTATTTCAGTGGGCGATAACCTTTTTGTAAAGATCACAGCTCACCCTGATTATTCGGTTTAGGCTTCTCTTAATTTTTCACGCTCTAACTTAACGACATAATAGTACCTAAGTATCCAAGGATTTGAGGCAAATGACCGCTGAGGAGGCAGCTGCTGAATGTTAATGTTGATACAAAAGAGCGTTTTCCCATCAGCACGCTTTCAGCCATCTATTCCTTTGCTTGAGATTCAACTACAGGCACATTTTCCAGGATGCAACAAATTTGGAAAGGTTACAAGGGGTAGAGCAATCACACTAACATAGTCTTAGCTAAGTACCTAATTTTAGGTAACACCAGTAGTGCAGAGCAGTAGTCAAGAACTGGCCGAGATTTCATCTTATCAAAAACAAAACATGTACACAGATGACTTGATTTCAGCTAATATCTGTAGAAAATTACGTACATATCCCGGCACAAGGCACCAAATCCACAAGTTTTGGTAGCGCTTAACCCTTATCATTTGGAAATGAAATGTAGACTGACGAACGCTGGTTTCAGAATATAGCACGATGATCACCCTCCAAAGTAATCTTTAATCAAGACTAAACAAAAAGTCCAGTCATGCAGCATGACCCCATGAGCGAATTTTTGAAGAAATCTTCGACATTTCAGTCGCTATTGATCGTGTTGAGAAATTTTAGTTTATGATTTTGATAGACAAACATGGAATCAAATTCTATCTACAGCATGGTTCTAGCCTTAAACAGCATGGTTCTAGGATTGGTTATACAGGGATACTTCCATAAGAGTAGTTCAATCTGAATTTGGACTATGTTTCATGCAAATATTACCGATTTTTACAACTAGCGAACGGCATTATTTCGATTTTTGACTGATTTTTCAACTTTGAAATTTTTGAAAACTTGATACATATTCTTATAGGAAATTTTACGCTGATTCCGAATATACCACATGTTAGTATGCTGAAAAAATTATTTCGCACAACAAATCGCAAAAAACAGGCTATTTTGAAATTTTTGACTACATTTTTGAAAATTTCAACCCGAAGATGTAATCCGATCATGCTGGCCAACGAACTTGAACTTTCGTTTTGTGTCCTTAACATTTTAAAATTTGTTTGAAGTTACTAGCACAATTCTACGGACAGTTATCGTCTGGAATGACACATACATACATACATACATACATATATACATACATATATACATAAATATACATACATACATTAAAAAATGCGTTAAACTTCAGAATATGATTCAGAATAGCCTGAAACGGATTTCTGCATAAACATTTTTCAAAAATTCACATTCTACAAATTTTGAGGCGAGAGCAATAGCTTAATTTTCTTCAAAAATTCGCTAAAAGCTGGTCCTCAGTGCCTAACCGACTGATTTTGCCCAAACTTCAAAGTAACGGCCCATGGATTATTCGGAACATTTTAATTATAAATGCATTCATGTTACAAATACGTCTGCCAAGTTGGGTTTGGCACATAGCTTCTTCGTATTAGACAGACTGATAAGAAGCCAAAGTTATTAAAATGGTCTATTTATTTATTCAAAACGGGCCAGCCCAATACAATAGGATTACAGTAGTGGAATACAAAAGATTTTTGCTTATAGAAAGTACATATAGAAAGAATAGAGGAGCTTTCGCTCTGAAAAGAATATAAAAGTAAAGCAAAAAGACATTTTTGATAATTAGAAACAGGCTTTTGGACATCAAGTGGTGCTGAAAATAAGGCTAACACGCACAAAGCTTAACTATCGTTTACCGAGAGAAGGTGGAGATAAAACGCTGCAAATTATTACACAAAGGTTTATTACTTCTGTGTTAGATAGCCCTTCTGCGCAGATCATTGGTCTATAATTATTAAACCATATAATATTTGATCGGAACACGGCGCATCGTGCCTCCCAAAACGGTTCACACCCTTACAGTTCCAGGACCTCGCAATGTAACACTTCACAGTAAATGAAATGAAAAAAAAAAGAAAAGAAAAAAACGAATTTAGCTTCATTAGCTTCAGAGGCCCCTCAGCGCAGTGGCCACATCACTGCGCCTCTGCAAAGGAGTTCCATCTAAATTACAGCACCCTGAGCCGATTAAGAAAGAAATTAGCCTCAGAGGTTTCCAAGTGAATCTGAGTCCCTCCATACTTTGTGATTGTTTCCCAAATTTCCAAAAAGAAGCGACATGTAGTAATAGTGTAAATTACTTTGTTTTCTTATGATTATCGCTTACAACCAAATTGTTGCCACGGAACTGTATCTTAGACACTTATCATCGTACAAAAATCGTTCGCCAGTCGTACGCGATAATCATCAGAAAATGGGAGCGTAACGCACTAAATGTCACGTAACGGTAATTTTGTCTCATTTTTTATGAAAGCAGATAAAAATTGGAGAAAATGAAGAGACGTTATACGCCCTTTCTGTAGAGAGTAAAGATCTCAGCAAATTATTACGCAAAGGATTATTTTTTCTGTATTTGAGAGACCCTTTATATAAATATGTAGATCGTTTATGTAGATCACTGGCCGGTAATTATTAAGCGATGTACATGGTGCATTTTGTAAAATAGCTACAAACACGTAGGCTCCTACCAAGAAGAAAATAATGACATTACATAAAACACCTACAGTTCATAGTCCCTTTGTACGTAACTCAAGAGTTGAAATCCAAAGTTGTGGTGATGAGAATTTGAATCTGACTCGGATTGCGACTTCAAATGAAAGTGTGTGTTGTCTGAACTAATAAAGCCCTAATTTCATGATAGCCCTACTTGGACAGATTTGACTTACCGTAGCCTCCTACACTAATAGCCGGACATGGCAGTAGCTCACCCAATTAAATGGCCGAAAATTACACCATTGCCTTCCTAACATTAATAGCCCATAATTACACCATAGTCTAAAGACCTAATTGCCAGTCTTTGTGCTCGTAGTGCTAATACCCGGAAAATTACACCGTTGCTGTTCCTACCTAGGTGTCGGATGTAGCAAACTGATGTAAAGAAAAGAATCAACTAAGGAGAGATTAACTTAAACTGCAAAATATAGATTGGAGTGCAGGATCACAGAAATATCGTGGCAAGGAAATATTAAAGAGAGTTATCCACTTGTTGAGTGAATGAGGAGGTTGAAGTGAGAAGCGCTGAGTGATTTGTAAGCTAGTGAAGTATGTGCTCTCCGAGCGTGCGGCTGCCTTTTATCGAATTTTTGAAGAAAATTAAGCTATTGCTCTCGCCTCAAAATTTGTAGAATGTGAATTTTTGAAAAAGTTTTACGCAGAAATCCGTTTCAGGCTATTCTGAATCATATTCTGAAGTTTAACGCATTTTAGCGAGGTTTTGAAGAAAATTAAGCTATTGCTCTCGCCTCAAAATTTGTAAAATGTGAATTTAAAAAAATTTATGCAGAAATTCGTTTCAGGCTATTCTGAATCATATTCTGAAGTTTAACGCATTTTTTTATGTATGTATGTATGTATGTATGTATGTATATATGTATGTATGTATGTATGTATGTGTCATTCCAGACGATAACTGTCCATAGAATTGTGCTAGAAACTTCAAACAAATTTTAAAATATTAAGGACACAAAACGAAATTCAAGTTTGTTGGCGAGCATGATCGAATTACATCTTTGGGTTGAAATTTTCAAAAATGTAGTCAAAAATTTCAAAACAGCCTGTTTTTTGCGATTTGTTGTGCGAAATAATTTTTTCAGCATACTAACATGTGGTGTATTCGGAATCAGCGTAAAATTTCGTATAAGAATATGTATCAAGAATCGCTGAAAAATCAGTCAAAAATCGAAATAATGCCGTTCGCTAGTTGTAAAAATCGGTAATATTTGCATGAAACATTATCCAAATTCAGATTGAACTACTCTTATGGAAGTATCCCTGTATAACCAATCCTAGAACCATGCTGTTTAAAACGTAAGTAGTAGGTGCTTGTTAAAAAAAAAAAAAAAAAAAAAAAAAATTGTAATCACAACTGATGAGTTTACTCAGTGAAATATTCCGTCCTCCGATTCTCTCGGTCGCTCTCTTTAATGTTTTACGCTCAACTGTTTTAGGACTTGATGTAGCTTTAATACTGACTGTGGCTTAGAAAATATCAGCCATGAAATTATGAAGAAGTTCTATTTATGTACGTACTAGCACGCAGACCCAAGGCCTCGCTCCGCTCGGCCGTCAGTAACGTTAATCTCAAGGCCTCCCTACACGATCAATAGCGACTGAAATGTCGAAGATTTCTTCAAAAATTCGCTCATGGGGTCATGCTGCATGACTGGACTTTTTTTTATAACCTCTCTCCCACTTTATGTCTCCCATTACAGGGTATAGTAAGTTACAGGGTATAATAAATAGGTTTTTTTTTTGTAGATTCATTAGATCGATCCTTGTTCTGAAATACGGAAAAAAGTTTCTACGCGGTTGCAGGAATTTAGCGGAACCAAATGTATTTTGTCCTCTCATAGCCTCTGTTGGATTTCAAGTAGTCATATATTGCTGTGTGCCGTGCATCTAGGCTTTTCTTGATAACTCCAGCTCTGAATATGGTCTGGTTTTTTGTCTGCTTGGTTATAAAAAAGGGATTTCTTTTGGTGAAAGCAATATAGATACCACGTTTTGCCTGATAAAAAAAATTTATTTATTTATTTATTTTCCTTTCACAGACTCTTAGCAAATTGCGCAACACTATCTAACAAAAATCTCGGCGAGTCACCCCAATCTCGACATAGACGAATCCATAAAACCAGAATGCCTTCTTTCTTCTTTGTTTGGACCGCAGCAGGTCCTATTCTACTTTCTGTACGATATTTACCAGGAGCTTTGCTGAGAAGAGTGGTCCTCTTTTAGCATGGAACATGCTTTAGCCATCACCTAACTGGGCAAAAACGTGACAAAACCGTGGAACGAATGTTGCGCGGGGTTTTGTAATTATTTTCACTTACAACCGACCCGTTTCTAGGGAAATGTATCGCCGTTAGTTTTCATCCCACGAAAATCGTTCGCCACTCGTTGAAAAGCCCTCAATTTATGCGTAAATTAAATGCTGCCAAAACCGCTGTAAATATGGACGAAGCTGAGATATACCCCTGATTTAGATGAACTGTAAACAACATTCGCGGTAAAAACCAATCGATTTTAGCATGAATATGCTTTAGCCGTGACCTAACTACCGAAAAATGTCCCACGAGAGTGCAACGAAAGTAGCGCCAATAATTGTGATGATTTCCGCTTACAACCGAGTCGTTGCTAGGGATATGATACTTCGTCGTTTTTCATCCCACAAAATTCGTTGACCATTCGTTCGAAAGCTCTCGATTTATCCAACCATACTATATTAACTATTGCGAAGTGCGTGGCCAACAAGCTGAGTTATGAGCATGGTTATATGAATAATTGTTTACACACAGGTGATCATTCTCAATTATTGATATTGTGAACATGATTGCAACCGCTTGTTAATTTCTGATGATTTCATTGAGCTGGTGTTTCGATTATGTGATTCATAGCAGGTGATCCGAATATTGCGAGAACGGTTAGATTTGTGAAGCGGTGGTTAAATTATTTTAATAGGTAATTTCTATACTTTACACTATAGGAAGCTGTAATTTCGTATGTAGCCTCTTTAGCCTCTTTCTATAATAAAGTGAATGTTTACTCGCGAGTTTCTATTAGGAGATCATCATCTCACAAGAGCTCAATCGTCGTGATCGTTTCTATAATAAAGTGAATGTTTACTCGCGAGTTTCTATTAGGAGATCATCATCTCACAAGAGCTCAATGGTCGTGATCATTTCTATAATAAAGTGAGAGCGAGGAGCTAAAACATGATTCCATGTTTTAGGATTGATGGCAGAATGATAAACAGAGTTCAGAGGCCGATGGAGGGTCGGGTTCAGAGAATCGACGAGGAGTGAGTCGTGTACGGCTAAAGCATATTCATGTTTTTTAATTTTAGCCGTCAGGCTCAAAGGAACTGTGGCTTTTTTTTCTTTTGATTTTCATGTACAACCAAGCCGTTGCTGGGGAAATGAAACTTCTTTATTTTTCACCGGACGAAAATCGTTCTCCACTCGTTGGAAAGCTTTCGATTTATCAAGCATTTCTTTCGTACTTGTTCTTCTATGTCGTAGTTTTATATTTAATTATGTTATGAATGGATGTAATAACAATGCCGCTTGTTTTGTTGTCACTTGGTTGAGAAGTTAATCTTGGTTATAGTAATTGTAGACGCGCGCCATAACAGAAAATTAACTACTTAGGTACTATGTTCTAATTTCAATTAGTAAAACATTTATGTCGTAGTTTTAAATTTATGTACATTTACGAATTAGCGAGAAGAAAGCATGTTCCATGTTTTAGCATTTTAGCCGAAGGCTCAAGGCGGAAAGTTACCGGGGGTCCAGGGGGGCGAAGCCGCTTGCGAGGCCTGAAGGGCCAAGTTTTTTTCATTTTTTTATTAATTTTTTTTTGCTACTGCTGCAGTGGCGATTGGTGTGTTGTGGAACTGCATGGGAGCTACTACGGCTGGGTACTTCATGAAATAAACCCCAAACCACGACACCTTAGATAACGGACCAATATAGGCTAAAGAGTAGGTAGGTACTGGTAGGTACAGTTCCTGAATATATGAAAAATCACTGAATAAAACCCGGGACAAGTATCAGACATTGTGCGGTATTAGTTCCTCCCCCACATCCCCCATGTCTGATACTGGCTGTCGTCATGGACTCTGATGTAAGTTGAAGGCGTAAGTTTCAAGTCTCTAACATCAAAACTACCCGAGAAAAACCTTCGAATGCCCTTTTTCGAAATGACCTGCATCAGACACAGTAGGTCTGTCCTACAACCCGGTATCAGACACTCTAGGAAATTTTCATAATATTGACATTCTGAACAAAATTTTGCAATCTCCCAATTACATCCGATACGGTGTAATCGTAATGATATCTCCAGGTTCTGCGATTATGATCGTAATTGTAATCACAACTCTAAACCCCTATGATCGTAATCGTAATCTAATCCCGAGTTACCGACCTATATTGTTCGAGAATGGTGCTCTTCACACGTAGAAAACGAATGTTAATAAAACCTTTGTCGATTTCCACAAATTATAGAGTTACTATATTAGATAGACTTACCACTCGAACATCTTAAATAAAATAAAAATAAAAAAAAGTTCCAGTCATGCAGCATGATCGTATGAGCGAATTTTCGTAAATTATCTTATTGTATAATGTTAAATTGTTTTGAAATTTGAGCTTTTTGAGCGCAAAGCAATTGTTAACTACACTTAACAGCAAAAAAACCGGCGCACCCTATATTTTGTAATTTTTTCACCTTAGCTTCAATAGGTTAATTTTTTTTTTTGTTTTCCAAGTAAAGTCGGTATCTTATGAGAGAACAGCAAGGAACAGAGTGGCAAATAAAAAATACCCGTTCGAAAAAATCAACTTTATTCACAAAACTTCGATGTTTGCACAAAAGTAACAAAACATTCTTTTGCAGTTCTCGTGTGAAAAAAAAATTGAAAAATGAAATTTTTTTTGGAAAATGAATTTTTTTAAATATCGGGTGGTACCGTCCCTTGCTTGTACCACCGCCTGCATTCTTCTCGGCATGCTGTTGATCAAATTTGAAACCGTTTCTTGTCTGATGAGGTCCTATTGTGCGACCACCGCTGTCTTGGAGGTTTACAGGAGGGTTCGGTCGCCTTCGGATGCACCTCTCTAGCTCGTCCCATAGATGTTCTATGGGATTGAGGTCGGGGCTGCGAGCTGGCCATTGTAGGGTGCGCATGCCAACCTCTTCGAGGTAGTCAGTAACCACGTTTGCTACGTGTGACCGCGCGTTATCGTCCATAAAAATAAAATTATCGCCGGTGTAAGGGGCGAATGGCACTACATAATCTTCCAGGATGTCAGAAATGTACCTCAGTGTGGTTAGACTCCCTCGGGGGTACACATGGAGTTCCGTATTCGCCTCTGAAGTGATTTCACCCCAAACCATTTCAGAGGGTGCGTAAGGCACCCTTTCAGAAATATTGCACTGAGCGAAACGCTGCCCTCGTCTCCACCACCCTCTAACACGACGATCTGAAGCGAATAGTGAGAACCTGGACTCATCGGAAAACATTAAGAGTGCTGAAACGGTGCCTAACGGGAGTGGGTCTGAAATGGTTTGAGGTGGAATCACTTCAGAGGCGAAAACGGAACTCTATGTGTATCCCCGAGGGAGTCTAACCACACTGAGGTACATTTCTGACATCCTGGAAGATTATGTAGTGCCATTCGCCCCTTACACCGGCGATAATTTTATTTTTATGGACGATAACCCGCGGTCACACGTAGCAAACGTGGTTACTGAGAATGGGACCTCATCAGACAAGAAACGGTTTCAAATTTGATCAACAGCATGCCGAGAAGAATGCAGGCGGTGGTACAAGCAAGGGACGGTACCACCCGATATTAAAAAAATTTATTTTCAAAAAAAAAAAAAAAATTTCATTTTTCAATTTTTTTTCACACGAGAACTGCAGAAGAACATTTTGTTACTTTTGTCCAAACAACGAAGTTTTGTGAATAAAGTTGATTTTTTCGAACGGGTATTTTTTATTTGCCACTCTGTTTCTTGCTGTTCTCTCATAAGATACCGACTTTACTTGGCACATGCAAAAAAAAATTAACCAATTGAAGCTAAGGTGAAAAAATAACAAAATATAGGGTGCGCCGGTTTTTTTTGCTGTTGAGTTTATTAATTTTATGGCCAAAAACGTATTTTAAAAAGAAACCTGCCATTCAAAAAGAGATTTTGAATTTTTAGCTTTTTTTGCATTATTTATCGATTTTTTTTTTAGCAAATTTTAATTAGATTTAATTAAAATTTTCAGCATAATTTCGTACATAAATTTTTGGATGTCCTGTTTTATAGTTGATAAACTTAATTTGAGCAACATTATGCTAAAAATATAAATTTAACGATTTTTAGCCGTTCTTATCCATTTTTAGTGATTTTTTAGCATATTTTTTGAAATTTGACCTATTTAATGTGCTAAAAAAAATGCTATCGTCTGGAATGACACATACATATACTATATATATATATATATATATATATATATATATATATATATATATATATATATATATATATATAGTATATGTATGTGTATACATGTATATACGTATGAAAAAGCGCACGCTTCAGGAATCGTTTGAGAGTGCCTCAAAACGGATTTCAATGAAGAAATTTTTCAAAAATTTCCATTTTAAAATTTTTTGAGCCATTGCAATAGCTTCACAGTCTAAGAAAATTCGCTAAAAATTATATGCTAAGAATAAAATAGCGTTTCAAGTTTGTTTATCAGACAAGTACTGCTCTCAAGAAACGGGACGAATCGTTCTGATTTATAGTGAGTTTTACTGTGTATAGGTGTTTTCTCTAATTAGAGCTCGTTGTGATTCAATTCACCTATATCCTCAACAGGCACTTAATAATGCATTTGTAAAAACCTTATTTTTTAAATACTTATATATATTGTCATATTATTCATTTATTTTATATGATAAATATTCTTTACCCATTCCAATCACTTCTATTGTGATTAAAAAAATAAGTAAAAATAAAATGCTATTAGTACTAATATTGTATAATCTATATCTACATCAGTTCGCGATGCTTAGGTGCCTCGAGCGAACGTAGTTGGAAATATGATACACATATACAAGTAAATGAACCCACACATTAATGCACTAGATTAAGTAGATTAATTTGTTGGTTACATTTTGTAGAGCCGATTGGGACAACAATATGGTGTCTATCGAAGCAACTTTGTCTGAGCCAATTGATATAAAAGGAAAATACTTTATTGATGGGATAATGCTGATTCTACCAATAAAAGGTTCTGGAGATTTCGACTGCAAACTAGGTAAGTGAATTAAGTAAAGCCTCAGTAAATTAAGTGTGTCTTTTTGAGATCCTGTAACTTAGAACGCGTAACTTAACAACGTCAAAAGATGAAGTTTGCTTGGCTCGCGTCTGGTCAACCCATGATATTGCTGTACGTGACGTTCTCGAACAATCAATTCGAGTCACGAGACTCTAAGGCTAATGACGCTAAACCCTGACTTGCTCTCTGACGGGCGGAGTTGTTCTCTATTCTTTCATGGCAATTCTATTTATTATGGCATTATTATGGCAAATGTAAATAATATAATGCATAGATAGTACATGCTGTACGTCGGTTCGCGGCATTATTGAATTTAATTCATAAGAATTTATTAACTTAAAGTAACTACATAAACTGGGTCACGACTTGATGGTCCGGCTCTATCTCCGTTAATATGGTGTTAGAAAAACTTCAAGCGGTAACCCCTCTTATTTTTTGTGTGCAAGGAATTCAAATGTCACTCTTTCACGCACCGCGCATGCGTGCAAATGCATGAAACGCGCATTACCTTTGTTACTTCCATTACAAATGAGAACCTCCACTTTTTATTGCAGATTCGAATTCTATGTAAAATTTCATGAAAAAATGAAACTCCGAAAAATCGGCCAGAATTGCACTTATCTTACTCATTTCCACACAGCATAAAGTGCAGTAAAATGTAGTTCTATCGGTGTTTTCCCAAATTGGTGTTGCAAATATCAATAAATGAATATCATTACGAGGTTCAGCACGAAAAAATACCCCAAAATCATGTATTACATCTGGCAATTGAATATCTTCAAAAACAAGTATTTCACTATTGTTGCACATTTAGAGCGGAATTTCGCACTTTTGGAGCAGAATTGAGCCCGTTTACGCGCACCTAAAAAATCGAGTGATGGGTCATTACTTCATGAAATTTTACGTAAAATTTGAATCTGCAATAAAAAGTGGGGGTTCTAATTTGAAATAACAAAATTGAAGCACGTTTCGCGCATTTCCGCGCATGCGCGGGGCGCGAAAGTGTGAAATTTTGAATTCCTTGCTTAAAAATAAGGGGAGTTACCGCTTGAAGTTAGTTTCTAACCCCCATATCAACGGAGATGGAGATAGAGATGATCCATTAAGTCGTGACCACCCTGTATTACCATTGTATTAAATTTTGCAACTATTGCTCAAGCAATAAAAGTGACTAACTAACTGTTCACAGAGGGGTTCAAGGCACACGTCAAAGTTCATGGGGTCACTAAAGAAGTGGACGGAAATAAATACATGATGGTAGATCGCATGGCGTTCACGTTTGAGACGAAGCATGCATTCATTGATCACAAGAATCTATTCAATGGAGACAAAGTTTTAGGTACGTACAAGTATTATTTCTTACACTTATTAATTTTGCATAACGTTTCACGATTTTGTAGCATCGGAACCAGCACGTTTTGGTTTACTATTTTCAACAATGAATCTTTTTCCCCGACCAAGAAATACATTTTTTACTTCCCGTCACCCTCAAAATTTGTTGGTTTTCGTTTCTACCTTCATTTATTTAGAAAACGAAAAAAAAAAAAAAAAAAAAATTCACAATTCAGCCTTGGGAATGTCTTCTCCGATCTCCACCCTCAGGAGAATGGCATCCCTCAGGGCTCTGTGCTTAGTTGCACCTTGTTTATGGTCGCTATAAATGGCCTCGCTGATAACATCCCAGAGGATATTCGTCCCTTACTGTATGTGGATGACTTAACTATCCTCCTGCGAGGCGATAATCTGAGAAATGTGAGTGACACATTGCAACGTGCTATTGATACCATCTATCGAACAGCACGGATGCGAGGTTTCACCTGCAAAAACTACCTCCATCCATTTTTGCAGAAAGCACAAAGCACATGATGAATATCCACTCACAATTGGTGGATTCACAATACCTTACTCCGCTCACACACGTTTCCTTGGACTCATGGTTGACCGCTAGCTGTGGTGGACCCAGCATATTGAGTACTTGCGCCAGGCTTCTATACAGGGTGTACAGTTGCTCAAGGCCCTATCTAACTATAGTTGGGGCGCCCAGCAGGAAGTCCTCTTAAGGATTTTCCATGCTGCAATCGAGAATTGATAATGGGTCTGCAATTTATGGATCAGCAAGAAAGTCCTTGCTGCGTAAGCTGGAACCTATATTAAAAAGGATCTTCGTTTGGCCACTGGGGCCTTTCGAACTACCCCGACAGCCTCCCTTCAGGTGCTCGGGCGTAGTCAGCCACTAAAGATTAGGCGAAATCTACTGACACTCTGTTAGGCAGAGCGCCTTCGTTATTTCCCAGGGCACCCTCTGCATACCATGGTAACTCTACCACCCCTGGATGAAACATATTCCTGGCTCAAGAATCGAACTGGCTCATTGGGTATTTATGTTCAGGAGCTCACCAGGTGGGACTGCATAGAGAGATACCCTCTGGTCCCTTTTGAAGTCCCTCCCGTCCCTCCATGGACCTTGTCTGGGATGCCCATTGATTTTCGATTGAGGGTTGGGGTCAAGGGCAATACACCCCTTTATATCCTCAGATGTCGTTACTCAGAAGCAATCCAGCGATATGCTGGACACACTCTCTTATTCACTGATGGCTCAAAAACGCTTGATGGTTTTGGCCTTGCTCTTTGGAGCCCCAACTTCCAAGTCACTAGACGCCTACCACCTGTTGCGTCTGTGTTCACAGCAGAGCTGTGGGCAGTGACGCTGGCTGTTTGACACTGCCAGCTATCGGGAGTTGGAAATTTTGTTATCTGCTGGTTGATCCTTCCGTGGCCCACCTTCCAAGGAGGAACCGAATTGTGGTCAATCGGGTAACCACTGGCCATACTCGTCTTACTAACAGACACCTGCTAGATCCAGTAGCTCGTGATGTTGTGTGTGGGAGATGTGGGGGTGATTTATCTATCCGCCACTTTTTGGATGATTGCCCAGCCCTCATGGACCTCAGAGTCCGGCATTCACCCCCTCGGTGGGTGGATGTTCTGTCGGGACCAGACAAGGTCCAGTCCCTGTTGGTGCACCTGAAAGCCACAGAGCTTTACAACGAGCTGTGATATTCTGATGTGTAATATATTTATTTATTTATGTACATCTAGTCATACCTTTATTTAACTAAGATAAATAGTATTTATTATTATACATTTATCGATAATATTTATGTATTTGTAAGGATCATCTAGTCGTAGCTTATTAGCGAATTTTTGAAGAAAATTAAGCTATTGCTCTCTCCTCAAAATTTGTAGAATGTGGATTTTTGAAAAAAATTTATGCAGAAATCCGTTTCAGGCTATTCTGAATCATATTCTGAAGTTTAACGCATTTTTTTTAACGTATGTATACATGTATGTATGTGTAATTCCAGACGATAACTGTCCATAGAATTGTGCCAGAAACTTCAAACAAATTTTAAAATGTTAAAGACACAAAATGAAAGTTCAAGTTGGTTGACCAGCATGATCGGATTACATCTTCGGGTTGAAATTTTCAAAAATGTAGTCAACAATTTCAAAATAGCCTGTTTTTTGCGATTTGTTGTGCGAAATAATTTTTTCAGCATACTAACATGTGGTATATTCGGAATCAGCGTAAAATTTTCTATAAGAATATGTAGAGTATCAAGTTTTCAAAAATTTCAAAGTTGAAAAATCAGTCAAAAATCGAAATAATGCCGTTCGCTAGTTGTAAATAGCGACTGAAATGTCGAAGATTTCTTCAAAAATTCGCTCATGGGGTCATGCTGCATGACTGGACTTTTTTTATTACGGGGTATTTTTATCTGCTGTAGGGGTTACAAAGCGGTCATCGCTGTATCCCTTGAGGCAGAGTGCAGCGATGCCTCGTTTTGCGGGTTATTATTATTATTATTATTTTTCCCCCTCCGATCTGCCAGTGGAGTCCGTGTTGGCAATCCGTTTAGTGACGGACGGTCAGAATGGCTCCCCTTAGAATCGTGCCCGTTGCAGTGTCCTTTTGACACCCATTTTTGATTGCCGCTAATGACCCATCCGATTGAGACGCGGCTTAAATTCTAAAAAAAAATGTCCAGTCATGCAGCATGACCCCATGAGCGAATTTTTGAAGAAATCTTAGACATTTCAGTCGCTATTGATCGTGTTGAGAAATTTTAGTTTATGATTTTGATAGACAAACATGGAATCAAATTATTAACACATGCACAGTGTAAACTCATCAGTTGTGATTACATTTATTTATTTATTTTTTTTAAAGCACCTACTACCTACGTTTTAAACAGCATGGTTCTAGGATTGGTTATACAGGGATACTTCCATAAGAGTAGTTCAATCTGAATTTGGACAATGTTTCATGCAAATATTACCGATTTTTACAACTAGCGAACGGCATTATTTCGATTTTTGACTGATTTTTCAACTTTGAAATTTTTGAAAACTTGATACATATTCTTATAGGAAATTTTACGCTGATTCCGAATATACCACATATTAGTATGCTGAAAAAATTATTTCGCACAACAAATCGCAAAAAACGGGCTATTTTGAAATTTTTGACTACATTTTTGAAAATTTCAACCCGAAGATGTAATCCGATCATGCTGGCCAACGAACTTGAACTTTCGTTTTGTGTCCTTAACATTTTAAAGTTTGTTTGAAGTTTCTAGCACAATTCTACGGACAGTTATCGTCTGGAATGACACATACATACATACATATATACATACATACATATATACATACATAAAAAAATGCGTTAAACTTCAGAATATGATTCAGAATAGCCTGAAACGGATTTCTGCATAAAATTTTTTCAAAAATTCACATTCTACAAATTTTGAGGCGAGAGCAATAGCTTAATTTTCTTCAAAAATTCGCTAAAAAAAAAAAAGTAATATGTGTACTATAACCTAATACAAAACTCCAATGTATAACTATAACGATGTAAAACTATAATATAAACAGAAATAATAAACCTTTGTGAGTCAATTTGCAGCGTTTTCCTATACTGATATTTTCCGTATTCCTGTTGTAATTTTTCCAGGAGACGCCATGAATGCATTCTTGAATGAGAATTGGAGAGATATTGTGGACGAACTGAAACCTGCTATAGAGGCTGCACTGTCAAGTCATTTCCAACCCGTTGTTGAGAAAGTATTCAACGTTATTCCTATAGATGAAATTGCTTTGCCCTAAGATTGTACAATAAAAACAAATATAACTGATCTCTTGACTTCAAATTGTTGTATTACAATCAAATAATTGCTTCGTTGAGTTTAGTAATCGAAATGAATATTCTATAGAAGAAACATACTTCAAATTCTTAGACACAAGAAGATGTTACAACATAAATTAATAGATGTATCTTCATTGTATATATCTAAGGTATGTGCACCAAAATGGTGGTAAAGCGTTATGTTACTGTTGTTGAAGTATTTTATAATCACCATCAGCAAAGTCATCCTATGTAATATTTTAGTACAGTTTCCCATACAGGTTGTACATAGATGTTCATGTGGTAGGAGTACCTCAATAATATAAGAATAGTTGAGTACAAAGCACTTAGGTTGTCGTGGACACTGTTCAAGACGTTGGCTCCTAGTTATTACCTACGATACTGTTTTGGTTAAAACCATTGTTCATTAGATTTATTTATGATATTCAATCTACGTTTTCAATTAAAACAAATTCAAATAAATAAATAACATAATTTTATTTAGAAGTTTGAAACAATCTGAGTTCTGCTTTATCGATTGATCCACAGTTCACTGAACAGTCGCGTACATATCTTTCTGTAGTGGATTTATATATGTCTGACTTGGTGTAGGTAGACCAAGTGGGACGTTTATGTTCTGATTATGCGGGTTAGTCCCCGTGATGTTTCCGAAAGGAATGTGAGCGAAATCGCCAAGGTCATCTTGCTTGGCGGGCGGAACCTGAGGATAGTTCGTGTATTGGCCGCGTGGAGCACTGGGCTCGCTTAGTGCGTGCTGGGTCCGATCTGTTTGGTGCTGAGCCGTTGTGTAATATTCCGGCCTAAGATTTATATCTGTAGGGGGAATATACCGGGCTTGGTTGATGTACTGAAAAGTATCCTGTGTTTTGAGCAAGTTGGGAGTGAATTTGACACTCGGATCGGCCGGGTAGCCTTGCGTAGAATATCGTGGATATTCAGATATCTTTGTCGAATCACGATGATTGACTTCAGAGCGAGTCTGGAAGGGATCCTCGAACTTTTGTGTGTATGAGGCTTGACCTAACGTTTCCTTCATGGATATGTTAGGTAGTAAGGCGATCTCTTCGCGAGAATCGAGCCTTTGTCTGTCGCTAGGACCAGCGGACGAGTCGAGTATCGGGTAGGGAGCGCTTCGTGGGCTAGAGCTCCCGACCGCGCCGTGCTCTGCTTCCTCTTGCATGAGGAAGTAGGACGGGCGGCGCTCCATCGATGTACCCGAGTTGATTAACTCGTTTTTAATACCTCTCCGTATAGGATGCAGGATTTGGAAGGTGGACTCGCTTGACAGAGCTTCTTTCCTTTGCTCGGATGTCAGGGTCCTACCTTGTAGCCTTGAAAAAGGCTTCCTTGGACGATAAATTAGAGCGGATGAGCTGAGTAATTTATCGGCGTGCCCCGGCGGTCGGTTAAGAGCTTAGTGCTACGAAACCCGAACGACACGTCTCGAACGTCCCAGCGGGCGTACGATCTAATGAGGATATCAATAGATGTACCGGGTGGCGTTCTGACAGAAGAACTACGTTGGGCAATGAGCAGGATAAAAGATCACTGGACTCGTAGATGCCAAAGTGAGATCTGTGAAGAGAGGAGATATGCCTTGTGAGCAATAAATTGCCGTTCTGAGAAGAACTCGTGAGCAGAAGGGTCGTCAGCGTAGAGCGTGTAGAAACTTCGTACTGGTAGAGTGTAGTCGTCGAGAGCGGTGAGTGGAATGAATTACGGAGGGCTCCGTGCGGGGTAATTATAGGGAGGTGGCCGCCTCCTGCCGCCCCCTGATTGGTCCGCTTAATTTCATTAGTTCACCATGTGTTTCCTTATTGGCTCGCACATTGTTTTCTCAGAATCTGTGAATATGATAGCTGAGTTGGTTTTTGGGGGTGGCTTCCCCGCGTCCGTCTCTGAGACGGGGTCCCCGGGGGTGGCTTCTCTGCGTCCGTCGCTGAGACAGGGTCCCCGGGGTGGCTTCTCTGCGTCCGTTGTTTAGACGGGGTCCTCGGGTGGCTTCTCTGCGTCCGTTGTTTAGACGGGGTCCCCGGGGGTGGCTTCTCTGCGTCCGTCGCTGAGACAGGGTCCCTGGGGTGGCTTCTGAACCAGAGGTGGTTGTAATTCGCTTGCCGCCTCCTGGTTGGTTCGTCTATTGTCTCTCGCGCAATCAGAGTTTCTGATTGGCGTGTAGGCTTGCTAGAACCGTCCTTGTTAGTTCTAGAGGACATTTGATTGTCTGTTTGAGTTTTCTCATTCAAGGCGACTTGGTTCGAAATACTTGTCGCGTCTCTCTCGCCCAGTAAGTGTTTAGGGAGGTCGCCTTGTATGTTATTTGATAATATTTCACTTTTGAGAGAGAATATCGCATTTTCTCTCTGGTGAAATATTTTGTTTGACGGAGTTATAACTCGACGTCTTATAAACATTTGTGTGCCATGTCTACCTCTTTTTAGTAGCCCTGAAAAGGGCTGTTGACAAGAGGGGGTGGTTTTCACCACACTTTCCACATCCGTTTTCCAACCACGGAGGCACGTCTAACATATGTATATGTACAACCTATTATTTATTCAGCATATACCTATCATGCGTTTCTGTGTCTGTTGAAGATTATGTCAAATATAATTTCAATATTTATTTTGGTACCTAAATTAAACATATTTTACCTGCTTAATGTATTGTGCATAGTGCAGATCCGCCTTCTTATATTAGTTTACGGATCTCTAAATTATTCATCATGGTAAATATTATTGTAACCAATTAGCGAACGACAGTTTGCTTTGTGACAGGAGAGACTCACCCCCTCCCCAACCAGTTAAGGCATTTGTTCTCATTTATTATTCTCTCATGGGATTCTCAGACGTTCTAATAAATTGAAATTTTCAAAAAAGAAGTGAGATTAGCAGTTTTAGTTTACAAATTTTAAATTCTGCATTTCCCACGCGAATCGGGCTACAAGTAGAATGAAGCACCTTGTTTTCAGAGTTATGACAATCGGTGAATGATAAAGGTAATTTTTTTCAATGAAGTAAGTGTGAAAAAGTTATACATCAATAAATAAGATAACATAGTTTCGCGATAAGATTTTTTTATGTCTTATTTACTGATATTATGGAAACCCAAATTAGAACGTTCGAAGAACCCAATTACTGAAAATGATTTTTAAGTCAATTTTTTTCAATGAAGTAAGTGTGAAAAAGTTATATATCAATAAATAAGATAACATAGTTTCACGATAAGAGTTTTTTATGTCTTATTTACTGATATTATGGAAACCCAAATTAGAACGTACGAAGAACCCAATTACTGAAAATGATTTTTACGTCAATTTTTTTCAATGAATTAAGTATGAAAAAGTTATATATCAATAAATAAGATAACATAGATTCACAACAAGAGTTTTTTATGTCTTATTTACTGACTGATATTATGGAAACCCAAATTAGAACGTACAAAGAACCCAATTACTGAAAATGATTTTTACGTCCCTCTGAAGCAAGTTTATAGGGAAGGATTCCTAGGTATCTTAAAGGGACAACCTATTAGGACAACCCAAGGATTAGGATTAAGGACAACCCATGAAAAAAAAAAAAAAAAAAAAAAAAAAAACTGAAAATTATCACTAAAGGATTTATTATTTCTATGTTAGATACCTTCTACACAGATCAATGGCCTATCAAAATTAAGCCCAGTCTATGGCCCATATTCTCGTGACGTCACGCCTGGAGTAGGTTCGCGTTTCAGCCAAAGTCGGTCATGATACCGCCCTACGTCAATGAATCGCTACTCAACCAACCTATTTCTCACAAGAAGTTTGCCGTCTCACGTCAACATAATTCGTGGTTATAAGGCCATTTTTCAACAGTTTTGATTTGAAAAAGTATAGTGTTGTAGCAATACAAAGTTTCAATTCGACTAAATGTTATAATAATCATTACTGCCAGCGCAATAATTTATTGTAGATTGCTATCAACAATACCAATCTAAACCAGCTGCAAGGCAAAAACCTTGAAATGCATTCCTCTGAAGGTAAGATTTCATAAAGACGGCATTGGCAGTGCAGTTATTGCGCGAGTTTTGCAGTTACGCAAACTGTATGGACAAAAAAGGTAATTAGGTAGGTACCTGCTTTCGTTTTGATCAATGAAGTACCTACATGAACAAGTAATAATATACGGAAAGTATGTAGGTATAGCTTACCTATAGGTAGGTACTTACTTCCCTTTCCACATGTGATACAACGTACTATTCCCGCCTAACAAAGCTCTCATAACATATCCTTTCACAAGACCACTTTCACAGTACTCTAAAGATTTTTAGTTTCAACTAATTCAAAGAACAGTTCTAAAACTAGATAGGTAATCCACAACATCTTTGCGGCTGATGTCTGGATCATCTAGATCACTTGTATGTCAACTCCCCAACACACATTTCATATGGATCTCTACCCCACAGATTAAATATTGCGTTCGTAGCGTTTGAGGTCAACACCTGATAATAACTTGATGTAATTTGCATACAATTTATCACCTTGCATATTACAAATAATGGAAATATTGACTCGGAACTAGGTGAGACTATGTTATGCTGTTGTCCAGCTGTGCCTACAAATGGCGCTTTTTCGCATATGTTTACTCGTAACCATGACAAGGTGAAATAACTTGATTTCGCCTTGTCTCGATGTAAGGATGCGCTAGAGTTCCAAGTCTCGAGAATATCACCCATAGTAAATTATCTCAACATGACGCATTGCGCCTCGCAAAAGGGTTCGCTCCTTCACAGCCCCTGAATACCCGAATGCTCCGCTTGTTGGTAAATGTTATACAAAACGCTATACAGGGTGTCCAGCATAGGGTGGTCAGTACATCACGGGGTGATTCGAGAGCTCATTTCTGATCGAAAGTACACCATAGAGATTTTTTTTAAACGCTTAGTTTCCGAGTAATTAAATTATTGAAATTTTTTTCGTGTTTTTGACTTTAAGCCATTAAAACAGCAATAACTATAGTAATTAACACAGTAAGTTTAAATTGGAGGACACCTGTGGAAAGAGAGTTACATTTCCTTTCTATCTGATGCAAAATGAATTTTTTTTAATAGGATTCATTTGGTGAAAAAACTGTCTGGACATGAGATTTTCACGAGTTTGAGAAATTCCAATTTTTTAAACCAGATGTAAGTGTCCCATTTCTGTACTGTTTTTTGCGTACCTCATCTGTAAAAACTGGCCCAAGATCTCAGCTTTCTAGCGGTATAATCAATTTTTATTTTACCTCACTAATTAGAGGACAAAAGTATGTTTTCGTGTTGAAAAACATGTTTTTTTCTTCTATGAAATTAAGGGTTTTCGTGAGAAAGGACCCTCTAGAAAAATTCGAGCTTGGGGCTGATTCTATGTATTTTTCCAAGCTGAATCAAATGGTAACACTTGCAGATCTCCGTTCATTGATACAGAGTTTTACACTTTAACTAACTAGTTTTACCCTTAAAAACACATACAATTGAGCATAAAAATGAACTAAAAATTCGTGAGGTAAAATGTAAAACTCTGTTATAACGGAGTTGTGGAGACCTGCAAGTGTTACCGCTCGATTCAGCGTGAAAAAATATGTAGAAACCGGCCCCAAACTAAAATTTTTTAGAGAGTAATTTTTCAGAAAAATCCTCAATTTCATCGAAAAAACCATGTTTTAAACATAAAAACATACTTTTATCCTCTAATTAGTAAAGTTAAATATAACTTGGTTATACCGCTGTTTGTTGGTTATAAAGCTGAGATCTTAGGCCAGTTTTTACAGATAAGCTACGCGAAAAACAGTACAGAAATGGGACACACAAAAAATTTGAATTTCTCATACTCGTGAAAATGTCATGTTCAAGCAGTTTTTTCACCAAATGAATCTTATTAAAAAATTTTGATTTGGCATTAGATAGAAAGGAAATTTAACGCTCTGTTCAACGTTATCCTTCAATTTAAACTTACTGTTTTAATTATTGTAGTCATTGCTGTTATAGTGACTTGAGGTCAAAAACACGGAAAAAATCTCAAAAATTTAATTACCCGAAAACTAAGCGTTGAAAAAAAAAAAAGAGCATACCCCATTTTTTATCTTTATGGTTGATTGCAAAGGTCCATTAGATAGGTATCGAAAGTTACAGATCAATGCGATTGAATACAACCCTCAAGGCAACCGTCTCAATAGCCTGATTATAATAATTCGGCCGAAGAAGAGAAAATAAAGGAAGGATTTTCTTGACGGTAGGCAAAATTGCTGCAACTCTTAATTGATCTTTCGGAATAGGCACCACTCCCACATTTGCCACCTAATTGTGCCCCAGGCAATGAAAGCTAATCGAATTTGATAATTACATTACGTCAAGGTCCACCGACCTGGATAACTATCCGAACGAAGTGCCTCTCCCCTTAGCTATGGAAAACTCCTTTCTAAACGTTTTTCTATGAGAGCCGTCCATTTGAAAACAATACTCCATTGTAAGGGTTAAAGGCTTATGTGACAATATGCCATTAACTTCCGACTCGTTGATTAAACCAGAAAATATTGCCTTGATTTTATTCTGAAATGAATTAGTGGTATAAGGACGTTTGTTGTCTTTGCGATTGGTGAGGCTTGACAAATCTTTGCAAGGACTACACTAAATATTATAATATACTTGATAAATATTTGCGTAACTCTAACTCGACGTTGGGTGGCGAACCTGGCCCAACTCTTTTGGCCCCCGTTTGTGGCGCTGTTATCCGTTCCCACCTATAGATCAGAATGCTGTGTATAGTTAGGTGGTCAGGATGCTCGCGAGCTCGCATCTCAAATAATAATAAAAATCCTACATCAATTCATTTGGTGACATACAGACTAGTGGGACAAATTAGATCAAAATTGCGTTTAAAAATATGTTTCGGAGGTTGAAATACGAAGCAAAAATGTTGGTGCCGTGCTCAAATCGAACCCGATACCCTCTACTAAATAGCCTATAATGCTAACCACTTGATGTTGGACGTTATCTATGAGGTTATGAACAATAACTGTACTTTGCTACATGTGGTCGATCGCCACAAGCAGAGGCCAAAGGATTTGGGCCAGGTTCGACACCCACCGTCGAGTGTAACACCGCCGAACAGAGTAGGTATGGTGTGCTTATAAGTTATGAAGTATGACAAGCATATCAAATGAGGAGTATCTGATGTGCCAAAATACGCAAAATATTCAAGTAGTTACCATATTGTACAACGTAATTTTTGTGTAGGTTGATCCAGTCTATTTTCTGTAACAACATTTACATTTCATACTATAACAACAGCCTCGAAAGACCTGGGTGGACACAGTGATCCCATGAAGAACACCTGCCAGGATGCCCAACTCGAGTAACTCCTTTCCACTTTTCCCCCTCCACAAACTTTGTCATGACACTGTCGGGGCCATGACCAATATTTTACTTGTTGCCGTTTCTTTTAGCTCGAATGTAGCTTGCAACTGGTCATCTCTATCAAACTTATTAATCTTAGCCCGCCCGGTCTGCCCCATGTCACGCTGCCACTGACATCCAATGATATCCTAGATTATGGCAGACCCATCAGGTTTGTGGACAACGATATCTGGCTTCTTGCCCCGACCACTCGGCATATACAGTCTCCATATTTCCACATAGGTACCTCTACTATGGAAACAAAGTAATTCAGAAAATAACAATATTGCATAAATAGTAAATGTTCGGAAAAAAACATAGTTAAACAAGGAAATGAATTCAAGTACTAATAGTTTCCATTAATTTTATTGACACATTAATAACCGTAGTTACTGCGATGTGCTGTTGTCACTGACTTTACTTTTGACCGTTTATTGATAGCAAATTTCACCATGTTCAAAAGTTTGCGTCTATTGAATGTGATGCTGTGAGTGACATAAAAGTTGTTTACATCTCCCTTAATAAAACCGAGTTTACGTGTCATGAGATTGGGAATACGGCGCGTCGCTGAAATAAATAAATCATAATCAATCATCCTGGTAAATTACACAGATAACAAGCCAGGTTCGTCCATCGCCACTTACCTCGTCTCCGGTAACAGTTGTTGGTCATTGCTGCCATCATCTCATTAATCTCAAAGTTGACATTACCTACTTGCTTCACTAATTCAATAGCCACCGCATGTTGTCAGGAGGGGATTCCTGAAATCTCGACTGCATTTGCTAAACCGTTTTGAAAAATGTCATCAACCGTACCCAGAAGTATGTGACAGTTCCCGTCAATTCCAAAAGAATGCGCGTCTATCCGTCACTCTTGCGCCAGGTTGAACGTCATGCTCGAGTTCTTGGAATGCTGCGTTTGGCGATAGATGAGGATCCGAGAACCGGAAAACCAATCTTCTTCGAACATAGCACATTACGTTGTTATTAGTAGGGGAATATTATGGGACTGTCACACCCTCCTCTCTCTATGTTGTGCGGATTTAGGCCCCATTGCCCAATTGGGGGGGGGGGGGGACCTAAATTCGTGACATGGTAGCAGAGTGTGGTTTCCTGGATTATGCATGGTAATACCTAGTACATCCAGGTCCACTTTTTCTGAGGGCTATATGTTTCAGAAGAAACATGGGCCGGGTTTCCAGAAGGAATATCCATTATAATCCCTTGGATACATGAATAATTTCATTGGTTCTGGACTTTTAATTTATCAATTTTCCCCTTCATATAATTTGTATTTTCATACCAATGGTATCTGGCCTTTGCCGTTTTTTTATTATTATACATATATTCTTTATTCAAGGGCATAGTTCCCAATTATTATTTCCAGGGCTTAGTTCCTAATTTAAGTCCCCAACGTGGGCACATATTTTTATATCTATTTTATTTTCCTATTGGCATAAGTCTCCATAGTTGAGCAACCGTTTTATCCCCGATTGTTCCAATCTTTGATTGGGGGTTTATTATCTAATGAATACTTCATATGAAGATTCATTGACAATCCATCCTGTTTTAATTTCTCCTTTTTATCCTCAATCGCCAATGCAGCTATTTATTAGTGAGCATCAGTTCTCAACCAGTAAACTATTCCACCTTGTTTACATACTTGCTCTTCAATCAAGGCTACTTGCTCATCCGTCCCCGGGTTGAACGTGTCATACTCGAGTTCTTGGAATGCTGCGTTTGGCAATAGATGACGTTGTTTGTTTATAGTAGGGGAATATAATGGGACTGTCACCCCCCCCCCCCCTCTATGTAGTGCGGATTCAAGTCCCATTGCACCTCTTGGGGTCAACCTAAATTCGTGACAAGTATTGGTACTTTCCAATCCCGTACCGTGTTTCAATCTCTCAGATCTTGAATAACGTTGCTCACAGCAAAAATCTCCACCCTTGATTCGTGGATCAAATTAGTGTTTTAATTTATAGATCTGAGTACTGATTCAGATGCGTGGCAATAGTTTTGAGAGAGAGAGCGCTTCTATCTCACCTGAAGCAATTGGTTGGTGGTTGCCTTTCATTGCCTCCGTCCATGTATCTAGGTAATGTAACATATACACCGTTTAATAATTATCTTTAGAACAGTGATGTGCTGTCTAACACAGAAATAATAAACATTTGAGTAATAATAAACAGCGCTTTCTCTTTACGGCAATGGGGATTGTTTCTAAATCTGTCTAAGTATAGTCTGTTTCAAAGCATCATCTCTTTTGACATTTTATGTCTTTACTTTGGCACATAAACGAAAAAAGCATTAACAAAAAGCGTTAAAAAACGGCTGGTTTTCTGATGATTTCCGCTTACAACCGAGTCATTGCTAGGGAAATGGTTCTTCGTCGTTTTTCATCCCACAAAACTCGTTGACCATTCGTTCGAAAGCTCTCGATTTATCCAACCATATTATGTTAACTACTGCGAAGTGCGTGGCCAACAAGCTGAGTTATGAGCAAGGTTATTTGAACAATTGTGTAAACTCAGGTGATCATTCTCAATTATTGATATTGTGAACATGATTGCAACCGTTTGTTAATTTCATTGAGCTGGTGTTTCGATGATTTGATTCATAGCAGGTGATCCGAATATTGCGAGAACGGTTTGATTTGAGAAGCGGTGGTTAAATCATTTTAATAGGTAATTTCTATACTTTACACTCTAGGAAGCTGTAATTTCGTATGTAGCCTCTTTAGGACATTTACTTTACGATGCCCAGGGTCCGGATCAGATGAGTAGCTCTTAGAGCTTGCATACGAGTCTCCAACACATACGAGTCTGCAACTAAATTCATAAAATGTCCCAATGTGTTGCAGACTCACATGCAAGCGTTTTTTGAATAGGTACGGATAAAAACTGCTCGGCACATTGTAAGCCGAGTGTTAGGGTGGTAATGGTAGTGTGGATAGCTAATAACTTTGACGCTACGTTACGGCGGAGACATAATTTATTTTCCTCTGAAGGTGCCTATATCTACGCTGGCATATCGATTTCAACCTTCGGATCTGCGATTTGAAATGGACCTCCTTTGTAATATCAAGAATAAATTCAATATCAGTGCACAGTGATCAGCTGTGGGTCTAATTTGTTTCCACCTTCTTACCTTCCATGTAATGCCCCCCTCCCCTTCCACCTACTCACCCACAAATCTTCTCATCTTCTAGTTGAATTGTGCTTTTATTAAATATCTATTTCTGATCTTCAACATAGGATTTATGCCACATCTCCTGTTAGTTTACTTTGTTAATTTGTTTCTTCGATATATTCACCCTGTATTATTTCTAGCCTATTTAATAACAGGCTTCATGAGAGTGATACAAATGAAAAGGGGAAAATCTTTTGGGTTATATTATCTTTGCATTTGTGTAATTATACTAAATTGATTATTTAATCTAGAAATATCCCATTGTTCGGAAACGGTATTAATGAAGTTGGTGATGATGATGAAGTATTGAAAACGGACAAGTTTTATATCTTTATTGATATCTATACATGGATGATTATTGGCTGTTCTCTTTCATCAATACACACGTAACGATATTATACATCACCGAAAATACATAGAACTCCATGTTGTTCCACCAACATTCATTATGCTAAAAATGTTTTGTTAAAATATTCACATCAATCTTAATACTGAATAGGTTCCTTTGTGACCTCTCTCCAGGCTGAACATTTAATTACATTAAAAAACATCATATTTCACATTTAAATAGGTCGGTATACAATTTCTAGACGAATTAAAAATAAATGTCATGTACAGCACTCGGCATACGTTCAAAGCGCATTGATTATTTAGCTAATTTTTCCTTAAATGTAATTTCTCCTGAAAAATAAGAAGGCAAGAACTTACAGGCGAACATAACAAGCAGTAATTCCAAGTCACATAATAAAAGATTCATAATATTTTGAAACACTTATTTTGACCAAGCAGCTATAATACTGGTGTGCAGCGGATGAAATTCATTATTAGGAATTGTTTATAATCTTTTCACAAATGTGAAAACATCGTGTTTTGTGCAGGAAGTGAGAGGAAGTCATTTTGAAAAATCGAAACTTACCTTTTACATACCGTTCATCACCAAAATATTAAATTTATGGGTATCTGAAAAACCTAATATCAACAACCTAACTAAGAAGGTTAAAAATGATAGCATTTTCATCCAGAGTAATGATGTCTAGTTCCAAGGAAAACAGTATTTATAACCTGTTTCGAGGAGCAGTTGGAGGACGATTCGTCGAGAACAAACGTTCTTTATTGTTTACCTGCTGTGGTCGATAAAGAAATCACTCCAAAAAGAAACTAATATATTTCCACACAGTGCTTCTACCCATCCAGTCAGTGATGTTGAGAAGACTCTAAGGAAATGGATTGAATTAATGGATTTAGAGCAAGCAAGATTCAATGGGTCAAAAAATTGTAAAAATTAAATTTTTCCGAAATGTTCTTCTTTGAATTCCATCTTGAGGCTCTCTGAAACGATTCCTGAAGTTTGCACTTTTTCATATGTACGAATATGATGTGACATTCCAGACAATAATCCTCCTTAGGATTGAGCTAAAAATTCCGTTCTTGCGCCAAAAAAATCAAGCTTTCCAAATGGAAGTATGATTTCATTGGCCAGCAGTTTTTGAGGACATTAAATTGCTCGAATTTCAAAAAAATGTGCTAAATAAATCACTAAAAATTGTTAAATTGTTAACACAAAACTATTTCCAATATTTCGGCTTCTGCCTTTTTCGAAACAACGAAAGAAAATGATTAATTTGGGATGTTTACAACGTTGGCAAGAAATTTACGTAACATTGGATGTACGACTCGTAGCTTCACCGCCTAATATTGTGGCCTGGAGGATCGTAAGCACCCAAAACATTGCTATGAGCTTTTCCCGATTGATGAAGCATTCACTTGTTGTCGTTGGGTCTCATTTTCTTTTAAGAGCTTAATGGCTTAACAATCATCAAAGATTTAGTTATAGGCAATGACATGTCGGCTTACAGGAAGATTGTCGTCAGACCGAACCACGGATGCTCGATGTTTGTTCACTCTCAAGTTGAGTGGAGTTTCTGCTTTCCCCACGTAAAAGGCAGGACACTTTTAACATACCAACTCATACACACGCATTGGAGTCTGGCATTCTGCTGATCCTTTGCAGTATGAGTCTGGGTGCAACTTACACACCAGAAAGGTCATAAAATTGGTAGTATTTAACAATTTCTTTGCTCTCAAAGTGCTAAAGTTTCAAAACAAGGTATCGGCGGGGTGTCCCGCGTAAGTGGTCCCGCGTAGTAAGTACTTCAGGGCGTGATTCTAGAGCTCATTTCTGATCGAAAGTTCCTCATAGAGATTTTTTTTTAACGCTTTGCTTTTGAGTAATTCAATTTTTGAGATTTTTTGGTGTGTTTTCGACCTTAAGTCACTAAAGCAGCAATAACTGCTATTATTAAAAAATAAGTTCAAATTTGAGGATAACGTTGGAAAGAGCGTTAAATTGCCTTCCTATATAATGCCAAATCAAAATTTTTAATAGGATTTATTTGGTTGAAAAACTGCCTGAATATGAAATTTCCGCAAGCATGAGAAATGACAATTTTTTAAACCGGCTGTGAGTGTCCCATTTCTGTACTGTTTTTCAGCTGTAACACTGGCGCAAGATCTCAGCTTTCTAGAGGAATAATAAATTTTTATGTTACTTTACTAATTAGAGGATAAAAGTATGTTTGTTGTTGAAAACATGCTTTTTTCCTATGAAATCGAGGGTTTTTCTGATAAATTACCCTCTAAAAAATTTCGAGTTTGGAGCCGGTTTCCACGTATTTTTTTTTTTTTTTTTTTTTTTTTTTTTCACGCTGAATAGAATGGCAACAGTTGCGGATCACCCTAACACCTTTGTAAGAGAGTTTTACAATTTAATTAATTAGTTTTACCTTTAAAAACACCTAAAATTGAGCATAACAAATGAACTAAAAATTCGTTAGTTAAAGTGTAAAACTCTGTTATAAAGGAGTTGGGGAGATCTGCAACTGTTACCATTCGATTCAGCGTTAAAAATTTCGTAGAAACCGGCCCCCAACTCAGATTTTTTACAGGGTAATTTTTCAAAAAACCCTGATTTCATGGTTAAAACCCATGTTTTTCAAATTACAAACATAGGTACTTTTATCCTCTAATTACTAAAGTAAAATAAAAATTGATCATGCCGCTAGAAAGCTGAGATCTTTTGCCTGTTTTTGCAGATGTGGTACGTGAATAACAGTACAGAAATGGGACACTCACAGCCGGTTTAAAAAATTCGAATTTCTCATACTCGTGAAAATTTCATGTTCAGGCAGTTTTTTCTCCAAATGAATCCTATTAAAAATGTTGATTTGGCATAAGATAGGAAAGAAATTTAACATCTTTCCAACGGTATCTTCAAATTTAAACTTACTGTTTTAATTATTGTTGTTGTTACGACTTCATAATTTTGTCTTTATTTTTAGAAATCAAATTTCCCATTATTAATTTGTTTAGTAACTAACTAAACAACGCTTTATTTTCACATGTTCTGAAAAATATAATTATTCGCTTTTGAGACTTCAACCAAGTTGTTCAGTCACTTTTCCTACTTTAAGTAGCTAATAATTATCTAGGTTTTATACCTATTCTCAGTAATATTTTTGGTCCTTCTGACCATCTCTACCAGTTGATACCTAATATACAGTCCAATATGGAGCTACGAAATAGACAAGTGCCAGGGAGGCTTCAGAGGGATGCCGTGGAAGATGATGCCAAATCTACAAGTTCAAGTGCCAGTAGAGCCGTGATTCAAGCTCTTCGAGAACAGCTGCTAGCCCAACAAGAAGAAATCACGCGAATGGCGGAGGCAAATCAGCAACTGCAGGCTCAAGTTCAAGATCAGCAACCCTTGGAGCCACAGCACAATTCTCTCAGCAATAGCAGAGTTCACAATGAACAGGATGGGCAAGCTGCCAAGCAGAACCTAGCGGAGGGTCGAGAGGAAGTAAGATGCAATACTCCTTCGGTGAGTCATGACAATATTAATTTTATTCGCACGGGACAAATACCATACCACAACTCGATTCCGTTTAATATGCCTCGGGAGTATGTGCCTCAACCAGATAATCAACAATCATATATGCCACATACATATATGCCAGGTTTTATCCCAACCCAGCAATCTTTAGGTCCTGATCTCGCAAATTTAGCAGCGAGGCAGACAGAAGGAAAATTGAAATATTTACCAAAATTTAGCGGGGAGCCTAGGGAATGGACTAACTTCATTAGTCATTTCAAGCGATCATCCCGTATTTGTAACTTTTCTAATGATGAAAATTTGAATCGACTTCAACACTGTCTCACGGGACAGGCTAAAGACGCTGTTTACGCACTCCTATCTCACCCAGACAATGTCCCAAAAATTCTTCAAATTCTCGAGAAGCGCTTTGGGCGACCTGAACTAGTTGTCGGGTGCTTACGAGAACGACTTCTCTCGTTAAACAATGTTAAAAATGATGATTTTAATAGCCTCATTGTGTTTTCGTGCGAATTGCAAAATTACGTAACCACTGTTGTAGTTTTAGACTGTCAAGATTATTTAATTGAACCATCTATGTTGTCTGCATTAGTTGCTAAAATACCATTTAATTTACAAGTACAATGGGGGGAGTATATTTCATCCCATGATATATTTCCTGCCCGTATAAGTGATTTTTCAAGATGGCTTGAACTAAAGGCGGATGCTTATAGCCTAATAGCAACCAGCACTAGGGTCAACGAAGATATTGAGGGAGATAAGAACAAGAGGGTACCCCCTAGGAATAGTTTTAGATTGTGTCGCTATTGTAACGAGAAAGAACATTACCTGCCAGAATGTGGGAAATGGATAAAGACTCCTATCGAAAGAAAATGGGATTATGTCAGAATTAAAAAATTGTGTTTTAAATGTTTAAAACCCAATCATGCATCTCCAATGTGTCGGACCGTGGAAAACTGTTCAAGTTGTAATGGCTTCCACCACAGTTCCTTGCATAGAGGAGAAAGCAAAGGTAAGTTGCACTCTTCAGATAGAATTAATCTTGTACCGCGCGATGTGGTGAACGCTAACGTTGAGGTCCAGGATTCAGACTCCGAGATTTGTCAGCAATACGAGCATATGGCTATGGAAAATGCGCTTCAAGACAATGCTAAGCCGGTGAGTACGGTATTATTAAGAGTAATTCCAGTAAGAATCTATGGTCCAAGCAGGTATATTGACACTCACGCGTTGCTGGATGATGGTTCCAGTTTGACTCTAATTGAGGCGGATCTGGCAGCTGAGCTTGGTCTTAAGGGGAAGCCGAAACCACTCTCGATGGCCTGGACTGGTCAAATGGTAAGAGAAGAATCAAAATCTGAAGTTGTTAGCTTTGGAATTTCTGGTACGAATTTAGGGGCAAAAAAGTTTTTCATTAATGGGGCCAGAACTGTGCAAAAGTTAGGATTGCCTGCATACACCCTGAATATCGAAGAGTTGGCGAAGGACTGGCCATTTATTCTTAAGGGAGCAGTGGGGTCGTTGGACAAGGCGCAACCTCGGATTCTTATTGGGCAGGATAATTGGCCTCTGCTGCTAACCAGGAAATCTTTTGCGAGTAAGTGGACTGGGCCGGTGGTGTCTTTGACATCACTGGGATGGGTGCTACACGGTAATTTGCCAAGCAAACAAGGTGGTCAAGGAAAGTACGATATGCATCACCTACAGTTAACACATTGGCAGAATATAATAAACGAAAATCATGTTGACGAATTGCATAATTTGGTTCAAAGGCAAATCCTAGCTGATAAGATAGATAAGGTTAACGAGAACTTCAAGGCTGATGATGACAATGAGATCACGGCAGCTGAACAGATTCTGCAAACATCCGCAAGTCGATTGCAGGATAGATGGGAGACAGGTTTGTTATGGAAGCATCAAAAGGCACTTCCTGAAAGTCGGAACCTCGCTGAAAACAGACTGCGCTCGCTTGAAAAGCGGTTGAAGAAGGATCCAGAGCTAGCAGAGAAATACTGCGCTAAAATGGACGAGTACGTACGTAAAGGCTATGCCCGAAAATTGTCTGAGGAAGAAGCGAGAATTGAGGGACCGAAAACATGGTATTTACCTCACTTGGGAGTTATAAACCCTAATAAACCAAATAAATTACGTATTTGTATGGATGCTTCTGCTAAGTCTCATGGTTTCTGCTTGAACGATTTTTTGTATAAAGGTGAGGATGTTTTTGTATCCCTACCAGGTCTACTAGCTAGATTTAGACAATATCCTATAGCTATAGTTGCAGATATAAAGGATATGTACTCACAAATCCGAATTATTCCTGAAGATCAGCAAGCTCAGAGGTATCTATGGCGCGATTTGGAAACTAATAGACCCCCTGATGTATATGTGTTTCAATCCATGATGTTTGGAACTGTTTGTTCGCCTTACGGTGCGCAAAAGGTAAGGGATATCAATGCTCTAGAATTTGAAAGTAAGTATCCAGAAACGGTGAAGGCAATGAGATCTAATCACTATATGGATGACTACGTTGATAGTGTCGCAACAGAAACAGAGGCTTTCCAGCGGGTTAAAGAGGTTCGAGAAGTACATGCTAAGGGTGGTTTTGTTATATGTAACTGGGCAAGTAACTCTAAGGTAGTTCTAGATGGGATTCCTGAGTCATTGCGGTCTATTGCTTCAAAAGAAATTATTGGAGGGGACGATGCGTTTGAACAAATACTAGGAAATAGTTGGAATACAAAAAGTGATCATTTTGAATTTACTTATATTTTGAATAAGGTGATAAGCAAAGGGCAGTTGGAAGGTCATCAAAGACCTACAAAGCGAATTATCCTGAAAATGGTGATGTCTGTTTTTGACCAGCTAGGGTTTTTAGCACCAGTCACTGTCCAAGCACGAGTCTTCCTCCAAGAGTTATGGAGACAGCAAATTCGTTGGGACGAGAAGATTCCTATTCAGCTTTCTAGTAGGTGGAGCAAAGTTTTATCATCTTTGCAGCAGGTCCTCAATACAAAAATTCCTCGGCGTTACACGTTACTTCTAGTGGAAGCTGAGGAGCACCAACTTCATATTTTCTGTGACGCTAGTGATAAGGCATACGGAGCGGTTGCGTACTTGAGAACAAAAGCTGGAGCAGTTGTGGACTCTAATTTTGTGATTGCGAGAGGTAAGGTATTGAAGGCACCATTGAAAGCTATTTCAATCCCTAGGATGGAACTGCAAGCAGCAGTGACAGCAGTTGAGCAAAAGGTATTCTTGTTACAGGAGCTGACGGTAAAAATAGTAATGTGGACAGACTCACAAGTAGTTTTATGTAGGCTTCGGGCTTACACAACTAAATGTGGAGTATTCGTTAGCAACAGAATCCATCAGATTCTGAAGTCGTCCGATATTAATGAACGACGGAGGTTGCCTTCGGACTCGAATCCAGCAGACTTTTTAACTAAAAGGAAAAGATGGAAAAACGAGAGTCGTTGATGTCAGGACGGCTGCAGGAACGTTGAGGCCACCCATAGTGAACTTGTGCCCACTGGCTATAAGAGCTACTACCTCGCAACAAGACGTACCACAGGCAGATTTCTTGGCGTTGGAGGATGTTACGACTTCATAATTTTGTCTTTATTTTTAGAAATCAAATTTCCCATTATTAATTTGTTTAGTAACTAACTAAACAACGCTTTATTTTCACATGTTCTGAAAAATATAATTATTCGCTTTTGAGACTTCAACCAAGTTGTTCAGTCACTTTTCCTACTTTAAGTAGCTAATAATTATCTAGGTTTTATACCTATTCTCAGTAATAGTAGTTATTGCTGTTTTAGTGACTTAAGGTCAAAAACACACAAAAATCTCAAAAATTTAATTACACGAAAACTAAGCGTTTAAAAATATATATCTAGGAGGATCTTTCGATCGGAAATGAACTCTAGAATCAAACCCTGAAGTACTGACCACCCTATGCGGGACACCCTGTATAATACAATATTTACGAAAATTCGATCATAGATCGTGTTGCATGAATAGGACTTTTTTTTCGTTTCAAAGATAGGGTCCATGGAAGAATAAAGAGCAAATGGTAGATAGTTCAGTGTTTTCGTAGGTTTAGTAGATTGAATGAACTGATTGTTATTCAAAATTTGCAAGCAAACAATACTACTCGATCGAAAGTATTTAATCCATACAATGAAATGCCTACTTCTCAATACACCCGGGCGACACCAGGAGCACGCTACAATGATACGTTTTATTACTACTTCACTATGTTAGTATTGGGAGAAAAGTACCAACTGCCAAGTTAGGTGGGCTGTATAATTACTTAACTTATTGTAACATGGGTGAAGATTTGGAAGTACCAACTGCCAAGTTAGGTGGGCTGTATAATTACTTAACTTATTGTAACATGAGTGTAGATTTGGTGGTACCAACTGCCAAGTTAGGTGGGCTGTATAGTTACTTAACTTATTGTAACATGGATGTAGATTTGGTGGGTGACAAAACTGCAGCTAAATGGCCAACCTGCTCAATTCTCGAATGATGAAAAAGTCCATTCTAGCATCAAATTTCACACCCGACACGGTAATAGCCGGACAAGGAAGAAACTCGTAAGGAACCTACTAATAGCTTTCCCGAACAATTTCTGGAAATTAATCACATGTGGTTGAATAGTTTCAGCAATTAGTCGTCAATGACATCATAATTGTTATTTACACGTGAAGGATATTTTTTCACAGGAATTCGATTTTTTTCTATATGACAGTGATTCGGAATTTTGGATAATAATTGGGCCTCATAGTGTCAGGCCAGCATTTCCAGTCAATAAAGAAGCCAAACATGGAGTCACATTTAGATTTTTACGAATAATTATGCCTGTTAATGACAGTTGGTTTGCTTGAATGCAGATGAACAAGCCCGCTGTTGATAAATCGACCAACTTCTGACCTTTTGATGATGTGCCGCATCGAACCGGAGCATGAAAGAAGAATGTAGAAGTAACTAGAAAATGTAGGAGAACTTAGAGAATTTAATTCCACACTAACGTTTTTCCCACACCGGTTTGGTGGGTAGCTACTTGGAAATACAAAAATTTCATGATTTCTTTGATAGTATAATATGAACACATTCTCACTCTTATTATTCCTAGTTTCATCAAAAGTGTAAACCAACCATCGAGTTAACGTCATAGATCTCAAATATACAAAGAAAAGTTAATTCTATACACTAATTAAAGCTTTTTCAAAGTCATTAGATAAAATATAATACAAAAACACGATATGAAATAACAAATTAAATAAAAAACCGTCGTTCTCCATCAGTATCATATAAATTTGCGAATGAACTTGTACCAATCTCATGTACTTCTGCCAATAATTGCGATCTTCACTCGTAATATGAAGCCGTTTCAAGCTAATACACATTCTACATTTTACAAGGCAAGAAGTGATGTTTGCCACCAGATTTACTCAATTTTCATTCAAATATAAGTTTTAAACTTAAAAACGAAGAATCGAAATACGGAGTAAATACAACAACCTTGACATTGTCCTTTCGATAGTGGCTATTGATCATTCGAGTAAATTACTTGATAACGTGTTACCACTTTTATTAGGTTTTATAATTCTTATAGCGTTAATTCGCAACCATACCAAATTCAAACTACTTATATTCACTCCTTGGACTCATTCTTGATAGTTTCTCAGAGACATTACTCGCTTCAAGCAGCTTCATTGGGTGGATATAATTAAATTATCGTTGTATCATCAAATTGCAAATAGTATAGAAAGTTGCGGGAAAGAAACTTAGTGGAGTGGGATATTGGTAAAATTGCTAGATAGTCACCAAGCAACACTCCCTGACTGATATCGAGACGAATGTCTTATGTTATGTCGAATGTGTTATAATCCGATTTGATCGTTATGATTGTTGAAGCTCCTTCGTTTTTCACGAGAATCATGAATTTCATAAGGAAGTCCCTAGTATCAAGTTATATTGGCTGTACAAAAAATACCTAGTGAAAAATCAAAAAGAGAAAAATCAAAATGCAAACTAATTGCAATTACCTACCTAACATTTTGCAATAACTTTTTTGTGTGTGAATCTTGAGTTTAACACGTTCCAACTTTGTACTAGTTGAGAAATTAGTACTGCTTGGAGCTTCTTGCCAACGCCTTTCTAACTAAGAATCGTTCTAAAAAGAATTATGGGGTGAAAATATGGCCAATGTCCCTAAGAGACCATTTCTAGATTTAGACATAGAACTTTTGATGAAACGAGCTTTGTCTCCGTTCCTCATTTAGGTATTTTGTTAATTAAAACCAAATTATCAGACTAGTCAAAGTAAATTCTAGATTACGAGTAGCCACTTGAGCCGCAAGCGCAAACGCAGTCAGTCACGATAGGGTACTGCACTTTGATCCAGGTGCACGTTTTTCGGCAATGCCACCTGAAAATAATTAATGTCACATTTCAATTAACAGCACAATAAATTTATTCAAAAAATAAGATACATAATTTATTATAATTTGGTGTATTTAGTTAAAGACTCGTTCCACGATAGAGGACTAAAGGGGAGTTAGTTATCCATTTAAACGCAGCAGTTAGATAACTGGATTAACTTAGGATAAAAATAATCTTTTCTATGTTGATGTTAACTTTTTTATCTATTATTTTTGGAGTAATATTGATGTGATTTATATTTAAAACTCCTATTTTAATTATTATGCCTTTTTAATTAAAATTGATACCTATCCTTTCTATTATTTTGGGAATTTTTGTTGCTTATATTTTTTCAAATTTTGATATTAATTATAATAATAATCTTATTATTTTTAATTTATATTTTATAGGCGGTATATGATTTATACCTATTTTTTATTTCGTCTATAATACATAGAATTTTTAGAGATGGTAATGCAATAAATAATAGTGTAATGGCTGGTATTATGGTTCATATTAATTCAATTGTTTGTCCTTCAAGTAGATATCGATTAATAAGTTTATTATGTATTATTGCTAATATTATATATGATACTATAATGGTGATTATTGATAGAATTATTATAGTGTGATTTTGATCCTCCGTGGTGGAGCGGGCAGTAAGAGGCCTGTTGCACTGATTACAAATGTCTTCTCGCTAGCTTCTATCAATGATACGGCTCCGTGAATAGTAAGGCACTCCATGGTTGAGTTCCGCCATCATGACGTCACGACTAAACCAATCGGAATACGGTTTTTTGTCGAATAATCATCAAGTTCCGGGTTTAAACATCAGATTAAATGATGTAAGGAAAATAAGGCCATCCCTAACTACGTACAGCGGGTAAATAACATCCTTACATCATTTTAACATCGTTTTAAAGGCGCTCTCTTCCAAATTTCAACACTATACCAGGACAGAAATTAGCCTCTGAGGTCCCTCAGCTGATCAATTCACCTCCTCACCTTGTAAATGTATTCTACATGTTCCAGAAGCGCTACATTTCAAATAGCATCACCGTTAGCCGATATGGAGAAAAATAGCCTCTCAGGCCCCTTAGCTAATCAGTATGCCTCGTAATTGTTTTCGAGGTGTCCCAATAGAGCTCAATGTTAAATTTCAGCACCCTCAGTAGATTGGAAAATTAATTAGCCTCAGAAGCCTCACACAGCTGATCAGAGTCCTTCCATACTTTGTAATTGTCTTGTAGATGTAGATTGTTGAAGATGATTTACGTTCCAATGAGTAGAATCTAAACCGCAGAACACTATATTATCTCTCATCATTAAACTAAATCTATTATACAATATCTAAATGTTACTGCATAGGCGTAGACGCCTACCGAGAAGACATTAATTTAATTATATAGAACGCCCACGCTTTTCTAGTCCTTCTGTATTTAACAAGAGCTCACCTGCCAACTGAAAAATACTGAGGGGTAATAAATCACCAACCTACGTTTCAAATTCATCTATAGGTGATAGAAGCTATAATAAACTCGATTTCGTGGAGTGAGAATTCCATTGGAATCGTAGTTTTCAAGGCGATTTCAACTTGGTTTTACCAGTTGCGATTCACTCCCGCGTTAATTTATTTTTTGTCAATATGTTAGCCCTCAGGGTGAGCAAACTGTTGTACGTATAGCGACCCTGTTGGTTTCATTCGATTCTTTGGAAGGGTATCTATAAATGAAACTGAAAAAAATACTACAGTAACTTGAAAGTTTTCATGCTCTCGATTTTTTAATATTTTATCCCTTACCCTTCAGGGTTGATCGAACGTGATGCAGATGTTACTGGCACATCCCAGGCCGAAGTATGATTTCTGAACCAAATTTCATATAGTTTGGTCCTGTAGTTTCGGGGAAAAGTTTCGCACGGCGTTCGGCGGACAAACGGTTTCGATTTTGGATTATATGCATCTTAAAACGTAAACCAACAAATTTGGAGGGAGGGGGGTATATATATATAATATATCTATATATATATATATATATATATATATATATATATATATATATATATATATATATATATATATATATATATATATATATATATATATATATATATATATATATATACTGCTTTGCCCCCCTGGACCCCCCTAATCTATACTCGGCGCTTCGCGCCTCGCCGGATCTTTTCTCTTTTCTACTGCGTAGAAAACGAGGATAATTTGCTATGCAATTCTTAGCCTGAAAAAATTTGTATATAAAAAAATGTTCAAGCCTGGCTGGGATTCGAACCCACGAACTCGTGCTTCGCGTCACGGACGATAGCAACGGTTGTACGTGAAAATCATCTTTAATTTCGTCCCGGACGTTACATAAAAAATTATTGGGGGTCGGCCTTAGAATTGCATAGCAATTAATATATATATATTAATTGCTATGCAATTCTTAGGCCGACCCCCAATAATTTTTTAAATGTCCACTTTTTGTGTAACGTTTTTTGTCCCGAGTTGGGAAGCGAGAGGTCGTGGGTTCAAATCCCGGCCAGGCCTGAAAAAAAAAAAAAAATTTTTTTCTCGTGAGACGGAGGTTGTGGGTTCGAATCCCGGCCAGGCCTGAATTTTTTTTTTTTTTTTTCTCGTGAGACGAATTGCATAGCAAATTATCCTCGTTTTCTACACAGTAGAAAAGAGAAAAGATCCGGTGAGGCGCGAAGCGCCGAGTATAGATTAGGGGGGTCCTGGGGGTCGAAGCCCCCCTGGCGGGGTCGGAGCCCCTTGCGAGGTCCGAAGGGCCGAGTATATATATGTGTATATATATATATATATATATATATATATATATATATATATATATATATATATATATATATATATATATATATATACATATATGTATACCCCTAAAAAAAATATATATATCTCGGAGAAATCTTGTCGCACCGTCACCCTCAACCGACGCAGTCTACAGGGCAACCTGGGTTACATCCTTGCGGCCGACTCAGATGCAAACTTTGCAACCTCGTGATTGAAAGTGCACATTTTACTTCGGTAAACACCACACATTCCTACAAATGTGTAAACTCAGCAGAGTGCCAATCCAAAATGAGTGTTTACCAATTAATATGTCAGAAATGCAGTAACAATCAACAAGCTTTCTACGTTGGTAAAGCATTCCAAATGAATCTGCGGTTGAATATCGTGCCTTAGTCACCCGTAACCAGCCACTCCCTATCAACGAACATGCAAGATCTCATGATGCATCATTTGATCAATGTTTTAGGGTGGAGGTTTTGAAAAAGATGCCACCAGGTTCTAACGACCGACTTCTCCACCAATCAGAAAAGGCTCACAAGTGGGTTTTGAAAGCGAACGTAGCTCTAGGCCTCAACATTAATAATTGAAACAATCTCCACCTAGTGATTGACATTATCTACATACATCTCCCTGTCAACAAGCCATCCCATCACCCGAACAATTTATAAATTATATTTTTATTTTCATTTTTAACTTCTAACTTGTGAACAAGATTTATATTCGAAATATCAAAAACATCTTTTTCCTTTCTTCGTTTATCTATTATTCATATAAAACAAAGTATAAAAATATATATATACCTATACCTATACCTATATATATATATATATATTGGTTGATTGCACAGATTTATCATTGAAAATAATTAACTAAAATTAGTACAATTTGTTTCCACTGTAGAATAAACGTTGAGAAGACCAAACGCAAGCTGACCTGGATGGAGTTCGTCATTTCATACTACTCTTTTTGTCACAGAGCTGCTCCCTGTCAAACTTGAACTTCACCGGGTGAACAGAAGAGACTCTAGCTCACTCAGGAAATAGCCCATTATTTCAATTGTCTTATAATGCCCCTATCAAACTTCCCAGGGTGAAAAGGTTGGGAGGGCTAACGTTTTTAGCATATACTTAGTAGCTACTGTTTACTGGTACTAACTTCTTAATAATATCCTACCATGTAGTGCCTTATGTTCGTAGGACGAGAATCACTTAACGAAGTTATTATTCATAGCGATTGCTCTTAAAATACCGTGACAGAAATTTTTACCTGAGGGCAGCACAATAACATATTCTTCCCCCCCCCCCCCCCCCTTCCACCGAGGATTTGAACCCCAACCTCCCACGCGAATGATAGATGTCCTAACGCCTGATCAACCGAAGCCGTGGATATAGGTACAGGGTGTCCAACGAGACGTTGACCCCCCTGTTAAAATCGTTATTTGTGGAGCAAAGAAAACATTTTTTTTTCAAACTTCATGTTTTTTTGTGAGGATCTTAGAAATGACAAAATTGCGCAGCGCGCAATTGCGCAACCAACATCATCTTTGTTTTTTCAAATAGTAACCCCCATTTTTTATTCCATATTCGGATTCTACACACAATTTCATGAAGATCATGAAATTGATGATCTCATTTGATTTTTTCTGCCTCGCGCAACCCGCTCAGCAAGCGCTCAAAGTTGCGCAACCCTATGGTTGCGCCGAAATTCGGATATACGAAGTACCCAAGTGTGACACATGAAATTTCATTATTTTTCGACGCTGAGTCACGTGGTGCTATCCGTTTTTTCATTTGACTAAATGTCAACGCTTTTACAGCCCAAAATGTGGTTATTTTAAGCAACAAATAGTCTTCCGAGGTATGTGTGTGTGTTGAATTTTCATAGTTATTAAACGCTGATTCGCGCAAGTGCAACTCGTTTTTTTTCTAAGTTTTCAAGAGAAAAATAAATTATTCCTTGCGAGTGAATAGACGAGAGGAGTCCAAGTATCATCAAAACATAGGTTCAAAGTTGGGATGTAAGATCTCTCTGGAAAGTTGACGTTTCCTGCCAAATCATGAAGGCGATTTATCGCTTATAAGCCTCCAGGTTCATTGGAATAAGCTTATTCTTCCCAGCTTGTTCTTATTCTAATAATAAGCTTATTCTTCGCTTATAAGCGATAAATCGCCTTCATGATTTGGCAGGAAACGTCAACTTTCCAGAGATATCTTACATCACAACTTTGAACCTCTGTTTTGATGATACTTGGACTCCTCTCGTCTATTCATCGCAAGGAATAATTTATTTTTCTCTTGGAAACTTAGAAAAAAAAACGAGTTGCACTTGTGCGAATCAGCGTTTAATAACTATGAAAATTCAACACACACCTCGGAAGACTATTTGTTGCTTAAAATAACCACATTTTGGGCTGTAAAAGCGTTGACATTTAGTCAAATGAAAAAACGGATAGCACCACGTGACTCAGCGTCGAAAAATAATGAAATTTCATGTGTCACACTTGGGTACTTCGTACATCCGAATTTCGGCGCAACCGTAGGGTTGCGCAACTTTGGGCGCTTGCTGAACGGGTTGCGCGTGGCCAAAAAAATCGAATGAGGGGTCAAATCTTCATGAAATTGTGTGTAGAATTTATGGAATAAAAAAGGGGGATTCCTATTTGAAAAAACAAAGTTGATGTTGGTTGCGCATAGTTGCGCAATCGCGCGCTGCGCAATTTTGTCATTTCTGAGATCCTCACAAAAAACATGAAGATTTAAAAAAAAAATTTTTTTTTCTTTGCTCCAAAATAACGATTTTAACAGGGGGTCAACGCCTCGTTGGACACCCTGTATAATGAAAGATTTCCATCCTTTGAGGCACGTAGGTCTCAACTGCTCATGTGAGCCTCACTACACGAGGTAAGGTTCATTCGATTCATTGAACCTGGTGTACACTTCTATTTCTGAAGTTCATGAGATCTCGAATTTTAAATATTTTAAACCTTAAATTCAACACTTTGGGGTTGACTGAAAGTGATGCACAATTTCCCGCTTTCGGAAATTCAGTAGTTTCGGAAAATATCCCCAAACGGCGGACGTCGTACGACGAACGGATTTTTAAAACCGGGTATTGGAATCTACGTATCTTGAAACGTAAAACAACAAATTTTGAGGAAGGAGGGGGGGTCGATTACAAAGTTTTATTATTGAAAATAATTAACCAAAATCAGATTTCTTGCACAGGAATTAAGAATGACAACGCTTAATCTATCTAGTAGCAGTTAGGAAAAGCCAACCATTTGGGGGGTGAGAGTAGACAGCTGTTTCTGTGTGTGGATCTAGATTAAACAGCGTTTGGATGAATTTTCATTTTGATTAAATTTGTTTTGGTTTATTTTTGATTCTATGAATCCTGAAACATGAACCAATAATTTATTGAAAAAGACCCGATAACCCTCCTCCTGTTGGAGGGTGTATATTTCCTTGATCGATTACAAAGGAACATTGTTGGAAAAATTGGCCCTATAACTGAAAAATGGAACTTCTTCTCAAGGAAAAAATAAATGTATAAGTATTCCGATTCCAATTGACTTTGAACATAAATGATGTAGAACCTTACCTCAAAAGATATTTATGCTCTGTAGAGGAAGGGCGACATTTCATTCCAGCAGGTATCGAACACGAAGTGGCAGGGCAGTACCCTTCCTTCAACCACCTAAAAGATGTAAAAAGAACCTTGAATGCGGGATTTAAGAGAAAATAAGAATAGGAATCAAGCCACATGATCATGCTGTAAATTATTAGAAAAGTGCCACCGAGCCTCAAAATTTCGGTCTTCAAAAACACCGGAGGTCCCGGGGGAGGATTGCTGAATGGCAGATTGCTGCCCCTCGCCTATAGGAAATTCGGGAGAGGCCTCATGGCTATTTGCCAGGATTGCATCCTGGACAAGCTGCTTATAGTGGGGCCTCAGGAGAAGAGATCCCCAGAGGGTGCCCGGGTCGCACAAAGGGGACGTATGACCTTTACTTAGTAGGGGTCTGAAGGAGCTCTGAAGAGATAAAAACACCGACACACACACACACACCACAACACCACAAACACTCACACAACACACACACACACATGGTTTTTTCTATTTTATGTCTCTTGTATGGGTTGTCCACTGGATCATTTCCAATTGGCGTACCTCTTATTTATGAAGCCTTGTCTGCAAGATGCATATCTTTAGAAAGGCATCCTAAAAAATTAAAAATGTCCGAAAACATGCATTCTGATTCCGCGTTTACATTATGTAGAAATCGATCTAACGTTGCCCACTTGGCATCAGGCGACACAGGGGGGGATGCCCCTCCCATGGTATGCACAGAAAATTAAGTTTGAGCCAACAGGATGATGTCGGGAGGGGGCCAAAGTTAGGCCGAAGTTCTACTTTATTACCTGCTTATCTCGGCGCGTCTTTTCATCATTGCAGTGTCGGCTAGTAGTTTTTTAAAGGCATGACAATATGTGAGACTAGCGTCTCGCATAGATATATAATTTGTATGCTTTATACAAATTTGAAACCAATTTTTCTTCAGACCAACCTTTCTTCAGAATTTTGTGCTTTACGTTTCGAGATGCGTAAAACCCAAAAATCGCATTAGGGGATAAAAATCATTTTGTCTGCGGCCCGCCGTCTATAGTTTTTCTCTGAAACTACTGGGGCTATAAATTTCGGGTTATAAATCTCAATTTATTGCGATTTAGTTGATCCTAAAAGCTCGACAACAATTTTTATCAACCCTAAAGGATTCCATTTAAGGGCTGAAATTTCAAAAATCAAGAACACGAAAATTTTCAAGGTGGCAGTATAATTTTTGGTTTTCAATGATAGTTATTATCCCTATGGATCGATTGAAACCACTCGGAACGCTGTAAGTTGATTCGTTCTTTCCTCTTAACTTGGAGAAATCATGTGCAAGTAGTGACATTTTGGTCTATTATTTTCAGTAATGAATCTTTGTAATCGACCACGAGAGAAAGAGAGAGAGAGAAAAAAAGATTAACCCCAGCTCAAAATTTGTTGGTTTAAGTTTCAAGGTGCGTAGAATCCAACAATCGAAACATCTAAAAATAAATCTCTAAAATTTTTAAGGTAACGGTAATGTTTTTCTGGGTCTCATTTATAGACATCATCCCAAAGATCGTCCATTCGTTTGCTCTCCCTAGGTAATTGCTGGAACTTCTACAATGGGGAAAAAAATCAAAAACATGGGAGCAAATAATATCTGGTGGAAGATAGTAAATATCGCCTTGCAACTAAGACGCTCGTATTAGCTGATATAATTCCAATTTACTATTCACCTGCAGGTGGACTTCTGAAGCGTAGGTAGATGATTTAGTTCATACTCGTATAACAAGTTTTTAGTTGCCTCGTCAGCTCGTGTTAAAAAGGTACTTGGAAAGCGTAGGTGCCATATTTATTTTAATTAATTTGCCTTTGTTAGGCATATACACCAATGCAGATATATTTGGATAATGTATAATAGACTTCCTTTAATAATTGTAGTGCCATATTTATTTTAATTAATTTGCCTTTGTTAGGCATATACACCAATGCAGATATATTTGGATAATGTATAATAGACTTCCTTTAATAATTGAAGGCAGTTGCTCTTCGCAGAAGGGCTATACAATACAGAAATAATAAACCTTTGTGTAATAATTTGCAGCGTTCAGGTTGAAGTTCAAACGCAGAAATTTAAAAGAATTAAATTAATTCCAAAATGTACCTTCGAACGAGGGAGATTAAACACCAATACTCTTGAAAATCTTTTTCATTGAGGAACCCGTGAAGTGCAATGCAATGAAATAAAAATATCTTTCTGCTCTTTTTACTGAACGATTGGTATCTTATCTACCTTCCACTAAATGCATACGTTGGATGATACTAGTGGATGGAACTGTTATGACAGACAACCATGGAAATCTTATCATTTAAGAAGTAAATTATTCATACGTCTCAATAGGTAACTCTTAAATCGATTTACAAAACCTCGTTTTTTGGCACTTTTAAGGCAAAAGACACGTTAAGGAGGCATTTCAGAGCCATCATAATGTGGTGCAGGCGTGTTCAGCGTTAAATTTCCTACAAGATCATCACCTTTTAACTGAACATAAATTATGCTGGAATTTAAGAGATTTTTTCAAAAATACAGGTGCCGTACCTCAAAAGTTAGACGTCTACGTGAAAAACAGACTTCGGATTTGGATTCAGCACCCTCGAAAAACCCCAGGACTAATACCAGTTTTGTGAGAGCACGACTTTTTTTTTTTTTTTTTTTTTTTGGCAGTGAGTTTTGTTTTGACTCGAAGTTGCCACTTGAATTACATTCAAAATGGTCAAGCAAAACAAGTTGTTGAGCCCATAAGAGCTATGTGATCTCTGATGTCTCGTCTAGACTTTCATCTTGGGTACTGCTAGCTGACATTTGAAATGGCGTTTCATTCTTCTTTGATATTGATGCGAAACGATCTTGTGTATGGGAAATTTAAATATTGAATCTTGCTGAAAACAAGTCCCATCAAAGATGCAGGAGGATATACGAGTAAGTGTCTATGTCTCTAGTGACTTGTGGCCGTTCTTGAACTCAATGTTGAACTTAATATTCTAAATAATTAAATAATTTCATTTGAATTTCTTTCCCAAACGACTTACAATGATGCAATAACAAGTACAAGTTATGGAGGTGGGGTGTTCAGCTGAGGGACCTCACAGACCGAATTCTGTCCTGTCAGGTCTGTCACAGACCTGATTGACCTATGATACTGACATTTGGAATGTAGCGACTTGAGAACGGCTTGAAAACAACGGAACGACAAGTTTTCAGCTGAGGATGCTCTAAGACTGAATTTTTCTAACCGACTGAAGTACAATAATTGTAATTAATGTGCAAAGAACGAACATAGTTTCAAAAATGTATGCACCCCTTCTACTTGATGGGAAGATGGCTTAGTCATAGAAAGTTTTTTTCCTTAACTTTTCTAATAAAAAGCGTAAAATTCTGGGGTCTAGGTGCTGTAATGCAGTAAACCCCTTTGCGAGGCGCGAAGCTCCGAGTTTCAATAATAAATATATAGGTACCTACGATAACAGTTTACAATTACGACCAGTGTTCTGCGTAGAAGGGCTATGTAACACAAAAATTAGTAACCTTTGTGTAATAATTTGCAGCGTGTTCCCCTGTAGGTGCTTGAATCTACGTTGATGACATATTGATGACAAAGTCAGTCTTTTAGCTCGACCACCACGGAAATGCATTACGAAAATCGCTTACAAAGGTGCGTTACGCCAAGGGCCCTTGATGCTAATTTATTTCTTAATCAACATACGGATCTGAAACTTGAAATGAAGCTCCTTCAGGACATCAAAAATACAATTTCAGTGCACGCACGCCCACTGATCTGCTGGGAGACCTCTGAGCCTAATTCGTTTTATAATCGACTTATGGTGCTGAAACCTAAAATGGAGCTCCTTTGGGACTACTAGAATACAATTACGAAGAGTACTGATCAGCTGAGGGGCTTTTGAGGCTAATATCTTTCGTTTTAAACCTACCATTTTTTTCCTCAACATTTAAAATAATTTTTTCGACATTTATTAAAAAGTGTAATTGTGGGGTCTTTGAGCTGTAAAGGTGTAATTCCATCTGGGAGGCGCGAAGTACCATGTTTTGGCGGTATAATACATAGGGGTTCAATAGTTGTACTTAGATCAACGATCTGCGTACAAGGGCTATCTAGAACAGGAATAATAAACCATTGTGTGATAATTTGCAGCGTTTTAAGGTAAGTAGGTATCTTAGCTAACATTTGGTAACAACTACCATCTTTAACTACATAGTCAATACGAGTTCAGACGAAATGCCTGAAAAAACTAGTTTTCAACAGCGAGAACTAGTTTTGCCGTTTTCGGTTTGTAACTGTAACATAAGGATCTAAAAATGAATGAATGAGCTAGATGAAATTAAATATGATGGATTGATTGACTTATTCACCTTGGCCAGAATTTTGAGCCCAGATCCCGCCACCGATGCCCAACCGGGCAAGCTGTGAGCGCCCACAGCAGCTGCCTCAGTTTCTTCCTCAGTCGACTGGGCACTCGTGTTTTCACTTTCGTGCCGTCTCCAAGACGTAAGTAGCCCAACTCTACTTCTCTGACGTGTTTGGGCATCGTTCCTAATGGTACCAGCCTTCCTTTGCGATTCCTCCTGGACACAAAACAAACCAAAGCTAAATGAACTATGTGTACACGTGTTTGAGGAATTAATGTGAAAAAAACATGTCTGCCAAGTTGGGGGTGGCACATTGTTTCCTCGTATACGCTACGAGAATGTATAGATCATTGAAATACAGTGGAACCTGGATAATTCGAACTTCTTTAATTCGAAATCTTCGTTAATTCGAATATTTCTCTTGGTCCCAAGCATTTTGTATCTAAACAATGCTAAAAATCGTGGATAATTCGAATTTTATTTTGGATAATTCGAATTTTTGGCGTGCTAATTAAGGTATAAATTTTAAACTGCGAATCAAAATAATTTTAAATTCATCTGGAAATACGTTTTAGTAACGATATTCGGCCAAAGGTTTGCGTTAGACCAAATGCATGTAAGCCAGTGCCATCGTACAGTCTGATAAGCTAAATGAACTATGTGTACACGTATTTGAGGAATTAATGTGAAAAAAACATGTCTGCCACATTGGGGGTGGCACATTGTTTCCCCGTATACGCCACGAGAATGTATAGATCATTGAAATACAGTGGAACCTGGACACGCCCGCCGACCGGCAGAAGAAGTACCGGTGCCGAGTGCAGCTGACGCCATGAATCACATACAAGAACTTAGACGTTTTTTTTGAAAGCCGAATTAATGTAAGTGATTCATACTTCAACTCTTTGAATGCGTTGGAATATTTTATAATGGCCGAGAGACTTAATTCAAGGAAACAGGCCAAAATATCATCCTTTTTTGAAAAACAATAATTGTTTTTTATGGTTGCAGTTAAATACAGTACCATTCCAGGTGTCTTTATATTTATTGTTCAATATTCTGTTGGTCAATACAGTATTCAATGTTACTGTATGTACTTTACTTCGTACTGTAGTTTGTTAAAATATAATTTATCATAATTTATTAAAAACTTATTTAATTCGAATTTTTGGTTAATTCCAAGTTTTTGACTGGTCCCTTGAGATTCGAATTATCCAAGTTTCACTGTATATTAAGATTGATCATGATTAGTTCCATAGCGGAAAACAGTAAATCAAGATGCAGGTAGTGTAAAACATTAAAATCGTTCGATAAAGAAGGAGGAAATGAAACTCGAAATAATTTATATTTGCGCATATGCAGAATAAATATTAATTTGAGAAAAGTTGAATTGGTAGGAGACCTTTTACACCCTAACCCGCTCCTTCCTTGAAAGTTTCACCAAAATCGGATGAGAGATTTGGAAATTTTGCTCATTACAAGGATAGCACATATGCGCATGTGCAGCAGCTAGTAATGACACAATCATGTTGAAATTGATATGAGTTCATCAAATTGTTTTCTCCCAACTATCCTCCAAATATGAGCAAGATCGGACGACTGGGGCGTGAGAAAATTACACTTGATAGAATTTACGTTTGTGCATGAGCAGAGTGAAGTATTGATTTTGAAAGAATGAAACTGATAGCGGACTATCTACTGTTTAACCCACACATTCCCTGATAATTTCATCAGTATCGAACGAAAACTGTGAAAAATTAGGCATGTTACAAGAGGACTTCACTGCGCAGGAGCTACTGATGATATCGTGATTTTAAATTATATGGAATGCAAAATTGTGTTCACCTAACTATTCTCCACATTTGAGTAAGCATGCAAAAATGAAGCTTGATTGAAAATACGTTTGCGCATGCACAATGTGATGTTTTGATTAAGGAACAGTGAAATTGATAGACACCCTAACCCACACAATCCCTGAAAATTTCATAAAGATTGGTTGAACATTGTGGAAATTAAGCTTGTTACAACACTTGACACACACTTTTTTCCTTTTTTTCGTTGAAAACTCCCCTCAAATATGGGGGGGGGGGGGGGCAGTCCTCATCAAGGATCTAAAATATAAATAACAATTTGCTGCTCTTAGTCTTAAATATTAGTACTAGGGTTCAGGTTGTAAAAAGCTTACTAGAGTGATAACGTATATGGTAGGTACTAGTTGGGGTACTACTTACAGAAAAATATGAGTGTTTATCTCTGAATTGGTTAAATATGACGAAAAAATAACGCGCTCTGACGAGTTTTCATATTATAGGATAAATATTCTTTCTAACACATCAGTCCAGAGATAAAAGTTGCTGGTCGTAAAATGTTTGTCTACTACGTATATCATCAAGACGTGTTCAAAAATAGATTTGGAATGCGATTTTAATATTTCGACTTCCAGTGATTCTGTGGATTATGAAGAAAGTGATATGTGTAAGCTCCTAAGTGATATGACCATAAGTGACTGAACGATTTTCTATTGCATATATTTATATTGTGTATATTCCCAATCACGTCTTGGTAATGTAGGTAGTAAACAAAAATTTGACGACCAGCAACGTTTATCTCTGAACTGATGTGATAGGAAGAGTATTTACCCCATAATATGACTCGTCAGAACGCACTATTTTTTCTTCATATATACATTCCTATTTTTCTTCAGATTTAGCTGCTTTTGTGCTCAACCAACGTACATTTAATTGAATGCCTACAAACTTTCTTGAAAAAAATAAAATAAATAAAATAAAAATAAAAAAAGAATGGAAATTCACGTAAAATTGAAAAAAAAAAAAAAAAAAAAAAAACTTACAAAAAAGTTTATTTTACGTTTTTACTCGAAAACGTGGCGATGATTTCGAATTTGCAGTCAACCATTTGTAAAGCAGAACAAATCTATGGCTGGGTAGGCAGGTTCCAGTAGGTTCCGAAGCAGGCATGGAGTAAGGAAGAAAAAAGCACGTATCAGAGTGTACTTCCGAGTGATATAACTTCTCGATGTTTTAAAGTTTTTGAAATTTTTGGTGTTCAATAGACGCAGAATTTAATGTTCTACATTATTCCTCGGCGAAACTAGATAAAATGAATATTTAAGGGCTTTATGTAAGATTAAAAGCGATTTTATCATTCAAATTTCACAACGCCATAGCATTCTTATTTTTCATTGGATTCAACTGCTTTTGTGCTCGATTGACGCAAAATTTAATTTCCAACAACTTTTTGTAATTTAAAAAATTGGATAGGAATGCAAATTTACTTCGTAAATTTGAAAAAAAAAAAAAAAAAAATTGCGTGCTTTTGACGATTTTTTTTTATTGAAAACTCCAAGAAAAAAGCCCCCTGGACCCCCGGTTACCTCTATTTACATACTTCGGACGAAATTATTGAAACACAGAATGTGTTTGCGTTGTCGCGCAACCAAGTGACAACCAAACAAGCGTCATTGTTTACTATTCATTTATAACATCAATTTATATAGTTATAGTATGAAACTACGAAAATTGCGTTGTCGCGCAACCAAGTGACAACCAAACAAGCGTCATTGTTTACTATTCATTTATAACATCAATTTATATAGTTACTAGAGGCCTGTTAGGGCTTGGAAAGCCCTAATCTAGAACACGATCAAGATAAGCACAGAGACCAACGGCGACACTTGGGGCCGTCTAACACTGAAATCGGTCCGCGAAGTTCTTCACAATTCCAAAGATCGTTCAGAAATACCTATCCTAAATGTTAGTAACTACACTACGTTTCTTACTTACCGTGGCAACTGTTGTTACTGCCACAGCCTAATAAACAGAGAGTCTCCCTATCAAATTTCAACTTCCTACAGTGAACAGGAAAGGATTTAGCTCACTCAGCTGATCAGAAAAGACCCCATCACTTCACTCGTCTCTTAATGTTCCAGAGAGTTATCAAATTTCAACTTCCTACAGTGAACAGGAAAGAATTTAGCTCACTCAGCTGATCAGAAAAGACCCCATCACTACGTTTCTTACTTACCGACACCTGGGGCCGTGCTGATTCGGAATTATATATAAAGACCGTTCGGAATTATATATAAAGTCCGCTAAGTTCTTCAGTTTCAATTTCTTCGTTCAGAAATAACTCTCCTAGACGTTAGTAACTACACTACGTTTCTTACTTACCGTGAATTGATGGCAACTGTTGTTACCGCCACAGCCTAATAAACAACTCTCGTTGATAAGGACCGCCTAGAACACGATCAAGGCGGGTATAGAGACGAACGGCGACACTTTTGCAACAAACTTGGGGCCTTGCTGATTCGAATGAGCCGTCTAACACTGAAATCGGACCGCGAAGTTCTTCACGATTTCAAAGACCGTTCGGAATTATATATAAAGATAGTATGAAACTACGAAAATTGCGTTGTCTCGCAACCAAGTGACAACCAAACAAGCGTCATTGTTTACTATTCATTTATAACATCAATTTATATAGTTATAGTATGAAACTACGAAAATTGCGTTGTCGCGCAACCAAGTGACAACCAAACAAGCGTCATTGTTTACTATTCATTTATAACATCAATTTATATAGTTATAGTATGAAACTACGAAAAGAAAAAAAACGAAATAAATTCTTGATAAATCAAGAGCTTTCCAACGAATGGTGAACGATTTCTGTGCGATTAAAATGGCGGAAATTCCATTTCCCTACCAACGGCTCGGTTGTACGTGAAAATCATCCGTCACACATTTCGTTCCCATCCCGCGTTCCATTTTCGGCTAGTTAGTCCATGGCTAAAACACATTCTGTGTTAAAATCGTTTTAGGTATAGGAACAAGGGGTATATTCGGAATCTGCATGAAATTTCCTATAAAAATGTATTATCAAACGAAAAGCTTCCCCCAGATGTCAATTCTGGACCACTATGCGCCGCGCCGGCTCTCCAAGTGTTTCTGTCTCCATTTGGAAGCAGTCAACGAAGGTAAATACACATTTTCAGTCAGGTAGTAGGTTTCTGAAATGCCTTAAATTGTATCCGATAGTGCAACGACACGGCTTTGAACTATGAAAATATTTAATTTTCAGAGGATGCATTTTTTTTTTTTTTAATCGAGTTTTGTTGCCTTCTTGTCCATCATCTCCCTGCAATTCCTCGTCTCTTGCCGCCAAAGAACTATAATTTATTATCTCAACACGCAAAGGCCTTAGAATCAACATTATGGATCAAGCGATAGTGTCAGCAAAACCCTCATTCATTGAACGGTGCATGGAATCCAAAAGTGATTTCAAATCAGTCTGACAGGTAATCCATCTCCAAGCAGCAATAACGGTTTTATTCATCTTGCGGAAGTTAACATAGCTCAAATTCACACAGTCAATGTGAAATGAAAGACTGCAGCCAGATTATTTCGTCATGAGATCAGTGGAGGCGAAAGCCGCGCTAAATTCACCGCAATTCCTGTCTCCTTACCACAAATAGCACACTAAACGCAAGACAGCCTTGTTATGCGGAAAAAGCAAGAACGACGGCAACTATTATGCAACCCCGCAAGACAGAAGAACTTTGCTGGCTCAACCCTAAGTAATCTATGACCAGGATTGGTTGATTCTAATGGCAACAGATGGCCTGAAGAACACGGATGCCCTCGATAGAAGTGATAGTGTTCTGTAAAGTTCAGCAATTTTCGATTACATTCGCATTGAAAACAAACGAAAAATACTCGTGAAATGTGATGAATTAGTCTTCTTTCCGAGCATGGATGACTCACCAATATGAGTAAGACCCAGGATATGGCAGTAGTTACTCAGAGGAAAGTAATTCGTGAAAAGTAATCATAACCGATAATGAAATAATGTTAGACTATATGAACTATCTCTCCATAACTTCTCTAACCGTAAACAGCTCTTCAAACTGAATTATAAGTAAATCCATGCCAAAAATTAAACCACTGCACTATTTACATACTTCATACAACGTAAATGAAAAAACATGAAAACTTTCAGATGAAATAGATCAATTTAGCATATGTATGAACAAGAAGTTTCAGAGAGACGACAAGCGACCTGAACATTGAATTGGTGACCTGAACTTGAATTTATGCCTAAGTCATTTTCTCGCTATATAGTTGTTTACACTGTATATTGATTTAAATAAAGGGTTGATTATGAAAGAAAAAAATCAGTCTCAGACGACTCATAGCTGATAAGTTGTCTTCCATATTCATGCAATAACTTTGTTTTCATTTGCTCCACAGGCGCTCTATTCCAAGTTTCAGCACCGTATGTGCAGGTCGACCAGGAGAGATTTCAGCCTTTGACCTCCCTCAGCTGAACAGTCCGCCTCCATAACTTGTGTATTCTACGTGTCAAGCGCTCCGTTTCAAATTTTATCTCTGTTATTCGATAAGGAAAGTAATTTAGACTCTCAGGCCCCACAGCATTGGTGGCTCCTGTCTTGAAACTCAGGGGGCGCAAAGAGATCAACAAGGGCTTTCGAGGGGACGGTAGAGGTGCTTTTATAATACGTACATCAGACACGAGAAATGTTCTCAAATGGAAGACAGAAATCCTGAAATACTTAACCATCAAAGGAGTTAACCCAAGGAATTATTGCAATAGCTGAAATGTATACCCGTCCAGCAAGAACCGTCGTGGAGGTGAAAGCAAATCTTGGCATGGAGGGGAAGGAAAGGGAGAGGAGAGGTTCATGGGGAAAGAGAAGGGTTAGTCATCATCTAGATAAATAATGGGTAATATAAAAATAAAATCTATCACATTATAGGGGTTGAACTTACGGACCGAATCAGAACGATTTTTGATTTTCAAAGTTTGCGTTAGTCCCAGTAGTTATGGCAAGGGGCGGCCAGCATCACGAATCCTGCACTTTTCTTCGATTGACAAATGGGACCAGTTCAACTTGATGAACTCGACTGAATTATTCTTCGTAAAAGTATCTACTCAACACTCAATTACTTCAAAAAATCGTAACTAAATGAAATAACACCGGGAAAAATAGAAGAATGACTGATAAAAATGATAAGGAAAACGGAAAGTACTCTCGGTGTCGCTACCTAGCGGAAGAGCATGCCCCTAAGTATGCTCATCTCTGGATGTTCTCGGACTCTCTGATTGGTCAATCTCACATGCCCTTCAACTCAAACTGAAAATCCTCAGTCCGGAGATAGGCGGTCAAGTCTGAGGTTGAGCACTGAGGAGTTGTTGCTCTCGCTCGCTTCTAGTTGGTCAGGTTGGGTGAGCAGCCTTCAGCCCCTCCCTACCGCAACCTTCTCTGTTTCGCGCGTAGATTTAGATTTCCCGTCTTCTGTCACTAGCTAACTTCAAATGAGAGTGGAGAAATTTTGAAACATTATTATTATTTTGGTTTGACTGGGGGTGCACATGCGCCTATGCTCCTATCAGTAGCCGCCCCTGCCCCACAGCTATCAGTGCGCTTTCGTGCATCGTTCCTAATTGTTTTCGAGGTGTCTCAAAGTGCAATTTTAAAATCTTTTGTGAATTAGAAAAGGAATCAGCCTCAGAGGACCCACAGCTGATCAGAGTCCCTCCATAATTTGTAATTGTATTGATGTAGATTGTTGTAGATGTTTCACGTTTCAAGCTGCATAGAATCCTAAACGCAGAACACAATCTTGTCAATAATCATTGAACAAAATCTATTATGCAATATCTAAATGAAACTGCATAGTTGTAGACGCCTACTGAGGAGACATTAATTAAATTAGGTAAATAGAACATCTACACCAGGGGTGCTCAAACTTGAACTGCTGGCGATCTACCTCAATATTTTTAGACTACTTACGATCGACTCTGAGAGGCTGCAAGTATGTGTGATGCAGGGTTGTCGTACATACACAATACACCCTACCTACCTAGGTAGGGTGTACCGTAGCATATATAGATATTAGCTCTCCGCACAATTTACATTATTTTAGTCAAGGTTTGGGTTAGGTTTACTTAAGTTCTTCTCTACAATATCAATGAAAAAACTCCTAGTTATTCAAAATTGCGAGTTTATTCGTTGTTACAAAACAAAATAGTTACATAATATGGTGTTAAACTCAACTAAGGAGTGACTTTGAATGTTGAAGCGTGGCACTGCATGTCCTCAGCATACTTTTCATAAGACGGTGCGTAACCACTGAGTGCCAATCGCAAGCATGACGACATATGATCGTCAGTTAGTCGATTGCGATATTTTGACTTAATTATCTTCATTTCAGAGAATGCAGACTCGCACAAGTAAGTTGACCCAAACATTGCCGTCAGTTGAAGGGCGATTTGCCTTAGATTCGGATATTTATCTTCAGATATAAAACACCAGAAATTTGTATCAGATGCTGTAGCTTTGAGATGTATATCTGATATAATCTGCACCAACTCATTTTCAACAGAACATGAGTTCATATTAAACTGACTTGCTACTTCAGTAGCTAATTCCTCAATGTTTTTACATGAAAAAGGATAACTCATAAATGATGCTATATTTGCCAATTTACTGCAATCATAAAAACGCATTTCGAATTGTCCCAAAATATTTGATAATTCAGCCTCATACGTATCATAATTCAACTGAGGAATCCTTGCTTTCAAAGACGGAAAATGTTTCAGATCTACTCAAAAAGCACTCGCGATCGACTGGTCGATCGCGATCGACCGTTTGAGCACCCCTGATCTACACTTTACTAGTCCTTCTGTATTTAACAAAAGCTGACCCGCCAATTGAAAATCCATGAGGCATGTACACGTACATGCCTCACAAATCCATCTATAGGACACGGAAGTTATGATAAACTCGATTTTGTAAAGTGAGAATTCAATTGGAATTATATCAGCAAATACAATCTTCGGTTTTCAGGGCGATTTTTTCTGTGTTTTGATGGTTACGATTCACCCCGTGTTGTTGCAGTTCCCCCCTCCCGTTTTTTTCTTGTCAATGTTCTAACCCTAAGGCAGATCAAACCGAGGAACGTACAGCGGCCGGGATGGTTTCATTCGATTCTTTGGGTGGATATCTATAAACGAAACCCTAAAAAAAAAAAAAAAAGCCACAGTTCCTTTGAGCCTGACGGCTAAAATTAAAAAACATGAATATGCTTTAGCCGTACACGACTCACTCCTCGTCGATTCTCTGAACCCGACCCCCCATCGGCCTCTGAACTCTGTTTATCATTCAAAACAAAAAAATGTTTTAGCTCCTCGCTCTCACTTTATTATAGAAATGATCACGACCATTGAGCTCTTGTGAGATGATGATCTCCTAATAGAAACTCGCGAGTAAACATTCACTTTATTATAGAAATGATCACGACGATTGAGCTCTTGTGAGATGATGATCTCCTAATAGAAACTCGCGAGTAAACATTCACTTTATTATAGAAAGAGGCTAAAGAGGCTACATACGAAATTACAGCTTCCTATAGTGTAAAGTATAGAAATTACCTATTAAAATAATTTAACCACCGCTTCACAAATCTAACCGTTCTCGCAATATTCGGATCACCTGCTATGAATCACATAATCGAAACACCAGCTCAATGAAATCATCAGAAATTAACAAGCGGTTGCAATCATGTTCACAATATCAATAATTGAAAATGATGACCTGTGTGTAAACAATTATTCATATAACCATGCTCATAACTCAGCTTGTTGGCCACGCACTTCGCAGTAGTTAATATAGTATGGTTGGATAAATCGAGAGCTTTCGAACGAATGGTCAACGAATTTTATGGGATGAAAAACGACGAAGTATCATATCCCTAGCAACGACTCGGTTGTAAGCGGAAATCATCACAATTATTGGCGCTACTTTCGTTGCACTCTCGTGGGACATTTTTCGGTAGTTTGGTCACGGCTAAAGCATATTCATGCTAAAAATGACTGCTAGGAAAATGACCTAGAAAGTTTTCGAGATATTTTTAAATATTTCAGCCCTTACATCTACCCTTTAGGGTTGATAAAAAATAAGGGTTGCCATTGTTACCGACATATCCCCGGCAGAAGTGTGGTTTTCGAGCCAAATTTCATAAAGTTTGGTCCAATATTCCCTGAGAATAACTTCAGACGGCGGCGGCGAACGGATGGATTTTTTTTTTAAATGTTTAAATTCGATTTTTTGATTCTACGCATATTAAACCAAAATCGCCCTGAAAACTACGACGATTTTATCAGCTGATATGATTCCAATGGAATCCTCATTCACAAGATCGAGTTTATTATGCCTTGAGAATATAATATATCAGGTGATGTAATCCCAATGGAATTCTGACTTTGCGAAATAGAGTTTATCAACTACCGATTTCTGTACGAAGTGAAGCTTTGGAGGTGCATTATTTCGTCTTTTATATTTTCAATTGGTACCTGCCTACTTAAATCAGGGGGTTATATTTAGATCAGAGGGGCTAGTTAAGTGTAGATGAATTAATTAGAATTCTTTATCTACGCAGTTGATGACAACCTACGGATCTGCAATTTGAAATGGAGATTATCATCCTGAAATGTAGCTCTTTTTGGACACCTAGAATACAATAATAAAGTATATGGAATACAAAGTATCCTTTGGGACACCCCGAAAACAATCACCAGATATGGAGGCTTACCGATCAGGTGAGGGGCATCTGGGGCTAATTTCTTTCGTTTTCGACCTAGGTAATTATTTTACGGCATTTTTTCTAAAAATTTTGACATTTATTAAAAAGCGTAAAATTTAGGGGTCCTTGAGCTCTAATTGTTTAACTCGTTTGGGAGGCGCGAAGCGCCAATTTTAATGATGTACTATTTTACTGGGTTTAACAATTTATTATACTTAGACAAATGATTTGCTTAAAAGTGCCATCCAGTACAGAAATAATAGATCTTAGTGTAATAATTTGCACGTTTTTAATAGTTTATGGAGTCGAAGGATTTATACCAATGCCTGTTGTTGATGCATATTTCGTAGCACCTCCGTTACCGTTGAACACCTTATTGCCGTACTTTAACTTTTTTCCGTGTGTATCTGCGTGAGTGACAGATTGTTTGCGACGCCCAAGCCACATCATATGGTTCAAAGTTGTTGAGTAGATTCTATGTCAGTTTTTAATAATAACTTGTGTAACGTATACTTACTCTTTACATGTACTTCACGTAAATTTACTTCATGTACATGCCTTATTCATTATACAGACTGCAGATCTTAATATATAAAGTTCCAATCCCCCCCCCCCCCCCCACAGCCACACATTTGACTTTGGAGTATAAATTACTCGCTAAAGGCTCCTATATAACCTGGTTACAACTAGGTACTACAATACTATGCTTGTTGTGCCCGCTTGCTTCGCTCGCTCGCCCAAGATGAATTTAGATCACAGTGCACCTTCACATGAATTTCTAATAAATCGGGTATATATGTGGGGTAGAAAATTCCTAGTTTTTCCAGTGGATTTTTTTTCAGAATCATGAAATACTTGTTTTTATCCAGTTTAAACGAGTTTTAATCCTCTACAGAAAACAGGAGGAGGTTTCTAGTCCACGTCCTTCTGTTCTCGCTGAACTTCATGTCATTTACCTTGGTGTCGTGAAAACAAAGCAACTTGCTAGAACAGAAGGGAACTGGGAGCGCGTCCATACTGTAGATTATGCTGGACAATTCCAGGAGCATTACTTCCTTGTGTGCGTGGATAAATGGGCAGAAGTAAAGGTAGTCAGGGATGCTCCATCCAGTACTTCTACCATGTCCTTACTCAATGAAATTTTTGCAATACACTACCCTTGCTTTTTGGGCTCTGACAATGCCTCAATCTTTACTAGCGACGTTATAAAAAAAATATTGTACCTACTGAAAGGGAATTTTCCAGAAACTGTTAGTCCAGAAACGGATTGGCTGAACGGAATGTCCAAACATTGAAACAACGACTGCGCACGATTCCACACCTCTGAATGTCGAGATTCGTAAAAGTCTGTTACCTTTAGCCTTTGGTGAGTCCCCGACTGACAAATACAATTATCTACACCGTCGGTTACGAGTTAGTTTGGATGCTTTATTAACGAACCCGCACAGCCAAAAACCGTCGATCTTCTATTTTACACCTGTTCAATCATTCAAAAGAGGGGAGAGAGACATGGTATGCCTCTAAATATTATCTTATCCTTACGAGTAGATATAAAACTCAATCAACATACGTATGTTTCTATGTATGTATGTTCCCAATTGACGGCCGAACGGCTGGACCGATTCTGATGGGAGCGGTCGTAAAATGATCAGCAAGCTCCGACGCATAAAATAGCCTACGTCTGAACCTACGCAACATCCATCTACTTCATAAACGGCGCAACCCTTTGCAACAGATTTGTTTAGTTTTGGTTGCTATCAGGCAGTCTGTTAGCAGCGGAAATTCGTGACAAGTGGAGAAGCCTTGACGGGTTCCTATGCGTGTGTTCCAAGTGAAGCATGGGTTGCATTATTGATAGGTTATGGACGGGAATTTAATATTCCGTGCGAAGCACGTAACGGAAATCCGATTTGTTTGGCAAACGAAATTTTATTATGGTTGCCAACACGCAGTTTGGGGCCTTTCTTTGCGCGTGCTTGGTTTTGACGATTTCGATCAGCTGAGTGAGCTAAATTCTCTCCAGATCACCCTATGGGAAATTGAAATTTGATAGGGTGACTCTTTGGGACATTAAGAGACGATTGAAATTATGGGTTCTTTCCTAATCAGCTGAGTGAGCAAATTCTATCCTGTTAACCGTAGGAAGTTGAAATTTGATAGGGAGGCTCTCTGGGCCATTAAAAGACTGTTGAAATGATGGGCTCCTCATGTCACCCCGAGCATGTCATCATCAGTACCTCATCACTCCCTTTACCGAATTCCATAGTTTCGAACGCTCAGCCAGCTTCTCCTGGGATATCTGTAACAGCATCACCATCACATGCCCACGCGTCTATACCCTTTTCCGCTCCAAATGTACAACACAGCTTCCAAGGTAGGTATATTCAAGATTAACAAATGTAAAGTTTCAAATTCTATGTTTGTAACACTCCAGTGCAAAATCAAAATTTTCTGATTCGGCTGTACGCTTTATGTTAACTGAAATCAGTTAAAATCAACTGAATATTCAGTTGACAACTGGGCAATGTGACTCACCTAAATGGAAAGTAAGAAGTTAGCATATTTTGGGTAGGCTTCGTAATGGAGGAGTACTCCATGTCGAAATCTCCTCCTAGCTTAGCTGACAGCAACGTCACGTTGAGATCCGTTGGCTTCGGATCTGTTGAAGGGTCGATCGTTTCGATGAGGTCCGGGAGAAGACCTGGTGGCCCACCAGGCCGGAGGCCCTGTGATTCCGGCGAGCCGCACACTGCCCAACCCACCAGGAACGCCAATAACACCAGTACCTGTATCTGCAACAGAAACATAATTTTCGGTTTACTATTTTCAATAATGATTCTTTATAATCGACAAAGAAAAATAAAACATTAACCCTCTTCAAAATTGGTTGGTTTACGTTTCAAGATACATAAAATCCAAAAACCGAAAGAAAATTCTGCCAAGTTGGGTGTGGCAGATAGCTTCCTCGACTAAGTATCTTGAATGTATAGATCATTGAAAGGTTTTAAATGATCTTGAAAAATTCCAAAGCGGAAAAGAGTAAATCATGAAGTAGTGTGAAACATCATAATTGGTCAATTAGGAAACGATAAAATGTGATTTACATTTGCGCATGCGCAGAATTAGCTGATGGGTTGAGAGCAATGAAATAAGTACGGGACCATCTACAACCTAAAGCCTCGTCCACATTATTCTCAAATCTTGATTGATTTTTATTATTAAAAAAACAAATCATTATTTCCTGATTTTTTCGAAAAACGTGATTTCTATTTCAAACCCTGGTTATTACCAATGAATTCGATGATGAATGATAAATAAAAAATGACGATGATGAATAAAAAATAAATGACACCTATCTTGAATTGAGATGGGTTCACGTAATTTTGTTGCCTCGTGGCAAAAACTGGCGCGATTTTTTTAAGCAGATCTTCAAAATTTGAGGAGGACATCCGTGTGAAATTTCGATACTGCCCACTGATTTCCTGGTGTTTCAAAATCGACACCAGTTCGCCACTCTGCCTTTTGGTAAAAATATCTGTCATCCACCAACGCCGCCGATCGTCGAAAATACGGATCGCCCTCGGAGCGCGGTTGGAGCGCCTTCGGAGCGGAGCGTCTTGGGAGCGCTTATGTGGACGCGGCTTAACCCGCACATGGAAATTCCCTGACCATGGAAATTAGGGTCGTTCAGGATTTCACAATGGCGTATGCATCAACTATTAATGATACATCATGTTGAAATTGATATGGGATGATAAAATCGTCATCCCCTAACTATTATCCAAATTTGAGCGAGATCGGACGACTAGGACAGGCTGATTTTGTTTCCGAGACGGGGGAAGACATTTTTTTTTTGTCTCCAAATCAAAATTTCTAGTCGCATTTTACGTTTTAGACATTCTGAACAACTTTGGTTCTGTGTTTGTGTGTGTTCTCTCGGCAGGAGTACTCGTGGTATCACCACCCGCGTCCTGGGGGGTTCTTGCTTGAACTGGTGGTCATTTTATAGGGGCACTTCCTTTCATCCCATTCCTCATCCTCGTCCTGCAACTTCCCTTTTATTTGATTTGTTTATATTTGTTTATTTTTCAATTTAATGGTGTGCCCCCTCCGCCTTTGAGGGGAGGTTTGTAAAAAAAAAAAAAAAAAAAAAAATAAAAAAAAAAAAAAAAATAAAATAAAATAAAAAATAAAAAGTGTGCGTGTCGTGTCGCAAATCCTTGTAACAAGCTTAATTTCCTCAGTTTTCATACGATTTTGATAACATTGTCAGGGATTGTGCTTGTCTTATCAGGTTCATTGTTGCCAAATTAATACTTCGCTCTACGCATGCGCGTAAGTAAATTTCATTACCCATGTGTAGTGGATTTAAATATGTTTTACTTGGCGTCGGTAGACCAAGTGGGACATTTATATTCTGATTATGCGGGTTAGTCCCTGTGTTATTCCTGTAAGGAATGTGGGCGGATCCGTCAAGGTCAGCTTGCTCGGCGGGATGAACTGAGAGATAGTTCGTGTCGCAGCCGCGTGGAGCACTGGGCTCGCATAGTGGGTGCTGGGTTCGATCAGTTTGGTACTGAGCCGTTTTGTAATATTCCGGCCTAAGATTTATATCTGTAGGAGGAATATGTTGAGCTTGGTTGAGGTACTGAAAAGTATCCTTCGCTTTTTGCACATTTGGAGTGTATTTGACACTCGGATCGGCCGGGTAGGCTTGCGTCGAATATCGTGGGTACTCGGACAGCTTGGTCGAATCGTAATGATTGACTTCAGAGCGGGTCTGAAAGGTATCCTCGATCTTTTGTATAGGCGAGGCTTGATCGAACGTTTCTTTAACGAATACGTTAGGTGAGAAGGCGATCTCGTCGTGAGGATCGAGCCTTGCGCCGTCGCTGGGACCGGCGGATTGGCCGGGTAGCCTGTAGGGAGCGCTACGGGGGCTAAGAAGCCCGGCTTCGCCGTCGTCTGTCTCCCCTCGCATGAGGAAATAAGACGGCCGACGTTCCATCGAAATAGCCGAGTTATTAGCTCGTTTCGATGCCTCTATGTATAGAAATAGAGGTTTTAGGAAGGTGGACTCGCTTGACAGAGCTTCTTTCCTTTGCTCGTATGTCAGGGTCCTACCTTGTAGTCTTGAAAAAGACTTCCTTGGACGGTAAATTAGAGCGGATGAGCAGAGTAATTTACCGGCGTATCCCGGCGGTCGGTGACGAGCCTAATGCTACGAAACCCGGGTGATACGGCTCGGAACGTCCCTCGGGCGTACGATCTAAAGAGAATATCGATAGATGTACCGGGTGGCGTCCTGACAGATGAACTACGTTGGGCAATGAGCAGGATGAATAATCACTGGACTCGTAGATGCCAATGCGAGATCTGTGTGGAGAGAAGGTAGGCCTTGTAGAAAGCAGTAGGAAGCCGTTCTTGAGATGAACTCGGAATGCAGAAGGTTCGTCAGCGTAGAGCGTGTAGAAATCTTCGTACTTCGAGGTGTCGTCGTCGAGAGCGGAGAGTAGAATGAATTTCGGAGGCTCCGAGCGGGGTATTTATAGGGAGGTGGCCGCCCCCTGCCGCCTCCTGATTGGTCCGCTTAATTTCATTAATTCGACTGTGTAATCTCATTGGCTCGCACATTGTTTTCTCAGTATCTGCGAGTATGATAGCTGAGCTGGTCCTCCGGGGTGCTTACGAGCGTCCGTCGCGGAGCCGACGACCTTGAGTTTAGCCGGGGACCTCGGGTGCTTTCTCTGCGTCAGTTGTTCAGACGGGGTCCCCGGGGTGGCTGCTGGACCAGAGGTGGTTGCTTGCCGCCTCTTGGTTGGTTCGCCTATTGTCTCTCGTGTAATCAGTGTTTCTGATTGGCGAGTAGGCTTGTTTGAATTGTCCTTGCTAGTTTTAGAGGACGTTTGATTTTCTGTTTGAGTTTTCAAGGCGACTTGGTTCGAGATACTTGTCGCATCTCTCTCGCCCAGTAAGTGTCTAGGGAGGTCGCCTTGTATGTTTTTAGTTAATATTTCACTTTTGAGAGAGAAATTCGTATTTTCTCTCTGGTGAAATATTTTGTTTGACGGAGTTGTAACTCGACGTCTTATAAATATTTTTGTGTTGTGCCTACCTCTTTTTGGTAGCCCTGAAAAGGGCTGTTGAAAAGAGGGGGTGGTTTTCACCACAGGTGCCCCCCCAAGACGTCGTGTTATTAACGACGACGCCGGCTGGGGAGAACTGGGAGGTCCACACGGAATTCTCCGTACGAAACCCTCACCAGTTGGGGCGGAGGCGGAGGTGCAGGCCTCGCGTCCCGCACCTGGGGTGCGCCCCGGCCTCGCCGGTTTCGACGAGCGCCGCGGGGCGGCCGTGGCCGGCCCGAGCATTGCTGATGGGAGCCAAACCCGCGAGGGCTTGGCCCGCGGCCGCGGCTGGGCTGTTGCGGAGGTGCTCGTTCCGGCTCCGTCCTTCCCGCCGCGCTCATTTCGTCCCACCGAGGCACGGGCACGTCGCCCGAGCTGATCCACTTTCGTGGAGCCGGGAGGGGCTGTTGAGCGGGCGGGGCCCTGGGCAGCTGCGGAGCGGGTGCAGCCGGTGTCTTGAAAGCTGCTGGTGTTCTCCACACCACCTCTCTCGGCGCGCTGGCGTCCGCCGGTGTCTTCTTCTTCTCCGGCGACGGCGGTAGCGGGCTGATGGATGCCGGAATTTCCTCGGCTAGTAGGAGATTTTCCACTTCCTCTGTGATCATCTCTTCGGTGGTAGTGGGAGCTGCCATGGTCAAAGTTGGTATGAGCTCCTGGCGTGGGGTGTTTCATATTTATATCTCCCACTGTTCCTACCCGAGAAAAGTGGGCGTGGCTTGTTTCGAGTGCAGTCACCCACTTCTCGTCGAATTTGGTAGAGGGGACGCGCCCTCTGGCGGATTTTCGGGGAGTTTTCTCCTTACTTTCTGCCTGATTTTGGTTTCGTGACACAGCTTCGTCCGAGTTTAGAGTGTAAGCTGGTTTTATTTGCTGTTTGGGAACTTTTTTTGTATGTTCGCCAATTTGCACTGTAACCGAAAACTTATCTCTTTTAATCACTTTGAATGGTCCCGTGTAAGGACATTGCAGAGAGGTGAGCTGTGTGGGCACTCTGATATAGACATGTGTACATGTATCCAAATTTTTGGGCATGTTTACGGCATATTTCGTATTATTATGTTTAATATGCGTAGGCCGGAAGAAGAGAGGCTCCGAAAGGTTTGTAGAAGTTACGAAAATGTCTCCTGGGAGTGGTACGTCAATTCCGTAAACTTTTTGGAACGGTGTAGTTTCCGTTGCTGGGTCTACTGCCGTACGCATGGCGAGTAGGACTTTCGGAAGTGCGTCGAGCCAATTTTCGTTTTGTGCTTTGAGAGCCTCTTTCAAAGATCTATTTCTGCGTTCTACCATTCCGTTTGTTGATGGTTTGTATGGTAACGTGTGAGTATGTTTTACTCCGAGACGTTCCATAATGGAATTGAATAGATCTGATTCGAACTGTGTGCCTTGATCACTTGTGATGTATTTAGGTACGCCTTTTGAAGCTACCCAAATATTGATAAAGGCGTTTGTGATCGTGGTTGTTTCGATGTTGTTAAGAGGGACTGCCTCTAGCCAACCCGTTGCTCTATCAACCATCATTAAAATGTAACGTTTCCCTCCTTTAGCTAAAGGTAAGGGTCCGGTAATATCAACGTGTACATGTGAAAATTTGTTAGCCGTCTCAAATTCGGAGTACGGGAGCTTTACGGAGCGAGTGATTTTTGCTCGTTGGCAAGTTTCGCACGCTCGGACCCAGTTTGAGACCTCTGCACGGAGTCCGTGCCAAAAATATCTTTGTTTAACTTTATACACTGTAGAGTGTATACCTGGGTGTCCCAAATTGTGAATTTGGCTGATTATTTCTTGCCTTATTTCGTTTGGAATATAAGGTCTTGGGTGTCCTAGATCTAGGTTACACCAAATTTCTCCTTGAGGGAATTCAACTTGTGTGAGTTTTAATTTGTCCTCTGCGTTAGGGGGAGAACGAATTTGTGCATTTGAAATGTGTAGCAGAAGATTGCACTCTATTGCAGCCGTAATTTGCGAAATTTCGGCTATGGGTGGACCCTCGTCCGTTTGGGTTGAAATCGATTTTGTTTGAATTTCAACCGGATCGAAGGGTCTGGAGAGTGCGTCGGCGACGACGTTGTTCTCTCCGGGTATATGACGAATGTCGCTCGTCATTTGAGAGATGTATGTTAGCCATCTTAATCTCATTTTTGAAAAATGTGCATTTTTCTTAAGCATCGTGCCTAGCAGAGGCTTGTGATCTGAACAAATATGAAAAGATCGGCCGTCCAAGTCATTGTGCCAATGAATGCAAGCTTGGTAAACGGCGAACATCTCTTTGTCGAATGATGCTTTATTCTTCCATTGTTCCGGAATTTCTTTACTGAAAAATCCCAATGGTTGGTAAGATTTCGAGCCGTGTTTGTCTGTAATTTCCTGCTCTAGTGCCGCTCCGATGTGTGTGTCGGATGCGTCGCAGACCAATCTCCACTCTGCTGTAGGGTGTGGATGAGCGATATTATGTAATGTAGCTTTAATCATTGCTTGTTTTAAGCAGTTGAAAGCTTTTTCTCTCTCTGATGTCCATTCGATAGGTGTTTTGTCATTTTTTTTGTTTGACTGAATGGAGTCATACAGAGGTTGTGCCGTGTGAGCGAATTTACTTGAGCATGCTCGGTAGAAACCACACATACCTAGGAATCTGCGTAGACTTCGTACGTCTATTGGCCTAGGAAATTGTTCTATGGCTTCTATTTTATCTCGTTTAGGAATTATCCCTTCTTTCGAGATAGTGAAACCTAGGAAATCGACGGTAGGTTTTGAAAAAATGCATTTATCAAAACCTACTCGAAGTCCGTGTTCTCCTAGCTTGTCAAAAATTTGTTTGAGGTGGTTCATGTGCTCTTTATAACTTTTTGAAGCCACCAGGATGTCATCTAGGTATACAAATGCGAAATCAAATTTTCGCATGATGCTGTCCATGTATCTTTGCCATGTTTGAGCCGCTCCGGCCAAACCCATGCTCATTTTCTTAAACTCATAAAGACCGAAAGGTGTAATAATTGCAGTTTTATGAGCGTCATCTGGGTGCATCGGAATATGATAATATGCCGATTTTAAATCTATTGTCGAATAGATTCGTGTATCATGTAAATTCGCTTGGAAGGAGCGAATGTGAGGAGGGGGATAGGCGTCTTTCTTCGTTTTCGCGTTCAGGAAACGGTAGTCGCCGGTGATTCTCCATGACCCGTCTTTTTTCGGCACACAGTGTAACGGGGATGCCCATTCGGAATCTGACGGTGCAATTATGCCTTCTGAAAGCATTTTGTCAAAAGTACTTTTGACTTGAGCCCGTTTTTCGCCTGCCATGGGTCTTGCTCGGAAGTGTACTGGTGTTCCTTCCGTGGTTATACGGTGGTAAACCCCGTTGTTTTTCCACTTTCCTTGAAGCTTGCTCATTTTATCATTGTATTTGTCAATGATAGAGCGAATGTTTTCGTCCTCCGTGATTTGCACGTCCTCTGGTTGAGGGTTATTGTCACGATGAGGGATAGTAGCTGCTATTTGTTCGTCGGTGAATTTTTTGTTCATGACTGCAGCTATTTTTTGATCGGCATAGCTCTTTATTTTATCTTTATAAATGTACTTGTGTTTGACCCGTATTCCGATATCCCAAGACTCGAGGAATGGTATACCTAGGATCGCTAGATCAACTTTCGTGATCATAAAATCGGTGGTCATGTCTCCGAGGCCGATGTTAATTGTCGTGTCAGCTCGCCCTAGTGTGTCTATAGGGGCTCCGTTAGCTGCTGTGAGCTTAACGTTGGACTTACGAATTTTTAAGCCCAATTTTTTTGTGACATTGTGGGGCAGAATGTTCACTTCTGCTCCCGTGTCGATGAGAAATTCAGTGCCATTTAGTTTGCACTTGAAAAAAAGCCTTTTATACTCAGTAGACTGCTGGTGTATAGGCTCAGATACACTGGCAGTTATTCGTTTTCCGAACTCTCTACGTCGGAGGTTGGAACGGTACTTTCTTGTACCGATCTCTGAGTATTTTCGTTTGAAACCCAGGTTTTAGGCTGGCTTATAGCCGCTGCCTTTTTGCTAGTTTTGGAAGCAGTGTTTGTCTTCCAAGTGCAGTGTTCTGGGTCTGCACATTTGCGAGTTTCGTTACCGAAACGTGCGTGGTTTCGACAGACATAGGCCGTCGGTTTGTGAGGCCTACTCTCTACTGGTTGGGGTTTGAACTCAGCTTGTTTTGAGAGGGCCTTTTTGAAACCAGTATTCATGGGTTTCGGAGTAGATTCTACTCCTCGTATGTTTAGAGAGGTATTCTCTGTTTTGTACGCGTGTAGCGTATCAGCTAGGTCGAGCCGGGCGGTCGTGGTAGGCTGAGCTGCGACCATACCTCGTGCTTCGATGGGTAGAGTCTCGATCCACTTTTGAGTGATCAGAGCTTCTGAAAAGTACCCAACAGCTTTAGAGTACATTTCGTGGTACTTGGTGCTGGGTTTTTTGGCGAGAGATGCGGGGTCCTCGAGTGCGAGGAGCCTGTCCTGTAAGGACAACCCATATTCTCGCTGTAGGCGCTGTTTGGCCTCTTCGTAGGGTGCGTGGGGTGCCGTGAGGTAAGCTGAGTCGATAGCTTCCCTCATTTCTTCTGGTACCCACTTGTATATAGCTGAGAAGCATTCATTCTGCGTTCTCAGGTGTTTTCGCACGCAGTATTGATCGAACTCGGCGAGTGCACGATCGATATTCTTCTTTTGGAAGATTGGTTTTTGATAATCTCCTATCTCCTCTAAAAGTGCTCGAAAGCCACTTTGTGTAGAGGGATGTTGCGTGAGATGTGGGGCGTAGAGGCCCGGCGGGGGTCGCACGCCCGCAGTGGTTCCCTGAAATCCACTAGCTTCGTAAGAGGGAACGAAATGCTCCGTGTTAAGCCTGTTCAAAGGCGGGGTCACCATTTGTAGTGGATTTAAATATGTTTTACTTGGCGTCGGTAGACCAAGTGGGACATTTATATTCTGATTATGCGGGTTAGTCCCTGTGTTATTCCTGTAAGGAATGTGGGCGGATCCGTCAAGGTCAGCTTGCTCGGCGGGATGAACTGAGAGATAGTTCGTGTCGCAGCCGCGTGGAGCACTGGGCTCGCATAGTGGGTGCTGGGTTTGATCAGTTTGGTACTGAGCCGTTTTGTAATATTCCGGCCTAAGATTTATATCTGTAGGAGGAATATGTTGAGCTTGGTTGAGGTACTGAAAAGTATCCTTCGCTTTTTGCACATTTGGAGTGTATTTGACACTCGGATCGGCCGGGTAGGCTTGCGTCGAATATCGTGGGTACTCGGACAGCTTGGTCGAATCGTAATGATTGACTTCAGAGCGGGTCTGAAAGGTATCCTCGATCTTTTGTATAGGCGAGGCTTGATCGAACGTTTCTTTAACGAATACGTTAGGTGAGAAGGCGATCTCGTCGTGAGGATCGAGCCTTGCGCCGTCGCTGGGACCGGCGGATTGGCCGGGTAGCCTGTAGGGAGCGCTACGGGGGCTAAGAAGCCCGGCTTCGCCGTCGTCTGTCTCCCCTCGCATGGGGAAATAAGACGGCCGACGTTCCATCGAAATAGTCGAGTTATTAGCTCGTTTCGATGCCTCTATGTATAGAAATAGAGGTTTTAGGAAGGTGGACTCGCTTGACAGAGCTTCTTTCCTTTGCTCGTATGTCAGGGTCCTACCTTGTAGTCTTGAAAAAGACTTCCTTGGACGGTAAATTAGAGCGGATGAGCAGAGTAATTTACCGGCGTATCCCGGCGGTCGGTGACGAGCCTAATGCTACGAAACCCGGGTGATACGGCTCGGAACGTCCCTCGGGCGTACGATCTAAAGAGAATATCGATAGATGTACCGGGTGGCGTCCTGACAGATGAACTACGTTGGGCAATGAGCAGGATGAATAATCACTGGACTCGTAGATGCCAATGCGAGATCTGTGTGGAGAGAAGGTAGGCCTTGTAGAAAGCAGTAGGAAGCCGTTCTTGAGATGAACTCGGAATGCAGAAGGTTCGTCAGCGTAGAGCGTGTAGAAATCTTCGTACTTCGAGGTGTCGTCGTCGAGAGCGGAGAGTAGAATGAATTTCGGAGGCTCCGAGCGGGGTATTTATAGGGAGGTGGCCGCCCCCTGCCGCCTCCTGATTGGTCCGCTTAATTTCATTAATTCGACTGTGTAATCTCATTGGCTCGCACATTGTTTTCTCAGTATCTGCGAGTATGATAGCTGAGCTGGTCCTCCGGGGTGCTTACGAGCGTCCGTCGCGGAGCCGACGACCTTGAGTTTAGCCGGGGACCTCGGGTGCTTTCTCTGCGTCAGTTGTTCAGACGGGGTCCCCGGGGTGGCTGCTGGACCAGAGGTGGTTGCTTGCCGCCTCTTGGTTGGTTCGCCTATTGTCTCTCGTGTAATCAGTGTTTCTGATTGGCGAGTAGGCTTGTTTGAATTGTCCTTGCTAGTTTTAGAGGACGTTTGATTTTCTGTTTGAGTTTTCAAGGCGACTTGGTTCGAGATACTTGTCGCATCTCTCTCGCCCAGTAAGTGTCTAGGGAGGTCGCCTTGTATGTTTTTAGTTAATATTTCACTTTTGAGAGAGAAATTCGTATTTTTTCTCTGGTGAAATATTTTGTTTGACGGAGTTGTAACTCGACGTCTTATAAATATTTTTGTGTTGTGCCTACCTCTTTTTGGTAGCCCTGAAAAGGGCTGTTGAAAAGAGGGGGTGGTTTTCACCACACCATGCTAAATTTTTCCACGTCCTGGTAGTCCGGCCTCGGACAAATTTGTTAGATTGTTGCGAATAGACAATTTGATCACCCGATATAAATTTCAAAATCATCATTAGTATGCTGTGCATGCGTGAATGTAATATGTTTGTGACAAGCTTAATTTCCACTGTTTTCATCCGAATTCGATGAAATTTCCAAGGACTGTGCGGGTCAAGCTGTAAATAATCCCCCATCAATTTCATTGTTCCCAAATCAATACTTTACTCTGCGCATGCGCAAACTTTGGTTACTTCATCATTTTTTCTCTCCATAACCGATTTTGAACTTTCACGTTACATCGTTATTTACTACTTTTAGCTTTGGAATTTTTCAAGATCGCTTAAAACTGTTGAGTAAATCATGTTACGGAAATGAGAGCTATGTGCGACACCCAACTTGGAATACATTTTTGGTTCTCATTGTCAGTCATTATTCCAAGGAATCGATTGAAACCAACTAGCCATAACGTCGTGTTAATTAGTTCACTCTATCTAAAGGCAAAAACTTGAAATAAATAAATAAATGAAATAATAAATAAAATAAATAATAAATAAAAAAGCCTAGGGTGGGTAGAAATAAACCTAGGACTTCTAGCGAGTCAAATTCTGTCCCATTAATGACCACTAAAGAGAAATATCGGAACACATGAAACATCTCTACCTTGTTTTTAAAGCGAGTTTTAAAACTGCTCTACCTGTACTTGGTGATATTAAGGGATTTCTTGATAGAGGCAGATACACTTATATTCCATTGCTAAAGTTGGCGATTCCTTCTTTGTACACCTTCTCACGGCCTGAGCTAGAATTGCGCCGCTCAAAGAATCTCAATATTTATTGTGAAGCAAGTAATTTTTCATTGATTCCATCATATCGTGAACGTAACGAATACCCTTAATGCTAAGCAAGTAGGTAGCCACATTTTCTAGAAACAGGACATATTTGTTGAAAGTATCATACTAAAAGTAACTAATATATCATTCACCATAACAAATATATCGTTCTACTCCGATTTTCTTCATTGTGATAAGTGTCGTGGTTAGTAACTCATTTTGATGCTCTTAGTAGTAAGCAATTACTAACCTAAGTAACGCATTTAACCCAGTGAAGTAATCCATTACCATTTATGTTTTATCTATTAATTTTCTTGAATTATATGTCCGTTTTCAAATGTGCCTTTTTCCTTTAGCAATTACCCAGACTCCTTCTTGCAACTAGCTTGAGCAACTAGCTACTAATTTTATTGCTGTGTTTGTGAACAGCCACTGATTCATTTACTATCTTGGATTTTATTCTTTGAATAATCACCTTCAGTGATTGACAAGGAAGCGTTAAACAAAGAAGTAAATGTGTTAAAATCACGGCTCATTGGAGAGACGCATTGCTAAATTATCTTTCAAGTTAAAACAATACCCCACACAACAATTCCACCGGAAGATACTCCTATTTGCCGACCATGCTAAGGGCCGATTTATCTATCACATTTATCCAATGGATAAGGGGGATTTATCCTCCAGATAACACAATAGGGGGTATTTAATCATCCCTAGTTATACCCTATCGGGTGTTTTAATTTATCTGGTTCCTGAACGGCTGGATGACAATTATTGGAGGTCAATGAGATATCTAGGGCTTTGTAACCTCAAACAAATTTATTTATTTACAAATTTTGTTTGAATCTCAAGTTTGATTGTATTTTTTTTGTACCTTCCAATGGATATATTTTGAGATTTGTCTTCAAATAGCAGCAACGGCGAGGATTCTATCGTAGCATAATTCGTTGAATGGAAAAGAAGACCTTATATATTAAGACCCCGTGTAGATCACCTACTAAAATGGGACGAGTGCGTATTTTTATTGAGGTTTCGGTTGGACAAAGACACCGTTCTTTACATTCTAACACAGATCAAAGATGACATTGAGTCCACAACTCACTGATCACAATAATTCAATCATAATAATTCAGGTTGCAATACCGCAATTCGTATATGTATTTCTCTCTCTAGAAATAAATCAAATAGCAAACGACAAAAAAGTGGTGGTTTCTTATTTGCCGAGCTTCATAATAAGATGGACACTGTTGTGGAAATAACGTCAGACTCGGTTTTTCTAATATTCGATCCATGAAGAAAATGTCGCTTCTACTCTACTCTTTGGTAGCTCCATGTGTAAATCGCCCTTATTTTGTCGCCTACAGACACCAATGAGGATGCTAACGGCGCCATCTGCCAGACAGAATTTATCTGAGGGATCTCAGATAAATTCCGCTCTCATCTATCCATCCGCTCTCATCTATCCATCTATCCATGAGGGATCTCATTTATCTATCCGCTAGCTAATTCGGCATCAATAAACGACTCACATTCTTTATCTGGAGCATAGCGCTATACTCACTATAGCTATACTGCAGTTAATGTAGATAATTGATGAACCGGCCCTAAGTGACACTAGTATCTATATCAATTTGATCAGCAATCAATCGTGAAAACGTTTACCATTTTTTAGACAGCCAAAAGTCCCCCCTAGAATCCTCTCTACACTACCATAGAAACTAGGCCCCAAGTAACTCCTTTTCAACAGTAACTAATCACCGTAAAACTCCCCCGTTCAGCTAACTCATTTCAATTTTGATAGATTGATAGAGAAAGTAAACACTCTGCAGTGTTTCCTCTCTATTGAGACAGCGTTAACGTTCATTGTTCATTCAGAGATAATAGAGAGTTTTCGCTTTCTACGGAAGCTGATCGTTCGTGGGCGTAAGGTGTTGTCAGCTGATCAGATAACAACCGAAAACCTAACGAACTAAGGGACCGTTTATCAATCACAGATAAAGCCCATGCACTCTAGGCAACGAGGCCTCGGATAATTTCTCGTTGGCTGTTTATCAACTCACATTTACCTACAAGATACCGCTATCTGCTTGGTATCATTACCTGAGACTCATCTCCCTCAGTTAGCGATTTATCTGGTGGATAACGTTTTGCAGAGAGGTTATAACGTGTAGTAGTAATAATCAAAATATAATATATACTATAATAATATAAAGTCATATTACATAAAGTCATAATGTAAAAAGAAGTTTACTTGATCGATTCCGATTTTTCGGATGAGGAAATCGTTCAATTCCTAGAATACGAACGAAGACCTTATACGGTTCGTCCAAGTCCGGATCATTTTAATTTCCTTTATGATGTCTATTTTCACACCCGTTTGCGACTATCGAAAGAAACGACGATGTTTGTGCTGGAGTTAATTGAAGGGAAATTAGAATCTCGCAGTGACAGAAACAACTCCATATAGCCGATCAAAAAATTCCTCCATAAACTCAGATGGTCTTGGTGAGTAGTTGGTACCTAATAATGTACCATAATGTAGCATAAAATGACAATCTAGATCCCTTGGTATCAGAGATGAAACTGAAAGGACAGGACTGTTGTGTTGTTGTACTTTACCTATCTCCTTTTTACCCATGGACGTCACGAATAACTAAAAATGCCAGTGTTGTAAGCCTATTTTGTGGGGAAATCATTGATGTAGTAGTGGCACCACTTTTTCCCACAGACGAAGTTATCTGAGCAGTTAGCTCAGCATGCAACCTGAGGGCATAAAGTTGATTGATAGCGCCCTACCGAATTTGTACGACAGGTTGCGGTAACCTCTAGGTATCTGCCTGAGGTTTGTCTGGAAGTTATCGCTGTAATTACGGAAGCTAACACAAATCGGCTCCCGTTCCGAAAACAAATGAAGGCGGACTGCAAACTCCCAAACAGTGACTGTAGTGGGATTTTTATTCCATTAACGTCATCGGCTGTTTAATAATTCCCAGGTAACTTCTCCTCTCCTCTTGTGGAAAACCCATTTCTCTATCGGCACAAAGCATACATTATTATTGCCAATAGATTGGGGAAAAACTCGTTTTGATGGCCCAAATTTTCCGTAAAAGTATCAGACATAAAATCGATACAGAATCTTCTTAATAAACTTATTATCACGTATAACAATAAATTATTGTGAGCGATGCTAGTATTATTTCCGTTCACCATGATACGTGGCTGTTTGTATGGTTTGTTCCGGTGACGGAATGCAAACTACGAGATATAAACTCGATGAAAGCAGCAGGATGGGGAAGTTATCAACGAAAATGATAAAAATTTTGTTGACGTTACTGAACCTTAGTTGTATTATTCATTGCACTTCATTACTGACCGAAGTCGTTGCCGACTTTTACCTGGAATTCATTTTAATTGTTCTTTATGTTGACAACCTCAGAAATGGACGGCCACGTTGTTGTAAGTTCATTTATTCACAATCAATCATGCTTATGTAGCGCGCATGCTGATTGGCATTTTTAGGGGAAAATATGCATAATAATGTAAAAAGAACCAGTCATGCAGATGGTCATATGAGCTAATTTTCGTAAGTTATCGTATATTATATGATGTTTCAAGGTTCTGAAATTTGAGCAATTTTAATGCAAAGAAATTGTTAACTATACCAATTTTATAGAAAAAGAACTCGTTCTAAATGAATCCAACGATTCAAAAAAGATTTAGAATATTTTGCATTCTTTCAGTTTTTATACAATTTTCAGGCCAACCAAAGGCTATTGGTTTAAGCGAATTTTCGTAGAAAATGAAGCTATTGCAATGATTCCAAAAAAAATAAAAATTTTCGAAATTTTTCTTTATTTAAATCTGTTTTGAGGCATTCTGAAACAAATCCTAGAGTTTAACGCTTTTTTATGTACCTCTATATATACGTCCTCCAAACCGTAATTCTCCTTAGGATTGAGACAAAAATTAATTTCTTGCGCCTAAAAATCAAGCATTCCAAACGAAAGGATGAGTTCGTTGGCTATCAGTTTTTGTGTACATTAAATTGGCCGCATTTCAAAAGTTCTAGTCATGCAGCATGATCGTAAGAGCGAATGTTCGTAAATGATCGTATTGTATAATGTTAAATTAATAACTTTTCTTTCGAGTATCCCCAAATTCTTGTGACAAGGTTAATTTCCACAATTTTCAACCTATTTGTATGAAATGTGCGGGTTAGGGTGCAGATTGTTCCCTAACAGTCTCATTTTTCTCAAATCATTACCCCATTCTGCGCATGCGGTAACGTAAATTACTTCAAGCATACTTTTCCCGTTACCTAAAACCATTTTCGACGTTTTACGTGACCTATATTTTGTTTGTCAGTACCCTGCTATGGAGTTTTTAATGATTATTAAATCCATCTCTTTGATCCATACTGTTAGAACCTAGTTTTCTAACTATTACTTTTCCCTCATATAGGTGTGAGGTAATTATTTTTAGGCGCTATAAAATTATACATATATTATTACTAACTGAATTTCCTGTTGACTCATAAACAGCCCCGGGTCTAAGCCCATCCAGAGTATGAGTAAAGTCCGAAATTCAGAAGTTGATAATTTGCAGGATATAACTTTTTGCTAACTTGTGAACAGCCCCGGGTTGTAAGCCCATCCAGATCACAAGTTAGAAGGGAACTAAATTTTATGATTTTGAACAATATAATATATTCGTGTTTCTAACTACGTAACAGCCCCGGGTCACAATGCCCATCCAGAACCATTAAATGAGAATTTTTAGGAGAGGAAGGTTTTGAAAATAAGTACACTGGGTATAGAGTTAGTAGTTGTACCAAGATAGATGCCCAGGACGAGTGAGTTAAGGTGGCAGCAAGCAGCCCTTATATGCTACCCCTTCCTCGTCCCTCGCCCACTAGGTCAGGTAGGGAAGTGGCAGTGTTATCGCCCTAATTGGGCCCTGGGGGATTCCCCGTCCTTTGTTCCTTCATCTAGGATTCCTTTATTCTCGAATTATACCAGAAGTGTTTACACGATAGTGAACAGTAATTATCTAGAAGTTTCAGTGAACTAGGTGGTCATAACATATACATATATGTTATTTTCAGTTGGTAAATAGATAAGATTGTTTAAGATCGTATATTCGTATGTAAGAGATTGTATATACATATAGGATAATAAAATTATAAGAAAACAGAGGTTGATAGATTCTAGCTACTTACTTAATGTCTTTAAACTGAGATTAGGAGAGTCTATTAAAGCGCAGAATGTTTTAATCAATTGCAGTAATTTTTCCTCTGTAGTAGGCAATATCTACGCAGGCATATTGATGTCAATTTCTGATCTGCATTTTGAAATGGACCTCCTCTGCAATCAAGAATTCAATATCAGTGCACACTGCACACTGATCAGCTGTGGGGCCTCTGATACTAATTTGTTTTTTATTCGACTTATGATGCTGAAACCTGGAATATAGCTCCTTTTTGGAGATCTAGAACACAATTACAAATTATGGAGGAACTCAGATCAGCTGCGGAACCTCTGAGGCTAATTTCTTTCCTAATTGACTCACAGTGCTGTTGTTTAGAGGGAGCTCTTTCGGGACACCTCGAAAACAATTGCGAGGTGTGGAGGCGCACTGATCAGCTGACGGGCCTCTGATCCTATATTCTTTACTTACCTATCGATCAGTTGTTGTAGTTTTGTGTAAATACATTTACTGTGAATTGTAAAATTGTGGGGTCCTGGAACTGTAAAGGTGTGAGCCCTTTCGGAGGCAAGATGCCTAGAAGAAAATGCAAGAAGAACATAATTATGTTCTCATCATAATTATGTTGTGTAGGGGGTTTACTAGTTATAGACCTATGATCTGCGTGGAAGGGCTAACTAACACAGAAATAATAACTCTTTGTGTAATAATTTGCAGCGTTCTTCCCTTTACGTAAATAAGCATCATGTATTGCATTGCATTTGTTGTGGTCACCAAAAACATGGTAAGGGCTGTTTTTATGTCACACCAAATCTGTCATATTTGTGTAAAGAGGACAGTAAAAGATGTTAATGAAAGCTTTATTCACTACCGTCCTTAGTTTCATAATTTTCCTTTTTATCTACAATCTGGGGGATTCCGTTCCGGTGGCGTGGCAATTCAGGGCTAGCTCTTATAGTTTGCGTACATAATTCCTCAATAAATGATTTTTGCACTCAACCTTTTCTGTTTGTGGGTTCTTGTACTGCTGTACTTAGTTGCAGACACAGCTGCCTCCATCCGCGAGTAGCTTGGTGTACAAAGCATCCACCATGGTCCTCTAACCGTTAAAGCGCCTCGACAATCACAGTGGATTCCACTGATGAAAGTGTCCCAGTCCAATTTTTGAAGCAACGATGTTGAAGTGGATCCGATTCCTTTTTTACTGCCCTAACACAGGTTATACAAAACTAGTTTTTTACCCCACAGTATTATATATTTTTTGTCCGGAAACCAATTACTATGGTAGCCATTCCAGAATGAGAACCATATTTTGTACTACATGACCGTTTTGCCCAACTGCCAACAGCTACTACAGTGATTATTGCTGATCCACCGGCAACAATATTTCAATTTTCTCGTGACAAATAGGCCTCTTCTTCAGCTTCTTTCTTCGCAGTTTATAGCTTCAATGACTTTATCCTCGTTGACTTTGATTATTCTGAAATGCATGAACGGGACATCTAAACAAGCAGTTATCATTTCTAGTTGTCAGTGTCCAACACCCGTAGCAATGACAGTAGAGGCAGCATGAAAATTTTCCGCTGAGATAGTATGTATCTGTATTCCCGCACATAGCACATTCCAGATAATATATCCTGTTTCTCAGATTATGCTCACTCATAATTTTCGTGCCTCGGGTTGAGCATTTCAGAAACCCGTTATGTAATTTCTATGAATCAAATATATGATCGAATGTATGTTGTAAGTCAACAATTCGACGTCCCTTGATGCATGAGATTTTTTCATCTCCTCTTGCCTCCACAACCAGTGGAGGGAGGTCCTGGACTAGAAGTTGTGAAGTTGAGTACTCTCCACCTGTAAAACAAAATCCCGGTGGGGGGGGGGGGGGGGGGGGGGGGGGGTTAAGGGTGCCGTGCGGTCCCACCTCATAAATATTGCACCTTTTAACTTTGACTCTTTTATTTGTTCGTTTAGTTAGTAACCTAGTTGTAATAGTAATGTAAATATTATAATGTTTTTATTGCACCCTTAATTATATTTATATATTGTTTGTCTGACTTTTGTATAGCCTGTTGGCTGTTTACAAATAAAACATTCTATTCTATTCTTATCATGAGAAAAAAAACGAGACTAAAGGAGCGGCGGATCTGATTTCTTTGTTATTCAACCTATGAAGCAGACATTTTAATCATGAAGTCTATAGAGCCCCCCAAGTCAGCTGTGTTAGATACGAAGCTAACGTCTTTTCCTAATCGACCTATAAAGCTGGAATTTGGAATGGAGGCCTCTTGGGGCGTCTAACAACGAATCATGAAGTCTAGAACCCCCCAGATCAGGTGAGTGAGATCCGGAGCTTAGTTCTTTGCTATTCGAGACTAAAGTAGCGACTGATCTTATTTCTCTGCTGTTCAACCCACAAAAAAATGGAGGCCTCTTGGAGCACCCAGAAATGAATTAGAAAATCTGAGGCCCCCCTAGATCAGCAGAGTGAGCTCCAGAGTTAATTTCTTTGCTATTGCATTGCCTCTAGTTTATATAATGTACTACATAGGCACCTCAACTCACAGTGGTCCTCGAATGGATTTGACCTCAAAGTGCCCTTCAAATTTTCTTTCAAAATATGGTTTGGGAATATGTTATTATTATTATTCAGCAAAAACTGAAATCAAACAATGAGCCGTTTTTTTTTAAATTCAGTTTTTAAATGTTTAATTGATATGGAAATACGCAATAATCGCCAAAATTCAGATAAAAATATTATTTATTATTCATGTGTCATCATGCAATAGAATCTTCATCTAGTATCATAGTTCTGACCTATTTTGTGATCAAATATATTAGAAAAACAAAAATAACAACATTTTATTGAACAAAATAATGATTATATTTGCATGAAGCTCTTAATAAATGCCTGTGAGTATGAGTGTAGTATGTATGTGCATGTGTGTCTATGTGTGCGCTTGTGTGTGAGTTTATAATGATTCATTATATAAATTTTAACATAGAATATATATCTAAATTGAATAGAAGATAATAATAGTGGCATTTTAACATTTTACATATGCAGAGAATTACATTCGCTTACAGCTCTTAATAAACGTTGACCATACTCAGAATTGACTCGCGATACTTTAATTATGGCGATGCTTTCCAGAAGTTCAATGAAGTTGTCAAAGCATCTTTCTCAGTCAGGTTAGATCCATTATTCATTGAATACATCAATGAATTCAAAGCATCATATTTATCTTTGAATATTCCAGTAATTCTAAAAGTTCACACGGTTTTCTTTCATGTGGAAGAATTTTGTACTAAACACGGAAATGGCTTCCTCGGCTTTTACAGTGAACAGGCTATGGAGGCCGTGCATCATGATTCTTGTGTGACGTGGGCCAAATATAAACTATTGCGAATCAATTCTGAGTATGAACAACGTTTATCAAGAGCTGTAAGCGAATGTAATTCTCTGCATATGTAAAATGTTAAAATGCCACTATTATTATCTTCTATTTTAACATACTCGTAAAATATATATCTAAATTGAAAGATATATATTTTATGTTAAAATTTATATAATGAATCATTATAAACCCACACACAAACGTACACATAGACACACACGCACATACTAAACGCATACTCACAGGCATTTATCAAGAGCTTCATGCTAATATAATCATTATTTTGTTCAATAAAATGTTGTTAATTTTGTTTTTCTAATTATATTTGATCAAAACATAGGTCAGAACTATGAAACTAGATGAAGATTATATTGTATAATGACATATAAATAATAAATAATATTTTTTTCTGAATTTTGGCGATTATAGCGTATTTTCATGATCAAAGTATCAATTAAAAATTTAAAAACTGAATAAAAAAAAGTCTCATTGTTTGATTTCAGTTTTTGCTGAATTACAATCCTAACATATTCCCAAATCAAATTTCGAAAGAGAATTTGAAGGACAAATCCGATCGAGGACCACCGTGTAGGGTTATAATGACAGACCGTTGCTCTGTGTAGAAGGGTTATCTATCACAGAAAGAATAAACCTAAGTGTAATAATTTTCGGCGTTTTGGATTCTACGCATTTTGAAAGATAAACAAACATATTTTGAAGGGAGGTCGACTACAAAGGTTCATTATTGAAAATGATAAACCAAAATCGCCATTATAACTACTAAGATTGACTCAGCTAATATAATCCCAATAGAATTTTCACTCCACTAGATCGAGTTTATTATAACCTTTGTCACCCATAAATGGTCTGGTGGTAGGTGGTTGTTTAATTTTATCTCATTAATTGTCAGCTGCTGATATCTAGTGTAAGTAATGACATCTGACTGTACTTAGATATCAGCTCTTGTTAAATGCAGAAGAACTAGTAAAGTGTAGGTGCTTTATTTAATTTCATTAATCTCTCCTCGGCAGGTCTACGTCTAAGCGGTTTTATTGGGGTAATGTACCTACACTAGGTACCTACATTACGTTCAATATTACAGACAACTGTTCTGGGTCGAAGGGCTATTATAGAATTCAGAATTATGTAATAATTTGGAAAGGTTTTTCGTAGTAAATTGTAAGAAACGACTAGTACTTATCATTTATTGTTAGGCACAGTTACCAGTTAGGTCTTTAAAAACAACCTAGAGACACCATGCATTTATACATACATTTTTTCAAATTTTTGCAGGGAACGGTGGATTCCAGATGTTGTTACACGTGGACCATAGACAACTTTTCTTTTTACTCCAGTGACAAACTCATTTTATCCCCCGAATTCCCGGGAGATTGCAGTGAAAAAAACTGGCGTCTTCAATTGCACCCGTTCGGAGCCTACAAGGACGGGAATTCCGATAGGCCTTACGTGTCACTACATCTACTACTTGCTTCTTTCGTACCTGGGAATCAAAACGACGTTAATTTTCAACTTTCCATTTTGAACGATCAGGACGAAAGAGTTCACAAATTTTCGGCCCGACGAATTCAGTTCAACGCTCATGTCGGTGTTGGTGGATGTTGCCGCTACTTCATTTCACGTGAGGATTTAACCAAACACCATAATTGCCTTTTGGTTGATGACCAGTTGCGGATTCACTGCCAAATTTGGGAAGAGTCAAATTACGACGAACCTTCCTGCTCGCATCAAAGTGAGAGTTTATCGTCAACGTTTTGGAAGCTGCGCCTGGATAGAAAACTAGTGGATTTTACAGTCACTGTCAATGGAGAAGAGTTTTATTTTCATAAAGTGATGATTGCCATTAAAAGTCCAGTTTTTGCCTCACTGTTTGCCCACAAGGAAGGAGAAAAACATAGTCGAATGACTATTACAGACTGTGAGCCAGAAGTATTTGAAAAGTTTTTACGTTACTTATACTTGGGAAGCGTAGACGGTTTGAGGGACTTCGCTTTTGATCTGTTAGCGATGGCTGAGAAATACGGAGTCGAGAAGCTCAAGCATATGTGTGAAAAATCAATTGCATCTAACATAACAGTTGAAAATGCAGCTCGTGTTTTCATGATTTCAGAACTCCATCACGCACCTTGTCTCAAAATTAAGGCTATGGACTTTATCAAGAAGCATCTCCTTGAAATTATTGACACTGAAAGCTGGAAATCATTGCTAATCAGTGAACCTTCTCTAGTCAACCGAGTGGTTCGGGCTTTGGCTATGTCTAAAAATCTGAATGGTGAAGAGGGGCCCGATAAGTAATCGGTGAATCATACGTGCACCAAGAATGCAAATCAAGTATTGGAGGAAGATTATGTAAATTCATTATTGGTCATCGGTCTTTAATCACAGTTATTGAACACAAACATTGTCAATACCAACAAATACTCTACCTATGTTTATGAACAAATATAATGGAACAATTTCTTACCTATTAGGTATTGGTTTATAATTCAGTCAATATGAGAAAAACTAATGTTTAGAAACTCTCAAAAAAGTTATTGATTCACATTTCATGACATGTTGAGCTCGAGAAACGAATAATGTACAGTGTTACCTTCTTTTGTCCGTATCTAGTCTGGGAAATTTGATTTCCACTTCATTCACAACTTTGAATTGAATGATATTGTAAGAATAAACTATTAAAATTGCAAGCACGCAAAATATAGCGTGGTTTAATTTGATTTTTGGACTCTGTTTCTTGAAACCTAAACCAACAAATTTTGAGGGGGGGGGTTACAATTTCATTTTCTTGGTCGAAAACAGTTGTTGTTGAAAAACAATAAGCCGGATGTTTTCCCAATCATTGGACTTTTGGGGGAAGAAAACTCGGCCCTTCGGGCCTCGCAAGGGGCTCCGCCCCTTGACCCCGCCAGGGGGCTTCGCCCCCCTGGACTCCCTCCGGATGTTATTACTTTGAGCCTGACTGCTAAAATGTAAAAAACATGGAACCATGTTTTAGCTCCTCGCTCTCACTTTATTATAGAAATGATCACGACGATTGAGCTCTTGTGAGATGATGATCTCCTAATAGAAACTCGCGAGTAAACATTCACTTTATTATAGAAAGAGGCTACATACGAAATTACAGCTTCCTATAGTGTATAGAAATTACCTATTAAAATGATGTAACCACCGCTTCACAAATCAAACCGTTCTCGCAATATTCGGATCACCTGCTATGAATCACATAATCGAGACACCAGCTCAATGAAATCATCAGAAATTAAGAAGCGGTTGCAATCATCTTCACAATATGAATAATTGAGAATGATCACCTGTGTGTAAACAATTATTGATATAACCAAGCTCATAACTCAGCTTGTTGGCCACGCACTTCGCATTAGTTAATATAGTATGTTTGGATAAATCGAGAGCTTTCGAACGAATGGTCAACGAATTTTGTGGGATGAAAAACGACGAAGTATCATATCCCTAGCAACGACTCGGTTGTAAGCGGAAATCATCACAATTATTGGCGCTACTTTCATCTCACTTTATAGTCTCACTTTTCGGCGGGGGATCCATCGCTAAAACATGATTCCATGTTAAAATTGTTGTCTCCAAAATCATAATTTCCACTCGCATTTTACGTTTTAGACCGTTCTGAACAACTTTGGTTCCGTGTATGTCTGTCTGTCTTTCTGTGTGTGTGTGTGTCTGTCTGTCTGTCGTGTGAACGCAAATCCTTGTAACAAGCATAATTTCTAAAGTTTTCATCCGATATTGATAACAATTTTAGGGATTATGCTGGCTATGCCAAATCAATGCTTCACTCTGCACACGCGCAAACATAAATCCCATCAAGCTCCGTTTTTCATGTCCGCTCAAATTTGTTGGATAGTTGGGAAAAGACAATTTAATCAACGGATATAAATTTCAACATGATTGTATCATTAGTAGATGCTGTGCATGCGTGAATGTGAAATTCAGGCCCGTAGCCAGGATTTTGCCTTGGGGGGGGGGGTCCAGATCCCCCCCCCCCCTTCCTCGCCTATCGGCTCTCTTCCCATTTCAATAAATTTTAAAATACGAATTTTAAGTCACAGGAGAAGAAATGTTTTACAAACATGATGAAATACTATCTTTAATAAGGCAAAAATATTTAATAGGTACGTACATAAAAGGATTTTAGGTGACAGTTAAAACAATTTTTTACAATCATGATAAATCTTGATCTTTATACAACAACAAAAGTTCAATTTTTAGGTATTTAGTTGATCATAAAATGTTTATAGTGAGACTTTTCTGTTTGCTTTTAAAGACATCAAATCCAGCACGTCATCAGCTGCGAACGACAGTGGATAATGAATTGACATCATGGTCAAATGAGAAAGGCGTTAGTTACCCATCTTATTTCTAACGTATTTTTCTAATCTTAATTTCTAAGGTACTGCAGGATCCCGTAACGTAAAAGTTAGGAAGACATCTAGGAACATTCTCCCCGTAGGATATTGTAAGCAGTGTGGGGCGGAATACAGAACCCTGTGACGCACATAGGATAGATAAATTTCCCCTAGACTGCAAGATCCCATGAAGTAAATTTATGAATTTTCTAATCCCGGAACGGATGGTGATGTGTTGTGTGAATTTCCTCTCCGCAAAAAAATCGATTTTCGAAGCGTTAGATCGCGTTTTTTTTAAACCAAAAACCGATGGAAAACGTATCAGACAGGTTCACACTACCAGTCATACTTCTTCAAATTCCTACTTCGAAGTTGAGTGCCAAATTCTGTCTCATTTACTCATTCCAAAAATGTTAACTTAGTTATTGTTATTGTTGTAATATCGTTGGAGCAACGTAATTTTGTAGCTCAGTAACATGGATGATACCTTGGTGAATAGTCGAAGAGACAATGCAACCCAATGTCCCCATTGTTCTAGAGGCTTTACAAGAAGAGAACTCACTCTACATATACGCTCCGTACATCCAAATATTGCGAACCTGAATACCAACCGTGGTACTCAAAGTATAATATCAATACCAAATGCTGATCCTATTCAGAACTATTTCATTAGAGGCTTCGAGGACGGGATGTTAAATTCTCCAGGAGGCTGGATCACATTAAGATGGGACATGGTGTAGCAGAGAGAGATGGGTGTGCAAGGAAAGCAGTACGAGTTACCTCAGGGAGCGGTGGGCGTGTAACTCCTTGCTGATGAAGTGAAAGGGCTAGCCGAGGGAATACGAGATTCGGAGAGAATTTTCTTCCTCTGTAGTACTGTCCTCCAGAGAGAGAACGGAATCTCTTCAGGGGAAGATGTCAGAAGGCTTCAGAACACCATAATAAAAATTAATGTAGAGTGCTGAAAGGTATGAAGACTACACGGCAAGGCTTAGACGGGTCGTTCAGGTATGGTGCTAGATGCGTTGATCTGTCTTTAAGGTCGTATACATGACCCATGTCCGTGTACCGAACTATCTAACTTCTTATCTCAGGAATCTTACCTCTACGTATCGGAGCTATTAGCAGAACCTATGAGTATTATAAAAATAATTTCTGAAGAATTTCACATCAGACGAATATTCTATGTTGGTAGTTCGTGCTAGTGAAATAATAGATACTACCCTAACCATGAATAATTTTTTTTAATGGGGGTCCGGACCCCATGCCCCCCCCCCACTCTCTGGCTACGTGCCTGGTGAAATTATTTGACAAGCTCAATTTCCACAGTTTTTATCTGAATTCGATCAAATTTCCAAGGAATGTGCGGGTCAAGCGTAAATAATCCCATATCAGTTTCATTGTTCCCAAATCAATATTTTAATCTGCGCATGCGCAAACGTAAATTCTACCACGCATCTTTTCTCACGCCCTAGTCGTCCGATCTCGCTCAAATTTGGGGGATAGTTAGGAAAAGACAATTTGAGTATTCGATATCAATTTCAAGGTGATCTTTTCATTAGTAGCTCCTGCGAATGTGCAAACGTGAAATCCTTGTAACTCGCTTAATTTTCACAGTTTTTTTCCAATTTTGATTACGCAATAGCTAGGACGATTTGATCATCCCAAATAAATTTCAAAATGATTGTATCACCAAAAGTTGCGTCGCATGTACCAATTTGTAATCCTAGCAATGACCTTAATTTCCACAGTTTTCATCTGATTTTGATGAAATTATCAAGGAGTGTGCGGTTTAGACTATAAATGGCCCCGTGCCAATTTCATTGTTCTCATATCATCACATCATTCTACACACGCTCAAATGTAAGTTACTTCAAGCATAATTTAATTCGTTACTTAATTGACCGATTTTGACGTTTCAGGCTACATCTTTATTCACTCCTTTTTTTCAGCTTTGGAATTTTTCAAGATAATTTAAAACTTTTCAATGATCTATACATTCATGATACAGAAACAAGAAAGGTATGTGCCACACCCAACATTACAGACTTTTTTTCTTTAAATTTCTTCATTTATTTATTTTATCTTTTTAGCGAATTTTTGAAGAAAATTAAGCTATTGCTCTCGCCTCAAAATTTGTAGAATGTGAATTTTTGAAAATACTTTATGCAGAAATCCGTTTCAGGCTATTCTGAATCATATTCTGAAGTTTAACGCATTTTTTTATGTATGTATGTTTGTATGTATGTATGTATGTATATATGAATATATGTATGTTTGTGTCATTCCAGACGATAACTGTCCGTAGAATTGTGCTAGAAACTTCAAACAAATTTTAAAATGTTAAGGACACAAAACGAAAGTTCAAGTTCGTTGGCCAGCATGATCGGATTACATCTTCGGGTTGAAATTTTCAAAAATGTGGTCAAAAATGTGAAAATAGCCCGTTTTTTGCGATTTTTTGTGCGAAATAATTTTTTCAGCATACTTACATGTTGTATATTCGGAATCAGCGTAAAATTTCCTATAAGAATATGTATCAAGTTTTCAAAAATTTCAAATTTGAAAAATCAGTCAAAAATCGAAATAATGCCGTTCGCTAGTCGTAAAAATCGGTAATATTTGCATGAAACATTGTCCAAATTCAGATTGAACTACTCTTATGGAAGTATCCCTGTATAACCAATCCTAGAACCATGCTGTTTAAAACGTAGGTAGTAGGTGCTTGTTAAAAAAAAAAAAAAAAAAAAAATGTAATCACAACTGATGAATTTACTCTGTGAAATATTCCGTCCTCCGATTCTCTCGGTCGCTCTCTTTAATGTTTTACGCTCAACTGTTTTAGGACTTGATGTAGCTCTAATACTGACTGTGGCTTATTTTATTTTATGTCAAGATTTGATGATGTTATGATAGGATACTGTTAAGATTTCAACTGCCTTCAATACTGACCACATTGGACATCGAAATCTATGAATATTTACCTACCTACATTTGTCTTTAAATCTACAAGATTAGTTTAATAATAATAAAGTATGAGTACCTCCTAATTATTTTTAATAATTTGATTCCATGTTTGTCTATCAAAATCATAAACTAAAATTTCTCTACACGATCAATAGCGACTGAAATGTCGAAGATTTCTTCAAAAAATTCGCTCATGGGGTCATGCTGCATGACTGGTTTTTAGACTATACTTAAATGATTACTATCGAAAATAATAAACCAAAAAGGGGTCAGCCTTTTGCGGGGCGTAAAGCACAGAGGTTAGATAATGTGCTACGTACTCCAATAATTACAGGACACCCTTACCCAACAAGATTTTGCTTGGATGGTAATGTTACAAACCCTCGTACAAAAACAACTCTGTTTACAAAAAATCCTCGCTATTTCATACATGTAGTACACAAATCTTTACCTAGAGTTCTGAAATCACCTTTCAATAGTAACCGTGATGGATACAAAAGTTCCAGTCATGCAGCATGATCGTATGAGCGAATTTTCATAAACTATCTATCGTACTATAGTATGTTAAATTGCATTGAAATTGGAGCAATTTTAGTTGACAGAAACGGTTAAAAACCAATGTTATGGCAAAAAACTTATTGTAAATAAAATTCCACTGATTCAAAAAGGATTTTTGATTTTTTAATTTTTTTGCAGTTTTTATAGATATTTTAGCAAATTTTAATGACATTTAAGTACGTTTTTCATAATAATTTTGAGCAAAAATTGTTAATGTCCTAGTTAATCGTTGAAAATTTAGTTTTGACTAATATTCTGAAAAAAAAAAAAAAAAAAAAAAAAAAAAAAAAAAAAAAAATACATTTCACAAATAATGCCAAATACAAAATAATGCCGTTCGCTAGTTGTAAAAATCGGTAATATTTGCATGAAACATTGTCCAAATTCAGATTGAACTACTCTTATGGAATTATCCCTGAGATTTCTTCAAAAATTCGCTCATGGGGTCATGCTGCATGACTGGACTTTTTTTTTTCTTTTTCTTTTTACTGTATTTTGAGGAATCGTCGTTTGTTGTACTGCTTTTGAGCTGAGTTCCGACTCTTGTCGGCAGCACGGGCTTGCCCATCGCCGACAATAAGTTGACAACAATAACATAAGTAATGGTGTGTTTAATTTCCTATATATTATGAAGTGTATTATTTTCATTATCATTTCTGACATGTCAATAAATCATTTATCTATCTATCTAATTAAGGAAATTGATTTATGTTTTTACCAAGATTAAGATGTACCTACCACTTGAGGTAATTAGGACCATGCATTGTGCGCTTGCACAATCTCTACTGCTCTATGGCCTCCCGCTGTACGGTAGTGCATACAAGAATGTATTTGGTAGAGTTGAAATTCTGCAAAAAGCCCTAATTCGATTAGCTTCTAAATCTCACTATGTTGCTCATACAGGACCTATCTTTCAGAAATTATATATCCTACCGTTTGGTCTCCTGTTTAAAATGAGATCAGTTAAACTTTATTTAAAAAATTACCAGCCCATAGTTCCAGAACATGATGTTTTTACTCGTATTTCTCAAACCAGCACTTATCAATTCCGAGGTACCGCACCACATTGGCACAAAACTTCTTTATTTATCAATCGATAAATATTATTAATACTTTCTCCTCTGATTTACGAACTAAACTGTCAAGTTCTTCTAATAATAATAGTTTTAAATTCAAATTATTAAAGGACTATTATAATGAACTTAATACAGAACGAAAATAGCATAATTTAGAATTTTATTTATTTATTTTTTGTTTTATTTATTTATTTAGCGAACTTTTGAAGAAAATTAAGCTACTTCCCAAGCCTCAAAATTTGTAGAATGTGAATTTTTGAAAAATTTTTATGCAGAAATCCGTTTCAGGCTATTCTGAATCATATTCTGAAGTTTAACGCATTTTTTAATGTATGTATATATGTATGTATATATGTATGTATGTATATATGTATGTATATATGTATGTATATATGTATGTATGTATGTATGTATGTATGTATGTATGTATGTGTCATTCCAGACGATAACTGTCCGTAGAATTGTGCTAGAAACTTCAAACAAATTTTAAAATGTTAAGGACACAAAACGAAAGTTCAAGTTCGTTGGCCAGCATGATCGGATTACATCTTCGGGTTGAAATTTTCAAAAATGTAGTCAAAATTTTCAAATAGCCTGTTTTTTGCGATTTGTTGTGCGAAATAATTTTTTCAGCATACTAACATGTGGTATATTCGGAATCAGCGTAAAATTTCCTATAAGAATATGTATCAAGTTTTCAAAAATTTTAAAGCTGAAAAATCAGTCAAAAATCGAAATAATGCCGTTCGCTAGTTGTAAAAATCGGTAATATTTGCATGCAACATTGTCCAATATCAGATTGAACTACTCTTATGGAAGTATCCCTGTATAACCAATCCTAGAACCATGCTGTTTAAAACGTAGGTAGTAGGTGCTTGTTAAAAAAAAAATGTAATCACAACTGATGAGTTAACTCTGTGAAATATTCCGTCCTCCGATTCTCTCGGTCGCTCTCTTTAATGTTTTACGCTCAACTGTTTTAGGACTTGATGTAGCTTTAATACTGACTGTGGCTTAGAAAATATCAGCCATGAAATTATGAAGAAGTTCTATTTATGTACGTACTAGCACGCAGACCCAAGGCCTCTCTCCGCTCGGCCTTCAGTAACGTTAATCTCAAGGCCTCCATCGAAACCTATGAATATATACCTACGTTTGTCTTTAAATCTTCAAGATTAGTTTAATAATAATAAAGTATGAGTACCTCCTAATTATTTTTAATAATTTGATTCCATGTTTGTCTATCAAAATCATAAACTAAAATTTCTCTACAAGATCAATAGCGACTGAAATGTCGAAGATTTCTTCAAAAATTCGCTCATGGGGTCATGCTGCATGACTGGACTTTTTTTTCCCTCTTTCTTTCTTTCTTTTTTCTAATGTATTGTGCAATCTTCTTCAATTCTGTTATCAGTCATATCGATTTCTGCAGGCGGGACTGACTCTTCCCCTACCACGGGCAGTAGCCCATATTGGGGAATAATTTTCCACCTATTTAAAGGTTAAGTCTAACTTTAAGTAGTATCAACATGATTTCTGTTGTATTTAACCCTATCGATGTATACTACTGTGATAATTTTGTTTATTGGGAAAAATAATAATAATAATACTGTGATTAACAATTATAGGCCGGTGATCTGCGTAGAATCCCTGCAGAAATAATAAACCGTTGCGTTATAATTTGCAGCATTTCACATTGTATTTTCACTTTATGATTGTTGGAATCCAAGGAGCTTACAACCGTGATGGCGTACAAAATATTCTAGAATAGTATGAATGAATAGCGAGGAACGGAGTCGGTGTATCTCCTAGCACCTACACGTTTCCAAAGCCCACGTCTTCCCAGATCTCCATAGCGGCTGGCGCATCATCGTGCGTTTGCGGGAAGTCTTGCGTAATGAGATGGAAATGAGCAGACAGAGTCCGGCATCGTGAAATTTTATGCTTTCCATATTGATTTTTACATTATTTCAACATCGTTTTGTTCCGAATACAACAGAGATGCCAATCCAAGGGTTACCGAAATAAAACGCTGCAAAATATTACGCAATGGTTTATTATTTCTCCGAGAAATAGCCCTTCTACGCAGATCATTGGTCTATAATGATTAAACCCCGTATGTAATATACGTATGATCAGAACATGATCAAAATCTGATGAAAACTAGAACTTGCTCTCGGAGTACACTTGAGCGCATGCGCAGAAGATAATAATGGTGCAATCAGGTTGAAATGGACATGGAATAATTAAACCATTGTCCTCCAACTATGCACCGAATTTGAAGGGGATTGGACGAACAGGGCGTAAAAACATGATGATTGAAGGAATTTACGGTTGCGCAAGCGCAAAACGGAGTGATGATTTGAGAAGTATGGAATTAGTAGTGGACCATTTACAGCCTAACCCGCACATTCACTGAAAATATCAAAATCAGATGAAAACTGTTGCAATTAGGCTCGTTATGCTCAAATTAACCTCTTCTACCTATCCTCTAAATTTGAGTGAGATGAAACAACGGGGGCGTGAGAAAATGATGGTTGATGGAATTTACATTTGCGCATGCGCCGAGTGAAGTATTGATTTGGGAACAACGAAACTCATAGGGTACCATCTTCACACTAATCCACACATACAATGAACACTTCATATGAACCGGTTGAATATTGTGAAAATTAAGCTTGTTAGAAGGAATTGCAGACAGACAGACAAACACACACACAGATAGAGAGAGAAAGACACGGAACGAAAGTTGTTCAGAATAGTCTAAAACGTAAAATGCGAGTAGAAATTTAACCACTGTAAAAAAACAACAGCCGTTTGATTTTAGTGGACACCACAACTTTCAAGTCTCTCGAAAGTGAAAAAAATGCTTCCGCTACCTATAGGTAGACTAGGGAGCAATTTAAGAGATGAAATTTAGCATTTAGGTACCAATACTTCACTAGTAGGTACATCGCACAGATAATAGTTCATTGACTCGATTTCGCAACCTTATATTAAATTCCATTGGAACTATTACCTGATAATTCCAATATCGCTATTATATCAGCTGATATTTACAAGGCAATTTTCATGTATTCCAGTATCACTATCTAGCGATTTTTTTAATGGAATTTCGAGCTTGATTCTCTGTTCAATAGATCCGCTAGCAGCGCGCGATTTCTCTATCTTCTCGCGCTTAGAAATTCGAAGGTTTTTGACATGGATATGTCTTTTGGCTGGGGGTCAAGGAATTTTTCGCGACACTTTTTTTTCCCGACCGACACTTTTTTTCCCGACCGGCACATTTTCTATTGATTTTCACGTACAACCAAGGCATTACTAGGGAAGAGTAACTCCCATAGTTTTCATAGTAGGAAAATCGTTCGCCACTTTTTGGAATGCTCTCATTTTACCACGACATTTCATGACCTCTAAGCCATTGTAGTGTCAAGGAATGCTGATTTATTACTCTAAGTTAAAAACTAATATTGTTTTGTAACCATAATGGAATAATCTTGTGAAAAGAAGGCACTACATGGTTGGTATACAATTGAGTAGTAGGTACCAACTGGTAAGCAGTAGGTACTAGACATATCCATGATCTTTTGTTTTTCCCATCAAGGGAGAAATTAAAATGCTTGATTAACGCATTACTTCTTCTTAGAGCGTTCTCGCTATCATTTGACATGGATATGTCTTTTGGCTGGGGGTCAAGGAATTTTTTGCGACACTTTGTTTTTACTGAAAATCTGGGGCAAAATGCTATTCTGTCCAAACTGTCCATGCGTGTAAGTTTTAGGGAAATTGCCCAAGGCTTCAATTTCAAAAGTTTATATTTTCTTTTTACATGGGGTACATGAACATAACTATATATCTGCATCTCAGGTTGGTAGCAATTCAGATTTGTTATCTGTTTGTTTTAATTATTCCGAAAATCACGTTTAGGAATTGCAGTTTAAAAAAATTACAAGAATCATACTGCACAAATGATGATGACACAAGGTTTTTCAATGAGCTAACCTAAAATGTGTATTTTTCAACCAAATTTTACTCCAAGTGATGAAAACTAATATAAATTTACTACAAAATAAAGATTAAATCAGTCTTAGACTGTCGTAATATAATCAAGTGAATAAATTCACTCGATTAAATAATATTTTTATTAACCATCAAATAAATAAATATACATGGAGTATATACCTACAAGGTACGTCATTTTTTAAAATTTAAAATAATTTCCCTATATAGATTATTAGTATCAAATGTACATTTATAATGATACATGGAGTATATACATGGTACAGCAAGTATCTATATATAATTATACGTACAAAATTTAAATTAATCGCCTTATATACATTTGGGTACCAAGTAATAAATCACGGTTATTTTATTATATTTGTTTCATGTATTAATTTTTTCTCTCTCTTTAGTTTGAAAAAACTCACCCAAAAAGTAAAAGCAATTTTCCATTAAAAAAGATTTCAAGGATGACTGACTTTAATTCATTCAGGGCAGGTTATTAAAAAACTTCGCAGATATAAAAAGCGCATTGTAAAAATATTATGAGTAATCATACTAATTTCGCAATTTATCCTTCGATATTGCCGGTATCGATATTTTGTGGTGATAATATCGCTGTATCGTTAAAGATATCAAATGTCGGAAGATCGTCGATATCGGAACAACCGTATCTACGTAATATGCTAGCTAGGGATGCTAATCGATTTTCAATTAAATCAAAAGATCGATTTTTTACCTCCGATTTCCGATTTTTTGCAATCGATTGATTGTACCAGAAATCAATTTTTTGTGAAATCGATTTTCATTGCGGTGTTTTTTTCTGTATCAATTTTCAATTTCAAAAGTTTTTATTTTCTTTTTACATGGATGAATATAACAATATATATATATATATATATATATATATATATATATATATATATATATATATATATATATGCACATTTTTCAATTTACGTAAATAAAATACAATGAAAATAAATTTAATATATGCTTATTAAAGATTTTTAAAGAAAAGAAAATTTTTCGCCAGTTTAAGTAGCTATTTTCAGCTTCCGTTCTGACGAAATCAGTTTGGGTAAAACTTTTTTGAGATGGCTACCTACTTTTTCAGTATAATTGAAGAGTATACATTATAATTCTAATTTTAAATAATTGAAGATAATACAATTCAAGTAAAAGTATCATTCTTATCATAGGGTGATGAATTACAATTTAATTTCAAAAATTACTTAATAATTAGTTATAAAATGACCCTATCCTTTATAATAAAGATGAAACTTCTCCACTATTCTCATCTATGTCCCATATCCAGTCGTTTATTATTTTTTTATAATTTTTGAAGTTAATTTCTCTTTTTGTTTTGCACGGTAGTAAATCGTACAGGCGTGGGGCGATAAACGTGAATGATTTCTGGAACTTTTCTATATTTGCTTGGGGGAGTTTAACCTGTTTAGTTCTGTTTTCCTGCTTTAATGTTTCTTTACTTTTTGAAATGTATATTTTTAATGTTTTTGTAATTAGAAGGTTTTTTATTGGCATTATTTTTTTGAAGAGAGGAAGGGAAGGTGTTGTTTTATTTTTTCCAAAGATTAATCGAATGCATTTTTTTTTTTAAAATTTTGGTTAAAGATTTTAAATGTTTTTTTGCCGTTGTTCCCCAGCATTCAATTCCATATTGCAATCTGGACTGAACTAGCGCAAAATATATATTTCGAAGTACATTTATGGGACATTTCTTCCTCAAAGAATAGAATTTTCTGAGTGTCTTCTTTCTGATGTCTTATCCAATTTACCTTCTCATCTATTGTCAAACCCAAATACTTACTTGATCTGGTTGGTTCGGAGGATTCTTATACAGTTGTTTGAGCATACTTCATTATTTTTTTATTACATTGATGGTACACTAAATGTTCAAAAAATTTAATTTTCTTATTTAAATTAAATATTATAAATTTACTTTTGGGGCTTAAAACTAAGGAATTATAGTTTTTTAGTATTTTACTACTCTTTGTATTGTATGTGTACCTACGCAGCCAGACCCACGAAAAGGAGAGAATAGACAACACCAAAGTATAAAATACCAACCGGTTGAAAGGCGGCACGCTTTCCAAGTTATTATTTTTGATCAGCGTACCCGAAGATAATTTTTTCAGTGTGTAGTGTGGAGTCCAGAATACCTTGTACATACCTACTTTGTTTATGATTCTTTATTAAACTTGGCTCACCCCAAATGCTCATTGGTCACTCCAACTTCCTCATTATACTTTTACTATGCAAAAGATGTCATGCATAGTTACAGTAGCAGTACCTACCAAAACTTTCCTAAATAATTTTAAAAGGTAAAATATTAAATTAACTTAATAGATCTGTTTTTATATAATAGATAATTTTTTTATTGGGTTAAAAATCGATTTTTTTGCCCAATTAATCGGTACAATCGATCGTAAGCGTAAGCTTTCGATTAAAAATCGATTGTTGGATGCCGATTTGGCATCCCTAATGCTAGCTTGCTAGCGCTTACATAATGTAACATAATGTAAGTATAATCCAAACTCCATGTCATGCAGTGCACCCATCGATGTTGAACTCTAGGAAAGAGACAACAAAGATTGGGAGCTTCTAAAAATTAATAATAACCAATTATAGTCAATTATCAATAACATGTAATGGTTAAACTGCTTATGAAAACCGACGTCTTTCAGTGTGATTTTAATAAGCACGCGGGAAGAGCCAATCATTCCCCTACCGAGCCGCTTGCTACGCATTCTGTGGTCCACTCCTCGTACTTACTCAAGGGAGAATGAAGCCATGCTTTAGTTCCCTCCCTTCCGTTGTCAGCGCTGCAATCGGTGCCGTTCGAAGTCAACTGTTCAGCCCTTCTCACTTCCCACTCTTTTTTCGAAATATCTACCGTCCGTTCTAGTTCTCTTCAAATAATGAGGTGAACACTTTATTGATCAACTTGCAACCTCAAGCTATTTTTGAAAAGCACTATATTCATTCATTAAGCTGAGTACCAGCGTGGTACCTACCTAACACTTTACTTAAATTGACCGACCCAGCTATTAAAAACCCACATAAATATGGTACTTTCCGTTATACCCCCCCCCCCCCCCAGTCTGACTAACTTTAATTCATTCAGTGAAGGCTTTCATGGTAGGTACAACAAGTATCTACATATAATTATACGTACTAAATTTAAATTAATCGCCTTATATACATTTGGGTACCAAGTAATAAATCACGGTTATTTTATTATATTTGTTTCATGTATTAATTTTTTCTCTCTCTTTAGTTTGAAAAAAAAACTCATCCAAAGAGTAAATGCAATTTTTCATTATAAAAGATTTCAAGGCTGACTGACTTTAATTCATTCAGTGAAGGCTTTAGTTTCAAATTTTGGGGCAGGTTATTAAAAAATTTTGCAGCTTTTAAAAAGCGCATTGTAAAAAGATTATGATTTCGCAATATATCATTCGATATTTTGTGGTGATAATATCGCTGTATCGATATCGACGTTGAATATTGTTATCGATACCAAATGTCGGAAGATCCTCGATATCGGAACTACCGTAGCTACATAATACATAACATACAAACTGCAATGAATAGGCCTCAAACGTAAGGCTTTATTTAACTAAGATTCTTGACATGTATGAAAATGGAATAAATAATTGGTTAACTTAGATACAGTGGCGGCCCGTGGTCTGCAATAGGAGTGGGGCACAAAAATATTTACCGATTTGACTGTCAAGAAGAGCATTGAGATTTTTCTTCCATTAGTTTTGTTTTCAGTGTGAATTAACTTTGACCTAAACACATGATACATAAATCCCACTTGGGTCATGTCATGCCTTGGGCAACTGTTATGAAAGAATATGACTACTAAATAATAATCAATCGTTAACAATAAATATTATTGATAAATTAAATATACATTAATTAGATAAATAAATTAAATTAAAAATACTATCTTATAGGTACCTACTTACTGAGTATCTAAAAATGTTAGAATTGACTATATTATAATTAAAAGTACTAAAAATCAAATCAAATCATCAATTTGACATGGATATGTCTTTTGGCTGGGGGTCAAGGAATTTTTCGCGACACTTTTTTTTCCCGACCGACACTTTTTTTCCCGACCAGCACATTTTCTATTGATTTTCACGTACAACCAAGGCGTTACTAGGGAAGAGTAACTCCCATAGTTTTCATAGTAGGAAAATCGTTCGCCACTTTTTGGAATGCTCTCATTTTATTTACCACGACATTTCATGACCTCCAAACCACTGTATTGTCAAGCAATGCTGATTTATTATTCTAAGTTAAAAACTAATATTGTTTTGTAACCATAATGGAATAATCTTGTGAAAAGAAGGCACTACATGGTTGGTATACAATTGAGTAGTAGGTACCAACTGGTAAGCAGTAGGCATATCCATGATCTTTTGTTTTTCCCATCAAGGGAGAAATTAAAATGCTTGATTTATAAATAAATAAAATTCCATTAAAAACCTGATAAATTTGATTCTTCACACAAAATGCAATGCTCCTTTCATAGTCACTTGACTGTGGGTGCGAGGACGGGTAGTTTCTCGTAGCACATTCATATAAGGTTCTAGTGAAAAGGGTGGAGGGGTTTTAGTCATTATATCATTTTTTGGGAACTGTCGAAATCGAATTCCGCTGAGTTGGTGTCCTCTCCTTCCGCCGAGGGTCCTGTGAGAACGAACTGTCCAAAGTTACCCCACGAACTCGCCGTACCCGATCCGGCTATCAGGACATAGGAGGAGGTTGATGGTCTAATAGAAAGAACCGGCGGCTAACTCTACTTGGATGCCGCATGGGAGTATAACGGGATCCTCTAATAATCGAAATGATTGAAAATTACAAATTTTGCTGAACCTCGTAATGATTTTCATTATTTATTGATAGTTGCAACACAAACTTGCGAAAACACCGGATAATCGACCAGAATCGCACTTTCCTTACACATTTCCACACAGCACAAAGCGTATTAAAATGTAGTTTTCTCGGAACGTAGTTTCTTGGAGGAACTTTTTTGTACTTTGACCACTTTGCGTGTACAGAAATTGTTAACTACCAACTTTATGGCAAAAATAAAACTCCTTCTGAATAATATTGTGCGATTCAAACAAGGTTTTGGATTTTCAGCTTTTTTTTCGATTTTCAAGCCCTTAGGAGAAGCGAACTATTCTACGTACCTACAGAGTTGCGGGTGGTTTTAACCGATTCTTTGGGATTAAATTTATTAGTGACAAGCAAAAAATTATGAATGTTACTTAGAAAGCTTTAATGTTTAGTCATTTAATACAACGCTTTAGGGTTGATAAAAATTGATGCCGAGCTTCTAGTAGATGCCATCTAAACCCCAAATTTGATTTTTAACACAAGTTTCATATAGTTCGGTCTAGTATTTTCGGAAAAAAAGCCGCGGACGGCAGACGGACGGAATTTTTTAATTCGATTTTTGGATTCTACGCATCTTGAAACGTAAACCTAAAAATTTTCAGGTGTTAACAATTTTTTTTCTTGGTCGATTACAAAGGTTCATTATTGAAAATAATAAACCAAAAGGTGTGGGCATACATCGCACAGGCCGTTTCCAACAAGATAAGTAATTGAATCAATTTCTCAGCTTTCCATACAGCATCCTCTCTAGTAGCGTCTTGCATAATAATGTTCAAATTTGAATCTATTTCCACGTAAGACGCTGCAAATTGTTACACAATGGTTTATTATTTCTGTATTAAATAGCGCGTATATTGGACAGATCACTGGTCTGTAATTATTAAACCCCGTTTATAGTATAGGTACCTATTTATTATCGAAATACGGGGCTTCGCGCCTTGCTAATGGGTTCACTGGACCAGGACCCTACTGTTTCACGATTTTTAGTATGAAGTCGAGGAATATAACGATCTATGACAACGAACTATGTCAACTTCCCATCAAGTAGAAGGGTTATATACACTGTATATTGATTTGAAACTATGTTTGTTTTTTTGCCCGCAACCTAATTACAATTAATGTAATCCGGTAGGTTGATTAGAAAAAATCAGTCTCAGAGGATTCTCAGCTGATGAGTTGTCTTCCGTTTTTAATAACATTGTTTTCAAACCGTTCAAAGGCTCTCTATTCCAAATTTCAACACCGCAGGTGGACCAGGGCGAAATTAGCCTGGGAGGCCCCTCAGATGAACACTCAGCTTCCATAAGGTTCGAATGCATTTTACGCATTCCTGAAACGCTATATTTCAAATTTCATCAATGCAAGTTGACTAGGAAAGAAATTAGCATCTCAGGCCCTACAGCTGATCAGTGCACCTCGATTGTTTTCGAGGTGGCAAAACACAATTTCACCAGGGGCGTGTAAAAATACTTGGGTTTCGGCAAAAACGTAAATTTTGAGAGAGTGATAGCCCAATTCAGGTTGTCATACAAGGGGAAAATCAATTTCTACTTTAAGAGGAATAGTCACACATTGGACTGTTCTCTCTCATGTATGAATTGCAATATGCAAGAGCTGGAGACTCTGGTTCACTTCATGCTCATTTGCCCAATGTATTTACCATACAGGAAGCACTACCTGGGAGAATTCATATCAAAAGAATTACCATTAACCATTCAAGATGCAGAAAACATGATGGAGATGTTTTACGACCTGACTGCAGCAATTTATCATTACATTGACAGCTCCTTGAAACTACGGGCCTTCTCATTAAATGAGTAGAAGAGTTTAATTAAAGACTATATTGAAAAATGAAAGAATGAAAATTACTCTCAGAAATGTGTACACTTGTGACTTAATCAGGCGAATTTGTCATTGAATTTATAAAATAAAAAATGAATAAATAAAATAAAACTTAAATTTAGCGTATTCTTACGGTATAAGACAATTTATACTGCGCATATTTTGTTAAGCAACTTTCTGATTAGAGCAGCTTCATTTATTAAAGAAAAATCTGAATAGCATTGAATTAAGTAATTTTCTGAAGAAGTAGTTTATTTAATTATTTTATATCATGAATCACGAAGAATATTGTATGAAGAACTCGTTGTAATGTGTTGTAACACTATACAAATAAAATATAGTGTATTGTATTGTATTTGAGGTGCCTCAAAGGAGCTCCATCTTAATTTTCAGCTCATTCAGTGGATTAGAAAAGGATTTAGCGTTAGTGGTCCCACAGCTGATCTCTCCCTCCATAAAATGTAATTCTATTGTAGATGTAAATGTTTGTAGATGATTCACCTTTCACGATGCGTATAATCCTAAACGCCAAACACTATCTCTTCTATAATCATTAAACGAAATCTATTATACAATAGGTACCTAAATAAATGTAACTGCATAGCCGTAGACGCCTATCAAGGAGACATTAATTAAACAGAACATCTACACTTTACTAGTCTTTCTGTATTTAACCATAGCTGACTTGCCAAATGAAAATCCATGAAGTTATCACCTACCTACGCTTCACAAGTTCATTTATAGGATACAGAAGTTATATTAAACTCGATTTCGTGAAAACAGAATTCCATTGGAATTATATCAGCTGTTCATATTCATAGTTTTCAGGGCGATTTTCGATTTGTTTTTCCTACTGGTTGCGATTTACAAGTTGTGATGATTTGTTTTCTTCCTGCCAAAGTTCCAGCCAATTGGGAGAGCAAACGAATGAACGTACAGCGACCCGGGTGATTTTATTTGATTCTTAGGGATGATGTCTATAAATTAGGCATCAATTTGAGAAGAAAAAAATTGCTGTTATCTTGGAAGTTTTTGAAATCTCGATTTTTGAGTATTTCATCCCTAAGTTTCCACCCTTTAGGGTTGATCACAGTTTTCATCGCACAAAAATCGTTCGCCACTCGTTGGAAAGCGCTTGATTTATGTGATAAATGTTCACATCTCAAGCTACAAATTTCTCCCTCCTTACGTACCTGGCTTGATTGGACTATAAACAAATGTAATAAGTCGGTTACAATATTCTTAACGTAAAGCAACAGCATCATTACTCCACTCCATAGGAAACATTTCATCCTCTTGACAACAGTCGACTGTAAACAACAACTCATTGTAGTGGCTTCTCTCCACAGTTATTTTCAACATTTCTATAAGTAAACCGTTGTTTTGTTGGAATTAGTCGGGATGCGACCCAGGGAAAATAAATGAAATTATTTCATTTATTGTTTTATTTGATAACGTTTCGTCCTCTTACTGAGGACATCTTCAGATCTTGGTGTGTCCAGGAAAAAATTTATAAACATCCGAATATAACGGATTTGTCAAATAAAACAGTGGCTCACCAAGGCAACTCAATGTTAGGAAAGCACGATCTGAAGTTGTCCTCAGTAAGAGAACGAAACGTTATCAAATAAAACAATAAATGATATAATTTCATTTATAAATGAAAAATCAGGCTATCATGAACATAAAAATGATAGCGCCTGTATTGGAGAAATAACTTTAATAGTATGTATAGTATGCTTATTGTGTCTCCAAGAATAGTAAAATAAATTCGTTATCCTACATTTCATCGCCTACAGTCCAAAGTTATAGTATTTTTTCACAACTCTCGAGGACAACCGTTATGAAATCCCCAATCAAAGATATATCCATATAACATGGTATCTGCTTGTAAAGCAGATAGTGGAACTCGTTTACGAGTTTTATTGGATAATGTTTTTGACATGGATATGTCTTTGCTCTGGGGGGTCAACCAAAAATTTTGTCAATGCAAAAAATGTGTCACAATTTTTAATGATGTTCACGTACAACCAGTCCGTTGCTAGGGGAATGAAACTTCCGTAGTTTTCATCGCACAAAAATCGTTCGCCACTCGTTGGAAAGCGCTTGATTTATGTGATAAATGTTCACATCTCAAGCTACCAATTTCTCCCTCCTTACATACCTGGCTACATTCCTAAACTAAGTTGATTGGACTATAAACAATTTTAATAAGCCGGTTACAATATTCTTAACGTAAAGCAATAGCATCATTTACTCCACTCCATAGGAAACATTTTCATCCTCTTGACAACAGTCGAGGACAACTCGAAGACAACCGTTATGAAATCCCCAATCAAAGACATATCCATGTAACATCGTATCTGCTTGTAAAGCGGATAGTGTAACTCGTTTACTAGTTTCGGAAAAGTCGGGAAAATGGTCGGAAAACCCCAAAAGACTGTTTCATTTCTTTAAATCATATGAATAACATGGGGAAGGGGAGTTTCTTTAAAGGGGGAAGGAAAGGATCATAAAACAAATGATACATGTACCTAATCGTGTTTTAATTTGATTTTTGGAGTCTACGCATGGTGAAACGCTAACAAAAAATTTTGAGGGGATTAAACAAAATTTTGTTTACTCGGTCGATTAAGTACTTGTAGAAAATAGTGAACCAAAATATAATCTGAACTTGACCTTCTATGAATAAGTTTTGGTTTATTATTTTCATTCTATATTTAGGTATTATTTATTCTTTGCAATCGACTTAGAAAATTAAATTTTTAACCCTCTCTCAAAATTTGTTGGTTTACGTTTCAAGATGCGTAGAATCCAAAAATCTAATTTAAAATAATCCGTCCGTCCGACGTTCAAAGCTTTTCTTCAAAATTACTTGACCAAACTTTATGAAACTTGTGTTTACAATCTCATTTGGGTCTAGTTGATCCTGGATGCTCGACATCAATTTTTATCCACTGCAAACTGTAAAGTGTAGCATTAAGGGGCTAAAATATTCAACAATCGAGATTTCGAAAACGTTCAAGGTAACAGTACCTACCTAATGATTTTTTTGCTTGTCAATGATGAATATAATCCCATAGATTCGATTAAAACCACCCGAAACGCTGTGTGTCGTTCCGTTCGCTTTACTTAAGGGCTTGCACTTCGAAAAAACACTGGATTTCTAAGCGTGATAGCATAGAGACATATCATGCGCTACTGCGAATCTATTGATTAACCAATCAATCTCTAAACTCCATCAATGATCGCTAAAGAGTGGGACCCTGGGCCTGGGACTGGTGACTGGTGGGACTCGAAAACACAGAAATTGCCTTGTAAATATCAGCTTATATAATTTAAATGGAATTATCAGGTGATATAGTTCCAATGGAATTATACCTAGCTTTGCGAAATCGAGTTAATTAAATACTGTCTGAGCGGATGTAATAGTGAAGCATTGGTAGATACGAGTATTTATTTCATCTCATAAATTACTTCTGAGAATACCTATACGTAGCGGAAATATTTTTTAACTTTTGTGGGATGAAAAAATTGAAGTCTCCGAAAAACAAACTTTTATCATTAAATAATGATTAACAGGACGTTTCCATTTATTTTCGTCACGTCACGAGCTTCACGTACGGTGGGGTTTTCTATTGATTTTCACATAAAACCGAAGGGAAGTGTAACTCCTTTAGTTTTCATAGCAGGAAAATCGTTAGGCACTTTTTGGAATGCTCTCATTTTATCATAGCGTCTCATAATCCCTAAGCCTCTGTAGTGTCAAGTAAAGCTGATTTATTACGCTCAGTTATAAACTAATATTGCTAAGTAACCATAATGAACTAATAATGTGTAAAACTTCTTGCTTTCTTGCTTGAGACAAAATTTCAGATCGATTTTTAACCCACTTCCCGATATCCAATCGATCTGAAATTTTGCACACGAGTTCATGCTGGCGTACATTTTAATCTATCAAATTTTCGCGAAGAAAAAGTTAGTTATACTATAAATTTTCGAAAATTTGAAATTTAATATGGGACACCTTACAAGTGTTGTGTATTGTAGGGAGGAGGAGTGAGGGAGGAGGAGGATGAGGAGGAGGAGAGGAGGAGTGAGGGAGGAGGAGGAGGAGGAGGAGGAGGAGGAGGAGGAGGAGGAGGGAGGAGGAGGAGGAAGAGGAGGAGGAGGAGGAGGAGGAGGAGGAGGAGGTGGGAGGAGGAGGTGGGAGGAGGAGGAGGGAGAGGAGTGAGGGAGGAGGAGGAGCAGGAGGAGGAGGAGAAGGAGGGAGGAGGAGGAGGGAGGAGGAGGAGGAGGAGGAGGAGGGAGGAGAAGGATACTATTGAACGTCTGCATAAAATGACAACGAATCCAGGGTCAATAAAATATTAAATGATTTTCCTTGTCAATTTAATTTAAGTTATTATCACTGTGATTTTGAAACAACGTGATTTTGTTTCAATTTACTGTTGACAAGAAACTACCAAATATTGAAACAACAATAAAATTAACTGAGAACATGAGAAAAAGAATGAGTTACATTAAAAACTTGTTTTTATGGGTTCATTTTTTACCTCTTTCTATTAACTTCGATTCTCTTCTTGCTTGCTTGCTTGCTTGAGACAAATTTTCAGATCGATTTTTAACCCACTTCCCGATATCCAATCGATCTGAAATTTTTTTGCAAAGCAAAGAAAAAGTTAGTTATACTATAAATTTTCGAAAATTTGAAATTTAATATGGGACACCTTACAAGTGTTGTGTATTGTAGGGAGGAGGAGTGAGGGAGGAGGAGGATGAGGAGGAGGAGGGAGGAGTGAGGGAGGAGGAGGAGGAGGAGGAGGAGGAGGAGGAGGAGGAGGAGGAGGAGGAGGAGGAGGAGGAGGTGGGAGGAGGAGGGGGAGGAGGTGTGAGGGAGGAGGAGGAGGAGGAGAAGGAGGAGGAGGAAAAGGAGGGAGGAGGAGGAGGAGGAGGAGGGAGGAGAAGGAGGAGGAGGAGGAGGGAGGAGAAGGATACTATTGAACGTCTGCATAAAATGACAACGAATCCAGGGTCAATAAAATATTAAATGATTTTCCTTGTCAATTTAATTTAAGTTATTATCAATGTGATTTTGAAACAACGTGATTTTGTTTCAATTTATTGTTGCCAAGAAACTACCAAATATTGAAACAACAATAAAATTAACTGAGAACATGAGAAAAAGAATGAGTTACATTAAAAACTTGTTTTTATATGGGTTCATTTTTTAACTCTTTCAACTTCGATTCTCTTCTTGAGGTCTTGCTTTCTTTCTTGAGACAAATTTTCAGATCGATTTTTAACCCACTTCCCGATATCCAATCGATCTGAAATTTTTGCAAAGAAAGAGTTAGTTATACTATAAATTTTCGAAAATTTGAAATTTAATATGGGACACCTTACAAGTGTTGTGTATTGTAGGGAGGAGGAGTGAGGGAGGAGGAGGATGAGAAGGAGGAGGAGGAAGAGGAGTGAGGGAGGACGAGGAGGAGGAGGAGGAGGGAGGAGGAGGAGGGAGGAGGAGGAGGGAGGAGGAGGAGGGAGAAGGAGGAGGAGTAGGTGGGAGGTGGAGGGGGGGGAGGAGTGAGGGAGGAGGAGGAGAAGGAGGAGGAGGAAAAGGAGGGAGGAGGAGGGGGAGGAGGAGGAGGGAGGAGGAGGAGGAGGAGGAGGAGGGATGAGAAGGATACTATTGAACGTCTGCATAAAATGATAACGAATCCAGGGTCAATAAAATATTAAATGATTTTCCTTGTCAATTTAATTTGAGTTATTATCAATGTGATTTTGAAACAATGTGATTTTGTTTCAATTTACTGTTGCCAAGAAACTACCAAATATTGAAACAACAATAAAATTAATTGAGAAAATGAGAAAAAGAAAGAGTTACATTAAAAACTTGTTTTTATGGGTTCATTTTTCAACTCTTTCTTATCAAATTTTCGCAAAGAAAAAGTTAGTTATACTATAAATTTTCGAAAATTTGAAATTTAATATGGGACACCTTACAAGTGTTGTGTATTGTAGGGAGGAGGAGTGAGGGAGGAGGAGGATGAGGAGGAGGAGGGAGGAGTGAGGGAGGACGAGGAGGAGGAGGAGGAGGAGGAGGAGGAGGAGGAAGAGGAGGGAGGTGGGAGAAGGAGGAGGAGGAGGTGGGAGGTGGAGGAGGGAGAGGAGTGAGGGAGGAGGAGGAGAAGGAGGAGGAGGAGAAGGAGGGAGGAGGAGGAGGAGGGAGGAGGAGGAGGGAGGAGGAGGAGGGAGGAAAAGGAGGAGGAGGAGGAGGGAGGAGAAGGATACTATTGAACGTCTGCATAAAATGACAACGAATCCAGGGTCAATAAAATATTAAATGATTTTCCTTGTCAATTTAATTTAAGTTATTATCAATCTGATTTTGAAACAATGTGATTTGGTTTCAATTTACTGTTGCCAAGAAACTACCAAATATTGAAACAACAATAAAATTAACTGAGAACATGAGAAAAAGAAAGAGTTACATTAAAAACTTGTTTTTATGGGTTCATTTTTTATAAAATGTTCATTGAATGTGCGGGTTAGGGTGTAGATGGTTCCCTGTCAGTTTTTTTGTTCCCAACTAGGGTTGCCATATTTTTTCGGATCATATAAAGTATATCCTGGCTGCAACCAAGGAAAAGTAAAGTATTTTAATGAAAGTTAAAGTATACATTAAAGTTAACGTTCTCGACTTACGCACTAAGGTATTTTTCATTCAGCATCTGCACACAAAGGCTTGAATGTGTCAGATTACTGAAAATAAGGAAGTTCGGTTTGAGAAATTAAAAAAGAACCATGGATAGTAATATTTTTACTATAGGTACGTAGGTCACAAAATTGTTATTCTGAAGAAAACATTACTAGGCATTTCAATCTTAACGAGTTCATATTTCAGTAAGGTTGTATTACATACATAAATGTAATTAAGACCATCATTTATAATCTCGTTCTCACAAAAAAATATCTCGTGCATCTATTGCGCACGTAAGGACGTTAGGAACTCGAAAAGTTACATTCATTCAGTCCCTCTTTCTTTCTCTGAAACACTGTACCTATAAAATATTAAAAATTCGGAAAAGAGCTGTGGAATTGGAATTTACTGTGGAAGGAATCCTCATCACATAGGTATCACGTACGGACCCAGGGTATCATGGCAGGATTATCATGACATACCCAGGGTATCATGGCAGGATTATCGTGACAGACCCAGGGTATCATGGCAGGATTATCATGACAGATGACATCCAAAAATTAAACAGAATCATTGAACCGTTTGTTGTGATGTATGGGATTAAGCCCCCGGCGGGAGATGGTCAGCCTTATCAACTTCTCGAGTATACGTGAGCGACCCTAGACCAATTTTCGTCCATGTAGGTAGGTAGTCCTGGTTTAGGTAGGTATGGGAACCTTATCCTTGACCAGTAAGTAGGTGCGGGGGCTCAACTTTTCTTCTTCGTTTCAAATATAAAGTATTTTGGTCTACTTTAAATTTTTTATAAAGTATACAGTATTTTGAACAAAAAATAAAGTAGGATACTTTAAATTAAAGTAGGTCTGGCAACCCTATTTCCAACCCAAATCAATACTTTACTCAGCACATGCGCAAACGGAAATTCCATCAAGCATCATTTTCTCACGCCCCCGTCGTCCGCACTCAAATTTCACTAGTTTCAATTTCGTTTCACTCAAATTCGGAGGATAGGTGGAAGCGATTAACTTGAGCATTCCCTAGCAATTTAATCATAATCTTATCATTAGTAGATACTGCGCATGCGTGAATGGGTATTCCTTTTAACGAGCCTAATTTAAACAGTTTTCATCCGATTTTGATGGAATTTTCAGGGAAAGTGCGGGTTTGGCTGGTCCATTATTAATGTTATATTTCACAAATTATTATTCCATTCTGCGCTAGCACAATCATAAATTACTTCAACTACAATTTTTTCACGCCCAAGTCGTCCAATCTCGCTCAAATTTGGTGCATGTTTCGGGGACGACGGTTTAATTGACATATTAGTTTCAATTTGATTACTTACATCATTAGTAGCTCCTGCGCATGCGTGAAAGTAAAATCCCAGGAACAAGATAGATTTCTAACTTTTTATCAAATTTTGATAAAATTTTCTGGGAATGTGTGGGTTAAGCTGTAAATTGTCCCCTACCAATATCATTTTTCTTAAATCATCACTCCAGTCTGCGCAACCGCTACGTAAATTAGTTCATGCACAATAAATTTTCCTGTTCCCTAAATGACCGATTTTGACGTTTCACGTTGGTAACCTACATCTTGATCATTGAACTATATTGAAGTCTATTGAACTATATTGAAGTCTATCCAGGGATATAGTGTACTGCGTTCCCCCACTCCAACAAGTCAACCTCAGCTACTCCCGAGTCTGAAGGCCCCGGCACTTTCATTCCTTGTTTCATCCCTTACTTGTGTTTCGTTATTACGAGTACATGTTTGTTTGTAATTTATTGTTGAGTTCATTTACCCATACACTCTTGAATGGTAGTAAGCCATCGTTTTAGGTTGGTACGTTTCTTACTAAAAGCTATGTACCTACTAACTTATTTAGGTTCAATGGGACCAATTACCTACCTACAGCGAGATATATTTGAATATTTTCAGATTAATTGATTTCCAAGTAAATCAATGAGTTGTTGTTGACAAATCTGAACAAAAAAATTGCTTTCTGCAACAAAACTTCACAAGAGTATCTTAATTTAAATATAAAAAAATAGAGATAATTAGCCCTCTTCATCATTCTCTTATGCAGGGTGTCCCAGATAAGGTGGTCATTACTTCAGGTGGTAATTGTAGAGCTCATTCCTAACCAAATGTTCTTACAAGAGTATTTTTTAAATCTTAGTATTCGAGAACCCAACTTAATAGAAAGAGAAAATGGGTCCTTTATCCTACCTGGTGGAAGTAGAGGGAGTACAGCGAAGGAAGCATGCGGACCAGTTACGAACAGCTTGAGGGCCAAAGATGAGAGGGAAGTGATGTAGTATACCATTAACAACGTTTCATGGAAACCGAAACTAGGTTATGCTTGTAAACATAAATTATTAAAATAAAGTTTAGTTTAATTCCAGACATGCATATTTCATGATATACTCGTAATAGATGGTACCTAAGTAATGAAACGTGTGAGTGATGTATTCTCAAATCGCAGAAATGAAGGAATGTTCAGCAGTTTAATCAAGAATCATCTTCTTGACGATGAAGAGAAATTCCAATGGTTCTTCAGACTGACCAGAGAAAGGTTTTTCTTCATTTTGAACATCATTAATGACTTAAGCTTTGGGACATCTTAAAAACCTCGGAAATCGAAAATTAGAGCAATACTAACACCGGAATCCACGGCAATCGCGCCGGCGCACAGTGGAGCGAGTGATAGGGTAGGCCGGACATTCAATAATATCTCCGTTTCTACTTGTCCTAGAATATTGCTTCAGGTATCATTTTAAAGCAAATCGAATACTCTATTGAACCACATGATCAGCAATTTTTTAAGCAATTTCGCCAGTGGCGATATAACGTGTAGAACAACGTTTAAATGTGTACTACATACATATTATGTATCACTTGCTAAATAGAGAATTGTAATTTTTAAACACATAATAAAAACACATGTTTTATAAATTTTTATTTTTACTTTCCTTACCCCTAAGGGTAAGGGAAGTATTGTAATTTGCCAAAAAATCGAAATTCGAATTTTTATTACCTAAATCTTTACGTTTTGAGGTCTCCTGAGTCGAAAGCAACCATTTTTGCTAATTGGTCTGTGTGTGTACCCACATTTTTTAAATAAATTGAAGTTCACAAACGCAAAACTAAAACTATAAACAAAAATATATCCAATAAAAATATATATCAATATATTCTGGATAGTTCTGCATAAAATCAAAAACATAACGAGCATTTTCCGATTTGATTTTTTTTTTTTTTTTTAACAAAACTGAACTCATCAGAACAATTTCTGAAATCTTTTGTTCTTTTCCGTTATTGTCTTTCTGACAAATGCTTGAATGATTTTGATCTACTAGAAATACCTGGAGTGGATGAAGATGGAAGTTCTTGAGAATATACCTCTGGGAAAATTAGGTCCCTGTTAAGCCATTCGCGATTTTTCCTCAAAATGGTTCCAAACATCTATTTGCATCATTCCATTTGTTGAAAATGATAGCACCACTTCCTTAATTTCTCCCACAAACCGTTTTTCGCACTATTAGTAAGTCAGTCCATTTTTCCAAAGCCATGTCAAAATCCTTAAAATTAATATTGTTAGATCTAAAAAATTGAAATAAATCGTCATTTGTTTTAATTTCCGTTGTGTCGAAGTGAGAGACAACATCAGACTGATTCCTTGTTTAACTTTGAAGAGGAGAATCAAATAATAAACAGAAGCAACGACTAATCTGATTACAAAATGTCAACAAAGGCGCGTAGGTATTAACTTTAAAAACAAAATATCTATTGAATAGGCAAGTTTAGGCAAGATCTGACAACGTTGTAAATAAGACAATATACTTCTAAAAACGTGCCAAATGGAATTTTTTCCGGCAAATACCGGCGATTTGCGAATTAATTAAATAAAATTATTTTCTGTTCGATGTCAAAAAAAAAGTTAGGGGAATTTTTTAAAACCTTTTTACCAGTTTCAGATTTATTATGATACCCTTATTGTGTACTAAGAGCAGCAATAATTTATAAAATGAAATGAGAGTTCACGATCAATTTAATAAGCCAAGGTTTTTTTTAGACATGGCAATTATAACCAGGCTTTATGTGAGAACCAATGCAATAATATGGCTAAAAATCAATCTGCCCAATTGAAAAGCGTTTATTTGGTACTAACAACGAAATCAAAATCCCAAATCAAAAGTTTTATTTTTTCCCCCAAAGTCCAACATTACTGTAGGATCGCCCCAGTGTGCGGCGTACTGCGCACTGACTCCTCCACCACCAGTCGGGTCAGTCGCGTCAACGCATCACGGTTCTGGGCGGACGTTATTCGCTCTCTAGGAAAACACCCTAACTAAATTCAAAGGAATCAGTGGTCGACGTTGAACGCCCGGCGTATCACGTTGTCAACGGCGCAAAAAACCTAGGAAAACAGGCCTTTACGTTATCATGCTCTAAGACGCAGGAAATTCCCTCTCAACTCGCGTACATAATTTCTGCCGTCTACTGACAGATGTAGGTGAGAAAGGTGGGCTTCGAGCCATCCGTACTGTGTAGAAAAAGACAAGAAGTAAGAGAAGGAGAAGACGGGGCATTCCGGAAGATGAGAGCCGAGACGGGGGTCCCCACATGAGATCGTTAGTCGGAACCGCGAGGGTTGTAATGGCCTCCTACGCAGATCCATATCGCGAAGGAAGTAGCCGTCTCCAGGGCGTGTGGGTGAGCATCGTGAACATGGCATGGGTTACCCCGAAATGAGACGAAGTCCTGCCCACCCTGACGACAGGTTAGTTTCCGATACCTTAATTGGCCGACGATAAATTATTGAATTGCGTGTTCCCATCAGACCTATCACGTCAAAAGTCGTTGGATGGAAATATTGCTAAGCTTTGGGAATCCCATTACTCGATTATCTAATGCTGAACTATTTCAGATGAGTTATTGCTTGGGAGTAGTCATTCTTGATCCTACGGAGATTTCAAACTACAATTATTATTTTTGATAAGGAATCTTTTTAACCGAGAAGAGGGGAAAACATTAATCCCCCCTTCCTCACCCTGAATATGGGTTGGTCTTCGTTTCAAGACGATAAGAATACATAACGCTACAAACTATTTCACAAAGGTTTGCTATTTCTTTATTGGATTCTGCGTAGAACTGTATAAGCGTAGATGTCTACCGAGGAGAAATTTATTAAATAAATTATATAACTAACTTTACAAATCCTTCTTTATTTAACAAGAGCTAATATCCAAGTATAATAAGGACATCAGATAATATCGAAATTTACGGGGGCACCCACCAACTGAAAATTAATGAGATAAAATATCACCTAATGAAACCTACGATTCACAAGTCCATCTACAAGTGACTCGCGAAGGAAGTAGCTGTCTCCAGGGCGTGTGGGTGAGCATCGTGAACATGGCATGGGTTACCCCGAAATGAGACGAAGTCCTGCCCACCCTGACGACAGGTAAGTTTCCGATTCCTTAATTGGCCGACGATAAATTATTGAATTGCGAGTTTCCATCAGACCTATCACGTCAAAAGTCGTTGGATGAAAATATTGCTAAGCTTTGGGAATCCCATTACTCGATTATCTAATGCTGAAATATTTCAGATGAATTATTGGTTGGGAGTAGTCATTCTTGATCCTACTGAGATTTCAAACAACAATTATTATTTTCGATAAGAAACCTTTTTAACCGAGAAGAGGGGAAAACATTAATCCCCCCTTCCTCACCCTCAATATGGGTTGGTCTTCGTTTCAAGACGATAAGAATACCAAACTATTTCACCAAGGTTTGCTATTTCTTTATTGGATTCTGCGTAGAACTGTATAGGCGTAGACGTCTACCAAGGAGAAATTTATTAAATAAATGAAATAACTAACTTTACCAATCCTTCTTTATTTAACAAGAGTTGATAACCAAATATAATAACTACATCAGATAATATCAAAATTTACTGTCGGTACTAACTGAAAATTAATGCGATAAAATATCACCTAGGTAATAAAACCTACGATTCACAAGTCCATCTACAAGTGACTCGCGAAGGAAGTAGCTGTCTCCAGGGCGTGTGGGTGAGCATCGTGAACATGGCATGGGTTACCCCGAAATGAGACGAAGTCCTGCCCACCCTGACGACAGGTAAGTTTCCGATTCCTTAATTGGCCGACGATAAATTATTGAATCGCGTGTTCCCATCACACCTATCACGTCAAAAGTCGTTGGATGTAAATATTGCTAAGCTTTGGGAATCCCATTACTCGATTATCTAATGCTGAACTATTTCAGATGAGTTATTACTTGGGAGTAGTCATTCTTGATCCTACGGAGATTTCAAACTACAATTATTATTTTTGATAAGGAATCTTTTTAACCGAGAAGAGGGGAAAACATTAATCCCCCCTTCCTCACCCTGAATATGGGTTGGTCTTCGTTTCAAGACGATAAGAATACATAACGCTACAAACTATTTCAAAAATAAAAGGTTTGCTAGTTCTTTATTAGATTCTGCGTAGAACTGTATAGGTGTAGACGTCTACTGAGGAGAAATTTATTGAATAAATTAAATAACCAACTTTACAAATCCTTCTTTATTTAACAAGAGTTAATAACCAAGTGTAATAACTACATCAGATAATATCAAAATTTACGGTCGGTACCAACTGAAAATTAATGCTATAAAATATCACCTAATAAAACCTACGATTCACAAGTCCATCTACAGGGAGTGAAGCCAGTCTTCAATAAAAAGCAAGAAACGGAACTTGTGGATTTAATTTAGTGGAGAGCAGTATGGAATTACCAAAGAGGATGTGCGTCGTTTAGCATACCAGTTAGCAGAATCAAGTGGTTTGGCTCATAAATTTAATAATGATAACAAAATCGCGGGTAAGGATTGGTATTACGGATTTTTGAAGAGGAATCCTCAGCTCAGCTTAAGAACACCAGAACAAACTTCTATAGCTCGAGCAATGGGTTTCAACAGAGTTTCTGTGAATACATTTTTTGATCTACTTGTAAGGCTGAATGATAAGTACAATATCTCTCCGGATCGTGTCTACAATGTAGAAGAGACAGGTAGGTACATAAAGACAGATTGACGGTCATTACTGAAAAATAACTGAAAATTTTGATTCTACACCCCGGAAACCTTAAAACCCCATTTTGATGCCGATATTGTTAAGGCCCGATCACACAGGACACGTTATAACGCGACGTTAAGGCCCGATCACACAGGACGCGTTATAACGCGACGTTATAGGAACGCGCGTTCCCCCCGACGTTCGGCGATATAGCAACGTCACATACACCGCGTTATTATTGGGCGTTATCAGGGCGCGAGACCCAGTCTTGTCTGTGCTACTCAATGGGTTCGCGGTTCCCAGCGTCTATAATTTATCTAATCTATAATGATTTCTGACAATGACTCTGATGAGGAAGAAGCTCTACTTCTTCTAGCGCTTGTAGATCGCAGGAATAGACGGTATTGGGTGGACCCAATCAATCAAAGGAGGGAAGAGCTTGGGGAATGCCACCGTCTATGTCCGTAGTTGCGCTCACATGAAGATCGTTTTGTGAACTATTTCCGCATGTCGAGACAAAATTTCGAGGACCTACATGAACTAAGCTTGCCTTATTAATATTCTTATAAAGCTCATGTGAAGTATCTTCACGTAATTTTTTCGCGTATTTTTACACGTATAGGTACGCGAAAAACCAAACGCTAACGTCACGCTAACGTGAAAACGAAGTTCGTTCACTTAAACTACATTTCATTTAAATAATTAATTTCTTCATAATTATTTATAAATACACGATTTAGAAATAAATTTATTGCTTACTTTAAATGAATGAATTTTGTAGCGGAGCACTTCACTATAACCTCTCGGCTTGTTGACCGAATCACACTGTGGTTATGTTTGCTGGTAACTGCGTAACTGCGGTTACCTTGGTCACACTGTGGTTACCGGCAACTGTTGTTACCTTTGCGTCAGGCTATGATGACTACCCGTAGGCCGAGATTCAAACGAATGCGTTTTCCCGTGCACGTGTAGATAGCCCTTTTTCCCGTACACGCGTAGTTCTACACGTTGACGTGAAGATTCGCGCACGCGCAGTTGGTATTTCAGTCTTTTCCCGTACACGGGTAGAAAATTACGGGAAGAACAAAAACTCTCTAATGATGCTATTGCTTTACGTTAAGAATATTGTAACAGGCTTACCTACTAAAATTGTTTATAGTCCAATCAACTTAGTTTTGGAATGTAGCCAGGTACGTTAGGAGGGAGAAATTGGTAGCTTGAGATGTGATCATTTATCACATAAATCAAGCGCTTTCCAACGAGTGGCGAACGATTTTTGTGCGATGAAATCAGCGGAAGTTCCATTCCCCTAGCAATGGCTGGTTTGTACTTGAAAAACACTGAAATTGTGACACAAATTTTGCGTGACGGAAATTTTTGGTTGACCCCCCAGAGCAAAGACATATCCATGTCAATAAAACCTACGATTCACAAGTCCATATACAAGTGACTCGCGAAGGAAGGAGCCGTCTCCAGGGCGTGTGGGTGAGCATCGTGAACATGGCATGGGTTACCCCGAAATGAGACGAAGTCCTGCCCACCCTGACGACAGGTTAGTTTCCGATACCTTAATTGGCCGACGATAAATTATTGAATTGCGTGTTCCCATCAGACCTATCACGTCAAAAGTCGTTGGATGGAAATATTGCTAAGCTTTGGGAATCCCATTACTCGATTATCTAATGCTGAACTATTTCAGATGAGTTATTGCTTGGGAGTAGTCATTCTTGATCCTACGGAGATTTCAAACAACAATTATTATTTTCGATAAGAAACCTTTTTAACCGAGAAGAGGGGAAAACATTAATCCCCCCTTCCTCACCCTCAATATGGGTTGGTCTTCGTTTCAAGACGATAAGAATACCAAACTATTTCACAAAGGTTAGCTATTTCTTCATTGGATTCTGCGTAGAAATGTATAGGCGTATACATCTACCGAGGAGAAATTTATTAAATAAATCATATAACTAACTTTACAAATCCTTCTTTATTTAACAAGAGTTAATAACCAAGTATAAAAACTACATCTTCTTCTTCTTTTCTTGGCGCTACAGCCCAGTGTGAGCCCTGGCCTCCCGAACAATTGTCCTCCATCGAACCCGGTCCTCTGCAGTCTCTCTCCAATCGGTCACCCTCATCGTCCTCAGATCATCTGTCACGTCTGTTAGCCACCTTCTTCTGGGTCTACCCCTCCTTCTCGTCCCAACCATTCGCTGATCCATCACCTTTTTGGATCTCTGCAGTCGGGCATCCTTTGGACATGCCCAATCCACCTGAGTCGCTGAGCCTTGATGAACCGCACTATATTTTCACCTTCGATCAGAAGGTCGAGTTCTTCGTTGGTACGAATTTTCCATACTCCAGCTACGCACTTCGCGCCGAAGATGCGCCTTAAAATCCTCCTCTCAAACACCAACAGGCTGTTCTCGTCCTTAGCCGACATCGTCCAGGCCTCAGAACCATAAGTGACAATGGGTCGAATCAACGTCTTATACAATTTCAGTTTGGTCGTCCTGGACAACAACCTAGATCTGAAAATCCTAATCGCAGCGTAATATGCTCTCCCTCCTACAACGATCCGCTTCTGAATTTCGTCACTAACTTTGTTCTCTTTATTCAAGAAAGTGCCCAAGTACCTAAATCCTGTGACTGATTCAAACGTTGTACCGTTCAGGGAAACATCCCCCACATTGCGTTGTTCTCGAGCCGACAATTTCATGTACTTAGTTTTGGAAGAACTTACTGCTAACCCAAGTTCTCTGGTTTCCAGTTCTAACTGCGCAAAAAGTCCCTCCAAGGCACTCAGACTCCGGGATAGGATGGCTATATCGTCTGCATAACCACACAGTTGGGAGGATTTGTGGAATATTGTGCCACCAGGATCCACAGCATTTATAGCACTGTGAGCGAGGTTGAACAACACTGCCGAAAGTCCATCCCCTTGCCTGACGCCTCTCTCCACGCTGAATGTCTGACTAACTCTACCGCTGACCAAAACCTTTGCTTCACAGTCCTTAAGTGTTATGCTCACTAGACTCAAGAGCTTTCGGGGGATCCCCAATCTCGATAGAGCCCGGATGAGTCCGTTTCTAGAAAGCCGATCGAAAGCCTGGACGTAATCTATAAACAGCATGTGGAGATCGATACCATACTCATAGAATTTTTCGAGGATTTGGCGGACGGTGAATATCTGGTCCATTGTGCTCCTATTTGGGCGAAAACCAGCTTGGTACTCGCCGAGCAAATCCTCTGAGTACACGCTGTCTCCTCAAAACAATGCCAGAGAGTAGTTTGTATGCAACATTCAATAGCGTTATGCCTCGATAATTACTGCATTGGAGTTTATCACCTTTCTTGAAGACGGGTACTATTAAACCCAACCTCCACTCTTCTGGCATGCTCTCTGTTCTCCAAATTAGGCATATCAGCTCATGTAGCTTCTTCTCCAATTCCGGACCACCATGCTTTAATAACTCTGTAGTTATTAAGTCATCTCCAGGTGCCTTATTATTTTTCATGGCCTTCAGAACTCCATTCACTTCTTCAATAGATGGCTCTTCTAACAGAGGGTCCGGGATGTTGGGGTTTGGGGCTTCCAAAGTTTCTTCTGTTCCATCACCCGCCAGAACTGTACTGAAGTGGTCTAATAACTACATCAGATAATATCAAAATTTACTGTCGGTACTAACTGAAAATTAATGCGATAAAATATCACCTAGGTAATAAAACCTACGATTCACAAGTCCATCTACAAGTGACTCGCGAAGGAAGTAGCCGTCTCCAGGGCGTGTGGGTGAGCATCGTGAACATGGCATGGGTTACCCCGAAATGAGACGAAGTCCTGCCCACCCTGACGACAGGTTAGTTTCCGATACCTTAATTGGCCGACGATAAATTATTGAATTGCGTGTTCCCATCAGACCTATCACGTCAAAAGTCGTTGGATGGAAATATTGCTAAGCTTTGGGAATCCCATTACTCGATTATCTAATGCTGAACTATTTCAGATGAGTTATTGCTTGGGAGCAGTGACGGATTAATGGAATTTCGTGGGTGGGGGCGGTCCTCTACTAAAACTAGGAGTTTTAGAGGTTAAAGACCCACACTTTATATCAAGCATATAAAAATTAACGTGAAAAACATAATTTTTATTTGCACATATTTTAGCTTGGTTACCAAACATCCATGTACACACAAAAAATGAAAAAATAAAATGATTATAGATAAGTAATTTGTTTGGCAATATTATATCGAAAAAGGCAGGGAATGAAACATAAAACGCTGGAGAACTCCAGTCCTCGTGATGTAATATTATTTATAAATTATACATTTATATTGTAAACACAGGATTAAATAATAATACACTCTTTATTTTTTTCAATTTACTTGGAAGTAAACAACCATTTAATAAACACTCACGATGAAATTAAATGTACAAAGTACATTTTTGATTAATGATGAAAATGCAAATAAAATATTACCTTGTTAAACATTTTTGTCTAATACTGGTAAATGTGAAATAGTGAATAATTCACTTCAATCGAAAAACACTGGTTGCAATCAGTTAAGAAAACACGATTCGTTTCTTTCTTCGTCGAAACAGTAGGTTGATTATGTATTATGTTGTATTATGATTATGTATTATGGCTATTGATTATGTAGGTATTGTTACCATTACGAAAAGCGGTAAACGAGAGACAAATACAGTAGGTTCCTTCCGTAACTTGTTAAATAAACTGATGAACACAAGCTTATCCCTATTAATTAAAATTGTATTTCTTGCCTGCTGCCTCATGTGTTTAAAAGAAGAAAGATGTTATCTTCCATGCTCGTTTCTTGACGGAGCTAAACTCAAACACTAAAAAAAAAAAAAAAAAAACTTTAGTTTGCATTTAACATGAAGTTTGGTTTCTACTGCTCTTCTACTCATAAAATAACGACGATGGACGACAGCACGATAGGTACGCACTCAACACACCGTTGCCAACCTGCTTTGATGATTTCTCCCTCAAGCACTTCTGGAAATCTCAGTTTACCGACGAAAATTCTGAAACTACCCACGTAAATCTCCGATTGATACCCCGTGACACCTACGCAGTTTGTAGGCCTACAAAAATTCAAACGAACAAATTATTAAATTGGCCGTGACAGATTAGTAAAACCGGTACCTATCATCCCGGTTTCCCCACAGTATAAAGTTCCTTCATCCATACTTGTATTTTTGTCAACCTACTAGCGCGACGGCGTGATTCTATTCTAATGTTCACTCGCAAGAATTTTTTTCTTCTGCCTCTCGGGGGGGGGGCCTCCCCCTTTAATCCGTCCCTGCTTGGGAGTAGTCATTCTTTTCGATAAGAAACCTTTTTAACCGAGAAGAGGGGAAAACATTAATCCACCCTTTCTCACCCTGAATATGGGTTGGTCTTCGTTTCAAGACGATAAGAATATATAACGCTACAAACTATTTCACAAAGGTTTGCTATTTCTTTATTGGATTCTGCGTAGAACTGTATAGGCGTAGACGTCAACCGAGGAGAAATTTATTAAATAAATTATACAACTAACTTTACAAATCCTTCTTTATTTAACAAGAGTTAATAACCAAGTATAATAACTACATCAGATAATATCAAAATTTACGGTCGGTACCAACTGAAAATTAATGAGATAAAATATCACCTAATGAAACCTACGATTCACAAGTCCATCTACAAGTGACTCGCGAAGGAAGTAGCCGTCTCCAGGGCGTGTGGGTGAGCATCGTGAACATGGCATGGGTTACCCCGAAATGAGACGAAGTCCTGCCCACCCTGACGACAGGTTAGTTTCCGATACCTTAATTGGCCGACGATAAATTATTGAATTGCGTGTTCCCATCAGACCTATCACGTCAAAAGTCGTTGGATGAAAATATTGCTAAGCTTTGGGAATCCCATTACTCGATTATCTAATGCTGAAATATTTCAGATGAATTATTGGTTGGGAGTAGTCATTCTTGATCCTACTGAGATTTCAAACAACAATTATTATTTTCTATAAGAAATCTTTTTAACCGAGAAGAGGGGAAAATATTAATCTCCCCTTCCTCACCCTCAACATGGGTTAGTTTTCGTTTCAAGACGATAAGAATACATAACGCTGCAAATTATTTCACAAAGGTTTACTATTTCTTTATTGGATTTTGTGTGGAACTGCTTAGGCTTCAGTGGTATAGTTTGAGGAGGGGTTGGGTGGGCAGAGCCCCTCCATGAATTACAGAGAACGCAGAAGTTCGTGGTATGGATACAATTAAAGTTCATAACGCTTCTAACTTCAGTGCCTAACACCTTCAATTGGAGAATGTAATTAGTAAAACACAATTACTATTATTATTATACGGATCCGGTTGCCTAACAACTTTAAACGCTCTTAGAAATAAAGAAATTCTTATTAGGTTCGTTTGTATAAGGGCAAAATTGCGTGGATATTACAGCCCCTCGGAGAGCAGTAAAATCACTTAGTCAACGAAACGAAAATGTGGATACTGCAAACTGAAATCAAGTCGTTCCCTACTACCTTCTGGGGCTAGCCCATATGCGATTTTTCCCTAGAAAAATATCCATTGTTCCGTTTCCACCAAATTCCCCTACGAACTTCCCTACTTTTCACTGCCTACTTGATCAAGCTTGGTTGTTTCCCGTATTCTTTTATTAATTTTTACTTGTTGGTATATCACTAGTACTATACCATTCACGAGTTAAATCTCAGTTAAAATACTGGTTAAAAAAAAAAAAAAGAAGTTTTCAGTGGTGATTGAACTAGTTTAATAGAAAAGACTATAACAATATATTGTAGCACTAGGTATTTCTATCCTAACCTAGCGTATTGCTGGTTTGAGTTGGTTTTGTTTAGATTTTGTTATTTGTCATTCTCGATTTCATGCCCCGTATTTCATTCCGCGTACGTATGTAATACAATTTTGTGATATTGTCCAGATCATCAAGTACAATTGAGGATAAACCTGTAACGGAGAAACGACCACATACCTAAATAGTCACATGATTTTTCAGGCAGTAAGTCTAGTATAATATTACAATATAACCCTAGTGCTCCTCACTTCATCCGTAGGTATTCGTATTTATCGTAGTTCTCAACGTTCTGATTATTAGTTAATTGGATAATATTTTTTCTAAATAGTATTAGGTATACTTTAGTAATCCATAGTGAATATGAAAGCTTAAGTGATTTCAAATCATTACGAAAAACCATTGAGTACCTACTTATAGGTATGAAAATTTGACAGTTTATTATACAACCTTCGTATATTCAACAACAAGCACTATAAATGAATAGGTACTAAAACTATAAAATAGAATGAAATCTTTGACTGATTCCATGAAAAATGACTTAGCGGCCCCACTGACAGGCTTTGTCGCCATTTACTAAATACATTCAATAACTAACTTTATAAATCTTTCTTTATTTAACAAGAGCTAATATCCAAGTATAATAAGGACATCAGATAATATCGAAATTTACGGGGGCACCCACCAACTGAAAATTAATGAGATAAAATATCACCTAATAAAACCCACGATTCACAAGTCCATCTACAAGTGACAGATGTTATAACAAATTTGATTTCGAAAAATTTATAATTCCATTGATAAGATCGTCGTGATTTATAAGGTGATGTTAATTATGAAGATACCACCAGTTTAGATTTGGTCCCATGTGGGCTATGATGTTTCCTGCCTTAGTTCTAGCAAACGGATGAATGTACAGCGATCCGGGTTCAATTCGATTCTTTGAAATGATATCTACAAATCACTACCAGAAAATTACTATTATTTCGAGAGTTTTTGAGAAATTGGTTTTTTAATATTCCAGCCCTTAAATTTTATTTTTTAGGGTTGATACAAATTGATGCCGAGGTTCTAGGAACAAAAAAACCTAATGTGATTTTTGATCCAAGTTTTATAAACTTTGGTCCTGTAGTTTCGGAGCGAAGCTCTGGACGACGGACGGCTTAAAGACAACTGAAAATTAATGAAATAAAATAAATCACCTACACAAGTCCATCTACCTATAGGAGAAAAAAATAATAATGAAATGGATTTCGTCTATTGGAATAATATCAGGTGATACGATCGTCGTAGTTTAGAAAACAATTTTCGTTCATTATTTTTCAATAATGTACCTTTGCAATCGACCAAGAACATTTATGTAACCCCCCTCCCACTCTTTTTTTGTTGTTTCAATTTCAAGATGCAGAGAATTTAAAATGCAGATAAAAAAATAAATCCATCCGTCCGCCGTGCGCCACGCCGCAAACAATTTTCTTTTAATCCCAATAAAATATAGCAGCGTGCCTCCTAGGGTGTGCAAGAATGCAATAAATTCAATAAAAATAGTAGGATTCGTTACGATTCTGAACAGGCATATGAACTGAGAAAAACATGCATAATTTAGGCATTTTCTTGACCTTTGATATTTTGTAAATTTTGATGTTTTTACTTATATATTTTTTGGAGGAGGAAATATAATTTTCATTATAAGTCATTACCATTGTAGACAAGAAAAACAAAGCAAAATAATTGTTTTCGGATTTTTCATCTTTGTTAAGATTTTTCTGTTTGTTGTTGATACGATGTTAATGTAAAATAAGATATATACGTATTTTTAAAGTTTCGTATCCAAAGAGGGCTTCAAGAAAGCTCCAAATTGTTCCAAGAAACGGGCTTCAAAATTGTTCAGCTTGGGTGCTATATGAGAGAAAAATACAATAATCACATAAGACGACGTGGAACACCGATCGCAATTCTTGTTTGAACAGGGTATGGGCAGGGTACAGTATGTGCCAAGTTTCGAGGATTTTTGTTGTAAGGTTCCCCCCACCTTATTCGAAACCATAGACAGGCAGATATGCAGACAGATTGACGGTTATTACCAAACAATAACTGAACATTTTGATTCTACGCCCTGGAAACCTTAAAACCCCATTTTGATGCCGATACTGTTCATGTTTCTAGCCCTAAACGCTATGTCCGCGGTTTTAATGCTAATGCCCCACTGTGCGCCACACAGAGGTTTACTATGAAACCACAACACTATACGAAGAGCTATGAAACTTGGGTCATAAATCACAAAGGGGGTCTATTTGGTCCTAAAAACTGTATCAATTTTGATCAACCCTAAGGGGTAAAATTGAAGGGATGGAAAATTTAAAAATTGAGATATTTCAGTTGTCAATTAATAATATAAATAATTCCATAGATTCGAATGAAAACATCCGGATCGCTTTATGTTAACTGTTCGCTCTCCCCAAAGCCGCGTGGTCCTATTGGCGGGTTTTTGACGCTGCGTGTTGTGGAAGACGCTGACTGAGTCACGGTGCCCTATGAAGCGGATTAGGGCTAGAACTTCGGAAGGAAAAGAAAACAATAACATGATAGCCTTTTTCAATGCCTCCCTGCCTTCTTTAAAAATCTATTTATCATCCTATCTTAAACCCATGTGCCACCCAACAATTTTACTTTCTTAAATTTATTGCCAAATATTTCAGTTCTCTCATTTTCAATATTGTAGTTATACTTGTTCATGTCCATATTATTTTTGTTAATATTTTATCGTAAATTATGCCTTAATGTAAAATATCTTAATCGCAAATACTTAATCTGTATCTTTATATAATTGTGTATATAACTGTATCTGTATTATGTAATGTATTATTGAATTTTTTTGTAATTGGCTCTCTAGCCGTGAATAAATGAATAAATGAATAAATAGCAAATCATAACTGATGGAACATAGTAACAATCGCCTTGTAAACTCTACGATTGTGTCAGTTGAACTAATTCCAATGGATTCCTCCCTTAACGAAATCGAGTTTTTTATAACTATTGTCACCTATGGCTGGACTAGTGAAGTGTAGGTTGTTGATCTGTTTTATGTTGATAATTTTCAGTCAGTTGATATACATATTAGTCTCTTAGTTTATTAGTTTCGTTGGTCATAGATGCCAACACGTATGTAGCATGACTCTGTAGAGCAGGACTAGAGCGGAGCTCTGGCGAAATCGGCCTGGCGGGCAAGACCCAGGGCATAACTTCGAGTCATGAATAGGCCCATAAGTCCCGCGTCAAAAATTCCCGAAGAGAAAAAGAACCTGGAGGTATGTCCGCTCGACAAATGAATAAATCGGCAAAGGTTGTAAAGCTGCTTATCCTCTCTCTACCTGTTGCTTCTATCAGGAAGACTCCTGTAAGGGTGGCATGCACGAAGGTCCCCGTAGAAGGATATTTGTACCTGCAGGTCACCGGTCTCTGTTTCTCGGTATGCATGAAGGTCACTACCTCCGACTGAGCATTGGTTAACATATTACGGTTAGGTAAATCGAAAGCTTTCCAACGAATAGAAAACGATTCTTGAGCGATGAAAACTACATGAGTTACAGTTCCCTAGAAACGCGTTAGTTGTAAGTGAAAATCATCAGAAAACGTGGTAGCGGTTTAGGTAGCAGAATATTTAGAATGCCCCCCAGTGATGAGGCATATTCATGTCAAAAGTGTGATAAAATTCCCAACCTTCCTAACCTTCAGATCATCCTTAGTAACCCTCCACTTTGGAGAAAAGTTGGGCCATAATATCGCATGAAATAGGTGTAAATAAATGAAGTTCACGTTTGAAGACGAATGCGATCTGAAGAAGTTTTGCCCAGAACAACAAGTTGACCTTAAGGTGGCTCAAGACAGAGCGAATATGCCTCGCGAGGCATATGCGCGAGGCTGTAGGGCGAGGGAATCCCGCTAGTTATTGCAGCGAATCTGATGCGCGAGTACCGCCCGATAAGTGCACGAAGTAAATCTATACTATTAATAAGAATGAAACTCCGTCTGTCTGTCTGTTTGTCGTGTCTATGCACGGCCAAACGGCTGAGTGGGGGGAGTCTACGAGTGGGGGGATCTTCTTGGGATTTTCCGATAGGGTGTATAAGCAAATTTAAAATTTTCTAATCCCACCCGAACCATGGGCCGTAGGGCGGGAGGGGGGTCGAAGTAAGAATTAATGTGCGCTTTTTGGACTTCCCCGCTTCCTCTACCCCTCTAAACGGGCGTTGAAAATTCCGGAAAAATACCGGTTTCGTAGGTTTTCCTACGAGGAAGACGACGGCGCGATCGGATCGCGAAAAAAGTATCGGGAAATGCGTCAAAAAAATGCGAGAGTACGGACCCGTTTTCTCGAAAAGTCCGACGAAAAACTTGGTTTTTTCCGATTAAAATATACCCTATAAAGGTACGTTTTTCGGAACGGTTTTCGCGGGCGAAATACAGCTTTGGGTCCGCCGAATCTGAATCCAAAATCGGATATCGAAAAAAGTGACGAGAACTCGGCGAATTGCCAGCGGAAGCGAGGGGAACCGTTTAATATGACATTTTTAATCGACCCGGGCCGCCCGTTTCACAACGTTGCTTACCAGAAGGGACCCTCACAGGGGGGTTCCCATTTGCACTTCTACGCAATACCTTGCGAGGCGAGCAGGTATACACCTACCTTGCGAGCGAAGCGAGAGCCATTTCAACAGAATAAATACGGACTTTGTCCTACACATATACAGGTATACCTTGCGAGCGAAGCGAGCAACATCCCCTAAAAAACTTTTCGTGGTTCCACGTAGTTTTATAAGATTTAATTTGTTTGTAAGAATTTCCAACAGAAAAAAACGTCTGCCAAGTTGGGTGGGCAGTATAACTTCCTCAAGGATATACAGGTATACCTTGCGAGCGAAGCGAGCAACATCCCCTAATAAACTTTTCGTGGTTCCACGTAGTTTTATAAGATTTAATTTGTTTGTAAGAATTTCCAACAGAAAAAAACGTCTGCCAAGTTGGGTGGGCAGTATAACTTCCTCAAGGATATACAGGTATACCTTGCGAGCGAAGCGAGCAACATCCCCTAATAAACTTTTCGTGGTTCCACGTAGTTTTATAAGATTTAATTTGTTTGTAAGAATTTCCTACAGAAAAAAACGTCTGCCAAGTTGGGTGGGCAGTATAACTTCCTCAAGCGAGCGAAGCGAGCAACATCCCCTACACACGTTAAACCTACCCTTAGGGATCTACCGTTTGCGAGCGAAGCGAGCAACATCCCCTACATGTTTTAATTGTAATACATCGCATGTATACATCCCACACTTTGCGAGCGAAGCGAGCAACATTCCCTACATGCCACACTTTGCGAGCGTAGCGAGCAACATTTTCTACATGCCACTCTTTGCGAGCGAAGCGAGCAACATTCCCTATATGCCACACTTTGCGAGCGAAGCGAGCAATTTAATGGGGGGTCCGGGGGGCTTGCCCCCGGCTGGACATGGAAGCGAGTGTAGCGAGCCGGAGCGGCTAGTACAAGATAAGTACAAGTAGTCCTGTCCTTTAGCGAATCTTGAAAGAAAAAACGCCGCAAATTATTTCACAAAGGTTTATTATTTTTTCAATTGTGTATGAACGTAGTTTTAGTTGGCTTTATGAATGATTTGCATTCTAGATGGGCTGGATGATTATTTATAACATCCTATAGTATGGTATAATATACAAAATATACTGTGGCTTGTTTAGAGAACGTTGCTAGATAATAAATTGATGAACATAGTTCGAAGAAACTCTCAAAACTAAACTTTATTGTTAACTCATAACTCTGTTTACAATAATCGTTTCCAAGGTGATGAACACAGATGCATAATAATAATTATGGGAGTCCTCTACATCTTCTCCCCCTTTTAATCTTTTATCTTCATATTTTTTCCTCGTCTGATCAATATGTTTTCTGAACTCCCTCCCATCCGCTTCCACCAAATATGACATTAGACCTGAGCGCTTCGTAATTCTTCCAAGAGTCCAATCTTTTGCTGCTGGCGATTTGATCCATACTTCTTCCCCCACCACAAAATTTCGTAATGTCTGTCCTCTATTCTGATTTACTTGTTGGTATAGAAGAGCTCGATCTTGATTCCTTTCCACACTAGGTTTCAATAAGTCAAATTTAGTTCGCAGCTGTCGTCCAAACAGTAGTTCCGCTGGAGATCTTCCAGTTGTGCTATGCGGGGTTAAACGATAACTGAACAAAAATTGACCTACCCTTTCTATTATTTGTGCTTTTGTTCCTTTCTCCAATCTTAGTCTTTCTTTGAAGGTCCTCACCGCTCGCTCAGCCAATCCATTTGTTCTGGGATGATAAGGAGTGGTCTTCACATGGGAAATAGACATTTCTTTACAAAAATCTTGGAATTCTTTCGAAGTAAACTGTGGTCCGTTGTCGGAAACAATCATTTCGGGCAGACCAAATCTATTGAAAACATTTTTCAAGGCACTTATGGTAGCTTGAGATGTGGTGCTGTTCATGTCGATAACTTCTAGCCACTTTGTGGAGGCGTCAACGATTAGCAGCCACATTATTCCATGAAAAGGATTGGCAAAATCCACGTGAAGGCGAGACCATGGTTTATTAGGTATATTCCAGGAATAAATAGGTGCTTCCTCAGGTGCAGGTCTGGAACCTTGACACCGTAGGCAATTCCCAACAAAACTTTCAATTTCTTTATCTATTCCAGGCCACCACATGTGGACCCGTGCAATTGATCTCATGGCTCTAGACCCCGGATGTCCTGAATGGAGCATATTTAAGAAACTGTCCTTGAGTTTTGCTGGTACCACAATTCTTCCACTCCACAATAAAATCCCCTCTTCATATGAAATTTCGTCCCGTTTCTCGAAGTATGGCAGAAGTTTGTGGTCTAACTCGCCTTTTGATGGCCATCCTAATTTTAAATATCTCACAATCTTTTGTAATTGTTCGTCTGATGACACGTATTTACGCAACTCTATTGATGTCACTGGAGCGTCTCTCAGATGAAGATGGAGCAATTGAGCTGATCCGGGTCTACCCATCTTTTCATATTCAGAACTATCACCTCCTTCGTCAATCGGCAATCGTGATAGTGTGTCAGCAACCATATTATTTTTCCCCGATATGTATTCTATCGAATAGTCAAATGATCGAAGGATAATAGCCCAACGGAGTAATCTATTAGCAGCCATCTTTGGCACTTCCTTGTCTTCAGACAGTATGTACTTCAATGGTTTGTGATCTGTCTTTAAAATAAATGTCCGTCCTTGGAGAAATTGATAGAATTTTTGAACTGCAAAAATTATACCCAGTGCTTCTCGGTCAATTGATGAGTAATTTCTTTCTGTTTTATTTAGAATTCACGACGCATACATCACTGGCTTCTCTGTACCATCTTTCAAGCGATGAAATAAAACGGCTCCTAGTCCTGTGGCACTTGCATCTGCAGTTACCACTACTGGAAGGGTAGTTGAATAGTGAGCTAAAGTGCTATCTGCCGACAACTTCATTTTCAATTTCTTGAATGTTTCCTCACACTCCTCTGACCAGTTCCACTTAACACCTTTCCGAGTTAAGTTGTGCAGTGGTGAGCACTCTGATTGCAAATCTTTTATGAAACGGCCATAATAGTTAACAGTCCCGAGAAACGATTTTAGCTCTTGTAGATTTTTGGGGGGTGGCATTTTTCTCAATGGTTCTAAATGATCCTCCAGTGGATGAATCCCATCTTTGTCTATCCTGTGACCAAGGTACTTCACACTCGATTGAAACCACTTACACTTAGCAACTTGTGTTTTAATGCCCACGCGATCCAATCTCGATAAAACTTCTTCTAATGTTTTCATGTGTCCCTCACGAGTTGTTGATGTGATAATTATGTCATCAAGAAGACAAGCTACGTTCTTGATACCTGCCAATATATTTTCGATGGTCTTTTGAAACAGTCCTGGAGCAAAACACACTCCAAATGGCAATCTTCGGTACCTAAAAAATCCTCGATGCGTGGAAATGACTAGAAACTTTCTTGATTCCTCTTCGACTTCCATTTGTAGGTATGCGTCTTTGAGATCGATTACCGAAAATTGTGTTCCCCCTGTTAATTTAGCTACTAAATCTTCAAATGTTGGTAGTGGGTAGTGATTTGAATTTATATATTTGTTAATGGTAACTTTAAAATCACCACAGATTCGAACAGCTCCCGTTGATTTTACACACACAACAATTGGTGAGGCCCATTCTACTTGGGTTACATTAGGGTCGACCTCTTCTATGATGCCTTCACACAATAACCTATCTATTTCCTGGTCTACTTTGTCTTTCAGTGCAAACGGCACAGTTCTAGGACGAAAAGCTTTGGGCTTTGCATCTTCCTTGAGATGAATACGAGCCATGTGGCCCTTCATTGTTCCCAAACCATCAGAGAAAATACTGGGGAATTTTGTCAACATGCTTTTTATTATTGGCTCATAAACTGCAGCGTCAGAACTAGTTGTTTTGTTGGATTGGATCGAACAGATTCTTGCTCCTTTAGGCATTGGTACTCCAAACTGGAGAGCCCAATCCAAACCGAAAAGTGGAATGTCATGTTTCCGAACAACAGCAGCATTCAACAAATGTGTTTTGCCGAAAGCATGCACGTATACTGTAATCTTACCCAAAGTTTCGATTTCTACCCCTGTATATGCCACTAAACCAGCACAAGGTTTTAGTTCGGGCATTCCCAACTCCTCCCACACTTGTCTACTTATTACTGATTGTGCTGCTCCTAAGTCGTACAACATGTCTATTTCCAGATCGTTCAATTTAACTTTTAACATAACTTTGCTGCCTCTTCCCTTAACATTATTTAAAAAATTATCATCCTCCGATGACATCTCATTCATTACATCTACGCTTTCATTTTTCCCAGCAATTTGCCTAGTGTGAGTGCGTGTGGAAGTTTTGTTGAACAAACATGCTCTGGCAAAATGCCCTATCTTATCGCATGCCCTACATTTCTGTCCTGAAGCAGGACACACAGAATTTGAACTGTGCTTTTCAAACCCACATCTTCTGCATTGCTCCTCTTTCTTTCTTACCTGCTGAAATTTCGGTTTTGTTGATGATCCTAGTTTTGCCATGTTGATTTTTGAATCAACGCTCGAAAACTCTGCAAGTCGTAATTGCTGCTCCTGGGCTCTCTCCAACGCCAACGTAGATGCTTCGACTTCCTGGAAGGTAGCTTCATTTGTCTGATGCAGCCTTATTAATTCCTCTTGCCATTTAGGTGAATTTATTCCAATAACTAACTGGTCTCGTAATCTTTCTTCTAGAGATGGGCCAAATTCACACGTTCCTGCTAGCTTCCTCAGTCCATTCACGAACTTGGCGACTGTTTCCCCCTCATATCTGTTCCTCATAGCAAATGCTCTCCTTTCAGCGAAAATGCAGGTTGATTTCTCATAAACTCGCCAAAGTACGGTCTTCAATTCGTTGTAAGGAACCTCCTTTACATCTTTTGGACGATAATGGTCAACCAAAATCTTGAATGGGTTCGCTCCAATAGACGTAAGAAATAAAATAGAGCGAGTTGTGTCATCAACCCTAGGCCCATTGTTCTACTCCTTCTTCATACGGTTGGAACTTGAAGTTTTCTATTTTAGCACTTGGTTTAGGAACCGACATTTTAAAGGATTTTGACTCACCTATATTTTCTTGTACTTCATCGTCCGGATTTGATAAAACCTCTTCATCTGGTTTTAACAACGTCCTCTTGGTATTTTTACCTTTTTTAGGCATCCTGTCCGCAGCGCCAATTTAGAGAACGTTGCTAGATAATAAATTAATGAACATAGTCGGAAGAAACTCTCAAAACTGAACTTTATTGTTAACTCATAACTCTGTTTACAATAATCGTTTCCAAGGTGATGAACACAGATGCATAATAATAATTATCGAAGTCCTCTACAGCTTGTTTATGGTATAATATGTTTATGGGCATTACAAATATAAGTAATAAATATCCGTTCCCCTACGCCCCTGGCGCCATTCCGCTTTGCCCATAACGCCGTACCCACCTCATGGTGCCGCGGTGTATTATATGGGTGTTACTTGTAAAAGTAATATATATCCGTTATCCTACGCCCCTGGCGCCGTTCTGCTACGCCCCTGGTGACGTGCCGCTATGCCCCTACAAGGCACCGCGCCTCCTCCCCACCACCCTCATGACCCTCTGCCAATATTTTCATCATTCCACTAAGTGAGCCAGGCGTACGCGCGTACGTCAGTCTGACACTCAGTCTCGAAAAAGACACTTTTTCACCTATTTTTGGCTCATAGCACACATGGGTGTGGAGGGATCGAGCTGGCGAGAAGTTAGGACCAACTAGACCCCGAGTTTTAGTCTTTGTGCGAAAGAACTGATTTTTTAAGTCAATTCTAAAGCCTTTTATGCTCCGGACGGCGAACGGCGGACGGCGGACAGACATTGCAAATTTGGATTCTACGCACTTTGAAACGTAAAATGACAAAGTTTGAGGGGGGTTATAACATTTTTTGCTATACGATCACATAGGCTTATTATTAAAAATAATAAACCAAAAATGAGCTATTTAGATGGCTACAAAAGTACCCTACAAATCCGTTTCATACATCTAGGTTTTAACGCCTTAAATACTATAAATACTAGCTGGTTCACCCGTGCGTTGCACAGGTTGACGAATGTATGCAAGCCCGCTCTCACCCATCATATTTTGGGTCACCCCTATGGATCTGATTCAAAAAAGTCCTTACTTAAAGTATGTACTTATAAATTACCTATTAGGACCAAACTATTGAGTTCAACCCCCACTCTCTCTCCACCAACACCCTCCATATTTCAGATTAAAAATATTCTTGATAGGTAACAAAAAAGAACGTTCAGACTAATCCAATTTCATTCGTTCGAACAACACATCACCAGTTTGTTCGGTGAAGACCAAATTATTCCATTTAACCACCCCCTCCCCATCACCCTTTTTTTTCCTTACCACCAACAACTCCCTATGGTTGAGGCTAGAAAAAATTTTAATAGCCTGTGATTGAGGTTGACGTACCTAATCTAAACATATTCGCCTGGTCAGATCCCCAGTTTTTTCAGTGATAACGGAATTGAAAATTTCTGAGTGGTTTTTTAGTGTTATCCAAACATATTTTATCAATCAGGTCCTCATTTTATTCAGTGATATTCAAGATGGGGGTATCTATATTATTAATTGAACCCATCTATGTACAATTTACAGCGCGTGGCGGAAAGAGTGCTAATTGTTTTGGAAATCGAATGTTAGGCTTGAACAAGTGACCATCACCTGATCATTCGCTCTAATTGAGAACGCTACTAGGTTGCTTGGGAGCTACCGAGCGAGCAAGTGTTCAACAAATCGTTTGCGTGTTCTAATTGCACTTCCTTCAATTTCGCTCATTTGTTAGCATATATAGGTTAATTGTTTCTTGTACTACTACTGGGTGCAACTTGTCCTTTACTCTTCTATCTCCATCTCTGTCTCTTCTCTATCCCCCCCATTTTGTTCAGTGATGTCAAAGTCGGAATTGAAAATTTCTAAGTAGGCTGTGGTTTTTTTAGTGTTATCCAAACATATTTTATCAATCAGGACCTCATTTTATTCAGTGATATTCAAGATACCCCCATTTCACCCCCATCCCTCCCTCAAAATACCCGTTATGGTTCAGTGATGAAAATTTCAAGTAGTTTATGATTCAAGATCGAGTATTCCAAACATATTTAGTCAACCAGGTCCTCAGTTTATTCAGTAATGTCCGAAACACCTAATTTCACACCCCCCCCCCCCCCACCTCCATTCTCAAAGAAAAAACCCCCTTTGTGTCAGATTTTAACATTTTCAAGTTGCTTGTGATTTGAGTTAGTGTAATTCAAACATATTTTAGCAATCAGGTCCCCAGTCTATTCAGTGACGTCTATGATTCCCCCCCCCCCCCCCCCCAACCCTAATGGTCGGGTTTGAAAATTTCAAGAACCTATTCTGCGATTCAAGTTGGAGTAACCCGAACATATTTCAACAATCACGTCTCCAGTATTTAGTGATGTCCATGATACCCCATTTCACCCCCCCTCCTCACCCAAAACACCCCCTATAGGTTTGGTTTGGGAAATTTTAAGTAGCTTGTGGTTCAAGTTAGAGTAATTCAAAAATATTCACCCACTCAGATCTCCGGAGTGTTCAGTGATGACAAAGATACCCCCCTCCCCCCCTTCTCCTTAAACACCCCTCTATGGGGCAGATTTGAAACTTTTCAAGTAGCCTATGGTTTAAGTTAGAATAATCCAAACATATTCGCCCAACCGATCCCCAGTACGTTCAATGGTGTCCAAGATACCCCATTTCACCCCCTCCCTCTCCCCTAAAGCCGGCCAAAAAAAGCCCAAATCCTAAAAACTAAAACAAAAAAGGTCCGAATCCTAAAAACTAATTCCTGCCTCAAATTTTAAAAACTTTAAATAGACTACAATTTAAGTTGGATTGGTACAAACATTTCCCCCCACTCATATCAGTTGTCCAATGGCCCCTGTAACTGTGAAAATCGGACTAACATATGGACAGATAGACAGAGAAAAATTGAGAAAACGGTACCAATCGTGATTCTAATCAATGTACAGACAGACATACTTACGATTTCATTGCTATAGATATAGATATTATTTAGACGATAACTCCCATTAAAAACGGGTTAAAAAATTCGTTCCAACGCAGAAAAATCCGTCTTGGCAAAATACAGGTAAAGTTCGTGGGCCGGGCTGCTCGCTCCAGAATTTTAGACACAAATTTACAATTAAATCGCCCAAAAATTCACAGTCGAAGTATTTTTCAGTGCTAAGTCGATTACGACCACTCTCAGATCTCTAACATTCATAATTAGTGAGAAAAATCGATTTTAGGTGAAAAATGCCCATAATTGACCAAATGTTGACAGTAGAAGGTATCTTAGTCAAGTATTTTTTAGCGCTGAGACGATTGCAGCCACTCCCAGATCTCTAAGATGCAAAAATAAGTGAGAATAATCTATTTTTAGGTGAAAAATTCCCATTATTGACCAAACTGTCAAGTTCGGCTGCGTGTTCTGAAATTTTGCTTTGCGATTTCGTCAAAAGGCTGTCTCCTCAGTTTAATTCAGAACATGGTTGGCCTCAATGATCAGAATTTAAGTGCCTACGTTATCCTCAACTTTTCTTTGAAAATTCGCATTATTAGTGATGCTGCATGACTGAGAAATTTTTTTCTATCAAACCGATAGCTGCCGAAAGTTTACTCATTATAGTCACAGATCGATTGCGGGGAAGAAGACAGCAGCGACGCAATCGCCGTTGGTGGGAGAAGGAGGTTAATGAGGGACATTTGAAAGAAGTTAGTGGACTACCTAGTGGATCAGAAAGAACTCAGTGGACTACCTAGTGGATCAGAAACTTCATTTGGATGATATCAGAAGATTTCGAATATCTCCTTTGGCTGGTTTGACCAAAAATTGAGAAAGACATCCACTATAAGGACTGATCATTAATTATTATAGTGTTTTCTTATAGTATCTTAATTTCGGTCGTAGTGTTTGTATGAGTATTTTAGTGCTCCTATTTCATGTTTCCTTCATATGCACCTAACAAAACTTTTTTCATAATTTAATTTAATAATTCTATACATGGATAAATTGGGCAACTGCCCGTAATTTATTTTTGTCTTTTTTTGCTGTGTGCGTAATTAATTTAAAAGATTTGTTTAATAATTAATTTAATTATGATATACAGGACGTTTCCTTTTTTTTCAACCTTCACATCAAGGCGAAAATATTGATTTTCACGTACACCCATTGCGTTACTTGGGAAGTGTCTACCTCCCTTAGTTTTCATAGCAGGAAACTCGTTCGCCACCTTTTAGAATGCTCTCATTTTATCACAACATCTCATGATCCCTAAGCCTCTGTAGTGTCAAGGAGAGCTGATTTATAACGCTAAGTTATAAACTAATATTGCTATGTAACCATAATGTATAAAATTAATAATTTTTAAATGCTCTCACCTTAGAACCTACGGTTCGTTTTTTTCTTTTTTCTCTTTGTACATGGGTGAATTAAGCAACTGCCCGTAATTTCTGCTAATTAATAAATAAAAAGTAACTACTGGAGAGAAGCCATAACTGCTAGGGAAATGCTTTCAATTACACAAGTCTGCAGTACCTGTTTAGAGTATCAATAAGTTCTATTTCAATTAAGGTTGGCGAGGGGTGCGATTAAAAAACAATTAACGATGCGCGCAACACTCCTCTCGCGTTTAGACGTCGCGAAACTCCTTCCGCGAATTTTCTTTGATGCGCACCGGAAACCGAATGCGGAGGCGCTCACCCCGCATCAGTGTTGGGCATAATTTTATCGTCGAATACAACTACAATTGTAATCGCGATAATTATTTGTTGATTCTGAGTCACTCAACTGCAATTATATTCGTATTGTAATCGTATTCGTCTGTCGGCGATTACACGAATACAACCCGAAAAAATGCGACACGGTCATCAATTTTAATAAGGTGTCCCTCCTATAATATTCGAAGCCTTACTAATATTACCTAGCTTCAGAGGGACGTCCTACTGAGATAGATTTGAGACAAATAGCTCCAATCGTTGAATTCGCTTTAAGGACGTCCCTCTGAAGCTAGGTATATTAGCAAGGCTTCGCATATTATAAGAGGAACGTCCTATTGAAATTGATGACCGTGACGCATTTTTATGGGTTGTATTCGTATATTCGCCGACAGACGAATACGATTACACGAATACGAATATAATCGCAGTTGACTAAGAATCAACGAATAATTACCGCGATTGCATTCGTATTCGTATTCGACAACGAGATTATGCCCAACACTGCCCCTCATCAGCCTTGCGTGTCAAGAGGGTCTAAAACAGGGGTTCCCAAACTTTTTTGTCCCGTGCCCCCTTGTAGTAAAATGAAAGCCTCCCTTAGCCCCCCTTACATAACTAATGAATGGATATGAAAAAGAAAAAATGCAAGTTTTACACTGAAAACAATTTTTCATTTGCTATTTATACAAAATACGAGTTGATAACACGTAGCTTTTATGAAGTAGCCTTTAATGTAAAAATAAGTTAATCTTAATGATTTGGATGGGTTTGAATTTTCTTTGCTAGCGCTGGTATTCTTGGTGAAGTTTTGGCAAAAGCACAACGTAAGTCACTAGTAACATCAAGTTTGTTCCAATTCTTTGTTTTTATTGATACGATTGTTGAGAATGAATTTTCACACAAGTAGGTGGTTAAAAAAGGCAAAAATAACCGAAGAGCTTCCTGTGACACTCTGGGATACACTTGGAAGTATTTGATCCAAAATGTTGACTTTTCCATTTTTTCGAAGTCATATTTGGCAGAAGAATCATTTTTTATTTCCAAAAATTCTTCTGGAACATGTTCATCGTTGACATAGTAAGGATCTGTTGAAAGTCTGTAAATATGTTCGTCAGCAGTGTTAGGGAAGTATTTCCCGAATTCATCAGTGAGCGTCTCCAAATGGTTTGACACTTGTTTTGACAAGTTTTATCCTTCAAAAACCTCCTTGAAGCGTGTTTCTTCTGAGATTGATACTAGTTATGGGAAATTTGAAAAGTTGCAGGGGTCTGACAAATATGCCAACATTACTTGAGAACTAGGTTTGCTGAAGTTCATGCTTAGCTCATTTTGTTTGTGGTTTTCCAAGAACGAAGTTACTTCACCTCGGAGCTCAAATAGTCTTGCCAACATGTTTCCTTTTGAGAGCCAGCGTACTTCTGTGTGAAATAGCAGTGTTTTGTGGTCAGTTCCTAAATCTTCACTAAGAATTTTAAACAGTCGGGTATTTAGTGCACTGTTTTTTATGTAGTTCACTATTTTAATACATAATTTTAAGACGGCATAGAGGTCGTTTGGAAGAGTTTTGGCTGCCAAGGCTTGTCGGTTTATAAAGCAATGAATCCCAGTCACATCAGCGTATTTTTTTCTGACTAACTGCACGAAGCCTGAGCGAGAACCAAGTATTGAAGGGGCGCCATCAGTGCATACGCCCATTAGTTTTTGCCACGAGAGTCCATGATTGTCAAAAAAATCAGACACGGCTTTCATCACATCAACAGCTTTTGTAGTGGTCTCCAGCTCTGTTGAAAAGAGTAGCTCGTCTTTTATTGTTTCATTTTCAACATATCGAACATATACAACTAACTGAGAACATTGAGCAACATCTGTAGTCTCGTCTAGCTGAATGGCAAAAAATGGTGATAGTTTTATTCTATCGATAACCTGGTTTTTTATGTCTTCAGCCATATCGTAAATACGACGTTTCACTGTATTGTCGGACAGTAGTATTTGAGATAATTTTTTCCTGCTGTCTGCCCCAAGGGTGATATATGATAGTTTGGGGCAAAAATCCTGGAGTTGGCTCGATGTTGCCCCAAAGAATGGTCGAATGGTCTCAAGCCCCCCTAACCCGTCTTCACGCCCCCCAGTTTGGGAATCCATGGTCTAAAACCATCTACATAGTGCGAATCTTGACGAGCGCATCAAGCCTCGCGAGGAAGGTTCGTACCGTCTGAAGCCGGCTTTAGACAGTGTCCCATGTAATTAGTTACAAATGCTTGGTGTTATGTTTTAAAAATACATTTTTCTCTAAGATGTTCTTATGAACCACAATCTTGTAGTCATGAAGTAGTGAATGGGGCTCCGAACATGAGAAACAGTGTGATTCAGAAGTCTATTCTGAAAATGATTCTCAGGAAGCCTCCCCGATATTCGTCCACAATCTTTTTAATGAGACGAAAATATTTTCTGTTGATCAACTTTAAATCAAGTCAACCCTTGCATTTTACCACAAGCACCCAGATTATTTTCAGATTCCAAAACTTCAGCACACTTATTCAGTCCGCACTTCTACTCAACAAGTTATTCCCAGCATTGCAACACGAATGATAAGCACAAATTGCCACAAATTTTATAGCCTTCCACTTTTGCTCCGAAACACCACTCCTGAACTCCAACAGCCCTCGAACTATTCTAGATCAGTATATAAAAAACACTTATTTACATGGCTGATTGAGCAAGGACATCTTCAATGTAGAATGCTATTTAAGGGCACTTGGTACCCCAACAAAAAATTTTCAACCTATTTTCTTTTTTTGTCTTAAATAAAACTAGATTCATTCCTGAACAAGATAATATATTGCATATAATATTTACAAAATTCAAATGTCTCACAAATTAACTTAGAAGTTTCCCGCTTCATAGTCCGCTGCCCCTGCTTCTTCAAATTCAAACAGCTAGGGAAAGTCGATAATATCGAAAATACTGGTACTTACAAATCCTAATCCAAATCCTAATTTCTTCTTGGAGGAAGATAACCAGCTTGAGTCGCCGGATGAAGTGCTAGGAAAAAGAAGGATTTCAGAGAAAGAAGTTTCAGGAACGGAAGGATCGTTGGAAGCCAAAGGATGAGAGCCGGTTGAAAGACTTGAGCTGGATGGTAAGTGGCAAATTTAGGACGCAGAATCATCTTCACGCAACTTCTTGGAGAAATTCGCGATATGGTCATTCTTGAATATTTTTTTACTTTTCGTCATTGCGTATAGCACTAAAACTATACGGACTAAACGAATTGCGGACAAACCGAACACGGAAAGATGCACGGACGAGTGGAAACGTAAACAACATAGAATAACAGAACATTTTATCATTGTTATCATCTTACCATTCTAGTTGGTTGGTATTATGCTCTGACTGTGTGAAGTGAAGTCATTGAGGTTACTAACTCATTCACACATATTCAAGTCATAATAGTTCACCAAAACGTCGCAGAAGCGCGAATATCGTTACTTTTTTCGTTTTATGGCTCTCCTGAAAAGTAGCATATTTTTGCGCATCGGACCCTCTATCTTGGGATCTACTGAACCGAATTCATTTTTCTTTCTTTGGAAAGTTATCTCTCAACCTACTGCATAAATCTGAGGGAATAGTTTATCGAAATAAGTTATTGTAATTACGGGACAGATAATCGAAGTTACCTCAAATACTACCAATATTTCCGAAATTGGCTTCGATATTGTAATGCGGCAAATTAATATTTTTTCAATCTGATTCCGCAGATCTTTAGATCTTTACAACATCTATCAGTTAAAAAAAAGATCATCGAAATCGGCCCAACGAGTGCCGAGATAATGGGTGACAAATTTTGCCATTTTTGGGGGGGTACCAAGTGCCCTTAACAGTATTTATAGAGCTTAAGTGAGTGCCCACTAAAAATATAGTAGTAATAATAAAAACAATCTATATGTATTAAATCAAAATTAATCAATAACTTAACTAATTTAAAATCACATATAAATAATAACTGGAATAAATATTATTATGCAGCACGATTCGTTGGTCTAATCAACTCCCCCATTATACACCGAACTATGTTCGATCGAGTGGGGCATGTTCCAAAGTTGACAATTTAGTTTTTTTTAATTTAAAATATAATCTAATTAGGTCTATAGATGTACATTTTCTTTTCTAATGTTTTGTTTTTGCTCGATGAGGACTAAAGTATTTATTCATTTCATTTCAGCTCAAGATAGAGCGCAGCACGTAAACAATAACCTCACCCATTTGCTATTCTGTTGTTGCCTACAAGGGCAGTCGTGGCGGAAACGAGTTTTTTTTTTTTTTTTTTGTTTTACCGATTTTGGTTTATTATTTCCAATAATAAGCCTATGTGATCGTATAGCAAAAAATTTTTATAACCCCCCCCCTCAAACTTTGTCACTTTACGTTTCAAGGTTCGTAGAATCCAAATTTGAAATGTCCGTCCGCCGTCCGCCGTTCGCCGTTCGCCGTCCGGGCCATAAAAGGCCTAAGAATTGACTTAAAAAACCCGTTCTTTCGCACATAGACTCCATTTGGGGTCTAGTTGGTCCTAACGTTTAACCATCCCAATCGCTTTACTCGCATAGATGCTATGGGCCAAAAACGGGCAAAAAAGTGTCTTTTTCGACGCGCGCACGCCTGGCACGCTTGGCAGGGGGTCACGGTGGGTGGTGAGGGGGAGGGGGGAGAGGGGGGGGGGGGTGGAGTGAGAGGAGGCGCCGGCGCCGCGGCTTGTGGTGGGTACGGCGCCGGCGTTCCTTCGAGGCATGAATGTTTTTTTTTTTTTCAAGGTCATATTTGTGTGTTAATACCAAAGCTTTTCCTACGCATATTTAATAACATATCCTCTCGACTTTTCGTACGTACTTAGATAATGATATTATTAAGGCAATAACTATTTGAATAGATAGGAGCTCAAATCGAGAAATATAAACATGCGTATATAATTATAGAAGTATAGGTTGTGGCAACTCGAAGTAGGACACGCCGAGGAGTCTGGACGGGCCTTATGACGTACGCAAGCCAACTAAAACTACGATCATACTCAATTGAAAAAATAATAAACCTTTGTGAAATAATTTGCAGCGTTTTTGGTTTATTATTTCCAATAATAAGCCTATGTGATCGAGTAGCGAAAATTTTTTATAACCCCCCCCCCCCCCCCCCCCTCAAACTTTGTCACTTTACGTTTCAAGGTGCGTAGAATCCAAATTTGAAGTGTCCGTCCGCCGTCCGCCGTTCGCCGTCCGCCGTCCGGGCCATAAAAGGCCAAAGAATTTACTTAAAAAACCCGTTCTTTCGCACATAGACTCCATTTAGGGTCTAGTTGGTCCTAACGTTTAACCATCCCGATCGCTTTACTCGCATAGATGCTATGGGCCAAAAACGGGCGAAAAAGTGTCTTTTTCGAAGCTTTGGGTGTTAGACTGACGTGTTAAAACTCCAACCTGCTCAACGACAACTGCGCAAGCTAATATTTCAAGGTTAGGATAACTATGGGCAGTAGGACTTCGCAACAGAACACTTTAGGACCAATGCACGACCATAACTGCATGACCTAATAATTATTATTCTCATGTTAGGACAAAATTCACTCATCTCAAAATGCACAACTTTCAAATGACTGTTGATGGAAAAATATGCGTGATATGACAGTGTAAGCGTAATAGGGCGGTGAACCTCCGGTCGTGAGGTGACGAGACCTAGGGAGTACCTCAAGAGTGGAGCGGAAAACTTCCTACACTTGTATTGCTTTCGAATTTCATGTTCCTTCGAGGCATGAATATATGTTTTTTTCTAGGTCATATTTGTGTGTTGATGATTTGCTTTGCCTATGCATATTTAATAACGAATCCTCTCGACTTTTCGTACGTACTCAGACAATGATATTATTAAGGCAATGATTATTTGAATAGATAGGAGCTCAAATCGAGAAATATAAACATACGTATATAATTATAGAAGTATAGGTTGTGGCAACTCGAAAAAGGACATGCCGAGGAGTCTGGACGGGCCTTATGACATACGCCAACTAAAACTACGATCAAACTCAATTGAAAAAATAATAAACCTTTGTGAAATAATTTGCAGCGTTTTAGTTTATTTGTGTTTCTTTATTATATAATTTGTTTGCTAATAATATAATTATCATTTTTGACCAGTATTGATGAGATTGGTGGTGAGGGAAACGAATTGTAGAACGAAAAGGGGCGACGAAAGGCATCAACAAGGGGAAAGTCGTGTTGTCAACCACCATGTTCCTTAGGTCCTTCGCCCCCTACCGCTCCTGGCGGCGGACCTTGCTAGTTCGAAGCCCCATTGATTACGTCTGTTCATATTCACCCCGAACTGTCATCAGCTCTCCTCTTCCTGTTGTCGGTAGGTTCTTGATTTCCAACATTGGAATCCATAACCTCTCGAATCACCTCTGACACAAAGCCACTGTGGTTTTCTTTAATTTTTTTCGTCTTCATCGAACCCCTTGTGGGCGATCTGTTACGAGAAGCCATTCAAAGGCTCAACGATGACGGTCCCCGTGAGACGGTTGAGCCTCAAGATTTATTAATATTCATGAGAGCACTAGGATATCAATTGTGGAATGTCGATCATAACTCCAACAAATATAAATCACTACGTTACGAGTTGATCAACAATCAACATATGTGTTTTCCCATACTTAAGTGTGTTGTCTTACTAATTGCTCGTGTACAACAAAAAATGTAGTTCTCACTATTTTTCTAACACGCGTTATTTTCTGCTAACAAGGGTTATGGGCCCAGAACGCTTCCAAAAACATCCGTTCCGTTCACTAGTAGGGTCCCTAATGTATCTAGCCGTTGCAACTCGGCCAGATATTTCCCATGCAGTTAGCTTTCTGAGTCAATTTAATAAAGCGCATAATGAAGATCATTAGAAGGCCGCTAAACGGGTCTTGAGGCACCTGAGTCGCACAAAAAAGAATGGTTTGGTTTCACAAAGACGGGTGAGTCACTCCAAGGTTTCTGTGAAGCCGATTGGGGGAACTGCATGATAGATCGGCATTCATACTCTGGCTACCTGTTTAAACTAGGTGGAGCTGCTATTTCATGGGAATCTCGCAAACAAAAGTGTGTTTCTAGAAGCAGCGTGGAATCCGAGTATGTAGCTCCATCAGTGCTGCAAGAGGAACTACCTACCTGGGGGGTTTGCCCTCAACTGTATAGGAGAAACCCACCAAACCATAGCTATACAGATAGACATTGTCAGCTATATACTGTCAGCTATTATACAGCTAGACAGTCGGGGAGCAATCGGTTGGGCGGAAAATCCATGTCAGCATTCAAGGACCGAGAAGAAGTGAAAAATGGAAACCTCGAAATGAAGTACATTTCAACTGAAGAAATGCCAGCAGACTACAGCACGAAGCCGGTCCCAAAAGAAAAACACAACCTTCATGGGTGTTCTTCGTCGCTAATACTTTTGCCTGGAGATCTAGATCGATCTAAATCGTTATCATCCCACAGAATCGAATGAAACCACTCGAAACGCTGTACGTTAATTCGTTCGTTAAACTTAGAGAGTGAAATCATGCGCTGATGGTGACATCTTTGATTAATGAGTCAATCGCTAAATTCCATTAATGACCCCTAGAAAGTATAAATGTTTGTAAAATCAGAACACGTAAAATTTCCCTTGTAAATTCTGACGATATTATCAGATGATATAATTCCAATGGAATTTTGACTTAGCGAAATCGAGTTTAATGTAACTATTGTCGTTGCGGGTGGATTAGTGAGGCATTGGTAGGTGTTTTTTATTTTTATTATTTAACTCATACGTATTTTATTATTTAACTCATAAATTTCAGGGTAACGTCATACCCGACCACCACGAAATTGCACATCGCAAGTTTTTACAAAGGTGCGTAACGCTAAGGGGTCCGTGAAGCTAATTTCTCCCCAGACCGCGCCCTTCATTTTAAAAATTCAGCGTGCACGAGGCACTCTGTGCCCGAACCATGTTTTTAGTGATATCACAAAATTACTATGTCAATGGGTGGATCTGACCTCGTTTCTGAAGCGGCGCGGATGACGATGGTTGCTCAGGATGGGGGCGGATGGAGAGAGAGAGAGAGAGAGAGAGAGAGAGAGAGAGAGAATTTATTCATAAATCAAAGAAATATAGGCACATATTATGCAAATTAAGAAGATGAATTCATTCACTCGCTAGTAGGCCGTGCCTGTGGCGGCGAGCATGTAGGAGTTGGCACAAATCTCTATAGGTATCTAATATGTCAAATACGATTATTTCAAGTCTCTGGCTGTAAAGCTTCTATTTAGACTACAGAATGAATTACATGATATTGAGAAAATTATTATACAGTGAATAAAAGCATTAATTACACATAAATACTGCCGAGAATATTCTCGGTATTTTCCAGTCCCAGTCCAATCTGGCATGAAAATAAAAATCATTCGTAGGCAGGGCGACTAAAATGTTGGGTTTTCTTTAAGAACATGGGATAGATTATTAAAAATTCTTAAAAATTTGGAATGCGAGCAGCACGTATTGTACGAAAACCTGCTCGTATTTTCCATCATTTCCAAATTAGTTCCATCCTCGCATTACTCGTACTCAAATAAATAACGATATATTTATATCTGTTGGTGATACATACTACCTACCTACGTTATTCATGTGTTTACATCAAAACAACATATCCCCAATCACCCACTTTGTTACATCCTTAAATCATGGCAACCCACGAATACTTTTGTTTTGCTTTGAATAATAAAATTTTTTTTTGTAATAATAATATTTTGACATTTTATGTCTTTACTTTGGCACATAAACGAAAAAAGCGTTAACAAAAAGCGTTAAAAAAAAGCGTTTAAAAAAAGCGTTACGGTTGGTTTTCTGACGATTTCCGCTTACAACCGAGTCGTTGCTAGGGAAACGGTACTTCGTCGTTTTTCATCCCCCAAAATTCGTTGACCATTCGTTCGAAAGCTCTCGATTTATCCAACCATATTATGTTAACTGCTGCGAAGTGCGTGGCCAACAAGCTGAGTTATGAGCATGGTTATATGAATAATTGTTTACACACAGGTGATCATTCTCAATAATTGATATTGTGAACATGATTGCAACCGCTTGTTAATTTCTGATGATTTCATTGAGCTGGTGTTTCGATGATTTGATTCATAGCAGGTGATCCGAATATTGCGAGAACGGTTTGATTTGTGAAGAGGTGGTTAAATCATTTAATAGGTAATCATTTTAATAGACGAGTCTGCAACACATACGAGTCTGCAACTAAAGACATAAAATGTCCCAATGTGTTGCAGACTCGTATGCAAGCGTTACTGATGATTATCGAATTTAGTTTTTTTTTCCTTAATTTTTCCATAATATTATACATCCCTCCTCCCCTTGCTCTGAATATGATAAAATAAGGATAAATAAGGATGGATTGACCTGGATTTTTCCCTCATCAATTTTCATCCCTTCCAGAAAATTTGGAGCTAGTGGCAGAGCTGTCTATCGACTGATTGCAACCAGAAGAAGTCAGACGGATCCATTCCGCAGCGACATCCTGGGAGACCCCTCCTGGAGGCCTCTACAGTTGATATTTCCTCATTATCACCTTTTTCCGGGGCACCATGAGGGCGCCAGACGATTGAATTGAAACTGATTTAAAACTCGTTCGTCGGAGAGGGAGAGACAGAGACCCTCGTAACAAATGTCTTTTATCTACCGTGAGGTTCATATTGGATTGCTTTTCTAATACCGAATAAATACTTGCGTTCACTCCCTCAAAGAAAAGGCAATGAATTTTTCATCTGATAAATCAGAATCGTCTAATTCCCAATAAGAATCAGAGTCCATAATTTTCAAACACAAAGAAGAGAAACATGAAAGACATGAGATAAAAGTTAATTACTATAAACTGTCACGAATGATTCCATTAGTAGGTACCTAATCATTTAACTGAGTAGCTAAAACGTTAACTGAACCCCAGGTGCTCGGTTAAAAGAATCAGCGATTTTCGGATAACTGAGCTGTGAAACTGAATTGATAAACAGGTATGTCAAAGATAGGTAGAGATTTGACTTAGTCAGACTTTAATCGGACTAGCAAATGCGATTGATAAACCGGGCCCAAACCACTTATAAGTAGAGCCTACCCAGTGGGTCGTGTTGCATCTAAGAAAATGATAGTGGTGGAGCTCGTCAGAGCTGAGGACAGATATTGAGCGAAACTCGTGTTCTTAGAGATACGGGTTTCTATATAACCTGAGATCTCTCTAAGGTCCTGTATCTAGAAACAGAAGCAACCGTAGTGACAGCAGCCCCGGGAGGTTTACTCGAGGCAGAGAATATCTACGAAACGTAGCTGAATATAAATTCGAGGCCTAGTGAGGCAGGGTTAGGACAGCTGCCCCTGGCATTAGCAACTAATATTTACCTTTTCCAGAAAAAATGTCGTAATTGGCGGGCCAGAAAACTAATTGGGAGGGTGGCAACGCTTGCGGTTGTATTGGTAGTACGCGTCTTCGCTAGCATTACTCAAAACGCTATTTTCTATACTAATCTGTTCTCGAGATGTAACATAACTGGGGAATTCTGAGAAAATTTGAACGAAAAATACAACTTTTATGCACCAAATGAAAATAACTCAAATCTTTTATAAATGCCTGGTACCTTCAGTTGATAAATCAGGATTTGATTAGGATTAAACTTCCAAATAGGTCACTTCGAGTTAAGAGTTTTTTTACCACAGCAGCCTCCCAAATTTTCCCAACTTCTCCCAAGTTAGTGACAACTGACCCCTACTCTATAGCGACGCCCTTACCTAAGAAGCTAAAATTTGAAATTGAGAACCCTTTGGCCGTCTAGAAATGAATCATAAAATCCAGAGCCCCCCAGATCAGCTGAGTGAGCTCTGGAGCAAATTTCTTTGCTATTCTACCTGAATAGTACATTTTTACGTCGAAAACGTAAAAATGTATTCTGCGCTCATCACGCTGTAGCCTTCAAGCGCAAGGTGGTTCTTTTCCACGGATTTGATCCTAGAATGGTCTTCAACGGATTTGTATTCACCCCCCCCCCTCCCTCAAGCTTGGGTTGTCCCACACTCCACTGGATCAATTGCAATGGGCCGCCCCTCTAATATACGAAGCCTTTGACGTAACTTAAGAGGGACGCCCCAGACACAACACGACGACCCTCTCTAGCCTCAGACATTTCGAGATTCTTTGTTCCTCTAATGATTAGACCTAGTCAACCATACAATGAGTAGTCATCAATTTTTCAATTGGCCAATGAGAAAGTAGGAAGCTTGCATTTCTTGAGTAGACTCGAAATGAGGAATATTAGTAACGACACGTTTCTACCTATCAATGATTTGTTAGACCAATATTGATTTCAACTATAAGCCATGACATTGCAACATCCTTTTGCCCACCATATTCTTACGATAGAGGGATGTTCATAGCGAACAATATTTCATAAGACAGTAGTTCCAAAACTTGAGACATCCTCTGATATTCATGTCTATGAACTGGAAACGCCTTGTAAAGATGAAAAAAATCGATGAATGATATGACACATTTATTTAGCTTCAAAATAAGAACGATTTTCGTAAACATTCGTGAACATTTTCGTAAACATTCTAAGACACGAAATCTACATGTATAAGTTTAGATATCACATGTTTATTCATCTTTGTTGTGGCACCCGAGCTGATAAAACCGGAAATGTGCAATATTGAAATTTGACTCATATATACGACATGGATGAACGTCTGAAGCAATAAAACTCTAAATGGATGTTTTATTCCCTATGTGGCCGGATTTCTACGTACCTTCCTGTAGCTTCTGTAACGGACTTAGACGCCCTCAGAGGTGCAATGGGGGGTAAGTCCGCATCTATCGCCAACCATAGCAATTCAACAACGTGAGAATTAACGCCTGGCGCCGAAGCGACGGACACGCTGCGCATTCTCTTGGATCTCGCAGGAACTGTCACACTTCCTACTCTAATAGTCAGACCATACCGTAGCGTTAATAACCCGGACTGCGGGGGTGAGGGCACCAGTAGCTCTAATTAATTTGCTAATTGCTGGACCGCTTGGGCGCCCGCGCCAGTAGTACTAACTCACCGTGAGAGCACCGTAGATATTTTTAAATACGAAAAAGAAAAATATAAACTAAAACTGTCCAACTAAAATTATTGGAAATTATTGGAAAATTATAGGAAAATGATCGGATGTAGAACACTGATGAAAGGGAAGAAATATTCAAGCAAACTGAGGAATGAGGTTTGGTAAAAGAGAAAGCTAAAGTTGTTGGTTGAGTATAAACTGCTTAATGTGTTCCCAAGAGCATTGCACGGCCATACATATAATACTCCTCCCTTCAGGCTGGTTGCCCTATCTCTGGGGTTACACTCCCTACCCTAGTGCTTGGCTTTGCTCCTAAGGCTCATCAAGTAAATTAATTTTGAAAGAACTAAACAGTTTACATAAAGGGCACGTCCCCCTAGTTTGAACGAAATTAATTTAAAATTTGAAGAAGAAAATTGAATAAGAATTGATAAAAAAGTGAACATTTATATAAGGGTAGAAATTTGAAATTATGTTTACTTCAGTGCTAGAATATAAACGTATGGAGTAAAATGTTTACTATTTTGATTGATATACAACGATATAAGGATATATATTATAAATGCTTGAATATAAATAACTGAACGATGAATGGAGATGCTTGAATATTGAACGGTATGAATAGAGATGAACAGAGATTAGTGTAAAAGCGATGAATTGTTGCAAATTTTTATAAAAATTGCTTGAATAAAAAAGTTTTGCGTTCGTGTAAATAAGTGCTAATGTAAGATTCATTGACTTGACCAAACCTCATGTGACATAGGTGTATACAATAAGTTGAATAACATAGTTAACAAATAACATAGTAAAAGAATCAGTATATGCGACTTTATGAAGAGTATTATGGGTATGAACAGTATTATAGAAATTTAAGATAGCGATCCATCTGTTAGCGAATTTTCGTATCAAATGAAGCTATTGCAATGGCTCACAAAATTTTAAAATCAAACTGAAACGATTGCTGAAGTTTGCGCTTTTTCATATACCTATATATATATATATTCTAAATATTTGCCGTCATGTACTGTTTATTGTCATTTCACCATACGTGGTTCATGTGACCCGCTATGGACAAAATTTATGTCTTTGGGCCAATAAATGTTTTATTATTATTATTATCTTATTACAGACGATAGCTCTCCTTAGGATTGAGATAAAAATCCCGTTCTTGCGCCAAGAAATCAAGCATTCCAAATGAAAAGATGAGTTCGTTGGCCAACAATTTTTGAGCACTTCAAGTTGGTCAAATTTCGGAAAATGAACTAAAAAAATCACTAAAAATGGCTAAAAACGGCCCAAAATCGTTAAATTTATAATATTTAGCAGAATTTTAGTCAAAACTAAATTGTCAACGATTAACTAGGACCTTTAAAAATTTTTGCTCAAAATTATACTGAAAAACGAACTTAAATTTAATTAATATTTGCTTAAAAATCTATAAAAACTGCAAAAAATTAAAAATCCGAAATCTCTTTTGAATGGCTGAATTTTATTTATTACGAGTTTTTTTTTTTTTTTTTTTTTTTGTCATAACATTGGTTTTTAACAATTCCTTTCTACTGACAGTGCTCAAATTTCAATACAATTTGACATTATTATAATACGATAGATAGTCTAAGAAAATTCGCTCATACGATTATGCTGCATGTCTGGAACGTTTTTTTAATAATCGGAAGGCGTGAGTCTTGGACTAGGGAGTCCCGGTGGGTTGGAATGAGGTAGAAAGTCCGGGACGTTGTGGGTGCTGAGGAGTCGGAGCGCCGATCGAAATGGGACCAGATGGTTTTTTCCTTCAAGTCTGGGTGAAGCGAAGCTCTTGAGTTATCGGCAACCTTGTGGGCGTTGATTTCAATGTGTAATAAGCAGAAACGTTGTGATGCGTCCGGGCAATCGTTCCCAATGTAGAGTTTATCATTTTTGACAAACTAAATTCAGAAGTTAAAAATTGGGAATAGGAGCGGTAATTCCCAAGGGCTGCTTTAGGCCTAGATGGTCTCCTGCACTTGGGAGCCGAAAGGAAAGAAATTCGGGAAGGGTTTGATCTTGACTGTTGAATTCTGTAATAGACTTAGGCCGCCCTCAGAGGTGCAATGGGGGCCTAAATCCACACTCAAAGAGAGAGAGGGGTGTGACAGTATCGTGAGAGATACGACTCGTAGTAATAGCATATGTGCTATGTTCGGAGAAGATAATTTTCCGGTTCCCGGATCATCATATATCGCCAACCATAGCGTTTCAAGAACGTGAGAATTAACGCCTGGCGCCTGAAGCGACGGACACACAGCGCATTCTCTTGGATCTCGCGGGAACTGTCACAATTCATCCCTGTTTTGATGAGGTGCTCGTCCTTTGACGGGGCTTTCTTGAGGTGGAACAACTGCAGATGAGGATGGTCGTATGATTGGCGATAAATGAGAAGGAATGTGTTCGACAGGGTGAACCGCTCCCCTCGCCCAGCAATAATCGTTTGTGCCCTAAATTTGAAGGTCGGCACGCCTATTTTGTGGACTTTCCATTCCATGAACTCAATTACTCGTTGTTGGCGGGGGCCAGGAGATTCGAGGGAAGCTATGATTTTGGAAATGTCGAGATCAATGCCCTCCGAAGGCCATGAAGGCGAGTTCGAAGTTTGAAGAGCAGATCCTTTACTTGCGGAGTTGGGGACTTTGATGATGTCGAGGTGTGTAACTGCTTTATGATGATTTGAATATGTTTGACTTGAGTGAGTTGTTGATGCCTGAGAGAGAAGAAAACATGTTGGACGGCTTTGAGTGCGTGCTTGAGGAATAAGGTATGTTCCGTTTAGGTTTCGGCTCGATGTGTGAGAGGTGGCCCACGTAGCTTGGGATATGCGAGAAGTTAGACGTGTGGGGTAGGCTTGGCCCTTGAGAGGGAGACAGTCACAGGTGATAGATTCAAGTCAAAGGAAAAAGGTAATAGTTTTGTCTGACTTTTGAGGGCCGCGAAGGGGCTGCTGTAGAGTGGTTGAAGGGCTAAGTGTAGGCCAGGTTCTCGTAAATAATGTGAGTGGCCGAGTAGCAGTGAGCGACAAACTTGTAGTCTGGAGCTGATGAAAGGGGTTGCACCTTGATGTGTCTGGCTAGGGTGAAAATAGATCTGCTGGGAGACGGAGTGAAGTTTTGAAAGTCCACTCAGCTGTGCTGTAGTGGTCGGAGGCCTTGATTGTGTTACAAAGTCAGAGCATGAAAGTAGGTTAACCTTCCGTTCATGAGGGTGAAGTAGAGGAAGCAGCGAGAGTGGACTTCAGGCTGGTGGAATCATTTGGTCGTGCCAAAGGAAGTCGGATGCTTTTTGGATTCCCATTTTCTGGTAAACTCTCCAAATTCCGAACTTCCAAACTGTCTATATTGGAGCATTGTGAGGAATCTTGGGCATCTATATCTGCTGATCCATGTCTAGTGAAATGCATGAATGACAGTTTCTGAAGAAATCTTCGAGAGTGGAATGACTTCAGAACATCTGGTGGTGCGGTCTATGATGATGAGTAGGAACTTTTCCCTTCAGATTTGAGTAGGAACCCACCCCTTAACTTCAAATCTCTCCCAAGCCTACCCTAATCGTCAGACCGCCTCCAAATTTAAATTCCTCTATGCAAGGGCATCCTCTATCCAACCACCCAAATTTCAGCTCTTTTGAAGGTCTCGAAGGGCCTCGAGTTGCGGTATTCTCCTATTTGACCTCGTCTTGGCCCTTTGCAGCGGCCATTTTGTTCGAATTTCAGAGCTAATCGGATCATGCTATAAAACACTCTTCCATTCGCATTCCCTATTACATCTTTACCGTTGCGGCAGCCATTTTCCCCAACACATTTAAGGGCCTTGGCCACACTTGCCCACCCTCCCACTCCTTCACTATGGGTCCTACCCTTCCGAATTTTCGATGCAATGTCTCACCTTAGCGTTCTCTATCATTTCGCCCACTCATCTTTTCTTATCTAGCCCCTAAACCTCATAGCTCTCTCAAGCCCTTCCTAATAGTCGGGCCTCCTCCAAATTTGAATTTATTGATGAAGGAGGGCACCTCCTATAAAACCCTCCACATTTCGAACTATTTTTGGGTGGTCAATGACCCTCAAGTTGTCGTATCATCATATTTCCCCTTCGTCTTCGTGAAGCGTCTAGGCTTATCACGTTCGGATATTCCTATACCTTCAGCTTGAGACGCAATTTCCCCCTTCGATTTTCAGAGCTAAAATTCAACTTTCCTTCCCTTATCCTCCTTATCAATGACACCGTTCTCCCCGAATTTTCGATGCGATCTGTTATCTCATCATTTTCTATCATTTAGCCCACTCGACCGCTCTTAACTAGAGTATTTGTTTCCAAATTACCTACCTATTTTCCCCCTCCCCTCTCAACGTTATCTATTTGAACCAACGGCTCCGAATTTCTGGCGAACCCTTTTTTGATTGACCTCTATACACCGCCCCACCCACCTTCACTCAACTCACCCTCCTTCGCTATCACTTACCGTTGTGTAATAACTTAATTTTTAAAACCCTATCACTCCTTCCTTAATTGAAGGGCCGGCCCAATTTTTCGTTTGAACAGCCAAGGAAGGACATCCTCTAATCAACCCTAAAATTTCAGCCCTTTTGAAGGCATCGAAGGGCATCAATTCGCCATACTGTCATATTTACACTACTGTCCCAGATAGTGTGAAATGCGATCCTTCTGACAAATCCATCCAACTTGAGCAAATTGCAAAGGCCAGCATACGGCCAACTACTAGCGTCGCCTATTCTACAAAAAAGTACAGTAACTTGCACCTTCTATGAATATCTTTCAGCATCCTCTAAGCAAGAATATCAACTGAATATCGTTGACGTTTGTCAAACGATGTTATGTTCATGTTACGACAAAACATATACTAGTTGGGAAAACATCAAGGCCAGACGCTCGACAAGCTCCAATTTCCACCATCCCATCAACGTCTGTAATAGAATCATCGATGCAAACAGTTAATGTTACCCACGTATTCATTATATATTTTAATTAAAAATAAATTCAATTCTAGGGATTTGATACCATTTGCACGTTCCTTCAAAGTGTAGTTTTAATTATGTGATTTTTTTCAGTTTCCTGCACTGATGACGTCACACAGGGCGGTGCAGTCCCGCCCAGGCAGGAGAGACACTTTGACGGAAAAAGAACTGAGAGTTCTCTCTTTGGATGAGAGTTCGGATGATCTCCAACTTCTTAGGATGCTTTTTGTCCGACTGCCTCGGGCGTAGGATGGTTCTTCCATTTGAAAAGTGTTGGGCTTCCATGTTTGCGCTCATTGATACTCTCCTCTTCTTATTACAACCTCTGGTTCAAACCCTGGCTCAAGTACTGACCATGTTATTAATTTTCGAGTTAATATGGAACCCATCTATTGATTACTAAAATATTAATATTTATCCACGATGGCATCCACTAATCAACAAAATAGAGTAGTCTGCACATGGAATTTCCGAGGGGTCAGTGGCTAATTCAAAATGAATACAAAACGACATTGATATTATTCTTCTTAACGATACTAAATTTCACTGCACCTCTTGTTATAGTAAGATCCGAACTGATCTTTCCTTAAAAATTTTATAGTGCATTAGACTACCCCCAATAACCCAACCAGCATATCATATTACTCGCACCATCATTGAAATCGCCTTACAATCTCCGAAAATCGTTAGGAGATATATCTAATTCAAATGAAATTCTCACTTACCGAAATCTAGTTCATCAAAACTCTTGTCTATTATGGATTGGTTGGTGAAGCGTAGGTAGATGTTTCATTTTATCTAATCAATTTTCAGTTGGTGGGTACTTACGTTCTGATATACTATATTGTACCTAGATAGCAGCTTATTCAACTTGAGATGGTGAACTTTGGAAGGGATAAGGATAAGGAATCATTCATTTAAATCAGCAGAGTGAGCTCTGAACCTAATCTTGTTCCACACCAGTTTGAGAAGGCTGAAATCGAAAAGGCTGAAATCGAGAGAGAGAGAGAGAGAGAGAGAGAGAGAGAGAGAGAGAGAGAGAGAGAGAGAGAGAGAGAGAGAGAGAATTATTGGTCAACTGCAAAGGTAAAAAAAGGAATAAATGAATCAAAACTCAAAAATAAATCAATAACGACTTCGTAGTTATATTTACTTATTGTGATCTGTGTAGAATGACCCTTGTCGGAATAAAAAGTTGCAGGAGGTTGCATCAATAGGTATTGAAGTAATATATGTTTGTGTAATATTTCGTAGCTTATTTAGATTCGCCGCGTCATGAAACGAAAAATATCATATTTGGAGAAGGTTAAAACATTTATTTAATACTTATCCGATTGGAACGGTTCATTATGAAAACAAAAAATCAGAGGTTATCCTTTCTAGGCAATAAATTATTTTCAAAGATAAAACTTTAGAAATGGCGGAAAGTTTCAATTTTTTGCGAACTCAAAAGGATGTATTGACTGGACTATTTATGATGAACTGGTAAATAATAATAATAAATAATGAATAAATGAATACAATTAAAAACATTTTATCAACAAAATTTCAATACAGGCACGTATGTTTGTACTTTAAACTTTCAGTCAACCTTTCTAGCAGACCGGCAGCTTTTACAAATAAGTTGCAAGTTATGTAATTCGATACCCACTACAATAAGTTTAGTGCGTATTGTATCGGTTATGATAAAATTTAGCCTAGAAAACGAATTTTAAAATTGGTTGTAAAATTTAAAGAGTTAGACTACCCCTTCGTTCGGGATCTAGTACACCAATGTCGGTAAATATACTCGCTGCTTGGCCATCTACAAACGCCCTTTAGTGGCTTCTTTATCAGTCGCCCACTTTGAGACTATTTTCTTTGGCCGTAGGTGTATCAGTCGTTTGTGATTTGATTCGGCCTGGGCGGTGTTTTCGAGTGGGTCGTTGCGGGTCCGCCGGTTCCACAGGTGTTTCTGTTTTAGAAAGATCTTCCGTCGGCGAAGATAGCAGGAAACCCAGCAAGGTTGTGAAACGTCTATTGACACTTTCGAAGTAGGGGACGAAAAGGTAAATCGGGGTCTCAGATAAAATGGTACTTAACATGTTGAAATAGGGACTCCAGCAGTTACAATGAAATAGTTATAATGAGTCGCCTCCATTGTGAAATTACATCAGATACGCTGCGGCAGTGTGACATCATGTTCACAGCAAGGCAATGGCTATTGTTGCAAGGCATAGCAAGGCATGGAATATTGTTAATGATGATTTGACTCAAATGTCACTTGAGGCCATTTTCATACTATTCCTCACGCACGCTCACTGGTCAAAGACATGAATGTACATCACCGTGTACAATCACTAAACTTTCTAATCAGTAGTGTCAGTACTGCCAGAGAAGTATAACATATACTTAGTTATACATCCAGTAAGGTCTCGTTCCAAAGTTCAGCTTCATATAAGTTGAATAGGATCAAGATAAGCTACGAAGCTCGCTCTGTTGAGTTAGAAAGGTTTTGGTTTATTATTTTAAACAAGAGAAAAAGTCCAGTCATGCAGCATGACCCCATGAGCGAATTTTTGAAGAAATCTTCGACATTTCAGATCTTCGACATGAGATTGGGTCTGCGTGCTAGTACGAACATAAATAGAACTTCTTCATAATTTCATGGCTGATATTTTCTAATCCACAGTCAGTATTGAAGCTACATCAAGTCCTAAAACAGTTGAGCGTAAAATATTAAAGAGACCGACCGAGAGAATCGGAGGACGGAATATTTCACAGAGTAAACTCATCAGTTGTGATTACATTTTTTTTTTTTTTTTTTTTTTTTTTTTTAACAAGCACCTACTACCTACGTTTTAAACGGCATGGTTCTAGGATTGGTTATACAGGGATACTTCCGTAAGAGTAGTTCAATCTGAATTTGAACAATGTTTCATGCAAATATTACCGATTTTTACAACTAGCGAACGGCATTATTTCGATTTTTGACTGATTTTTCAACTTTGAAATTTTTGAAAACTTGATACATATTCTTATAGGAAATTTTACGCTGATTCCAAATATACCACATATTAGTATACTGAAAAAAAAAAATATTTCGCACAACAAATCGCAAAAAACAGGCTATTTTGAAATTTTTGACTATATTTTTGAAAATTTCAACTCGAAGATGTAATCCGATCGTGCTGGCCAACGAAATTGAACTTTCGTTTTGTGTCCTTAACATTTTAAAATTTGTTTGAACTTTCTAGCACAATTCTATGGACAGTTATCGTCTGGAATGACACATACATACATACATTAAAAAATGCGTTAAACTTCAGAATATGATTCAGAATAGCCTGAAACGGATTTCTGCATAAAATTTTTTCAAAAATTCACATTCTACAAATTTTGAGGCGAGAGCAATAGCTTAATTTTATTCAAAAATTCGCTAAAATGACCCTTTATAATCGAAAAAAGTTAAATAAATAAATAAAAAATAACCCCTCTCCCTCCTTCCCTCAAAATTGGTTGGTTTACGTTTCAAGATGCATTGAATTGTCTGAGGAAGCACCCCCAGACTTGGGCTGCAAGGATCGTGCTGCCTAGCTCTATTAACTGGTAAGATCTCATCGATTTACAATTTACAATTAACAATAGAGAGCATCTGAAAAAAAATAATAAATCATGAACCGATGGTCTTATCTCGATGCTTCTTTTTTCAAAAAATTAGTATTTTGATGCTCTTTAAGGAAAACAACGATTTCATAATTTCTCCCTTGAGAGGGAAAAACATTAAATCATGTTTAATGTTTTTCCCTCGCAAGGGAGAAATTAGATATAGTTTTTTAAGGTCAAGAAAAAGAAAAGATTCTAATTAACCAAAACAATTTATTATATTTATATACATTTTTATTTTACCATTAGATATTTCCGATGGGACTCATAGCAAAGTACGCTTGCATACGAGTCTGCAACACATTGGGACATTTTATGTCTTTAGTTGCAGACTCGTATGCAAGCTCTAAGAGCCACTCAGCTGATCCGGACCCTGGGCATCGTCAAGTAAATGTCCTAAAGAGGCTACATACGAAATTACAGCTTCCTAGAGTGTAAAGCATAGAAATTAGCTCTAAGAGCCACTCATCTGATCCGGACCCTGGGCATCGTCAAGTAAATGTCCTAAAGAGGCTACATACGAAATTACAGCTTCCTAGAGTGTAAAGCATAGAAATTAGCTCTAAGAGCCACTCATCTGATCCGGACCCTGGGCATCGTCAAGTAAATGTCCTAAAGAGGCTACATACGAAATTACAGCTTGCTAGAGTGTAAAGCATAAAAAATAGCTTTAAGAGCCACTCATCTGATCCGGACCCTGGGCATCGTCAAGTAAATGTCCTAAAGAGGCAACATGCGAAATTACAGCTTGCTAGAGTGTAAAGCATAAAAAATAGCTTTAAGAGCCACTCATCTGGTCCGGACCCTGGGCATCGTCAAGTAAATGTCCTAAAGAGGCTACAAGCGAAATTACAGCTTGCTAGAGTGTAAAGCATAAAAAATAGCTTTAAGAGCCACTCATCTGATCCGGACCCTGGGCATCGTCAAGTAAATGTCCCAAAGAGGCTACATACGAAATTACAGCTTCCTAGAGTGTAAAGCATAGAAATTAGCTCTAAGAGCCACTCATCTGATCCGGACCCTGGGCATCGTCAAGTAAATGTCCTAAAGAGGCTACATACGAAATTACAGCTTCCTAGAGTGTAAAGCATAAAAAATAGCTTTAAGAGCCACTCATCTGATCCGGACCCTGGGCATCGTCAAGTAAATGTCCTGAAGAGGCTACATACAAAATTACAGCTTCCTATAGTGTAAAGTATAGAAATTACCTATTAAAATGATTTAACCACCGCTTCACAAATCAAACCGTTCTCGCAATATTCGGATCACCTGCTATGAATCAAATCATCGAAACACCAACTCAATGAAATCATCAGAAATTAACAAGCGGTTGCAATCATGTTCACAATATCAATTATTGAGAATGATCACCTGAGTGTACACAATTATTCAAATAACCATGCTCATAACTCAGCTTGTTGGCCACGCACTTCGCAGTAGTTAACATAATATGGTTGGATAAATCGAGAGCTTTCGAACGAATGGTCAACGAATTTTGTGGGATGAAAAACGACGAAGTACCATTTCCCTAGCAACGACTCGGTTGTAAGCGGAAATCATCAGAAAAAAAAAACGTTGCAGATTTGCGTGTCGTGTCGGAATTCACAGAACGACCCCCAGCCCTAAAACATTAAACATGTTAATAATTACCCAAGGTTTCAGCAAGGTTTCAGCTTGCAGTTGTGACCCCGTTCCCAACGGAAATTTGTAATAACTGCATTATCTCGAGGTCTGTGTTTTGTATTCTGTACGGTAGTGTTAAATCTTTATGAATTTGGGGTTGCAAGTTTACAAGAATTTGATCTGTCCTGTCTTGTGACGGCGTAATTCGAGTTCGTGTTAGGAGTTTAGAAGTGTTAAACGCCCGTTAAAAAAATACCAAAACACAGACCACGAGATAATGCAGTTATTACGAATAGCGAAAGTATCGTATGCACACGCCAGCGACGGAATTTACGTAGAAGCCCAAATGCCACTGATTGTCAAAGAATCAACATTACAATTAATACACCCCAATTGATCACACAATTACCAAATACCAAGACAACACGGAGATCTTTGAATATTAAGTCACAAAACATGAATTATATATCCATAAACTAGGACAGCAAGATAACACCAACATGGGAATTTCAGAATAACATGTAGAGCGCCAGGGTGTGCGTTTTAGCATTTGCGGGAAAAGGGTTTTCTCACGAGAGATGTCCATTTTAAATTCTTTCTGAAATTTGACTTTTTGGGGAACGGGGTCACAACTGCAAGCTGAAACCTCGGCTACTTCTTTTTTCGGATGTTGTCAATTGTAAATTGTCAATTTACGATATGACACCAATTACCTATCATTCCTGTTACCAGTAAATAAATTTTTCTACGAGTACATTTTGTGGGAAACTCATGCAATATTTGAGTGACCTTACTTGCAACCATCCTAACTGAAACTGGGAATCTAGTCCATATATCGACCCACATCTTTCCATCGATTGGTCTGAGCTACACCTATCTACCTCTCGGATTTGAGGGAATATCCGTGAATATGAACTGTTGGCTAACGTATCAGTTATATCATGAAGCAACTTAGAAGTATGGAGACAGTTCGTAGGTTCGGAGGCCACTGCATTTTGATTTTTCCTCTCATTTATGTGGAAATATTTTAACGTTCTTAATTATATTAGTGTATGTTGAACTAGATTGTTGCGTTCATAGTTTTATTGCACGCCCTTTAAATCATTGTGATATTTATTTATTATTAATACGGGCTTAGCCCAATACAACATTAATATAGGTAGTAAATATAATTATACAATATAAGAGAGTCAAACAAAAAATGGAAATGTCCGCATTTATAATCAATACAAAAAGAAAAGAAAAAGGAAATATCGATCCTAATTCATTAATCATGATGGTCGAAGATTGGGGGGAAATCGTTTTTATCACAATAGAAGGTTCGCCACATTACACAGTATCCCATCACGTACTACAGCTGGTGTTTGAGAAAAAATGTCCCAGTCTGGGTACTGCTCGAGCGCATGGTTAATGTAGCGTGGCATCCTGCACATTGGCTTATGGTAGATTGATTGATTGAATTGTTTGTTTATTGATCAGGGTTACATAGGACCATGAGGTCCTCTCTTACAGTAACCCTGAAAGGGTTAGGTACATATCCTCGTTCAATCGTTTTACAATATTAAAACTAAATATATCAAAATAGAAAAATAATAATTGTCTTTCTTGAAATTTTCTCACTTGAATTATAAACTTTCTCTATTCACATTATATCAACATTTTACTTAATCTAAAATTAATTACCACTTAAAAATTATTCAAGACTAGAAAATAAACAAAACTGACTTCTTCAAATATAATTTTCACTCAATTTTCTCATGAAATTATTCTTAAATGCCTTCAGTGACAAACTTGTATCAAATAATTCATTGTACATATTGTATAATCTTATTGCGTTTACACAATAAGACTTATTATAAATACTTAATCTATGTGTAGGAACTTGTAGCAACTTATGTCTAGTATATTTGGAATGGACATCTTGCATGGAATTAAAATCCTCAGCCATGTAAACAGGTGCTTACAGGTAGTTAGTCGGTGAGAATGGTATCCCAAAGAGGCTTATGGAACGTGATCCAGGACGGGAGATCATAAAACATTGGCCAGAAGCGACGGCGAATCAACTGCACCCAGGAACACCCAGCCTTTGGGAAAATATCAAGTCTGCCAAACAGCGCTTGACCTCAGGACGCTGTCTGCAACATTTTTCGTCATGGAGCTCAAAATTGATTGAGTCCTGTGGAATGTTCAATTTATAGGCTATGTCGCGCAGAAATTTACCCTCTCCAGCTGATCTATGAGACATTCGTAATATGGGGACCAAACGACTGAAGCATTCTCCAGGATTGGTAGAATAAGCGTCCTGTAAAGTGTCGTGGTAGTAGAGATATCGTCAAATTCACGGGTATTTCGCTTAATAAATCCCAATACTCGCATTGCCCGAGTGGAGATGGCAGACACATGGTCAGAGAATGAGAGCCGTACTCCAGTGGTCCTTCGAAGAGTATTAGCAATTTCATTTTAATTTGGTAACCAGCTGTCTTATCAAGGCGTGTGTTGGGTAGTTGTCCGAGTTTTCTTACGAGAAATATAAAGGGCCCACGTACATATGCATAACAAAAGAAAGATTTCCTAAAAGCACGGAGGAAGATGGCTCACAGTGAGAATTTCATAGGGAAAAATACGACTGGATGCGCAGGGAGCTACGTGTTCTGCGGCACTTTGCCGATAGAGCGGTTCTCCCGGCCTTTGCACGAGGCCTATAGGAATTTTTATGCTGGTTACGAAAAAGCTTTCTGATAGGTGCAACATCGAGACTACATTTTGCCATTCAAAAGGTGGTGTATTCCTGTAGCTCTATATCTCGTTTGGAGCCTCCCAGCTCTTCTCGTCTATTATCTTCTCGATCTTGACGTCAAGATTAGAGGCAAGCGGTCCATCTGAACTCGCTGGAGGTTGACCGGAGGGACTCGCGAAACAGAGATGTCTTTGTTTATAAACGCCGGTACGGAGGTTCCCAAGCTGTAGAAGTAAGTAAGGAACGAATGGCTGGTATTAAAAATTTATCGCTGGATATATATGAATATCGACCCAAAATCAACAATCGGTTGTCGAAGTATCTGAAATGGGGCTAAACAAATGATACCTCTTTTTTCGCCAAATTTTAGATAAATTTATTATCTTCTTCATTCTTTATTAGATCTTCTTTATTACCTTCCGAAAACACGATAAAGCTCCCCAAAAGCTTGTGATAATCTTGAGACGACCATTGTGGGAAGTAAATGATTTTACTGAAGTGAAATGATTTTATTTTATTCCGTTGATTGTATTTGCGAAAACCTAAAAACATTTAGATAACTAACTAACTGAAAGAGCGCGAGGGTTACGAAATAAACAGCCCGTGTGATAATGCTCACACAATTCCTAATTTCGTGTTTTGTCTGAAACGCTTTACAACTGTCATAAATTTATTGAATTTTTTTTTTAAACACACAACGTGTTTTAGCCTTGGCATCTCCGACCGAAAACGAAACGTTTATGTGTAACGAAATTGTGTTGTGTTTTTGTGTAACGAAAATGTGTTGCAACAATTTACTGATGACTTCCGCTTACTACCGAGTCGTTGCTAAGGAAATGGTACTACTTCATTTTTCACCCCACAAAATTCGTTGACCATTCGTTCGAAAGCTCTCGATTTATCCAACCATATATTATGTTACTAGTGCGAAGTGCGTGGCCAACCAGCTGAGTTATGAGCATGCTTTTAAATGAATGGTTGTTTACACACGGGTGATCATTCTCAATAATGTGGGAACATAATTGCAACCTCTTGTTAATTTCTGATGATTTTATTGAGCTGGTGGTGAGTCGTTGCGGTGGTGAAAAATAAATAATACCAATGAAAGCTTATGACGAGGAGGTTTCAAATGTGGCGATTTTTTGTATGAGGGCTCAAATGAAAGCTTATGACTAGGTTTCAAATATGGCGCTGGTGATAAATAAATAAAACAACTTGACATAGTAGTGATAAGATACATCGCAAAATCTGAGTCATTCTTATATGCGGGTTTCACGGGACCCAAAAACCCATAGGGTGGGGGGGGGGGGGGGGGGGGAGAACAAATTTGGTTGGGAAAATGATGAATTTGGTTGGTAAAATGTTGAATTTGATTGGGAAAATGTTGAACCTGATTGGGAAAATGTTAGATTAGGAGAAGCTATATATGAAAAAGCGCAAACTTCAGGAATCGTTTCCAAATGCCTTAAAACGGATTTCAATGAAGAAAATTTTCAAAAATTTTGATTTCGAAATTTTCCGAGCCATTTTAGTAGCTTCATTTTGTACGAAACAACATCCAGTTAGAAGACATTACCTTCCTCAATACTGAAGAGCGACCTGAAACTTTGACTTTATGCAGAAAAATTAGTCTATTCAGAATGAGTGATTGAGTTTCCTAATTATAAATAATACTCACTGAATAGAATAGAAATAAAATAGTAAATAATCAATTATGCTACACAGTGAACCCACGATTTACCCTATTCATGGAGCGATACATTCATAAGTATGATTGCAGTTAGGGTTTAACATCAAATAATTTAATTAGGTACTCATCAATTCCATGAATGTGATATAACGTAGGTAGAGTGTGAAATCATTCAAACTATTTGTTAAATCAAGATTTAAATTGGATGAAGAAAAAACAAGAGTAGAGGAGATGGTCTTCCTCGTCAGAGAACACATGATCAATTAACAACGTGAGAGAAGTATGGGGTGGTTCCTTCCAACGGGTAATCCCCCGGTAAACAAAGCTCTCTCTGATAATACTTTCCCAGTGGCTCCAATAATAATGGCTTCTCAATGTACAGGGGCTAATTAGGGAAAAAATGGACCGAGTCGAGACGAAGGTTGGCTCCAGACTGCAGGTGGCGCCCAGCTAACTACCGAATTGATGTTTACATTGGTTCTGGTTCCCCTTGATAGGGTTCGAATATATAGGTCTCACTCTGTATTCAACTCTACTGGGGGAATTTTAAATTGGTTTCAACGTCTACGATGTTTAATTTAGGTTTATTATATCTAATAGGTAATGAATCATACAATGTAATAGACCAGGAAAACATATCGATGTTAAAAGTTTTAGGAGATCAATAGCTTAACCAGGGGTGCCCACAGGGGGGGGGGGGGGTCACGACGCACACTGTGTCCACAAACTTGGGGGGGGGGGGGGTTAGAAAACTGAGTAAAAATTAAATTTTTTTATGAACAAGTAATAAGACTTACTGTTGATTGTCAATAGCTGTTTACACATCAGTGTATCATTTACATTACCTATTTAATAAATATTTTAGTTGGGGGGGGGGGGGGCTCGAGTCGTTGGGCTTGGGGGGGGGGGGGGCACCCTGGCTTAACTCTCACATTCCCACAAAATGTCATTAAAATCTAATGAAAACTGTAAAAATTAAGCTTGTTGCAGACAGAGAGAGAGATTGATAGATTGAATAGTTTATTTATCAATCTGTACAAAATTAGGACCTAGTGGTCCTCTCTTACATTTTGACAGAAAAAGTGGTACATTCAAAATTTATCAATACATGTCAGTCATTCAGAAAAATTATCAAATATTGTTAGGGCAATGTCTTGTGCGGTATTACATAAATTGTGCTCTTATAATGCGTTTATAAAACAAAATAAAACAAAAAGTGTACACTTCTTGATCTCGAAACCAATTTGTAATCTAATAATGCAGTAAATAATATAATTCAGAATAGTTCTTAGTTCTGTTTATTTATGTCTATATACTTTTTGAGGAGTGCGTCCTTTAAACGTTTTTTAAAATTAACAATTGATAGGGTTGTATCGAACAGTAACGGATTCCCAATTTAGAGCCGAACAGATTGTATGTGGAAGGATTTTCCAAATTTCTCCGTCCTGTGTATAGGGACTTGAAGTAAATCACAGGCTTTACGTGTCTTAATATCATGTACTTGAGACATACATTTAAATCTTTGAAATAAGTACTTGGGTTTCTCGTATTTTAATATTTTGAAAAGCATTACACCAATTCGGAAAGAGAGAGAGAGAGAGAGAGAGAGAGAGAGAGAGAGAGAGAGAGAGAGAGAGAGAGAGAGAGAGAGAGAGAGAGAGAGAGAGAGAGAGAGAGAGAGAGAGAGAGAGAGAGAGAGAGAGAGAGAGAGAGAGAGAGAGAGAGAGAGAGAGATGTCATGGAAAAAGCAATGATTTCGTGGTTTCAGTGAGTAAACGCCGAATATGCAGCAGGAATGCTATGGACAATCAAAATACGTCTGCCAAGTTGGGTGTGGCAGATAGCTTCCTCGTTTACGTATCATGAATGTATAGATCAGTGTAAAGTCTTAAATGATCTTGAAAAAATCCATAGCGGAAAACAGTAAATCAAGAAGTAGTAGGAAACGTAATAATTGGTCAATTAAGAAACGAAATAAATGATACTCGATGTAATTTACGTTTGCTCATGCGCAGAATGAACTGATGAGTTGACAATGAAATAGGCACGGACCATCTACAACCTGACCTGCGCATTCACTGACAATTTCATAAAAAACGGATAAAAACTGTGAAAATTAAGGTCGTTACAAAGATTTCACATTGGCGCATGCGCAGTAGCTATTAATAATACAATCATGTTGAAATTGATATGGGATGATCAAATCGTCATCCCCCAACTATCATCCAAATTTGAGCAAGATCGGACAACTGGGGCGTAAATATGGAACATAATGGAATTCACGCTTACACATGCCTAGAGTGAACAATTTGGCGAAAATGAAACTGATAGGGGAACGTCTACACCTAAGCCCATGCATTCCCTGAAAATGTCATCCAAATCGGATGAAAACTGTGAAAAATAAGCTTGTTACAAGGATTTCACATTGGCGCATGCGCACTATTTATTAATGATACTATCTTGTTGAAATTGATGTGGGTTGACCAAATCGTCATCCTCAACTATTCTCCGAATGGGAGCGAGATCGGACAACTAGGGCGTAAGAAAATTATGCTTGGTGAATTTACGTTTGCGCATGCGCAGAGTGAGGAATTGAGACGGGAACAATGAAACTGACAGGGGACCGTCTACACCCTAGCCCGCACATTCCCTGAGAATTTCATCCAAACCGGATGAAAACTGTGTAAAATAAGCTTGTTACCAGGATTAGCGGACACACGACAGACACACACACACACACAGAGAGACGGAACCAAAGTTGTTCAGAATGGCCTAAAACGTAAAATGCGAGTGGAAATTTTGATTTTGGAGACCACAATTTTTTTCTTCCGAATGTGAAAACAACTCTTCCGCTACCCATAGGTAACTCGGAAGCAAAAACGCTGCAAATTATTACATAATGGCTTGTTATTTCTGAATCAGATAGCCAGCTATAGTAACCAGCATGCTCTGGGGCTTTCGCCAGTCTCTTTTCTAGTATCCACCTCTGTTCTCGCGTTACAGGCTGCGCTCCCGATGGGGAGCAAATGGATGATCGTACCCGAGTGGTTTCATTCAATCCACGGAGCTAATTTCTATAGGAATCAAACTAAAACCGTAGGTGCACTGGATTCCAAAAGCATCTGGGACCGATCCCAGTCGATTCTGCGTCCGAAATTACTTGGGCCCCACTTACCTATGGCAGAAATATAAGTAAACAGCTATTCAGACTCCAACCTGCCCGTGTAATGCAGTTTTAATTTAAAAACGATTCGCTTCGAACTATCTGAGAAGCGGCGCGGCGCCTCCTCTCACTCCACCCCCCGCTCACCCCCCTCACTACCCACCGTGACCCCCTGCCAAGCATGCCTGGCGTGCGCGCGTGCGTAAGTCTAACACTCAAAGCCTCGAAAAAGACCACTTTTTCGCCCGTTTGCGAGTAAAGCGATCGGGATGGTGAAACGTTAAGACAAACGAGACCCCAAATGGAGTCTATGTGCGAAAGAACAGGTTTTTAAAGTCAATTCTTAGGCCTTTTATGGCCCGGACGGCGAACGGCGAACGGCGGACGGCGGACGGACATTTCAAATTTGGATTCTACGCACCTTGAAACGTAGAGTGACAAAGGTTAAGAGGGGGTTATAAAATTTTTTTGCTATTCGATCACATAGGCTTATTATTGGAAATAATAAACCAAAAGGCAACGGAAACTATGGGACGATTCTCTATGAAAGTGAGAGATTTGCGCAATGTGCCGTAGGAGAGCAAGGAAAAAACGTAGAAGCTCAACAAAAACTACTTTGAGTAGAAAGAAAGACCTTGAAAGCATTCATGAAAGGGTTAGGTAAAGAGATAGAGGTAAAGAGCTTCATTGCTTATGTTCCGTAACACTAAAAGAGGCAGTGAGGAGAGCAGAGCAACTAGAGGAAATGCCAGGGAAGCAAGACGAGCCCGATGCGAAACTGGACGTAGGTGCAGAGGGCACCAGCAACCATGGGCATGGTCAGATACTTTGCGGTATCCAGATCTGCAATTTATTCGAAATGGTGCTCCTTTGTGACATCTAGAATCCAATATCAATGCACGAAGGAGTGGGTGTAGATGTGTTCTGAGGCTAATTTCTTTCTTAATAAACTTTCTTCTTATTCAACTTTGGGTACTGAAATTTAGATGGAGCTTCTTTGGGACACGTCGAAAACAATCACGAGGTACGAATGCATACTGATCAGCACAGAGGCCTAAAGAGCTAATTTCTTTGGTTTTAGACCTACCTTTTTTTATGTCATTTTATTCTAAATTTTTTGACATTTATTAAAGAGCAAAAATAGACCTTTGAACTCTTTTTGAAGGCGCGAAGCTCCACGTTTTGATTATATACTATATATACGGGGTTTAACAATTTAATGTAAACAAATTATTTGCGGAGAAGAGCTGTCTAGTACAGTAATAATAAACATTTGTGTAATAATTGGCAGCATTTTAAAGTTGAAACTCTTATTTTCAACAATCTATCTCGATGTCCTTTGAAATTGTCTTAACGCCCACTTTTCAACAAAGGTGCAAGAAAGTGTTCTTTTTCACGGGAGTGTTCTACTACGTAACATGTTTGTTAATAGGTCAAATTATACGGGCTCTCCAGTCAACAATCTTAGATTCCACAAAGGTTCATTTTGTGAAAGTAAGCTGGTTCAGGTGCACACAACATCGCTTGGAGCTCTAAATTTGTATCGTGTGAAAGGAAATGCAGCGGTTATTGCTGGAAATTCCTCAACCCAATCTCACGTAAGTATGCAATCCTGGTTGAATTCTCAATCGATTGTTTGTTGTTTGAATCGAACATAAGGTTGTTTGAGGGGAGGGTAACATTGATAGACAATAACAATGAATATAAATTGTATGTACTACCGTATGGAATTTCTTCTGTGAAGTATGCATTAAGATTAAGTGAGATTAAGATTAAGTACTTAAGAGTACTTAAGAGGAAGAGCCGCTCCTCTGCTCAGTAGTTTAATAACAAATTAAAACCGAAAATCGATCCCCCCCCCCCCTCCCCACTTTTGACGGCTTTAAGTCCTCTTGAAGATTATCACTAGTTATTGATTTCCCTGTATAATACGTAGGTATGTATCTAGATAGTCTGTAATAGTGATAGGTAGGTGGATGCTTCGGGTATGTTTTGGTTTATTATTTCCAATAATAAACCTATGTGATCGTATAGCAAAATAATTTTATAACCCCCCCTCAAACTTTGTCACTTTACGTTTCAAGGTGCGTAGAATCCAAATTTGAAATGTCCGTCCGCCGTCCACCGTTCGCCGTCCGGGTCATAAAAGGCCCAAGAATTGACTTGAAAATCCCGTTCTTACGCACATAGACTCCATTTGGGGTCTAGTTGGTCCTAACGTTTAACCATCCCGATCGCTTTACTCGCATAGATGCTACTGGCCAAAAACGGACGAAAAAGTGTCTTTTTCGAAGCTTTGAGTGTTAGACTGACGTGTTAAAACTCCAACCTGCTCAACGACAACTGCGCAAGCTAATATTCCACGGTTAGGATAACAATGGGCAGTAGGACTTCACAACAGAACATTTTAGGACGACCACAACTGCACGACCTAATAATTATTATTCTCATGTTAGGAAAAAATTCACTCATCTCAAAATGCACAACTTTCAAATGAATATTGATGGAAAAATATGAGTGATATGATAGTGTAAGCGTAATAGGGCGGTGAACCTCCGGTCGTGAGGTAACGAGACCTAACGAGTACCTCCAGGGTGGCGTGGAAAACTTCGTACACTTGTATTGCTTTCGAATTTCATGTTCCTTCGAGGTATGAATATATGTTTTTTTCTAGGTCATATTTGTGTGTTGATACCAATGCTTTGCCTACGCATATTTAATAACAAATCCTCTCGACTTTTCGTACGAACTTAGATAATGATACTATTAAGTCAATGATTATTTGAATAGATAGGAGCTCATATCGAGAAATATAAACATACGTATATAATTATAGAAGTATAGGTTGTGGCAACTCGAAATAGGACATGCCGAGGAGTCTGGACGATCATACTCAATTGAAAAAATAATAAAACTTTGTGAAATAATTTGCAGCGTTTCTTAGTTGTCTCGCCTAATTTTTAGGAAACAGCGTTTTACATAATACAGCGCCAAGTCGGTGCATCAAAGGATAACGTCTTATGTATGGTCCACTGAAGATAATAGAAAGGCATCTACTAAGAAACGCATCTAGTAAGCGATTTTCTTGTAATAGGTATTTATTTTATTTTTCTTCGAACAGCTAACTGAGAAACGTAACGTAAAAAAAACCACCACTTTCTCATAAGGCAAACAAGTAGAAAATACGGAGCACGGACTAGATTGATGAAGAGCGTTCTTGGGCTGCCGAGGCATATCAGGCGATCCAGTGGCGCTAATTGATTTCATAGCATTCCCAGAGCAGTCTAATTACCCCTCGGGCGAAAAAGCGTTGATTCCTCCTCGTCATAAGAAAAAAGGGGCATTCCTTCAGGAATAACCCAGCCCCCGTTTTAGGGTAAGTCAGCCCTCTCTCCTGCTCCAGTTCCCAAAGAAGTTTTCTATAGGGAATGTTAAGTGCAAAGCGGAGAAAAACTGAAAAGTTGTTTCTTTTTTTTTGGTATTTTTTCTAGTCTAAATATGGAGCTTTCAGAACCAGATCAAGGGGAGACGTCGGGTTATTAAATAGGTGGAGTTAATTGATTGATTGATTGATAGCTGCAGAAAAATGGGAAACGATTGGAGATTTTTGGTGATACAATGAAAAAGTAAACGTGAATTCTCACACTTCATTCATCTTCTCATATTGCCCATATATATATATATATATATATATATATATATATATATATATATATATATATATATATATATATATATATATATATAGGGTGAACACACTTAAGGTGGCACAAACGATGTGCGTTAAGTATTAAAACAAAATTGTAAAAAACCGAACGCGTTATAGGAAAAACTTGCACCAAATCTCAGCTTTCCAACTGTGTAATCAATTTCTATTTTACTTTGTTAATTAGGGGAGAAAAATATGTTCGTATGTTGAAAAACGTTGTTTTTTAAATGAAATCGAGGGTTTTTGTGGAAAATGACACCCTAAGAAAATACTAGTTTGGGTTCGGTTTGTAAGTACGAGTATTTTTTCAAGCTGAATCAAATGATAACACGCGCAGATCTCTCCATCTCCGTTATAACCGAATTTTACACTATAACTAACAAGTTTTACCCTTAAAAACTCAGAAAATTGAGCATAACAAATGAAATAAAAACTGGTTTGTTTAAGGGTAAAACTCGGTTGTAACGGTGTTACCATTTGATTCAGCGTAAAAAAAAAATACGTAGGAACCGACCCCAAACTTGTATTTTCTTAGAGGGTCATTGTTCACAAAAACCCTCGATTTTATAGAAAAGCCACGATTTTAAACCTAAAAACATACTTTTCTCCCCAAATTAACAAAGTAAAATAAAAATCTATTATACTTTTGGAAAGCTGAGATTTGCGGTAAGTTTTTCCTGGAACGCTTACGATTTTTTACAATTTTTTAAAAATACTTAACACACCTTAAAAAAACAGAAATTTTCAAAAAGTGAGAAATTCTCGTGTTCAGTTAATTTTTTTTTTTTTTTTGCTTACGTGACCTGTAGTAAAAAGACTTAAAATACCTTAGGAAGATAGGAAATTTACTGTTCTTTCCAACGATGTATCTTTTTTTAAGATTACATGTAAATTAGGGGAGATAGCCATTTTATTGATGTAAGATCGAAAACACGAAAAAAATCTTACATCGTGAATAACTCGGAAACAAAGCCTCTATAAAAAAGTTTAGAGGGCACTTTTTGTCGGAAATGAACTCTAGAATTTACTTTACTCATTTGTGCCACCATAAGTGTGTTAACCCTGCATATATATACATTTAACTTATTCAATTAATGATGGTGAAGGAAGAACTTTGGAACGGGGCCCCATTGGGTATAATATTGTATAATAGTATGGTAGGGTATAATAACTGTAGTTTGAGGAGCCACACTAGTCATAGTCATGAACGCCAACGATCGTGAATGAGGTCAGAATGAATAAAACGCCTCTATCTCCGAGCTTTCGAAAAATATATTTTCTTCATCAAGGGCTAGAACTAATGAAGAAGAGTCTCAGCATGACATTACAACAACATAATAAAACTAGTCAACAACCAACAAACATAATCTATCCAAGAGCAGGTAATCTTAACTGGAGCCTCAACTGAGGCTCAATCCCATTATATCAGGTAAATACAAACACTTAAGCCGGGTATCTAGAACGGGTGGCAGGGGTTACCCCAGCGAAAGTTGGTGATAAGGCGTAACTAGAACGGAGGGGTTATCTCTCTAACCCTGGGTACCCCTGCCCCAGTTTGAGAGAGACTACACCATGGGCTGTATGGCGGGAGGGGGGTGGGAGCCTGATTTAATGCCGTTCTTTTTGACTTCCCCGCTTCCCCTACCCCTCTAAATGGCCGTCGAAAATTCCAGAAAAATACCGGTTTTGTTGATTTTTCTTCGAAGAAGACGACGGCGCAATCGGATTGGGAAAAGAGTATAGAGAAATGCGTCACAAAAATGAAAGAGTACAGACCCGTTTTCCCGGAAATTACGACGAAAAACTTACGTTTTTTTTTTTTCTCATTAAAACATACCCCATTAAGAGACGTTTTTCGGGACAATGTTTGCGGGCAAAATACAGTTTTGATTCCGCCGAATCTGATCCGAAATCGGATATTGAAGAATGTGACGGGATGTTGGACAAAATGCGAGGGAAGGGAGGCGAAGCGATTGAAATGAAAAGTTAATTGAGCCCACCCTGTCAGGAATCTGCGGGCAGGCCCTTTTCACTTGAAGGGGAACCTCTTGAAGGAAGGAACCTTTCCGTTTGAAAGACATTTCAACAGAATAATCGACGGGGTTTTTCCTACACATATACAGCCATACCGAGCGAGCGAAGTGAGCAACATCCCCTACACACGTTAAACCAACCCTTAGGGACCTACCGTTTGCAAGCGAAGCGAGCAACATCCCCTACATGTTTCCATTGTAATACACCTGATACCTGAATGGGGGGGGGGGGGGTAAAAGACCATCGCAAATATACAGTCACACCTTGCGAGCGAAGCGAGCCGGAGCGGCTAGTGAACTATAAAAGAGTGTTACAAAAAAACCAATTTATTTTTGCATCAACACCGTGTTTTTCCCCTTCAGCCTAACAAATTCTGAAAATTGTTAAATCTCACAAAACTGCCTCAAGTAATAAACAGTTTGGTCAACATTGCAATTTCAATTTGGTAGATAAATTTTTGCTGGAATTTGATTTAAAAAAAAAAAAACCAGGTTTGCTAAAGACCACACGGGAGAAGTGTAAACTTTTTTGACGATTTTCTGCTAAACATAATAAATATAAAATATATTATGGAAATGATTTTGGTTGCCGAAAAAACTTTCCACTCTGTTGGGATGTTGGGAAAGTAAAATTGGACATTACTTTCCACTATGTTGGGATGTTGGGAAAGTAAAATTGGACATTACTTTCCACTCTGTTGGGATGTTGGGTAAGTAAAATTGGACATTACTTTCCACTCAGTTGGGATGTTGGGAAAGTAAAATTGGACATTACTTTCCAGTCCACGTTCCCTCTTCACCACGGGCTCCCACGAATCACGAACCGCGAATTCACCTATGAGAGGGTGAAGAGGAGGGGAGGGGGCCGCAAACGGCCCTGCCTCCCATCAACCCGCCACTGCCCCGTCCCTGGTCCTTTTGCACTTCTAAATCCTGAGAGCTCTATACTTAAGTAGGTAATTTTCTATTATAGTGCGCATCTACAATTACTATAAGCAAGATTAACTTCTCAACCAAGTGACAACAAAACAAGCGGCATTGTTTACTATATCCATTTATAACATAAATAAATATAAAACTACGACATGAATAGAAAAACAAGTACGAAAGAAATGCGTGATAAATCAAGAGCTTTCCAACGAGTAGAGAACGATTTTTGTCCGGTGAAAAATAAAGAAGTTTCATTTCCCCAGCAACGGCTTGGTTGTCAAAACAGCGTGACGAAAAAAAAGGTGACGGTAAAATCGTATACACACCCCGCTAAATTTTTCGACGCGGTGCGCCTATAGAAGTTTACACTTCAAAAAAACCGAGATCTCAGTTGTGGCAAGAGGAGTGAAAGAATTAGTGTTATGCTCGCAATTTGTGCTGAACTGTTTTCCCCTTTTTGTCTATCTGTTCGTTTCCTTCTTGTAAATTTCATATTTGTGTTAAATTTTTTCTAGAGATTTTGAAAAATTGTAAATATTTGGAAATTTAATAAAAATTTGTTTTTACTTTTGTTTTTGGCTATTATGTTGCTTTTCTAGTATAGCAGTTCTGCAATGGTCTCTGACGTATATATGGAGTGTGAAGAGAAAGTTTAATTAGCAATTCATACGTGGTGATTAATTTATTTTGTATTATCAAAACAGTTCTTATCATTTCGTGAGGCGATTTGTTTCTTTTGTTTCCCTTTTCTACTTCGATTCCTCCTCATGTGGTATTTCTTCTTGTCGTATCTCTTATTGTATTTTCTTCTACCTACTTTTTTTTTCTCTACGTAGGTACCTCTGAATGGGTGACGAAAAATAGGGTCTTGAGCCTATGACTCACCACCCCACGCTACAAGCTTGCTTTAAGTTGGGGGGGTTACTTCTTTATATTGAATAATGTTTTTCTCATGTAATGTTCTATAAAATATCAAAATAAATGTTTAAAAAACTCATTTTTAGCTTGAAGGATACCTGCGACATAACGTCCCACTAGGGAAGGTGCGTGGGTGAAAAACCATAAAGCCAATCATTTTCCGCTCTTTCATTGAAAACCGACATTTAGCTTCCAGAGCATATTTCGCCCGGACGCCTTCATAAAAAGCCGGTCTGTCCGGGCCAAAATCGGATACTTGGCAACCCTGAGAATGTACCATTCTAATCGGCCGACTGAGCTCTGAACCTAATCACCGAACCGTTCATATTCAACTTCAGGAGCTGCATTTTGGAACGGGACCTCTCGGGGTGCAGTAGAGTGTAATTACAACACGGTGAACCGCTATGATCAGCGGAATGAGCTCTGTAGCTAATAAATAATTCCGTCCATATTCAACTTATATGAAGCCAAATACCTGGGCATGACGCTAGGCGCCAAGCTCAGGTAGAAGGAATATGTCAAAAAGAAGAGGACAGCGCTCGCATTGAAACTTAGAAGGATGTATTGGCTAATCGGCCGACGATCCACTATGACCTTTGGTAACAAGCTGCTTCTTTACAATCAAGTACTCAAGCCAGTTTGGATGTACGGAGCGCAGTTGTGGGGCTGCTCAGCTCCAACCAATAGACAGATCATTCAACGTTTCCAGAATTCTGTACTACGATGTATCACTGATGCACCGCGGTACTTCCGAAATGAGGCACTTCACCGTGAACTTCAAGTTGACAGTGTGGATGAGGTGATCAAAAAGCGAGCAACGGCTCATCTTGCCAGACTAAAAGATCATGTGAATGAGGAAGCTGTAAAGCTCCTGGATGTGCAAGATCTAACTCGACGCCTTAAGCGTTCGAAACCGCATGAGCTTGTGTAGGAAGTGAATGTGATATGTTCGAGAGACAAGGGACAAAGTTATGCATCTTAGGTCCTGAATAGTGTATTGTAGTAATATAAATCAGATGTATTGTTAATGAAACTACTCGGTGCAATAAAAGCTTTAAAAAAAATATATATATATTTTAAACTTATCGTGCTGAAATGGTGAGTCCTGTAGCTAATTTGATTCCTATTCAACTCAAGAACTCTCTCAGGTTTGGTATAATATACTTTCAAACGGTTAACCGTTGTATTCAACTGAGTGAGTTTCGTATCTAATAGGCCTATTGTGATACATCCAAAATGTGCTTCAGCGAAGCGTAGCAGGATACAGCTAGTTATACAGTGAAATTGTGGTATTTTCCAGAACGCTCTGCTACGAATTTGGATCATTGATTCAACGAGTTGTATGGTTAAATATAATAAGGGAAGTTCTTTGATTCAATATTGGATATTGGATCATATAGCCGGAACAAAATGGCAGCCGAACCCAAATAATACATCTTACTCTAAAATTTGCTAGTTCTTAACAAGTATTTAAATATTCAATGGTTACAATATTGCAAATTGTTCGGGAAATTCAATTTTTCTGAAATCTAGTACGTGACGTTCGTTAACTGATATATAGAACCTATTGATGGCTATTAGATCCACAACTCTTAAAATGTACGAACTTACACATCGCGAGAACCTGAGTCTATAACAGGATTAATAATAATAATATTTTGGGTGCTGTACTTTGTTAATTGGCTCATGCAATTCCTACTGTTCAATACTAATTGAAATGTATTGAACTGTATAGGAAAAACGAAGGAGACACGGAGGACGTGCGCCGACTTCACTCTGGACACCCGTACACCTTACGGTCAATTATTTCCTAATGCAAATCGTTCTCATGGTGACCTCGAACGTCTCAGCAATAATTACAGGACTCCTTCCTTACGTCAGTAGGGGACAGAATCCCGTTTGAGCTCTCGCTATCTCTCTCTCCCCCACCCTTAAATCTGGTCTAAATATAGCTTTTGAATTCGTGTGTAAAACCCCGACGTAGTGTGCGAGAGGGATACGTCATGGGATCCACTGCCTTCAACTTGAAATTTTCAAAATTTCATTGAGGAAAATCTATCAACAGACAGCATTGTATTTATACTAGAGGCCTGTTAGGGCTTGGAAAGCCCTAATCTAGTCCGTTTAACAGTAGTACCTAACAGGAACTCAGAACAACATAACAATAACAGTAACAATAAAAGTCACAACAACAAGTCCTACCTATTTGCGGCGTTATGTGACCTGGTGCAAAGATAAGGCAGTGTTTTAAATGTTCAAAAAAGAGGAAAAACCGATCAAAATGTAAGTTATGTAATAACTCGGCGCTCCGCGCCTCGCCAGGGGGCAAGCCCCCTGGACCCCCGGTTACCTCTATTTACATACTTCGGACGAAATTATTGAAACACAGAATGTGTTTGCGTTGTCGCGCAACCAAGTGACAACCAAACAAGCGTCATTGTTTACTATTCATTTATAACATCAATTTATATAGTAATAGTATGAAACTACGAAAAAAAATACGAAATAAATTCGTGATAAATCAAGAGCGATTTATCAAGTAAATGTCCTAAAGAGGCTACATACGAAATTACAGCTTCCTAGAGTGTAAAGTATAGAAATTAGCTTTAAAAGCCACTCATCTGATCCGGACCCTGGACATCGTCAAGTAAATGTCCTAAAGAGGCTACATACGAAATTACAGCTTCCTAGAATGTAAAGCATAGAAATTAGCTTTAAGAGCCACACATCTGATCCGGACCCTGAGCATCGTCAAGTAAATGTCCTAAAGAGGCTACAAACGAAATTACAGCTTCCTAGAGTGTAAAGTATAAAAATTACCTATTCAAATTATTTAACCTCCGCTTCACAAATCAAACCGTTTTCGTAATACTCAGATCACCTGTTATGAATCAAATCATCGAAACACAAGCTCAATGAAATCATCAGAAATTAACAAGCGGTTGCAATCATGTTCACAATATCAATTATTGAGAATGATCACCTGTGTGTAAACAATTATTTATATAACCATGCTCATAACTCAGTTTGTTGGACACGCACTTCGCAGTAGTTAACATAATATTGTTGGATAAATCGAGAGCTTTCGAACGAATGGTCAACGAATTTTGTGGGATGAAAAACGACGAAGTACCATATCCCTAGCAACGACTCGGTTGTACGTGAAAATCATCCGTCACACATTTCGTTACCATCCCGCGTTCCATTTTCGGCTAGTTAGTCCATGGCTAAAACACATTCTGTGTTAAAATAAATATTTTAGCAGTTGAAATGCAACCGCTCTGCTTCTACTTTAACGTTACAATTGACCACGTACTTCATTTCCATTCGGCCAAGGAGGTGCTATTCGATGATCGATTCATTCGCCTAATATCTACGAAATAACCACTCCAGCGAATTACTTGCAACGCATTTCTTACTTACCGTGAATTGATGGCAACTGTTGTTACCTCCACAGCCTAATAAACAACTCTTTGATAAGGACCGCTTAGTACACGAACAAGGCGAGTAAAGAGACGAACGGCGACACTTTTGCAACAAACTTGGGGCCGTGCTGATTCGAATGATCAGCCCACTAAAATCGGACCACGAAGTTCTTCACAATTTCGAAGACCGTTCGGAATTATATATAAAGATATCTTGAGCTTATGACAAAGAAAGAGGTTAGTATGAAGTACTTCACCTGTATTATTCCTCTGTTAAGTCAGAGGTTTTCATAAATTATTAGAAGACGTTAAACTTTCGACGGTACCTAACCAAAGAAATTCAGTCAGACCTCGACAATGACTAGAACGACTACTTATACCAACCACTATAATCGCAACACGACGGATTGAAAAAAGTTTGATAGGGAGCCCTAGAGGCGATTATAAAGATTGGCTCCTTCCTGATCAGCTAAATGAGCTGAATTCTTTTCTATTCACCCTAGAAATTTTAAATTTGACAGGTGGCCTCTCTGGGACAACAAGAGTCGAATCGAGTGACGGACTCATCCTAATCAGCTGAGTAAGCTCAGTTCTCTCCATTTCACCTTGAGGTGTTGAAATTGGGTAGAGAGCTCCTACCAGCCCCTCCAGGCCATTAAAAGACGAATGAAATGACGGGTTCCATCCTGATAAGCTGAGTGAGCTAAATCCTCTCCTGTCTATCACAGGAGTTTTAAATTTTATAGGCAACTCTCAGGGACATCAAGAGACGAATAAAATTATGGGGGTTTCCCTGGTCAGCTGAGAGAGCTAAATTCTCTTCTATCCACCATGGAAAATTTAAATTTGACTGGGTGCCTGTTTCTGAAGAACTAGTGTCAAACGAAATGACGGAATCCATTTTGATAGGTTGATTAAGCTCAATTCCCTCCTTTCCACCCTTGGCTGTTGAAATTCGGTAGGAAGTCTCTCCTGGACAAGATAAGAGAGAGAGAGAGAAAAAAAAATTGTAGTGATGTAGCATGATCATATGAGCGAATTTTCGTAAATTGTCGTATTGTATAATATTAAATTGTTTTGAAATTTGAGCTTTTTGAGTGCAAGGAAATTGTTAACTATTAATTGTATGGCAAAAAATGTATTATAAATAATAATCTCCTAATTAAGTAGAGGTTTGAATTTTTAGCTTTTTTGCAGTTTTAACGATTTTTTAGCAAATTTTAATAAATTTTGAACCTACCTACGTATTTCAGCATAATTTTGTTCATGAATTTTTGGATGTTCTACTTTTAAACTTTATTAGAAATCTAACCATTTTTAGCAGTTTTGCTATTTTTATTGATTTTTTCTGCACGTTTTTTGAAAATTTCAAAAGGACAGCAGCCACTTCCAAGCGAGATGCCAGAATCTTTTGAAACTGGCGGCAGACTACCAATGATATAGAAATCGGGCGGTCGCTCCCAGGCCCTCTTCCTCCTTTCTCTAGGACGAAGATGGTCTGGGCACGCGTCAACACTTTCGGGGGGTCTTCCCAATAGAAGTAACAGGTTGCGGATGAGCAGCTTGGCATTCTTTGGGGCTTTATTCCAGCGCCGGGCAGAAATACCATCCGATCCAGCAGATGTGGAATTTTTGTTACGACACTTATGCGCCTCGTCATGAAGCACCGAGGTAAACATAATGCTGCGTAAGGAATCCCTCACTGGGAGCACTGAAGAGTGGCTCCCAAAATTCCTCAAATTCCTGGAGAGGGGGCAAAACTTGTTCATCCCCGCTCCCTCCAGTACCTCCTTAGCTACACGAGCCGGGTGCTTCCTTCACAACCTCTGGACCCACTGGTATCCCCGCCTTGTTGCTTGCTAAGGTGCTGTGCGACATCCACGGGGCACCAAAGCAGGAGGGTTTCCTCCCTGGTGCCTCGCCGCGGACGCTTCCTCAACCCGTGGGAAGATCCTCTGCACGTAAGCCCCGACCTCTTCTTCCAAGCCATCAGGCCCCTCAACAGCCCGCTCCGCCAGTTCCTGCAGGTAGCTGCTCTCATAACCTTCAATAGATCCTCAAGAAGACTGGAAGTCCCGGGGGTGGATTGCTGAATGGCGGGCTGCTGTTCCACACCTGTCGGAGATGCAGGAGATGCCCCACTGCTATTTGCCAGGAGGCCACACTTGGAACTGAAGGCTCTCTCACTGGTGGGCATCAACTGGAGCAGTGGAGGAGGATGAAGGATAGGATGATAATGATGTAGATGAGGGGGAGGATGATCGACGCCCCCACCAGGGGCACCCCTGAGTGCCTCCCCTAGGACCCCGTCTGCCAATGGGCTGGCAGGGATTATGAGGTTTCCTGTGTATTCAAGTCCATAACAGGGGAGACATAAGTAGAGAGGACAGAAGACCCGTTGACAAGAGCCTCCTCCCTAATCACCAGCGGGTCATCCTGCCACCCTTTGATCACCCAGAGGGTGCCTGGGTTGCACAACGGGGACGTACGACCTTGACTTGGGTAGGGATATGAAGGAGCTCCGCTGGTTTTTTCACGGATTCGGTCTGAGAATGGTCTGAAACGGATTTGTTTCTTTCCTTGTCTCTTCGGATTCTGTTCTCATGCTTGGGTTGTCCCCTAGATCAATTCCAATAGGTCGTCCCTCAATGACAAAGACTAGCTTCAGAGGGACGCTCAAGAAATTGAGTCTTGCCCGACCACTCAAAATAGCCCGTGTCATACCCTTATTCAAAGGTGGTGACGCATCCATCCTTGATAATTTTCGCCCAATATCTCTCTTAAGTACTATATCCAAGCTCCTTTATATGCATCTTAAGGCTGAAACCTCCTGTCAGACTGACGATTTAAGTTTCTGAAGAGAGTGGGAGTTTCGGAGGCGATGTACATGCTAACCAAATATATTAACTCGTTATTAGACCGAGGAAAAAAATGTATTCGGCTGACACTGGATACGGCTAAAGCTTTGGGCTCCATCGAAAGGGATCTGCTTCTAAAACTATTACCATCATTTGGTGTTAGGGGATTAGAGTTGAAAAGGGTTGTTAGATACTTTAGTGGGAGGAAGCAAATAGTCACCATAAACGGCGTTAACAGCAATGAAACATCAATACGGCGTGATTCAAGGGGGAGCTTTGGCTTCCATGTTCTTTTAAGAGTACTTTGAATTTGCCAAATGTGACATAAATGTAGCATAATAAGTGGCCCTGCAACAACACTTTAAGTTTGAAAGTGAATAAAACTAAATACCTAGTATTTTCCAAATCCTCTTCCGAAGATACTATTAGCATCCCCATTAAATTGCAGATGTGCGGCTCAGATGGCACGTGTGCTCCGTGCACCTGCCCTGTCCTGGATCAGTTCCAGTCCAGTAGGCACTTGGGGATATTTATTGACGAGGACCTCAAGAGCTATCATCAAGTGTTACCTCCAACTCAGAGACTTCGTAAATTTACCTACATATTCTACAAGCTCCAGTACAAAGCATCATTGGCTTTTGGATTATCGCTCGCGGAGTTGCTGTTTCAACTGCCCCAAACCTCCTGAGCATCATGCAAAAATCCATTTTAAAGATAATTGCAAAATAAAAAAACCCGGAGATTTCCGATAATTGACCATTACAACGATGTCCGTGTATTATCATTTAATAATGATTAACAGGACGTTTCCATTTGTTTTCGTCACGTCACGAGCGTCACGTCACGGTGGGGTTTTCTATTGATTTTCACGTACAACCAATGCGTTACTAGGGAAGTGTAACTCCCTTAGTTTTCATAGAAGGAAAATCGTTAGCCACTTTTTGGAATGCTCTCATTTTATCACAGCATCTCATAATCCCTAAGCCTCTGTAGTGTCAAGGAAAGCTGATTTATTACGCTCAGTTATAAACTAATATTGCTAAGTAATGCTAATAATGCTAACGCCACGCCATTAATAGAGAGTTTTTGTTCTTCCCGTAATTTTCTACCCGTGTATGCAAAAAGACTGAAATATCAACTGCGCATGCGTGAATCTTCACGTCAACGTGTAGAACTACGCGTGTACGGGAAAAAGGCCTGTCTACGTGTTGCTTTCGCTGGAATCTCGGCCTACGGGTAGTCATCATAGCCTGACGCAAAGGTAACAACAATTGCCGGTATCCACAGTGTGACCAAGGTAACCGCAGTTACGCAGTTACCAGCAAAGGTAACCACAGTGTGGTTGCCAACAACACGTTGGTTGGTCAACAAGTCGAGAGGTTATAGTGAAGTGCTTCGCTACAAAATTCAGCCATTTAAGGTACCTAAGCAATAAATGTATTTATAATTTTTGTATTTATGAATAATTATAAAACAGTTAATTATTTGAATAAGAATGGGTTGTACGAAAAGAATACGAAACAGCATCTGAAACACTTAGAGACGTTAACGTGACGTTAGCGTTTGGTTTTTCACGTATACGTGTAGAAATACGCGTAAAAATCACGTGAAGAGCTAGCATCTCCAGCTGCTTGCTCTAGACGCTGCTCTACGCGTTAACGGGAGAAAATCTTACGGGAAGAACAAAAACTCTCTATTAAATGATCTGACTGTAGAACCGTAGGTCTACCGTCCGTTTTTTTTTTTTTTTTTTTTTTTTCTACAAACTAAATGTTAAAACGGTCCTCTCTTTCTTTAGCGAACATCCGGCATTTTTCGATATCCCTTTAGTCCTGGAGCCAGGGCCAAAAATAGGTAAAAATTTGAGGAGAAGGTTTGAGATTCGATTTTGAAAATGTAGTCCGTTCTGAGTGAGAAAATCTGTGTCTGTTATCTCAAAATAGGTGGTATACAAAATGGCGGCATCATTAACATGGCTTCATTTGCCCATTTTAAAGTTTTTCTCTAATAATTCCTAAACTGTACATCCTACAGAAACTTTTATACGTAGCAAAGTAGTAAAGCATTAAAAAATTGCCAGACATGCAGCATAATCGTATGAGCGAATTTTTGTAAATTATTTATCATATTATGTTAAACTGTTTTGAAAATAGAGGATTTTGAGTGAAAGTAAATTACTAACCAATTTTATGGCAATCAACACGTTCAAAATAATAATCTGCTATTAAAAAAGAGATTTGGATTTTAATTCTTGAAGTTTTTATCAGTTTTTAAGAAATTTAAGTACATTTTTCAGCATATTTTTGTACATAAATTTTTTAATGTACTATTTTACAGTTCATAAACTTTATTAGAAATTTAACCATTTTTAGAAGTTTGTTATTTTTATTGATTTTTTCAGTACGTTTTTTGAAATTTGACCAATTTAAAGCGTTAAAAAAACGCTGGCCAACGAACTCGTCCTTTCGTTTGGAATGCTTGATTTTTAAGCGCAAGAAACGGAATCCTAAGGAGAGTTATCTTCTAGAAGGACAGGCATACACACACATACACACATTATAATTTTGGTCATTAATTTATGAATGTTCTAGTTCATAGTTGACAAAATTATATTGAGTAACATTCCACCAACAATATAAATTCAACAATTTTTAGCCGTTTTCCGATTTTAACCAATTTGATGTAAACTTTTTTTTTCTTTTTTTCCATTTCTCAAAAGTGAAAATAATGTTTCCGCTACCTACAAATATTTCTATCTCTTCCAGTCCCATTATCTAGCGATAATTATTGGAATTTAGAGCTTGATTGGCTAATCAATAGTTCGCGAGCAGCGCATGGTTTCTTTATTGTTTTGCGCTTAGAAAGGCGAAGTTCGAAAAAATTTGATGTTCTAGCCCTTAGGGAAAGCGAACCGTTCAACGCAGGGATGCAGGTGGTTTTAATCGATTCTTTGGGATTATATTTATCATTGACAAGCTAATTATCATTATTGTTACCTAGAAAGCTTTCGAAATCGCGAATTTTGAATGTGTTAGCCATTCAACGCTGCCCTTCAAGTTTGATGAAAATTGATGCCAAGCTTTTAGGATTATGTAGACCCCAAATGCGATTCTTAACCCAAGTTTCATAAAGTTTGGTCAAGAAATTTCGGAGAAAAGACGGCGGACGAACGGATTGTTTTTTTGACATTTTCATGTCTTTGCCCTGGCACATTGCACAAAAAACTGTCACGTAACGTAACGTAAATATTTTGACGATTTCCGCTTACAACCGAGTCGTTGCTAGGGAAATGGTACTTCGTCGTTTTTCATCCCAAAAAATTCGTTGACCATTCTTTCGAAAGCTCTCGATTTATCCAACCATATAATGTTTACTACTGCGAAGTGCGTGGCCAACAAGCTGAGTTATGAGCAAGGTTATTTGAATAATTGTGTACACTCAGGTGATCATTCTCAATAATTGATATTGTGAACATGATTGCCACCGCTTGTTAATTTCTGATGATTTCATTGAGCTGGTGTTTCGATGATTTGATTCATAGCAGGTGATCCAAATATTGCGAGAACGGTTTGATTTGTGAAGCGGTGGTTAAATCATTTTAGTAGGTAATTTCTATGTTTTACACTCTAGGAAGCTGTAATTTCGTATGTAGTCTCTTTAGCACATTTACGTGACGATGCCCAGGGTCCGGAACAGCTGAGTGGCTCTTAGAGCTTGCATACGAGTCTGCAGGGGGGTAGGTGATGTAGCCTGGCTCGAATTCAATGAAGTACCCACGGGTGTCGGAACAATGAGTCAACACGATCGCGAATTCAATTAAGTACCCACGGGTGGGCGGTTTCTCTTATGGCCCATTTAATTGATTTGTACGCCCCGCCGTGCGATGCACGGGTGAGATCTGCCTAGTAATAAATACAATAAGAAAACACACATGAAAATGTCCCAATGTGTTGCAGACTCGTATGCAAGTATTTCAAGCTGCTTTGTCTTTCTTATGATTTTCACGTACAACCAAGCCGTTGCTGGGGAAATAAAACTTCTTTAGTGTTTATGGGTTTAAACTTCTTCTTTTAGTTTATGTGCCATTGCAAAGACATAAAATTTCAAAAAATTTCTATGAATACAGATGAAAAATTGAAAGGTAGCCGGCGGGTGTATTTACTTGTATTACTTACTATCGAGCCCCAGATTTTTTCGATTTTTTGATTCTACGCACCTTGAAACGTAAACCAACAAATTTGCAGGGGGGTTGACATTTTTTTTCTTTTTCTTGGTCGATTACAAAGGTTTATTATATATTGAAAATAATAAACAAAATCGTTTTACCATTATCCAAAAAAAGAGGATCTTACACAATTGAAAAATAATGAAACTTTTATTTCATAAAACGTTAGAACGTAAGAACCGTTTCAGAGTGCCACAAAACGGATTTTCGTGTAGAAAATTTTGGGAAATTTTGGTGCCAATTTGCAATACCTTCTTTTTCTACGAGAATCCGCTAATTAAACAGGGAAGCAATAGAAAAATAAAATAAAATAAAATAACGTCTGCCAAATTGGGTGTGGCACATAGCTTCCTCCTTTACCTATCATGAATGTATAGATCACTGAAAAGTTTTAAATGATCCTGAAATATTCCATAGCGGAAAAGAGTAAATCAAGAAGTAGCGTGAAATGTCATAATTAAAATATTGAGAAACGAAAAAATGATACTTAATGTAATTTACGTTTGTGCCAGCGCAGAATGAACTGATGAATTGAAAACAATGAAATAGGTTCGGGACCATCTACAACCTAAACCCCGCATTCGCTGGCAATTTCATCAAAATTGGATAAAAACTGTGGAAATTAAGGTCATTACAAGTATTTTACATTGGCCGATGCGCAGTAGCTATTGATGATAAAATCGTGTTAAAATTGATACGAGGTAATCAAGTCATCTTGTTCCAACTATCATCCAAATTTAAGCGAAACCGAACAAGTAGAGTGTGACAAAATAGAGCATAATGGAATTTACGTTTACGCATGCGCAGAATGAAGTATTGATTTGGCAACAATGAAACTGACAGGGGACTGTCCACCCCGTAGCCCGCGCATTCCCTGAAAATTTCATCCAGATTGGATGAAAACTGAGGAAAATGGCCTTGGTACAAGGATTTGATATTGGCGCATGCGCAGTAGCTATTAATGATATAATCATGTTGAAATTGATATAAGATGATCAAATTGTCATCCTCTAACTATCAACCAAGTTTGAGCGAGATCGGACGTCTAGGGCGTGAGAAAATGATGCTTGGTAAAATTTACGTTTGCGCATGCGCAGAGTGAGGTGTTGAGTCAAGCGCCATTAAACTGACAGGGGACCGTCTACCACCTAGCACGTACATCTCCTGAAAATTTCATCCAAATCGGTTGAAAACTGTGGAAAATAAGCTTGTTTCAAGAAATTGCGGACACACGACAGTCAGACACACACAGACACGGAACCAATGTTGTTCAGAATGGTATAAAACGCAAAATGCGAGTGGAAATTTTGATTTCGGAGACTCAAAAATTTTGTTATCTACCGAAAGTGAAAACACTTCCACTACCTTAAGCAAAAAACGGACACGCTATCACGAAAGCAAAATGATTTAGAATGATCTGAAACGCACAAAACGCAAATGGACAGATGCGAAATAGATATCATAGTATTTATTGCTCAGCCTCTACTACTACTTGTACATTGGTAAGTTAAGGGGTAAGGGGAAAAGAAAAAGTTCCAGACATGCAGCATGATCGTATGATCGAATTTTCTTTATCACTTATCGTATTATAAAATGATAAATCGTATTGAAGTTTAAACAATTTGAGAACAAATAAATTATTAACAACCAATTTTAAGGCACACAAAAAAAAACGCATACTAAATAAAATTTGGCGATTCATAAAAGATTTTAGCGAATTTTTGAAGAAAATTAAGCTATTGCTCTCGCCTCAAAATTTGTAGAATGTGAATTTTTGAAAAAATTTTATGCAGAAATCCGTTTCAGGCTATTCTGAAGTTTAACGCATTTTTTATGTATGTATGTATGTATGTATGTATGTATATATGTATGTATGTATGTATGTGTCATTCCAGACGATAACTGTCCGTAGAATTGTGCTAGAAACTTCAAACAAATTTTAAAATGTTAAGGACACAAAACGAAAGTTCAAGTTCGTTGGCCAGCATGATCGGATTACATCTTCGGGTTGAAATTTTCAAAAATGTAGTCAACAATTTCAAAATAGCCTGTTTTTTGCGATTTGTTGTGCGAAATAATTTTTTCAGCATACTAACATGTGGTATATTCGGAATCAGCGTAAAATTTCCTATAAGAATATGTATCAAGTTTTCAAAAATTTCAAAGTTGAAAAATCAGTCAAAAATCGAAATAATGCCGTTCGCTAGTTGTAAAAATCGGTAATATTTGCATGAAACATTGTCCAAATTCAGATTAAACTACTCTTATGGAAGTATCCCTGTATAACCAATCCTAGAACCATGCTGTTTAAGGCTAGAACCATGCTGTAGATAGAATTTGAGTCCATGTTTGTCTATCAAAATCATAAACTAAAATTTCTCTACACAATCAATAGCGACTGAAATGTCGAAGATTTCTCCAAAAATTCGCTCATGGGGTCATGCTGCATGACTGGACTTTTTGTAATTTTAGATTGTTTCTTGTACTCACCTCAAGAGAATGAAGGGATCACTTTTCTTTGTAGGCGCCAATGACCTCAGATGAATCATGGACAAAGTTGACATTATATCTCATGATTAGGTGCCTAATGGAGATGGGATGCACCCCGTTCTTTTGTTTTTTCTCAAACGCTGATAAAGACCAGCGGTATTAATCTCCGACTTAACCTAAACCAGAATGAAATCTGAGCATTTTTTCTCAAAAGAAGTAACCCACTCCCCCCTAATTTGTTTCCATAACTTATGAGATATCGAAGTGAAACTTGGAGATCGTTTTTGGGGTGCCTGATACTAAATTTTAGGCAAATCAGGAAAAAATCCAAAAAATGTTTTGGACTACCCAAATGGGAGGGCGGTTATTGGATACCTAGGAAACAGATTTTCCATTTTTTGCCGAATGACGCCGCATGTCAAAGATTTTTTATTGCTGAACACGATTGTGACGCCAGAATCGCGACATCTTATTCCCTTTTCGAATTAGAGCTGATAACCATGAAGAAGCGCGATTTATTCTGTTTTGGCTCAAGTCGGAGCTTAATATCGCTGGGCATTCTCAGTGTTTGAGAAAAAACGAAAAGAACAAGGTGCATTCCATCCCCACTTGACGTCTACAAGGAAAAGTAATCATTAAATTCTTTTGAGGTGAGTAGTTTTTATAGATTTTTCAACGAATACCTGACAAAGGAAATTTAAGTATATTTCCCATCATAATTTTGTGCAATTTTTTATGTCCTAGCTAATCGTGTCCTAGAAATTTTTTTAATGAGATTCTAATTAAACTTATAAATTTAACAATTTTCGGCCATTATTAGCCATTTTTTGGTGATTTTTTTTTTTTAGAACTTTTTGAAATTTGACCAATTTAATATGCTCAAAACTTGCTGTCCAACGATCTCATCCTTTCTTACAGAATGATTGATCTTTTGGCGGTAGATTAATTGATCAAATCTTAATCTTAAATAAATAAATTAAAATCTAAAAAATAATATTAAATTTTAATCTTAAAAAAATGGTGCAAATCTTTAAACTAAGCTTTGTTTTAATCATTGGTCTGTAATTATTAAACCCCGTGTGTAATATAAGATCAGCCCAAAAAGGGTTCACATCTTTTCAGTTCCAAGACCCCGCAATTTTATGCTTCACAGTAAGTAAAAAAAAAAAAATAATAATAATAATAATAATAATAAAAATAGTCGACGGTTAAGAAAAGAGCATTTTTTGGTGATTTTTTAGAACTTTTTTGAAATTTGACCAATTTAATGTGGTCAAAAAGTGCTGGCCAACAAACTCATCCTTTCATTTGGAAAGCTTGATTTTTTGGCGCATAAGAATGGGATTTTTATCTCAATCTTAAGGAGAGTTATCGTCTGGAATGACATATATACAAAAACATTATTTTTAAAAATTTCCGAGCCATTGCATTAGCTAATTTTGACATTGAAAATGTCTTAGTCGACGGGTCAACCGGAAATTTTGTTACAGAAATTTGTTACGCAAAGAAAAAAAGTCACGCAACCTAAGTATACACAAGTTAGGTGTTGTTTTCTTTTGATTTTCACGTACAACCAAGCCGTTACTGGGAAAATGAAACTTCTTTAGTTTTCACCGGACAAAAATCGTTCTCCACTCGTTGGAAAGCTCTCGATTTATCTCGCATTACTTTCGTACTTGTTCTTCTTTCATGTCGTACTTTTATATTTATTTATGTTATAAATGGATATAGTAAACAATACCGCTTGTTTTGTTGTCACTTGGTTGAAAAGTTAATCTTGGTTAAAGTAATTGTTGACGCGCACCAAAACAGAAAATTACCTACCTGTGAATTCATATTCGTGGAAGAATTGGGCATCGTCGAGACTGGCTTACAGCAAACTCGGTAATTGTGTGTCAATAATTATTTTATGTTTTCTAATTTTTATTTTATTTAAAACAATAAAAAACATTACTGAGAACATTACTGAGAACATTGAAATTACTGAGAAATTTTCAATGCTCATAGCTCTTCTCTCATAAGAGAGAAAGTACTAGTTTTTTACTAAAATTCGCTAAAAATACCCACGTAAATTTACACGTCCCTTTCCGTCAATCAAATACTCCGGATTATAAACACATCGTTTCACATCTTGGTATACTTACCTACCTATAAGGTTTCAAGGTAAGGAGTTGAACAAATTCCATTATCTCACCTGTACCTGCCTATGATGTCTTACTTTGAATATGAATAATAAAGAAGGGTTTAATTTGTTGTGACAGCACTGCTAATGGCAAACGGTCGGTAGGAATCTGGGCGGATTAATTACTCTGCAACCAGTTTGGGAGCTGATCTTTTTCAAGGTAGTTCAGAGAGACAATCTGCGTAAACAGTCGGCGCTCGCTGTATTGAAATATCTCTATCTATCTCTATCTCTATCTCTATTATTAATAAGAATGAAACTCCGTCCGTTTGTTTGTTTGTCGTGTCTATGCACGGCCAAACGGCTGAGTGGGCCGGATCTACGAGTGGGGGGATCTTCTTGGGATTTTCCGATAGGGTGTATAAGCGAATTTAAAATTTTCTAATCCCAGCCGAACCATGGGCCGTAGGGCGGGAGGGGGGTCGAAGTAAGAATTAATGTGCGCTTTTTGGACTTCCCCGCATCCTCTACCCCTCTAAACGGCCGTCGACAATTCCGGAAAAATACCGGTTTCGTAGGTTTTTGAACGAGGAAGACGACGGCGCGATCGGATCGCGAAAAAAGTATCGGGAAATCTATACTATTAATAAGAATGAAACTCCGTCCGTTTGTTTGTTTGTCCGTTTGTCGTGTCTATGCACGGCCAAACGGCTGAGTGGGCCGGATCTACGAGTGGGGGGATCTTCTTGGGATTTTCCGATAGGGTGTATAAGCGAATTTAAAATTTTCTAATCCCAGCCGAACCATGGGCCGTAGGGCGGGAGGGGGGTCGAAGTAAGAATTAATGTGCGCTTTTTGGACTTCCCCGCATCCTCTACCCCTCTAAACGGCCGTCGACAATTCCGGAAAAATACCGGTTTCGTAGGTTTTTGAACGAGGAAGACGACGGCGCGATCGGATCGCGAAAAAAGTATCGGGAAATGCGTCAAAAAAATGCGAGAGTACGGACCCGTTTTCTCGAAAAGTCCGCCGAAAAACTTGGTTTTTTCCCATTAAAATATACCCCATAAAGGTACGTTTTTCGGAACGGTTTTCGCGGGCGAAATACAGCTTTGGGTCCGCCGAATCTGAATCCGAAATCGGATATCGAAAAAAGTGACGAGAACTCGGTCAAATTGCGAGCAGAAGCGAGCAAAGCGATTAAAATGATTCTGCCGTGGACGAGAGAAGGCTCAAGAATTGACGTGAAGGGTTCGATGTCACAACATTGCGAGGCGAGCAGGTATGCCTACATAGGTACCTACCTTGCGAGCGAAGCGAGAGCCATTTCAAATAATAAATACGGACTTTGTCCTACACATATACAGGTATACCTTGCGAGCGAAGCGAGCAACATCCCCGAATAAACTTTTCGTGGTTCCACGTAGTTTTATAAGATTTAATTTGTTTGTAATAATTCCCAACTGAAAAAAACGTCTGCCAAGTTGGGTGGGCAGTATAACTTCCTCAAGCGAGCGAAGCGAGCAGCATCCCCTACAGAAGTTAAGCCTACCCTTAGAGATCTACCGTTTGCGAGCGAAGCGAGCAGCATCCCCTACAGAAGTTAAACCTACCCTTAGAGATCTACCGTTTGCGAGCGAACCGAGCAACATCCCCTAAATGCCATACTTTGCGAGCGAAGCGAGCAACATTTTCTACATGCCAGACTTTGCGAGCGAAGCGAGCAACATATCCTACATGCCAGACTTTGCGAGCGAAGCGAGCAATATTCCCTACATGCCACACGTTGCGAGCGAAGCGAGCAACTTAATGGGGGGTCCGGGGGCTTGCCCCCCGGCTGGACGTGGAGGCGAGCGTAGCGAGCCGGAGCGGCTAGTAAGTGATAAGTAGACCGCGTTCCGTTCATGAGGCTGTAAGTCCCTCCGGATGGTCCAGAAATTTAATTATTGTCGATGTTTACTTTTTATATTATCACAACTTTAATAGATAGGTACTAGCTGGGTTAGTCAATTCTAATGGCAACACAATGTTTTTTTTACGGATTATACATAAAGCAAGCTACCTTGTTCAAGAAGAAACTAAATCTTTATCAAGAAGGCAAATGAAGCAAAAATTCAATTTCACGAACAGCAAGAATTTCCATCAGCGAGGATTGTAATACGAGTAAGTAGGTATTCCAGGTCTTTTATAAAAGAAATAAATTAAGTATAGTAATCTTGTGTCCTTCACTAATCACGACAATATGACAATCAAATCGTTTATATCTCGCCCAAAACCAAACATATGAGGTCTGGTATTCGTTAAATAAGAACTTACGCAGCTCAATTGTTGTCGATCATCAAGAAAACACCTACCAAATTCAAAAGCCACTGAATGAACCTAAGCCATCGAAAAACACCACCAGTGGATGGTTTGTTATTCGAGAGACCATTGAAAGAGCAATCAGTATATAGTTGACTAAATGTTGATTCCGATGTACAATAATTTATGGCGATGATATTTGAGTTGATGTTGAAATGTTTTTTTGACATTGAAAATGTCTTAGTCAACGGGTCAACCGAAAATTTTGTTACGCAAAGAAAAAAACGTCATGCAACCTATAAACAAGTTAGGTGTTGTTATGATTGTGTATACTAGCAATGAAACTATTGAGCAACCTATAAACAAGTTAGGTGTTCAATATTGAACATTAAGTTCAAAATTCAATATTGAACATTAAAAACACTTTTAAAAATTTGAGAGTTAAAGTTGATTATTTTCAACAGTCAAGCGTCGTAATCGACCAAGAAAAAAATTTTAACCCCCTCAAAATTTGTTGCTTTACGATTCAAAATGCGTAGAATCCAAAAACTCTGCAAATTATTACACAAAGGTTTATTATTTCTGCATTAGCTTGATTGCTCTTTACGAAGAACAATGGTCCTTAGGAAATCACCTTTCAAACTGATTATTTTGTGCATTATCGAAATATCTGGACGATGTCACCTACCGCAAGAAAGTAGACGAATAACTAAAAATTAAATAAATACGAAATATATATATATATATATATATATATATATATATATATATATATATATTTGTATATATATATATATATATATATATATATATAAATATATATAAATATATAAATATATATTTATAATATAATTATAAATATATATATATATATATATATATTTATATATATATATATTTATATATATATATATATATATATATATATATATATATATATATTTATATATAAACCAAAACTTCTGCAAAGCAGTAAAAAATGATTTGATACCGAGGAGAGTTGATTCCCAGCTGCCCACATGACAGAATAAAGCTCTACCACGGGTGCTGTGAAAGATTTGCTTCCAGTGTAATTATCACATGTATAATTACATGGACTTCTTTGTTCATGGAACTCTATTTCTGAAAAATCGAGTTGACAACAACTATCTTTACGAGTAAACGGACTAGGGATCGACAGATGAGTATATTTAAATTCATTATTTTACATACACTGTACCTGCATATATGCTTAGTAATGGATAAAAATTTGATTAAAAAAAAAAAATCAAGTGTCAAATCTAACCGTTTTTGTTTGATACTAAATTTTTTTCTATACTAACTTCTTGTGTGTCAAATAATTATTTAGCACTTGTGAGCAACTATGCTACTGTTAACATCCCGTCATTTTGCAAGTCGTTGTGTTGCCGGAAAATGCTGATACGTAGGTATATACGTTTGATAGAGGAAGAACGTACGTCAGAAGCCCGAGAATAAGTAAATTAATTAGTAAATAAATATGTAAGACACCGCACATGGTCTTCAATTTCTGTTACCTGCAACGTTTTTATTATTATTATTTATTAATTTTTTATTATTATTTTATTAATTTTATTTATTTATTTTTTTTGTGTACAAAGATGGTGTTATTTGAGCGTTTTATCATCCCCCAATTCACAAATTTATATACGATTTTTTATTTTATTTATATGATTTATTTATTGTTATTTTTTCTAGCCCACTTTTATTGTATTGAGTTTTTGGGTAGACATATTTGTGGAGGCATCTCAATCAGGCTTGACCAGGGATTCGCGCGATAGAGCTATCAAATTTGAAGTAATAAACCGTTGTGCTAATTGGTAGTAGTTTTTCTTTAAAAAAAAATTTTAATCCGTGGTATTGAAATTTGAACATGAAGGTATTTGTGAAATGTTTCGTTCAAATGAATACAGAATAACTAGTTTCTGGTAGACAAACTGTTTCCAATTATTCTATTGTTATTTAATATGAATTGAAAGCATTATAGACAATTTTTGTCGTTAAAGTGCATTTTTTAGCGCGTTTCATGAAATCCGAGAGCATGTTTCTGATCAACCTTATGAGCTTTATTAGCATTCTATCTTCGTCGATTACAGAAATGGACTAGTTGGAAACGTTAGATTAATATGAGTAAGTATAAAATCCTATTGATACAGTATATCGCTGCAGTATAATTAGTAGCATAATATGGCATTTTTATGCTTACGCGGAAAAAAGGATAAGTCGGCACATAATTTGGAAGATTGAAATATATATAAGGCAACTTCTATTATGAATAAACCTAAAGAATAAAAATCAAATTACCGTAAAAAGAAGGGTTAAACTCGTTGAACCAAGGCGAATTTAATGTAATTTTTTAATTTACAATGCTAATAAAACACTGACTCACCATTTTACAGGCTCGGAAAGATTTTCAGCTGGAAGGCGGCAAGGTTCGTCTATCATAATTTCAGATCACACGCGAAGAAAACTTCAGAACGAAAAATTGAAATTCCACTCCGCCCAATCGCGCATTTATTCTCAAACTATTTTATGTGAACTTTGGAGTGTTATTCTTGAATAGCATCCGTGAAAGAACAATTTTCTATTAGTTTAAAACTTTTAAATTGTCAGAAATGTGTTTTATGATGGTAGGTATGTTCCTGCAAGTTATGTCTCAGCATGGACATCAGTGCAGCGTATGATCGATGGTCGGGGGTAAGAAACGAGGCCGCTGGTCGTCATGTACCTCAAGAACTTGATGGAACACGGCGCTTGTTCTCAACACTTTTTTCCCCCCTTAATGGTTTTTTTGTCCAAAAAGCTCGAACTGACTCGAGAGACCGCACTACGAGATGCCGGGCAGTAGACTGGAGGTTGGCAGAGCAAGTGGGCAGCCAGCGTACAGCGACTGGATCTTTTTTCCCCGATCCCTGAGTAGGAGAGGGAAGTGGAGAAGGGGCCGTATATTGTCCTCCGCTCAGGAAACTGAATGAATGATTCAAGTTTGGGGGGATCGGGAATCGGTCCGATTACAACCTTCCGCCGGGTAGGTGGGACGTTCAGGAGGCGACGATTTTCTTTTGATACCTACGTACGAGAAGACGAAATAGTACCCTGACTCACGGATGAACAGGAAACAAAAGAGATGATTTCGTATGCACAGTTCTTAAACCGATTTAACCAATCCTGCGAGACGCCAGTCTCGCATTGCCATGCCATAAAAAAACCATTGCTGCGGGATGCGCCGAGATTAGCAACAAAGTAAAACTTCGGCCCAGCATTGGCCCCCTCCAGACCTCACCCTGTTGGGCCAAACTGTTGTCTGTGCATACCATGAAAGGGACATGCCTTTCTGAGTCGCCTGATGCCAAAATTGTAACAGTAAGTAGATTCTACATGTAAGCAAAAAAAACTCGGCGCTTTGCGCCTCCCGGCACCCCCCGGTTTATTTCTTTTTCCATACTCTGTATGAAATCATAGGAACACAGAATGTGTTTTTGCGATGATTCTATTTCCTTACCAACGGCTTGGTTGCACGTGAATATAACAATATTTGGCAATAAACTATATAAATTGAGAGCTTTCCAACGAATGGTGAACGATTTCTGTGCGATTAAAATTGCGGAAGTTCCATTTCCCTACCAACGGCTCGGTTGTACGTGAAAATCATTAGAAAATTTACAAGCGGTTGCAATCATGTTGACAATATCAATTATTGAGAGTGATCATCTGTGTGTAAAAAATTGATTCAAATAACCATGCTCATAACTCAGGTTGATGGCCACGCACTTCGCAGTAGTTAACATAATATGGTTGGATAAATCAGGAGCTTTCCAACGAATGGTGAACGATTTCTGTGCGATTAAAATTGCGGAAGTTCCATTTCCCTACCAACGGCTTGGTTGTACGTGAAAATCATTATAAAAGGCGCATAACGGTTTTTTCTGTCGGTTTTTTGTGACGATTTTTTTTCGGTAGGTCATCGCAAAAACACATTCTGTGTTAAAAAAAAAACCGACTACTAAGTATCAACAATCCTCGAGGTACGAGTATAAACGCTTGCATACGAGTCTGCAACACATTGGGAGATTTTATGTCTTTAGTAGCAGACTCGTATGCAAGCTCTAAGAGCCACTCAGCTGATCCGGACCCTGGGCATCGTCAAGTAAATGTCCTAAAGAGGCTACATACGAAATTACAGCTTCCTAAAGTGTAAAGTATAGAAATTACCTATTAAAATTATTTAACCACCGCTTCACAAATCAAACCGTTCTCGCAATATTCAGATCACCTGCTATGAATCAAATCATCGAAACACCAGCTCAATGAAATCATCAGAAATTAACAAGCGGTTGCAATCATGTTCACAATATCAATTATTGAGAATGATCACCTGTGTGTAAACAATTATTCAAATAACCATGCTCATAACTCAAGTTTGTTGGCCACAAACTTCGCAGTAGTGAACATAATATGGTTAGATAAATCGAGATCTTTCGAATGAATGGTCAACGAATTTTGTGGGTTGAAAAATGATGAAGTACCATTTCCCTAGCAACGACTCGGTTGTAAGCGGAAATCATCAGAAAACCAACCATAACGCATTTTTTTACGGCTTTTTGTTAACGCTTTTTTCGTTTATGTGCCAAAGTAAAGACATAAAATGTCAAAAGCATGTTATTGGCCTTTTTTCTCGTCTCACCTCATTTTTTGCCCACCCACTTCTACCAGTTCTCCTCAGCCACTTTTGCTGAAATTTGAAAAATATGGAACATTTGACCTGACAAAGTGCCTTTTTTTAAGGTTACTATAAGGAAGGGGGTACATTTTAAATCTCCTTCCGTTCACCCTAGGAAGTTGAAATTTGATCGCGAGACTCTCTTGGGACATCAAGATACAAATACACTCAGAGGATCATTCCTGATCAGGTGAGTGGGCTAAATTCTCTCCTGTTCAATCTAGGAATGCAAAATTTGATAGGGAGCCACTCTAATACACAAGGAGTTGAACAAAATTGCGGGTTCAATCTTGATCAGCTGCTTGATTTAATTTTTTTTTCTTCACCTTAATGAATTGAAATTTCATAGGAAACCTCTTCGGCACATAAAGAGACGAAAAAACTAGGGGCTCTTTCCTGATGTGTTTTAGACGTGACCTGACTACCGAAATACTTAACGATTTTTTGTTACGCGATACGGGAACAAAATTAACGGGATTCCGATAAACAACTCGGTAACTATGCAAAAAGTTTGGTTATGACTGTAGATATCTGGTAGATAATGGGTTTGAAGGTAGAATGGTTAAGGTTATAGATAAGAAGGCACTACATTGTTGGGTAACCTTAAGTAATAGGTACTATGTATTCTCATCATTTCTCTCATCAGACTCTCAGGATCATTTAGGAGACTATTGAAATGATGGGCTTTATCCTGATCAGCTGAATTCGCTCCTGTTCACCTATTGATTTGAAATTGGATAGGGAGACTCTTTGGGACATTAGGAGGCGATTGAAATGATGTGCACTTTCCAGGTCACCCTAGAAAGTTTGATATTTGACAGGGATTAATTATTTACGTTCTCCAAACGACATATAGCTCTGCATTTTACGTTGGCAAAGCCGAAACATCCCTTAATTTGAGGGTAAACAACCACAGGGCAACTGTTGTTAGATGACGAGTTACCAGTGAGCCACCATGCCACGGCGCATAATGAAATATTTAAGGATTGTTTTGGCATCAAATTTCTAAAAAAAAAGCTCCCTGGCACGACATGATTACTCAGCCATTACTGAAAGAGTTGCCTCGCAAGTCACTTGTACTCCTGACACAAATATGTAATGCAAAGCTCCGGCTTGGATATTTTCCCACAGCCTGGAAGTTTGCAATCATCACAATGATCCATAAACCTGGAAAAGAACGAATTGACCCAGCATTATTTTCTAAAACTTTTGAACACCTGTTACTACCAATTATATTGAGCCCAATCAGCTCACTACTACCATCAACACAGTTTGGTTTTAGGAGCTCCCATTCTTGCGTTCAGCAGCTTCACAGAGTCGTTGACTGTATTCTTGATGCTTATAAAAATAAGGAAGTACATATGTCACGCAGTATTTCTGGGCACTGTGAAGGCGTTTGATTGCGTTTGGATACCAAGCTTATTAGTTAAAATCAAATCAGTGTGGTCACATTCCATGTAGAGACTGATGTATTCCTACCTTCATAATAGAAAATTTTCAGTCAGGGTCAACGACGCAGTGTCACTAGTGAAGAATATAAGACCTGGGGTACTACATGGAGGCGTCCTTTGGACCCATTCTTTACATATTCTATGTGCACAATCTCCCACATTCTTCCTTGCTCACTATTGCACAGTTTGCCGATGACCAGGCAATACTATCCTCAGATTCTGCTGAAGCTTCACTTGTGGAGCTGCAGAATTTCGTGGACCAAATATGGAATATGGCTGGAGAGCAAAATTAAATCCTCAAAAATCCACCTTAATGCAATTTACCCTCAAAAGAAATACAATATCACCTTTTCTTCAGCTGGACAACACACCAATACCGCCCAAACAGGTAGTCTAATACCTTGGTCTATAGCGTGACACGAAACTGGTATGGAATGATCACATCACCGACATACCCCTAAGACTAAGGCATCGCTTCCGGCAACTGTATTTCCAAGTCTCCTCTACCACTAAGCCTTAAACGTTTAATTTATCTAACAGTCCTGCGACCTGTATGGCTGTATGGCTGGCAAGTATGAGGTTCGGTGACCGACTCCCAAATAAAACGCATACAAACATTCCAGAACAGAGTACTTCGAGTAATTACGGATGCTCCATGGTATGTTCGAAACACTATTCTTCCTAGAGATTTGCGAATTCCAGAAGTTGCTGATGTCCTGAATGCTTCCTACTAGAAACTCCACACAACTATGATGACTCAAACAAATGATCTCATCCTTAATATCCCGAGCAACGTCCAAGACCGAATCGACGTTTAAAACGCAAAAGGCCTCCAGACCTGCTTTGAGTAGTTATGAAGAATGCAACTTATATTAATTTAATTGTTAATTTATTATTGAAAATATCTATACTATTTATCGTGTACTCTAATCAACAATTGTTATGTTATTGCTAGAAAAAATTACGTAAATTATAATTACTTTTCTAAGTGGGGGCTGTCATTGGACAATAGCCCACAACACGTTACATACTGGGATAACCCGTCTTTCACCAAACAATTTAGCAAAACTACAATGTAAAAATATTACATGCAATGTAAAGAAAAATCAAAGTTCTAAAAAAGATGAAACCAAATGCAAATAAAATAATGCTGCTTCATTCAGAAAGAGCGCATAGCAATGTGTTGGGAGCCTGAATATCGTTAACCTGGTAACTTCTAGCTCTCCTTGGCAGTATATCTCCGTACCGACGTCAAAATTCCCAAAATTCATTCTTCTTTGTAGTTTTGAAAAAGGCATATTGAAATATAAAAATTAGGTTTGTGTGTTGACTATGAATACATTCAAGTTCGGCGATCAAATATATAGCCAGAAAAGAGGCACAGTAATGGGCACATGAATGGCTCCGTCCTACGCAAATCTATTTATCGCTGAGTTACAAAGCCCGTTCTTAGCGTCCCGAGATAAGACTACTGTCCTGTGGAAGCGATTCATCGACGACATCTTTTTAATTTGGCAACCTGGTGAAAAGGAATCACTGTTGTTCTTGGAGGAACTAAATTCCAAATTTTATTTAAATCACATGGCCCTACCCCCGGTCTACTGCGACATTTTTGGATGTGGAAATTAAGCTAACGGATGCCGGAGATATTGTTACGACTGTTCATGCGAAACCAAAAAACAAGCAGCTGTATCTGCACTATGAAAGCTGCCATCCCCCACACGTCAAGCGTTTAATTCCACACTCACTGTCCATTAGGGGGCATAGAATTTGCAGTGATAGAGAACAGCTGGAAGGTTATTTATCTGGAATCGAAAAAAGCTGGTTGAAAGAGGATATCCAACAACATTTGTTGAGGATAGGGTGGTTCCAACACGTGTTCTTTACCGAAAAACCCCTAGAATATCAATGATCGTGTTTTTCTTGTCACCACATTCTTTTTCGGATCTCAAAAAATTAATGGTATTCTTCGGGAACTTCAAAGTATTTTGACATCGAGCCCGCTGACACGTGATGTGTTCAATGAAACGCTGTGATTGGCCTACCGTCTAGCGCAAAACCTTGGAGACATTTCCTGTCATAGGCATCCACAATCAACGCCTCCAGAGTCACGACATGCTGGTTTACACCCAAGTGAGCGCCCAAGGTGTAAGTTGTGTAGTTTGGTAATAGAGGGCCCAAATTTTACCTCTGCAAATACCACTGACACTTACAGATGTGGAGGAACGGCGAAATGCCAATCGCCCATGTGTGTCTACCAACTGGTAAGCAAGAAATGTTCAAACGAACCCGCGCTCTGCGCTACGAATGAATAACCACAGGGCATCCATAACCCAACCACATCCACTTCCGATCAAAATCTCATGGTCCGATCAAAAAGTCAACTTGCGTGGTTTCATTCAGAGCATTGAAGAGGAAAATCAGCATGTTGAGTCTCGTCCAGTCAGTTAAAGCAGAACGAAACGTGGGCCGAAACTTGGAATCAACCCGGAATGTCTAATTAAATTCAATAATGTTCAATTAAATTACTGTCCTATAATGTTAACGGATTGAGCACAACGTTTTTTCAGGAGAAGTTTTTATCGGTTTTAAATCATATGAAATTCAGTTTGAGCCTTATTCAGACGATTATGTTATGAAATGGCTTCCAGCTGAAAGAAAATCCCAAAAAGGTAGGGCAAGTGGTTGTTCGTGATCAGCCTGAAACTGGAGGGAGGTAGAAATTGTATGGTGATTCCAGGACCTAAATGGGAGAGCGTTAGGTCCTGGAAAGATCGGGTTTGGACAGTAAAGAAGAGCTGTGGTGTTAGGACACCTACTCATTTTATTGAGTACATTCCCTGTCAGTATCATAAGGCGTGATGGTCCCCACGAGCTGGGTGAGATGTTCTCAAATGTCTTCTAGTTCCCCCAACATGCGCAGAATTTAAATTCAATCTGAAATATTCGTCATGTTGCCTGAAAATCATAGCCAAACAATAAGTTTAGTTCCAATGAATCAAAATTTCACTTGCTTAGTCTGCTTAGAACTTGATATTTTTAGTGAGTTTTCAAGGAAAATTACGCAAACCAATGGCTCAGGGATTTCCATGGACAAATGTTTCAAAAATTTTAGCTCCAAAATGTTTGGACCCGTTATTAAATATGCGTAGGAAAAGCATTGGTATTAACACACAAATATGACCTAGAAAAAACATCTATTCATGCCTCGAAGGAACGCTGTACCCACCTCATGGTGCCGCGGTGTATTATATGGGTATAACACGTAAAAGTAATAAATATCCATTCTCCTACACCCCTCTGCTACACCCTGGTCACTCCAGCCACCACAAGTTTGCGAAAGAACGGGTTTTTAAAGTAAATTCTTAGGCCTTTTATGGCCCGGACGGCGGACGGCAAACGGCGAACGGCGGACGGCGACGGCGGACGGACATTTCAAATTTGGATTCTACGCACCTTGAAACGTAAAGTGACAAAGTTTGAGGGGGGGTATAAAAATTTTTTGCTTCAATATCACATAGGCCTATTATTGGAAATAATAAACCAAAATTGGCTCAGAAGGAACTCTTTCTAATGTCATCAACAAAATAGATGATCTAAACAACAAATAATATAGAAAAGTGTAAACAATTGCCAAAATGACGAGTAAAATGCAACGCTTAAATAATGGACGTTCGTGCGAAACACTAGCCGAAGTTACAGCAAAGTATAGACGGTAAAAAATGCTGTTACGTACCAGGAATCCAGACTCAATGCACACAAGGGATCCATACTACGAAGAACGGATAGGGGTTGAAGTCCGACTCCCCCCCCCCCCCCCCCCCCGTCTAAATTAATTAATTCAAAAAACAGGGTGCGGCAGTGAGGACGGACGGTTTTAAAAAAATCATAAAATAGTTAATTTTTACTCAAAAACAAATTTGTTGATGCAATCAGGTTCGCAAGGAAATAGCACATTTCCAGATTTGAAAAATCACATCAGGCATGTGGTGGCCGAAATTGTTGATGCAGTGCTGGAAGCGTTCTTGGGCGTTCTCTCCAACATTGCTCTCTCAACTTGGGCGACTTCCACGCGAATGGCGTCCTTCAATTCGTCCAGATTTTGGGGCTTGTTCTTGTATACTCTAGCCTTGAAGTGTCCCATAAGAAAAAAATCGCATATGGATAAATCTGGGGACCGAGGAGGCCAATGAACATCGCCAAACCTGGAAATAAGGCGACCAGGGAAGAGAGGGCGAATAACGTCCATAGATGCTCTGGTTGTGTGGGCGGTCGCCCCATCCTGCTAGAACCACACACGTCAGGTTGGAACAAGTCGCCGTCGTAATGCAGGGAAAAAGAAGTTGGTATCATTCCGACGTAGCACTATGTTGGAGAGAGTCTACGCAAACTTCCAAGAACGCCTCTAGCACTGCATCAACGATTTCGGCCACCACATGCCTGATGTGATTTTTCACACTTGACTGTCTCAAATGCTATTTCCTTGCGAACCTGATTGCATCAATAAATTTGTTTTTGAGTAAAAATTAACTATTTTAGATTTTTTAAACACCGTCCGTCCTCACTGCCGCACCCTGTATAACAGTATCATAACAGTATATAACAGTGCAAAAGTTGTCTAAAGGTTAACCCACCCAATAATTAAAAATTTCATCAAAATCGATTCATTATTCTCGGAGTGCTATCCAATATTGGTTTTGCGTGTGCGCAACAGTTACGTATTATTCAAGCAAATGCGATTCAATACCAAGGGCACCATCCTGGACCCAAAAATCACTCGAGTCTGACCTAATGCGGACCAATAGATAATAAGAAACAGACGTTATGAGGAATTTAACGTTTGCGCACAGATTACTATTCATGCGACGGCAATGAATGTTATAGGGGACCGTTTAAAAGCTAAACCACACAATCTCTGAAATTTCATCAGAATCGTTCCTTTAGACACGGAGTTTTGCCTGTGTCAATCGATCATACTAGTTTCGCCCATCCACAATGGTTATTACTCCACCAATCACAGTTTAATTTATAGAGAAATTTTCTAGAACATATACACAACTACCTACTGAGTTTGAACGAAATCGGACCAACAGATGATGATAAATCAGCTTTATGAGAAATTCACGTTAGCGCACTCGCACTTGATTACACTGCCACCGACCCAACCCTTAGGGAGAGCGAATGGATTATTATACTGCGTTCTGGGTGGTTTCATTCGATTCTTTGGGATAATATCTATTAATGACAAAAAACTTAACTTTTACCTTAGAAGTCACTCTAAAACTGAAAAAAAAAGACGAATTGAGGGGTTGGGATCAAAAGTAGCTCTCAAAAATAATGGGCTTCATCCACTTGTGTTTTGGACTCAATTCGTGTTTTTTGACATGGATATGTCTTTTGGCGGGGGTCTAGGAATTTTTCATGACACTTTTTTTTTCTCCACACAAAATGCAATGCTCCGGCACTTTAGATTATTGTTAACTCGAAAAGTGAAGGTTACGTAGAAATCAATGAGGTACTACAGCAATCTACTTCTTTCCCGACATCCCAACAGAGTGTAAAGTAATGTCCATTTTTACGTTCCCAACATCCCAACAGAGTAGAAATTAATGTCCACTTTTAGTTTCCCAACATCACAACAGAGTGAAAAGTAATGTTCAATTTTACTTTCCCAACATCCCAACAGAGTGTAAAGTAATGTCTACAACTTTGATATATCCATTAACTATTGTTTTTCCCCTCAAGGGAGAAATTTATATACGGGTCATTCTCACAGAAAAGTTTTCTCACTATAATGGCTCTCAATGTCGACAACTTGCTGTGTTATTGTGTTTTTTGCTGAACGTGGTATATGTTCAGACCGAAACCGGTACACAATAATAAATTGACGCTCTCTTACAGGGAAAGTAAGGAATTAGAGGACCATTTCTTCACTTCCCACACCCCTGCAGGAAATAATCCGCAGATTCCGCCAACAGTTTTAAAAATATTAATTCTTCACATTTGCGTAATTAGGTTTATGTAAAGGTAATCGAAATCAATTCATCATTCTCGGAGTGTCATCCAATATTGGATTTGCGTATGGGCAATAGTTACCTACCTTTTTCTCTCTTTTTTTACCAATCATCCAACAATAAAATACAACTGATTACTGCTGGCCATTGGAGGAGGACACCCTTAAAACCTTAAATTAACTTACTACACTTATGAAACTAAAATTAAAGCTCTAATGAGGCCATTAAGACGAAAGTACTCAGCTGAACAAATAAGCCTATAACCAAGAGAAGCCTACTATTCTCTCCCTGAACTACACAAGATCTCAACAAGAAAATGGCAAACCACCTAACTACCTAATGATAGCATTTTACACTTGTTAAGTTCAAAAAGCTATTAGACAAGATTCTTAAAATCATTCCACCCGCAAAGACACATGTTGCACAACATCCTACGAGTTCGAGTCAAGCAGCATGGTCGTATGAGCGAATTTTCGTAAATTATCGTGCTATTTTATGTTACATTGTTTTGAAAATTAAGGACGTTGAGGGGAAATAAATTCTGAACTACCTATTTTATGGCAAAAAACTGAGTTCTAAATAATATTCTGTGATTCAAAAAAGATTTTTAATGTTTTGCTGTTTTTATCGATTTTTTTAGCACATTTTAATGAAATTTAAGTACATTTTTCAGCATAATTTTGTGCGTACATTTTTATTGTTCTATTTTATAGTTAATAAATTTTATTTGAGCAATATTCTGCTAAAAAATATAAATTTAACGATTTTTAGCCGTTTGTTGCTATTTTTAGTGATTTTTTCAGCACTTTTTTGGAATTTGACCAACTTAATGTGCTCAAAACATTCTGGCCAACAAACTCGTCCTTTCGTTTGAAATGCTTGATTTTTTGGCGCAAGAACGGAATTTTTACCTCAATCTGGAGGAGAGTTATCGTTTGGAACGACTCACACACATGTACGCAGACAGACAGACAGACAGACACACACACACACACGTATATATATATATATATATATATATATATATATATATATATATATATATATATATGAAAGTTGTGAACTTCAGGATTCGTAATGCAATCGTAATAGTTTCATTTTCTACGGAAATTCGATAAAACTATTCCCGAAGGAAATGCTTGTACAAGTTTGCCAATAGCAAAATCATAAGTATAAATGAACTGATTTTTGTTTGTTTTTGTTTCAGCGCATTTGATAAACCCCGTGAGAACGACCCATAACGTACGACATAAATATATCGTGAACTAGTACCTTTCTTGGTATTATGCACTTGTGAGAGACCCACATTTGGTTCCTCGAAAAACTGGTACCTTCCTTAGCACTGTGCATGTAAGGAGAGACGACTCATTTTTTTGTGTCCCATAAGAACCATAACATGAGGTAGTATATTTCTTGATACTGAACACGACAGGAGAGACGACCTATGTATTTGGGGTCAAATATGTATAAAACCAATCACGCATGAGATGTGTGACATAGATACTGGGTTAAAATCTATGAATTAATTATCTATATTGGCATAATTATATTTCATTGTGGGCAACGATATAAGACGAACTGTATTAGGGTATCCATTATTGTATCTTCCTAATACTATTTACAGTCAATGCATCTTGAACAAATGAACCCGAGATCACTGTTACTGCGTAAGAAGCATGATTATGAGCAGTGATCCAGGATTCTGCCGCAATGATCAAAACAAGGTCGTCCGCGAAGCCAACAAGAGCGCCCCCGGTTTTTGATTCAAAAATATTATTAATATAAATTAAAAACAGTATACGCAGATACCCGGTTCGAGTTGGTGCAGGAAAATTCGACTGGTGCAACAGCATCTTTTTCGAGACACAACCTCTGAACTCCTCTCTGCACAGAGGGAGGTCCCTCAGTTAGAAATGGTTCGTGACAGAATTTCGAAGCACTTTTTCCTACAGAATTTGGATTCGTCAAGTCAGCATTACGAGAAATTAGCTCTTGATAAGGAGTCTCCTACCCTTAATGTAGACTAACAAGCTGAAATTGTGCAAAAAATCTCGATCTATAATTGTTTTGTATGCAGCAACAGTTAATGGCCAGCGAAAGAAACGGCGCCACCCGAAATCCATCTCAAGAATCTTCCGTCCATATATGTTGACTAGCTGGTTCACCCGCGCGTCGCACAAGTTGCCTTGAATATACGAAAGCCCCCCCCCCCCCCCTCACCCATCACATTTTGCGACACCCCTATGGATCTGATTAAAAAAAGTCCTTACTTAAAGGGACTTACTTAAAGTACTTACTTATAAATTACATATTAGCACCAAACTACTGAGATCAACCCCCACTCCCTCACCACGAACACTCCATATTTATGATTAAAAATATTCTTGATAGGTAACAAACAAAGAACGTTCAGACTAATCCATGTTCATTCGTACGAATATCAGATCACCAGTTTGTTCGGTGATGTCCAAATCATCCCCTTTAACCACCCCTTCCCCTCCCTACCTTTTTTCCTTACTACAAACACCGAAAACATTCCCCCTATGATTGAGGCTAGAAAACATTTTAATAGCCTGTGATTGAGATTGACGTAATCTAAACATATTCGCCCAATCTGATCCCTAGTTTGTTCAGTGATGCCAAAGATACCCCTTTCCAAACCCCCTCCCTCAAAAAACACTCCTATGGGTCGGAATCGAAAATTTTCAAGTAGGCTGTGGTTTTTTAGTGTTATACAAACATATTTTATTAATAAGATCCTCAGTTGATTCAGTGATGTTGGAGATCCCCCCCATTCCGTGCCCATCCCTCCCTCAAAATACCCGTTAGGGTTCAGATTTAAAAACCCATCCATCCACCAACAAACTCTCCTCTGGTTAGATTGGAAAACTTGAAGTATTCTACGATTCTAGTTAGACTATTTCAAACATTTCTTACCAATCAGCTCCAGTTTTAGTCCAAGATAACCTCATCGCCCCCCCCCCCCCTCCCTCTTTTTTCCCATCAAAAAATATCTAATGGTCGGGTATGAAAATTTCAAGTACGTAGAGTAACCCAAACATATCTATTTCAACAGTCACGTCTCCAGTTTATTTACTGATCTCCATGATACCCCATTTCACCCCCCATCTCTCCAAAAACACCCCCTATGGGTCATATTCGGAAAATTTCAAGTAGCTTGTGGTTTAAGTTAGAGTAGTGTAAACATATTCGACCATGAATCCCCAATTCGTTCAGTGAAGACAAAGGTACAACATTTCCCCCCCCCCCCTCTCCTCCTCCCCTAAAACACCCCCTATGGGGTAGATTTGATAATTTTCCAGTAGCCTATGATTTAAGTTAGAATAATCCAAACACATTCTACCAATCACATCCCCAGTTCGTTCAATGGTGTCCAAAATACCCCATTTCACCCCTACCCCTCCCATAAACCACCCTCTCTGGCTCAAATTAAAAAAACTTCAAATAGCCTATAATTTAAGTTGGACTGATACAGACATTTCCTGCCACTCACATCAGTTGTCCGATTACCCCTGTAGCTGTGAAAAACGAACAAAGCACACAGACAGACAGACCGACAGACAGACAGAGAAAAATTGAGAAAATGGTACCAATCGTCAACAAATAGCAGGAAACGGAAATGAAACGAAAAATTTCATGATTCTAATCAATGTACAGACAGTCATACTTACGATTTTATTAATATAGATTGTGGTCCCGTTGGCAGTGTACAGCTGGAACTCGCCTGATTTTGAAGTCTTATTAGTGCGATTAGTTGGAGGGATGACCGAAATATCCGCACAACTATAGACTAGAACTGGCTCCCTGGGGACCTATCAGAAACACATAAGCGACGTGTGTGGGCCGCGGCATCACTCGCCTCTAGCGACGGTCTCGGGAATTTTCCGAAGTCTCAGCAGAGGTTTTGTAATGGTTAGAAGTATTTTAAGCTGAAAAGGAACATGGTGAAATACTTTTAAATAGTTTATCCTTGCATCGATGGTGAAATTTGCACACACCATCACAATGACTGGATCTGGCTGCGAACTTCGTGCTCGAGGCGTCCTCACAGGTAGAGCGCATCAATCCGCAAGACAAGTTGCGAATTTCAATCAAAAAATGGTGTGGAGTATTAATTTCCAATTTACGTGCAGGAGGTAAGGTACTAGGGATACAGTAACTTGAACTACTTGTACTAGGCTTACGTTGACCTATGGCACTTACACTAGGGGAAGACAGAAAGAACTTCATTCATTTTTGGTTCATTATTTCCAATAATAAGCCTATGTGATCGTGTAGCAAAACATTTTTATAACCCCCCCTCAAACTTTGTCACTTTACGTTTCAAGGTGCGTAGAATCCAAATTTGAAATGTCCGTCCGCCGTTCGCCGTCCGCCGTCCGGGCCATAAAAGGCCTAAGAATTGACTTAAAAAACCTGTTCTTTCGCACATAGACTCCATTTGGGGTCTAGTTGGTCCTAACGTTTAACCATCCCGATCGCTTTACTCGCATAGATGCTATGGGCCAAAAACGGGAAAAAAGTGTCATTTTGAGGCTTTGAGTGTTAGACGTGTTAGACGCACGCCTGGCACACTTGGCAGGGGGTCACGGTGAGTGGTGAGGGGGGTGAGCGGGGGGTGGAGTGAGAGGAGGCGCCGCGGCACCATGAGGTGGGTACAGCGTTCCTTTGACGCATGAATATATGTTTTTTTTCTAGGTCATATTTGTGTGTTAATACCAATGCTTTTCCTACGCATATTTAATAACATATCCTCTCGACTTTTCGTACGTACTTAGATAATGATATTATTAAGGCAATAACTATTTGAATAGATACCCCCCCTCAAACATTGTCACTTTACGCACGCGCGCACGCCTGGCACGCTTGGCAGGGGGTCACGGTTGGTGGTGAGGGGGATGAACGGGGGGTGGAGTGAGAGGAGGCGCCGCGGCACCTTGTGGCGGCTGGGCTGACCAGGGGCGTAGCAGAGGGGTGTAGGAGAATGGATATTTATTACTTTTACGTGTTATACCCATATAATACGCCGCGCCAACCTGAGGGGGGTACGGCATTAGGGGCATAGTAGAGTAGCGGAAAGGCGTCCGGGGCGTATCGGAACGGATATAATATATATTTTATATTACATTTTATTACTTTTGCCCCATATAACATTTAACCTACCTTGAACACACTATAGTATACTTAGTATCACTAACACACTCACACACTAGTATAGTATATTTAGTATATTATATCATACTTTAGTATGTTACAAAAATAATTGATCCAGCTCATCTAAATTCCTTCGTTCTTCTTCTTCCCAAAATCTTCTCAGATAGTTCGAAGCAAATCGTTTTTAAATTAAAATTGCATTACATGGGCAGGTTGGAGTCTGAACCCTCTGGATGAATAGCTGTTTACTTATATTTCTGCCATAGGTAAGTGGGGTGTCGTCACCCAAGTAATTTCGGACGCAGAATCGACTGGGATATGTCCCAGATGCTTTTGGAATCCAGTGTACCTACTGTTTTAGTTTGATTCCTATAGAAATCAGCTCCGTGGATTGAATGAGACCACTCGGGTGGCTGAACGATCATCCATTTGCTCCCCATCGGGAGCGCAGCCTGTAACGCGAGAACAGGGGTGGATACTAGAAAAGAGACTGGCGAAAGCCCCAGAGCATGCTGGTTACTATAGCTGGCTATCTGATTCAGAAATAATAAACCATTATGTAATAATTTGCAGCGTTTTTAATATATATTTAGTAATGACGTAGTGAGCTGAGCTAAATCGTCTGTACTAGCAGTGAGAATGGCCTGAATTTGAGGCGTAATTTAATTTATATCCAGATCATGTAAATGTGTTCACGTATGTATGTTCGTGTATGTTAAATAATATTCCAACTTCCAAGAAACTTATGTCGTAGCGATATACCTACACGCGTCCCCAACAGAATTGATGATCTAGAAGGTAGTTTTTATAAAGACTGGAAGATGCTGTTCGAATCGTAATGGCCTAGGAGAATGAGGCTTGTGTAAACAAGTTGACTAAATACAAATTATTAACCTTGAGGTAAAATGCATTTAGTAATTAAATTCAATCAATTCTAATCAAATTGGGAAAAGCTGCAATAAATATCCAGTTCGGCACACCAACCCTAAAATAGTATCAACCTTAGACATCCTAAACCAGTACTTTACCAAAGTATACGGAAAATGCTTACATTCACTGTGGAGCTGTAAGTGATTAAACAGTGTGGTGCCCAATATCACAAGCGCCATTCCTTGAACGGTCTCAACCTCAAACAAACAGATACCCCCGAAAGTCATGACATACTTCTTCTTTACGACCAATTTGTCCGAGACAATTGTTTATAGTTTTGGTTACAACCAAAACCTGGAACGGACAACAATTCACTTTCAGAACAAACGCCGACGATTTAGTAGGAGTTGTTTACGGGCTTTGAGAAAACTAATGGGAAGCTGGAAATACTATTTTCGTAACGTTTAATGTCTACGTTGTTGTGCATTTCGGTGAGGAGAAAACATTTTGCATTGATACAAAGGCTGTTTCACGAGAGGAAGTGGAAGAGGGCTCTAACCCCGTCAATTAAACCTCAAATATACGTCTATAGAAAATACCTACCGTTTACATTCAATGTAAGTAGTTACGTAATATTTAAGAAAAAAAATCCAGTCATGCAGCATGGACGTATCAGCGAATTTTCGTAAATTATCATATTATATTTCTGTTACATTGTTTTGAAATTTTAGCACTATAGATGCAAAGAAATAGTTAACTACCAATGTTATGACAACTAAATTCGTTCTAAATAATATTCTACAGTTAAAAAAAAAGAAGGAAATTTTTAGTTTTTTTGGGAGTTTTAATTGATTTTTCAGCAAACATTAATGAAATGCGGGCAAATTTTCCTGCATAATTTTTTGTATAAATTTTTATAATGTTCTATTTCGATGTTGTGAAACTATTTTTGACTAAAATTATGCTAAAAAAAAATATAAACTCAACGGTTCTTGGCCAATTATAGCCATTTTTCGTAGTTTCTTGAGTATTTTTTTTTTTTTTTTTAATTTGTCCCGTTTAAAGTGCTTAAAAGTGTTAGCCAACAAACTCATCCTTTCGTTTGAAAAAAGAGATTTTTTTTTGCAACAACGGAAATTTTATCTCAATCCTATGGAGAGTTATCTTCTGGAATGACACACACAGACACACACAGATATACATATGCAAAATAATTAAAATAAAAGAAAAAAGAAAGAATCATAGTCACGTGTCAAATTTCAGGAAATTTAATCAGAAAGTTCCAGTCATGCAGCATGATCGTCTGAGCAAACTTTCGTTAATATCATGTTACATTCTTTTGAAGATGGAGCAATTTGTGTGGAAAGAAATTGTTAACTACCAGTTTTATGGTAAAAAACTAGTTCTAAATAATATTCTACAGAACAAAGAAGATATTGGATTTCTAGCTATTTTATATGGTTTTCATCGATTTCGATGATTTGTAAGTATATTTTTTAGCATAATTTTGTGCGAAAAATTTGTTATGTCCTAGTTTGTTGTTAGTAAAGAGTTTTGACTAATATTGGGTAAAAAATATAATTGTAACAATTACTTGTTAGCCGTTTTTAGCCATTTTTATTGGTTTTTAGCATATTTTTTTCAAATTTTGCCAATTAATGAGCTCAAAAAGTCTTGGCCAACGAACTCATTCTTTTATTTGGAAAGCTAGATTTTTTGAAGCTCTCTCCATCCAGCGGTCCTTGAGGCCTAGATGGAGAAGGCGTTGGTACGGAAAACCAAAGGTTGTGGGTTCAATTCCCATCTGGGACCCATTTTTCCTGCATTTAAATTCAGTTTCCTGTTTTCCTTTTTTTCCAAGAAAAAATAATTTTCTACTGCCGTTGACCATTTCACCAAGTACGCCGAAGCCTACGCGGGACACCAGTTCTGCTCTAGGGGTGGACCGTTCCAGGAATAACGATACAACGATCGGATCCGCAGTGGGAATGGATGGTTTGGATCTGCCCACATAGGCAGAGTTAATGGATCTGGAATCTGACTCATTTCATCGAAGCAATCACTGGAAAAAAGTTCAAGTTCTGCAGCATGACCGGATGAGCGAATTTCTCCCAAATTATCGTACCTATTATATTATGTTAAATTGTTTTAACTTTTGAGCACTTTAGAGTGCCAAAAAATTGGCAACTACTTATTTTATGACAAAACAGTTTGTTCTATGTAATATTCAGCGATTCAAAAATAAATTTTGGATTTTTAGCTTTTTTGCAGTTTTATAGATTTATGAAATACAAGTACATTATTCAGCATAATTTTGTGCATACATTTTTTAATGTTCTAGTTCATTGTTTATAAACTTTTTTTCTACAATTTTACTCAATAATGTAATGACTTTTAGCAGTTTTTAGGTTTTTTTTTTTTTGCGTATTTTTTAAAACTTGACCAATTTAATGAGCTCAAAAAGTGCTGGATAACGAACTCATCCTTTGTTTTATAAGTAAGCTTGATTTTTTGGCGCAAGAACGGAATTTGTATTTCAATCCGAAGGAGAGTTATCGTTGGGAATGAGAATATTTGTATACACATATATTTTATTAATACACCTTGGTACCTATTTTATTGAGGTTTTTGAATTCTCTAATTGATTACCCCAGCGGTCTTCCTCGAACGTAATTTTTCCTTCTTCGGTGGAACGGAATGCCCCGCCACACGATAACTTTGGGGGAAAACCTGACTCGAGATCGATTCCGGATCGTAACAGAAAAAATACCCGAATAACCCGACCTGGATCGGAACGGTTAGTTCCGAAACCATGAAACCGGTGGAACGGTGGATCCCTATTTTACCCATCATGTGCACACTCAGGGAGTGCTATAGAATGAACCATTATAGTTATGATAATGGTAAGTAGTAATCTCTAACTTGGGAAAAAACACTGCCATTTAGTTTGAAAAAAAAAAAAAAAAAAAAAAAAAAACACTTTGGCGCTTTGCGCCCTCGGCGAGCCCACCCGTCGTATGTAACTACAAGTATTTAGAGATTTGGGATTCAGATTAAATAAAATCGGTTCTTTTTATGCCTACAAAATTCAAGCTTCATAGGTCGAATAGCGAAGAAATTCGCTCTGGAGCTCACCCAGGTGATAATAGAAACTTTAATTATCTCAAACCTGGGTGAGTGGTTCGACCTGGATAAGTGGTTTGACCAGGGTAACTGGTTCGACTTGGATAAGTGGTCCAACTACGTTTGATCGTCCTGCGGTCCTGCAAAAATTCAAATCACGGGCCATCCTAAAGACATGAAACGTCAAAATTGCTTTCTCATTTTCGAGTATAGAAGTGATTTGAATTCTGAGAAGAAAACAAAATCCCTCAGATTCTTCCCGACATTTCTTTAACGGTTTCATGAAACAGATTTTGTGTACCTATGAAAGTTTGGAAACAATCCTAACCCCTAAACCTTTCTGATCATATGCTCAAAATATCCATAGGTACTTGTTTATATTGTATGGTAATAAATACTTAATTATCCTCCATTTGAAACCCAGTGCTTATAGGCGTGCCATCAATACACCCATGCATGTGAAAACGTAAAAATGATGCGTATGTGTAATGTGTGATTAAGAACTTAGGCAAGCTCTGATATTTGATGTGTGAGATAAAATGTGTTAATTGCCGAAATGCATGCCTTCATTGATTGTCATCCACTCACAAATTAAATTTTGGACGCTTCGACGTTGAATCTACCGTAAATATGTCAGCCCTTCAGACCGAATCATTTGACACTCACTAATCTTCTGACCTCTTTGGAAGACCACGATCTCGTCCGGGTGCTGTCTCTTGTAATGGCAATAACCATCGTCTACTTCTCGTGCAACAATCGAGAAAAGGTCCTTCAAACAACAGGCAGGAAACACCTTTTTCTGGGAAGGATCGTACGAAGGCGTGAGGAACATCACCGTTCTGAGGAATGGTCACGATCCCATTTTTCATTACAGTGAGAGGGGGATGTGGGGGTGTAAGAGGGTGCCACGTTGATGGCGGTTTCCTGGCGTCAGGACGAGGCTGTTCAAAGGAGCATCCGGTAACAGGAACCCCAAATCAGGTCCTACGCAACGCTACTATCGAGAGATTTGATGTAGAAACTGATCAGTTCCTAAATTTACTTAGTCCATCAGGTTAATTCCGTAACGTTTAAAAATGTGCCCGTATCTATCAGTTAAAGTCGATCTGTTTCGAACTTCAGCACCGTGTGTCGAATAGCAATGAATTACACTTAATGTTGCGTAAAAACCTACACCATAAAATAATGTTTCGAGTTTTTCAATATTATAAAAATAAAAAAATAATAATAAAAAAATTAAGAAAATACAAAAAAATAAATTAATAAACATAGTTTTTATGGAGTAGAGCGATCGGGAGGGACAATTTTCACTACTGAATAATGTCATGTTGTTGATCGGAGCATTCCAAGCAGTGGTGAATTATTTTAGTGGGGCGGAAACAGAAAAAGTTACTGACGCTAATTGTAGCACCAAGAAAGTAATTGCGTTCACGCATCATAGGGACATCAATGTGGAAGTGGTTTTTCATCTTGCCACCCATTGACGAAGGCAGAATAGTACACTCCATTTTATCAAACTCTACTGACAAATTGAAAAACCGTCCCATAGAAAATCGCACTCATGAGTTTTCACTGCCGGTTGAGAAAATGTTTGCTTGACATCCGAACAAAAATCGCTGCAAATAGTTACACAATGATTAGTGTCTTACTATGTAAGACCACCACCAGCCAAGACCCAGCCTACCTCTAGTCAATGAAAAACACTGCAAATTTTCACTCAAAGGTTTATTATATCTGATTAGGTCGCCCTTCAACGCAGATCATTGGCCGATAATTACTATTAAGCTCCGTATGTAGTAAATGATCAAACCCTGACGCATCGTTCCTCTCAAATGAGTCCACTCAATTTTGAACCAAAGCTCCAGGACCCTAAAATATTACGGTCTATAGTAAAAGTTGCAAATTTAGAAAAAAATGTCAAAACAACAGGAAAAAAATATGCCAGTTTGAAAAGGAAAGAAATTCGCCTCAGAGGTTCCGAAGCTGATAGGCGTTACAAAAGTATTGTAAATACAATTACAAAGTATGGAGATACTTTGTAATTGTATTTTAGATGACGAAAAGGAGCTACATTTCATGTTTCAGCATCATTAGTCAATTTAGAAACAAATTAGGCTCAGAGGTCCTTCAGCTGATCAGTGTGCACTGATATTGAACTTTAGATATCACAAAGAAACTCCATTTCAGATCCTAAGGTGGACATATCGATGCCTACGTAGATACTGGCACCTACATAGGGAAAATTAAAACGTCTTCACTTTATTAGTCCTCCTGAACTATAAGTATATCGATATTTAAGTAGGTAGGTACCATCAAACTAAAAACAACATGAATGTATAGATCATTCAAATGGTTTTAATGATCATAAAAACTCCATAGCGGAATAACTTTAGTAAATCATAGTAAACCAAGATGAAGGTAAAGTAAAACGTCAAAAATCGGTCACTAAGGAAACGGGATGCATTTACGTTAGTGCATGCACAGAATAATTATTTTAGAAAAATTAAAACGATGGTGACAATCGACAGCCGAACCCGCACATTCCCAGAAAAGTTGGACAAAATCGGGTGAAAACTGAAATTATGCTTGTTCCAGCGATTACAATTTCGCGCATGCGTAGGAGCTACTAATGATGCAATCAAGTTGAAATTTATATGGAATGATTAAATTGACTTCCCCCGACTATCTATATATTTTGAGAGTGATCAGACGACAAGGGCGAGAACAAATTATGCTTTCAGTAATTTACGTTTACGCTTGCATAGAATGGAGCAACGATTTTTCGCGTTTCATAACTGGTCTCCTGAAAATATTTATCGCGCCTTAGTCATCCGATCACGATTCGATTCAGAAGTTCGGAGAAGACGTTTTGAGCTAGCCATATCAATTTGAATATTATCATATCATTAGGTGAGTCAAGCTCCTGCACATCTTGCAAATCTGAAGTCCTTGTAACAAGCTAAATTTACGAGCTCGTACACAGTTTTCATCCGATTTTGATGAAATGTTTGGAGAATGTTCGGGTTTGGCCATAACTGGTCTCCTGTCAGTTTCATTGTTAAATTATATATATTGGGGAGACATGATATCAATCCATACTAGACAGTTTTTGATATTTTTTTGGAGTACTCAGACTTTTTTCCAGCTAGATTAGCCTTAAATGCAGATCGGTCAAGAGTGTATCCTCACCCCAAACCGGGATACAGAGACAGGAGGGCGCGACACTAGCTGTAGAATGAGTGATTTATTACTTTAAATCAATGTCAAGATGTTATTCTCTTATTTCCAATACTCGACCCCACTTGCTTTCATATTGTTCCTCACACTGCGACTATAAACTAGGTTCTTGTCAATTTTGTTAATTTATTTTGTATCTTTCCATTTATGTGGGAAAAGGGGGGGGCGTAAAGTCGTACATACATATTTTGGAGTTTTAACTGAAAAACGTGTGTGACCTACCCATTTTGCTAGCAGTTACGACACGTGAGGGCCATATGACCTCTCTTAGCAGCCAAGTCCCCAAGGAGAGGCTGTCTCCTTGCGGGGACCCAACCATATAAATGGGCAAGCTGGGTCGGAATAATCACTATACCTTGAAACTTCGACTAGCTCACTTTATTTTCATATATACCAAAACTTTCTGAGCGGTGGTTCCCGTCAGGTTCCGACTCCACCTCATCTTCGAGCTTCTGGCCTGTCCTTTAAGACTATACTATCTTGCATTGATTCCTGATCCATAGTCAGATGGTACCCATCAGGTTCTGCGACTTTACTTTCGTCGGTCGGTGCCCCTCGGGTTCCGTGACATCCACTCCTTCCTCTTCTTGTTCAAGTAATTAAAAGCTACCTAGTGAAGAATCAACTTGATCGAACAGTTTCTCAAATTCCTATATTTGCTTGACTCACACAGCTGTACGCATCCACGACATTAGCAAACTGGTCAGCAGAGTGGCCTCAGACTCTAATTTCTTTCTTAATCAACCTAAAGTGCTACGGTGATGACTGATGAAATTTGAAATGAGCGCCTTGGCAATACCTTGAAAACAATTTTACGAGTTATGGAAGACCACTTAGCTGAAGCTCTTCTTCTGATTTCTTTCCTAATCGAGGTACTGGAACCATTTTGAACTGCTAATACATAGTACATAGAGTACATACATAGAGGATTTTATGTACATAGAGTACATAGAGTTTTTTATGTACATTAGAGTACATAGAGGATTTTATGTGCGAGAAACACATACAATTTTAAATCAATAAACAGTCCAATCAACCCTTCTACATGGTAGAAAGATGAATTTGTCTTGAAGGGTTTTGTTTATTAACATTTACTAAAAAGCCTAAAATTGGGGGATCCTGGTGCTGGGAAGGGCCGAACCCCTGTGAATGCGGCGAGTTTAGATAATGATCTATAGACTGGGTTAAATAATGATAGACCATTGATCCGCGTAGAAGAGCTCTCTAGTACTGAAATAATAAATTATTTATGAATTTGTATGTTATACTTATTTGATAATCCACGGGGGATCCTGTTGCGTAGGCTAGACTTGCAATGATGTTCTGTTTTGCGGTTTAGTATGCCAGTAAATTAGAAGGCAACATGAAGTGGAGAGCATCGACTCCATTGTAATCAATCAAAGCAGGAATATGCAGAAATAAACTTGTTAATTACTAAGTTGCCGCGCCGTACTGCCAGCTCACATCCGTTTTGAATTATGATTTCCAACAAACTATGTTATAGACCGGGAAAAACAAGTTTTAACCCCCCCCCCCCCCCTCCCCACCACTACCCACAAGACTTTTTGGTTCACGTTCCAAGATACGTACATTCCAAAAATCGAATAAAGAAAAAAAAATCCGTTTCAAAATAATGGCCATTTTTGCACGACTGCATTTTTCAAGCTGTATTATATACTTGGAGTTTTTTATATACCTATCTTCTAAGTATATCACGAAAATGAGAGCCACTATAATATGAGACGCCTTTTGAATTCATTGTCAATCTAATCCTCCTAGTCTTGATCGTAGTTGGCTTCATTGAGCATGGATACTTAGTAACTAGGAGTCTCACTGGGTAAAGTAAAAAATAATTAATATTAAAAATGTTTAAAGATAAAATAAAAACCATCTAAAAAACGAAATTGTAAAAAATGATAAAATTAAAAAAAAAAGCTAAGGTCAGCATTATTGATGGTTAGGTGTACGGTTGAGGCATGGTGGACGTGATGCTCCCTTGACCCATATGTGAGCTTGTTCTGTCAGATGTAGCTTGGCCAGTGACACCTCATCAGGCAACTTATTGACCACTTTCAGATGATGACACTTGTTAAGTGTTGAGAGGTGGGATGCAGCGTGTTCGGGAACTGATTGGCCTTCAGCATGGCGGGTTGCACTGCAGTGGTTGTTCATGCGCAAATTCTCTTGGATCGCCGCACCAACATAAAACTCAGGACAATGTTTGCTCCCCAATATGTATATGCAGTTCACAGACTGGCAATGCGCAGACACCTTTGCTAGATAGTCTCTAAAACATTGGAAATGGTGAAAGAGTAACAAGAAGTGGCGATCTCACACAACTTACAATGGGGTCTTCCACATGGTTATAGTCCTCTTGTACTCTCACTAGGAGGGTATTCCACTTTTCGCCTCAACATATTCCCCGAGTTCCTTGGTCTTCGAAAGGCAAGGCATGGTACCTTGGAAAGATTTCCCGTGCAAATGGGTTTTGTGAGAGAATTAGGAAAAGTTCTCTGAGGAAGGAATAATTCTTCTGGACACCTGAGGAGTAAGTCACCGAAAATGGTACCTCTTGAGATCTTTGTTCATTCGACACCCTAGTAAAAACTATACTTGAAGCCGGTAGAACTAAATACATCCAAGCCTTCGATCCATGTTCGCTTGAATGGCACAATGTCAGCCCTCTCGCCTGGGTTGAACCCCAACCTATTGTAACATAGTAGACATTGGAAACACTGAAAAATCATAGAAAAAACTATTCATTGCTTGGTAGTATCAAAATTGTCAGGATAAATTAAAAAATAATATCTATAAAAAAATAAAATAAATAAAATAAACGTGTTCCTACCTACACCACATTTACAACCACCCTTATTCAGCTAGCTAACTAAACCATCATTAAAGTCTGTACTCATATCGTTGCACATCGATTCAATCATATCGTTACCTTCTATGCTATATACTAAATGAAAATGCCTATTGAGTTTTTGTCCAGGTAACGAAGGATTCTAGACCCATGAATGTCTTCATGGCTTCATTCGACCTAGCATTTGAACATACCGACACATTTCCATTCCAACATACCATTTCCCATTTGCGGTATTTCAAAACGGAAGTTAGTGAAAAACGTCTATTTCCTCGAAAAATAAAGAGTTACAGTTTAACTCGATTTCGACAGTTAGGCCATCATCAGTAACGAACAATAACTCGTGCGGTTTAGTTTGTGTGCGGTATTTCGCTCATAACTTGAAAATGATTGATCCTTTTTTATCTTCTAGCTCATTAAATTTCCCACAACTTTGGTTATAGGTATACACTTTCAACTAATTCCAAACAGGTTTTGAGCCACAACTGCCCTTATAGGCAACAAAAGCAAATCGGTAAGGTTCTTGCTTACGTGCTGCGCTCTACCTCAAGCTTCTCATGTTCAGAACCCCATTGTCAGGGAATGTGCTCGTGAGGCTATAGATGGTCCCGCAACAAATTCATTGTTCTCAAATTACTTCATTCTGAGCGATCGCAAACCTAAGTCATTTAATTTTTTTCGTTTTCAATTGACCATGTTTTTTATTTAATTCGTTGAAAGCCATGAGTTGGGAGAGATGCTGGTGTTTGATGTCTGTGGGGTCATAAGTAGTGGCATTTTTTTTAAGTACTACTTTTGTTTATAATTGGGGTGATTATAGTTCGTTTTTGGAGTTGGGGTTTTCGTTCATTGGGGTGTGACCGATTTTTCTGGTAAGATTGTAGATCGGTTGGTTATTTATTTATTTATTTTTTTTGGTATTTTGTATTTGGTTTATTGTTGTGTGTATAATTCGCCGTTTTGAGGATTGTGACCGTTGGTATCTTTGTTTTTATTTGATTATTACAGAGTGATTGGTTGCGGTGTGGGCTGGGTTGCTATTTTCCTCTGCTGGATTCTAAATTCCAATTTTGCAATGAATGTTCTCACTTCCAATTCTATATCCGGTATTTCCTGGAAGCTGAATAATTGTCGAGTTGAATCTTTCGCGTTATCCAGAATTGTTTTGTTTAGTTGCTTCGGGTTCGTGACGTTTATAATTCTATTCGGGCTGTACATTTCTTCCGCACAGTGTCTGAACGATTCACTTTCCCCTTGGAACCTGTGGATATGAATTATTAGGTACTCTATTTGTACTTGTTTGTGTTGGAAAATGTTGTGTTGTTAGCATGTTCGACTTTTGATTCATATGTGGTGGTGACGCCTGTTGTTTCCAAGTAAGTAGTATTGTAAGTAATTATATCTAGGCATGAGAACAATATTCTACGTAGGTATAACATCCATAATAAATTGTGGTGCAATATCGTCCAAACATCCTAGAGCTATTAAAAATCCCATTAAGGATTTGGGATCTTGGGTAACAAACCAACCCTGGTTTGAAAACTACCCAGTTTTTCGATCGAGTTTTCGATTTGTTTTGGCAATTGCATTGCATCTACCCGTGGTTTTTGTCGGATTCCCGGGTTCAAATGGGTGATAGAATTTACCAATATTGTCGTTCAATGTTGTTCTACGGATTGCGACATGACATCCTGAGGTTCCAGGTTAAGGGGTTGTTTGGTATAGTCCCGGTTCGTGTTGGCTGAGGGGTTGTTTTATTCATTTCTAACATCGGTTTTTGGAACTGGCATCTAACGTAGTAGCTATATTGAACTTTTTCTGTTGGGTTTTTGTACATTTGCTGTTGCTGTGCTTCTAATCATGGCTGTATTGGTGCAATTATTTGGTCTACGGTCGGTTGTGGTGCCGATTTACAGGACGTGCATACAGATGAAGCTTTTGGTCCAGCGGTTAACTTATGGTAATTAGAGTGCAAATATTCTGAGCCAGGTCACATATCACATTTCGTTCACCTAATCGGCACCATACTCCGAAACGTAGAATTCAGGATTACTTTTTGCGCGTCTGGTATATCTTGGCCTCATTTTCGGCACTTGACGGTTTCAGTTGTTGATTGCATTTTTTAGGTCCGCGAGTAAATAGCAAGACAGTCCGATTCACGATCTGCTTGTGTCGCAGATGACTCGGTTTTGTGCTGGCGGGTAGGCCGTGTTATTAGGTATACATATTTTGTAATTCGATTTTTGAATTTTACGTACCTTGAAATTTAAATCAGTGAATTTTGAGGGTCGGTTAAAATTTTTGTATTTTGGTCGATTAAAATGTTAATTATTGAAAATAATAAACAAAAACGGTCCTAAAAATCCGACCGTCCGCCGTCTAGAGCTTTTCTCTGAAACTTGGGTCAAAAACCACGTACCTATGTCCTAGAACAAATACAAAAATAATAGAACTTAGTGAGATAATTTTGCAGCTTTTCCCCTCTTAGTCGATTACAAAGGTTCATTATATAAAATAATAAACCAAAAATGTCCATACAACGTGAATCTCTATCGATGGAAAATACTATAATACGGGTCTGCCAACACGCAGGCAACCTTCATTATTAAAGCGGATGAATTTAACTTCAAGGATTTAGGGACTTGAAAAATGACTAATTTTGATACCCATAAGACAAGAATCGGACCTTCAAATGCAATGACTAATATTTGAAAAGCTTTAAAAGTGTCTGCTTATCCAAATGGAAATTTATGGGTTATACAACAACTTCCACATTTACGACAACATGTGGAAGGCACAACTTCAGTTTTACATTCCTGACAAAAATATCCATGACCATAGAAAACTCAAATGAGTGATGTCATCCAGTATCAACATAGAATTTAAATTATAGCCTGGCCGACGGCATTCACAGTATCGCATTTTTTAAATGTACTTAAAATTGCACACAATTGTACTTGCGAATGAAATTAACCAACTAAACTATCCTAATAGTATATGATTATACGGTATAATCACTCTAATAATTACGGTAATTGTAGATCATTCAAATTACTAGCGAATAGCACCTTTGGTAATTGAAGAGGATGACAATTAAGTGAGATAATTTTCACGCCTTCATTTCACGTCCCTTCAAAACAATGTTAGGGAAGACCCCCACATCGCTTGCATGAAATAAGCCATTCAGATGCAGCTATGCAATGAGCATTGTGATATAATTGATGTTTACATGAACTTAAAGGTCTATAATCATGTGGGCTCTGGGTAAAAAAAAAAAGTTGACGCTAAAGACTGATCGCGTGATTCTCCGAAATCAAAGTTAGTGAGCGAAACCCACGTGTGAACTCAACGTTCAACACTCGAACAATGGATGTTTATATTAACAATATATTGAAAGAGAAACAAGTATAATTAACACTCAACAAATTTGAAATAGTGAAAAATGGTAGTCTACATCAGCATAATAAAATAGGCACATACGCATAAAAATTAGTTTTTCAATAATCCTTTAATTTAATCACAGTTTAATAATAGCCGAACAAATTACCTATTTTTCAAATTGATAATTAGTTAACTAAACAGTAAAGACAAAGAAGATAACATTGCAATTAAGTGCGTACCTAGCAACCTAAGAGATATTAAGCAGTTTAGACATTGACATAATCAATCTTTACTCATATAAATCTTAATCCTTCCTCTTTAAACACAAAGTAAACATGATATAAAAGCGCTTAGTACATTACAAATATCCATTCCTCTCTGAGCCGTATATTTTTGACATAGTCTTCATTATAATAACAATAAGTCATAAATTTATCACTAAACGTTGACTTGAATGATAATATTATATGTTAGGCATCATATTACGAATAATCACATCAATACACCAAAATAACAGAATCCATTTCCTGTGAAGATTAACCAATGAGGATTGTACTGTCGAGCACTATAATTATCACATCAAAGTTTTCAATTGAGTAATGGATAAACTGACTCATTAATCGAAAAAAATAGTCCTCTCCATTGTAAATACACAGCTATATTGGCAAATAAATAGAAACCTATCAAAATTTTGAAACTAGAGCGAAGTTATTTGTGAATGTTATATGGAGCTATACCTAATACATCCTGTCACACACATTTACTGTCGAATTTATTCATTATCATGGTACCTAGTTTTTCATGATTCTGAAGGCTGCACTATCTCATGTTGAGTTTATACTGGAAATAGCTGGATCACCCGTGCGTTGCACAGGTTGACTTGATTAAAGGCTAGCACCCTCTAACCCATCACATTTTGGGACCCCCCTTTGGATCTGGTTCGAAAAAGTCCTTACTTGAAAGTACTTACTTATAAATTACCTATTAGGACCAAACTACTGAGATCATCCCCCACTCCCTCTCCACAAACACCCCCTATATTTCAGTTTAAAAATATTCTTGATAGGTAACCCAAACGAACGTTTAGACTAAATTTCATTCGTCTGAACATCAGATCACAAAATTCATTCGGCGATGTCCAAATTATTCCATTTAACCCCCCCCTCCCCTCTCCCTTTTTTTTCCTTACCGCAAACACCTCCCTATGGTTGAAGCTAGAAAAAATTGCAATAGCCTGTGATTGAGGTTGAAGTAATCTAAACTTATTCGCCCAATTCGTTCCCCAGTTTGTTCAGTGATGTCAAAGATACCCCTTTCCAAACCCCCTTCTCCAAAACACCCCTATGGGTCGGAATTGAAGATATTAGGCTGTGGTTTTTTAGTGTTATCCAAACATATTTTATCAATAAGGTCCTCAGTTTATTCAGTGATGTTCAAGATACCCCATTTCATCCCCTTCCCCTCTCCTAAAATACCCCTCCGGCTCAAATTTTAAAAACTTCAAATAGCCTATCATTTAATTTAGACAGATACGGACATTTCCCCCCACTCATATCAGTTGTTCAATGACTCCTGTAACCGAGAAAAGCGGACAAACATACGGACAGACAGACAGAGAAAAATTGAGAAAATGGTACCAATCGTCTATCTAGCATGAAACCAAAAAGAAACGCCAAAAATCATGATGCTAATCAATGTACAGACATACTTACGATTTTATTATAAAGACTACAATATATCTGTGCCATGAGAGATCAGTATGAACATGGCATCTTCAATCAAAATTATTAACGAAAAATTTACTGTAACCAGAGAACTCAAAACATGAAATAAACCTACCGGTTTATCCCCTACTGGTTTAATTAGGGCAATCCTAGGATTATAAATATCTTACAAATTTTATATTTAAACAGGCAATTTATGACGCACATGAGCAAACACAGTCTTCAGGTACCGGATAAGGAACTTTCACCCACATGCATCGGTACCTCTTTCTTCTGCCTTTCTTCTTCTGACGAGCTTCTTTCTTTTGAACGTCCCCCCACACGTTATTTTCATCTCCCCTCTTCCTCTTGTTTTTGTTTCTCAGTCTGAAATCCATAAAATAAGGAATATAATTCGACAATCATAACATATTCTGATTCCTTGAAATATCGATACTGTCATTATAGGTTGCTGACTATTCATTATCTGTCGCAAATGAAGTAGATGTCAGCCAATCCTTATATATAAAACTTTCATTTCCCCAGCAACGGCTTGTTATACGTGAAAATCCTAAGAAAAAAGAAAAAATGTTTGATTGCTGCATTGTATGACTGGCCTAGTTGGAAAAATTGTAAATTTTCACAGCTTGCACGGAAAAAACTCATGCATAGATATATATGTCTTTCGTAGGACCCATTATGCTACTTAACTTGTAGGTAAGATAAGAAACAGTAGGTGAAATCACTTAAATTAAAAATTCGAATTGTTTCGTTGTTGCTTCGTTAATTGCTAAGAAATAGTGACATTCTCATTTTCTGGATACAGTAGCGTGATTAGTAACGTAATGAAAGTAAGTAACAACCTAGTTACCCATTACATTTTGTGATCACGATCACGCTTATTTTGTCATGCCCCCTAGCCAAAAGACATATCTATGTCAAAACTCAAAGTTTGTTTCTATCTATGTTTCTATGTTCCTAATAGACGGCTAAACGGCCGATTCAGAAGAGAGCGGTCGTAAAATGATCAGCTAGTTCCGGCGCACAACATAGACTAGGACTGAACCTCCAAAACGCTCTACCCTTCGCAACCGATTTGTTTGGTTCCAGAAATTTTGTTATTATGATTGTTAACAAGCAGTTTATTAGCGGAGGAGATTCGTGACAAGTGGAGAAACCTTGAAGGGTTGCTACGGGAGTTCCGAGTGAAGCATGTGTTGCATTATTGATAGGTGAAAGACGGGAATTTGATATTTCGTGCGAAGCAAGGAATGAAAAACCGATTTGCTAGGCTCCCGAAATTTTATCATTGTTGCCAAGACGCAGTCTTTTATCATGATGCCTTTCTTTGCGCGTCTTAGATTTTGACGATTTCGATCAGCTGAGTGAACTCTCCTGTTTACCCTAGGAAGTTGAAATTTGATAGGGTGATTCTTTGAGACAATAGAGAGTTTTTGTCCTTCCCGTAATTTTCTAGCCCTATACGCGGAAAGATTGAAACATCAACTTCGCATGCGCGAATCTTCGCGTCAACGCGTAGAACTACGCCTGTACGGGAAAGAGGCCTATCAGTGCGCTGGTGGGAAAAATGCTTTCGTTGGAATCCCGTCCTACGCGTCGTCATCATAACCTGACAGAAAGGTCCCCAGGTGAAAACAGAATTTTAAGAATAGGCATTAGTTCTCCCTTTGACTACCGTCTAACCTAACTTTTCTCATTTAAAGTTAAAACTATGATGGATATAATTTTACTGTTAAATCAAATTCCGTTGATCACGTGAACGAAGTACCTACCTACATAGTCCAACAGCCAGATATCCTGTTCACCTACTTGGAAGTGAATGCAGTTGTCGATACTTTTCCGATTTTAAAGTAGGTACCTAGGGTCTGTTCTTTGTAGGCATCTGCGCGTATATTTCGTACAACAACGTTGAATCTGCCAACATAAAGATTCAGACAACGAGCAGGTTTGTGTTTAAATAATACGATTTTATATAAAAGCTGTTGTCAGTTCAATAACAAATTGAGTAGGTTGGTAGTAGATTTTTTGTGTTAGGTACCCATTCAGATCATAGAACCGACGATTTGATAAAGCTGGGAAGGCACTCAAAACGAACTATTTCACGAGGCCTTGATTAAGTAAACTTGATGTAGCTAGATGAAAAATTGAATGATGAGACAAAAAATAAAAAAGATGCCGAAATTGCGGCGCTCCCGGACGGTCACCCATCCAAGTACTAACCAAGCCCGATGTTGATTAACTTCGGTGAATCAGACGAGAACCGATGTATTCAACAACATAAGGGCGTTGGTGAATACAATTTTTTCTTAGGTCGTAGGTCTGTATTCGAACCCAGCTATTCGATACCTGCGAAGATAGCTGATAAAGCAGCGTGTAAATGTAAAATGAATGCAATCTTCTTCTACTCGATCTCGAATTCAAGAGAATAGTTGACAGTGAAATACTAAAGAGACTTTAGCGTGACAATAGCGTTTGGTTTGTTCGAGTACCTACGTGTAGAAAAATGCGAAGAGCTAGCATTTGCAGTTGCTTGCTCTAGACGCTGATCTACGCGCTAACGGGGGAAAATCGTACGGGAAAAACGAAAACTTTCTATTAAGAGACGATTGAAATTATCGGTGGTTTACTAATCAGCTGAGTGAGCTAAATTATCTGCTGTTCACCCTAGGAAGTTGAAATTTGATTGGGAGACTCTCTGGGTCATTAAGAGGCCATTGGAATGATGGCATATAGCCCTCGTAGGGCCTAGCTACTTTACGATGCCAAGAGCTGGGATCAGCTGAGTGGCTCCCGAAACTATACTCTATTCTAATAATTTTGGTACTTTCTATGATGTAATTTGGTATGTGGCCTCCGTAGTTACGAACACGGTCTGGATATGGTTATTTCAGCATTATAAGCACCGTCTAAACCAGGGGTGCTCAAGCGGTCGATCGCGATCGACCAGTCGATCGCGAGTGCTTTTTGAGTAGATCTCGAGAAGAAAATTTTTTTTAATAAGTAGGTAACTAAACTACAAAAATTTATTACGTAATGACACTGCTAGCGGCAAAAGGCGGCTTTATCAAAGGAACGCGCGATTCTTGTCAAAGAAAAGCCGCGCTGTTTCTAGACTTGACTGTACTAGACCATTCCTCAGTTGAATTATGATACGTATGAGGCTGAATTATCAAATATTTTGGGACAATTCGAAATGCGTTTTTATGATTGCAGTAAATTGGCAAATATAGCATCATTTATGAGTTATCCTTTTTCATGTAAAAACATTGAGGAATTAGCTACTGAAGTAGCAAGTCAGTTTAATATGAACTCATGTTCTGTTGAAAATGAGTTGGTGCAGATTATATCAGATATACATCTCAAAGCTACAGCATCTGATACAAATTTCTGGTGTTTTATATATGAAGATAAATATCCGAATCTAAGGCAAATCGCCCTTCAACTGACGGCAATGTTTGGGTCAACTTACTTGTGCGAGTCTGCATTTTCTGAAATGAAGGTATTTAAGTCGAAATATCGCAATCGACAAACTGACGATGACATATTATGTCATCATGCTTGCGATTGGCACTCAGTGGTTACGCACCATCTTATGAAAAGTATACTGAGGACATGCAGTGCCACGCTTCAACATCCAAAGTCACTCCTTAATTGAGTTTAACACCATATGTAACTCTTTTGTTTTGTAACAACGAATAAACTCGCAATTTTGAATAACTAGGAGTTTTTTCATTGATATTGTAGAGAAGAACTTAAGTAAACCTAACCCAAACCTTGACTAAAATAATGTAAATTGTGCGGAAAGCTAATATCTATATATGCTACGGTACACCCTACCTAGGTAGGTAGGGTGTATCGTGTATGTACGACAACCCTGCATCACACATACTTGCAGCCTCTCATAGTCGATCGTAAGTAGTCTAAAAATATTGAGGTAGATCGCCAGCAGTTCAAGTTTGAGCACCCGTGGTCTAAACCATACACGTGGGTCCGTGCAATGCACGGGTAACCGGCTAGTTAAAATTTAAAACAATCGACTCTGGACTTGACAGTCGAGTTACATATTTTGAGTTATAATTATTCAGGCAGGACCTAAAATCCGTCGGTCCGCCGTCCTGAGTTTTCAAATCTGCTGGACCAACGAAACTTGGGTGAAAATCACATTTGGGGTCAAGTTGTTCCAGAAGCTTCGCAGCAATTTTCATCAACCGTAAAGGGTAGCATCAAAGGGCTGACATATCAAAGTATCGATATCTCAGAAACTTTCACGGTAACAGCACTGATTTTCCGGCTCTCATTGATAAATATTATCCCAAAGAATCGAAAAAAAAATACCATTCGAAACTCTGTACGTTCATTTATTTGCTCTCCCTAGGGGCTGAACTTTCACAGGAAAAAAGAACATCAACACAGGGTTGAATTGCAACTTGAGAGACACAGTAAAAATCGCCTTACAAACTACGATGATCGTATGAGCTGATATTTTTCCGATAGGATTCTCACTTGACGAAATCAAGTTTATTATAACTTTTGTCACCCATGGATGGATTTGTGAAACGTAGGTAGGTGATTTATTTTACCTCATTAATTTCAAGTTGGCAGGTCAGCATTTATTTAATACTGAAAGGCTAGTAAAATGAGGTGTTTTATTTTATTTTATTAATTTCTCCTTCGTAGGCGTCTACGTCTTTGCAGTTATGTTTAGATAATGTATAATTCCTATACTTCGTTTAATAATTATTGACAAGTGTTCTGCGCAGAAGATCTGTTGAATGATAAAATAAGAAACGTTTGCGTAGGTAGTAGTTTGCATCATTTTTACACTATTCACAAACGATTTTCGTGATTAATTTTCTGTAGTAGAGTAAAAATGTATGTTTCTGCCTATCATCAGCTGACTGATAAGAGGTCGGCCATCTTGGTGACGTCACGTCTGACGTCATGCTGACGTCACTTTCCACAGCCTTCTAGATCAGTGTTGCCAGTATGATAGAAATGGTGGTTTCCCGCTCAAATTCAAAATTGATTTCCCGCCTTACCCCCTCCCCCTCCCCCCTACAGACCTAAAAGTAACGGTCAATCAGCTTATTGACACCCCTCCCCTCTGACGTCACATTTCACAGCCTTCTAGATCAGTGTTGCCACCTGTTTTTCCCCCGCCTAAATTTGAAATTCCCGCCTTTTTTCAAATTAACCTTTTAGGTAACCTAACATCAGTTGGTAATAGGTTGGCCATATTGAATGACGTCACGTGTGACGTCATATCACAGCCTTCTAGATTAGTGGTCAGGTTATGGAAGGTAGTGAGCGGTTTCCCGCTCAAAATTCAAAATTGAGTTCCCTCCTTATTTTACCCCCACCCTTAGACCTCTTAGTAAAGACTGTAAATCAGGTTATCACCAGCTGACTGATAAGAGCCATGTGACGTCACAGCCCCCCTCTGACGTCACAGCCATGGCCTCTTAGACTCATCCATCAGCTGTTTTAGTTCCCGCCTTTTTCAAACCACCTCCTCCTCCAGTGGCTGTTCCCATTTTTTTCTTTTCCACCTGTCAGTATCCTCCCCTCCCCATCAAATGTTTGTTCACAGCTGGCACCTACCGTTCCCTCCAAATTTTAAAATCAAATCTTCCTTTGAACCTACTAATCAGTAACCTCCCATTTCTGACGTCACATCAGATTAAGGATAGGGGTGAGGCATATCTCCAAATTAGTTTTTGGGGGTGGGCCAAAAATTGGGCAATTAACTCAACGTAGAACCTTCGAGTTTGGGCTCATTTTAAAGCTATTGATTAGATGAGTACAAATATGATAAAATAAACACCCCAAATGATTATTTTTGGGGGTGGCCGACATTTAGGCAATTGCTTCAACGTAGAACCTTCGAGTTTGTACTCATTCAAAAGATATTGATTGAGAGATAATGCATACAATACAATATACACCCCAAATTATTATTTTTGGGGGTGGGTCAACAATTAGGCAATTGAGTTAACCTAGTATCTTCAGGTTTGGGGCTCATTTTAAAGCTATTGATTAGGTGAGTACAAATATGATAAAATAAATACCTCAAATTATATGTTCAGGGGGGTGGACCATAAATTGGGCAATTGACTCAACGTAGAACCTTCGAGTTTGGGTTCTTTTGTAAACTATTGATTGGGAGATTACGAATTGAATAAAATTAAAAACCTGAAATGGTCTTTTGGGAGTGGACCAATAATTAGGCAATTGGTTTAACGTAGCAAAGCCGAGTTTGGGCTCAATTTAAAGCTATCCATTAGGTGATTACAAATAATACGATAACCTTGAATTGCCCACCACCCTCCCCTCTACGGTACCAGTCTTTCCTGACCATGTCTGCCTACGACAGCAGATTCGTACAGCCCATCCGATGACTTAAGAAGACTCCTTTCTTACAGGAAGTGTTGAGTTTCTTTCCCAGAAAAAGACGACACCGTCGCGTCACTGAGAGAGCAGACTTGTACATGTTCTCTCATGAGTCAGCTGAAAATATGCGACTCCACGTGTCAAGGTTAACCCCCTCCTCTAAGCATCAGTTGGAGGGGGTCATAAATCTTTCACTCAAACAATCCACCTATATTCGTTTCCAAGAGTTTGCAGATTGAGCATCATCCTCCTCGTCACGATAAAACAGTAAGTAAAACCTTCAACATTTATTCTAACTTGTTGCTATACACTTATACCTTTAATATGTATTTATCTAAATTTTCAGATGGACTCGTTGCTCAGAAGACTGCAAAAATCTTCAACTGTTGTTGAATTACGATCAGTTGAGAGTTTACCATTAAATACACCTTTCGCAGTAATGAAGATGGTCTGGGTCCAGACGAAGTTTGGTCCTGCAGTGCAGGTCCACCTACAAGAACTTACTGATGAACAACGGCTCAAAGAAGAAGACGAAATCTTCAGGGTCTACCTTCCAAAAAGGATCTCTGGATCCATAAGAGAGGAAGACGTTGATGAATATAACTCAAGTGGTACAATTTATACTTTGGTATATAGAGGAAAAATGGGCAATGCCTTCCTTATAGATTTTTACTGAGAATATTAAATTTTTATGTAATTGATAACAATTGTAATTATGAAAATAAATGAACAAATAAATGAGGAGTGTGAATTTAACAAGGTTGTCACACACTGAGCACTGCGAGGCTGGGGCAGTGCTTCTTTTAAAATAAAAATATTTTGTTTTGATTGTACCCTTTAGATTTTATTTGAAATACCTAACGGATTAGTAGAAGTTTTTCCTCACCCAACCCCCTCCCTAACTACCAATGAAAATATACTATTCGTATATAAATGCTTGAGACCAGTGATCAATAACCCCAGTTGCTGATCAGACTCGTTACAATGTGTGGAGATATGGATCATGATGAGTCTCAGTATTGTTGTGACTTGATGTGTTTTCAAATTCCATGCTGTCAGGTTGACGGAAAGGCTTGTGAAAAATGCAACAGTTTTTGTTACTGTGTTTGCCGTTGTGAAACTTATATTGCATCTAACACAGAGAAAGGAACCAAGGACAAATATGGCACTACAGGATCCTCCAATTAGATTGATCCTCCCTCCCACTTTCACAATTTTCAACTCTGAGCAGACGTGAGTAGTTAGTCAGTTCATTGTTGTCACGGGAGTAACTTCATCAAAATTATGGTACAGGAGGTCAAAAAGTTTATTTTCTGTGCTAAGGGACGGAGAGGAATCAACGTTACTAAGGATGATGAAACAGGACTCAGTCAAGTTGTTATCTTCAATGGACGAAAATCTCTCATTGTACCTGCAGATGAATGGATGATAATGCAAGATAATCTACGCAGAAATTTACCAGTCTATCTACAACGCACCTCAACGAGAAAAAATTGTAAGCAACAAAATCCTGCAATAATCTCAGACAATCTCGAGTGCAATTCGGAACCCCAACTTTTGGTAAACGGAGAGCTATTGTTATGTTTGAAAAAATCCCTTGGCTGCCTGAGATGGAGATCAGGATAAGTGAAGTATGTATCAATCGTCAAGATGCGAAAAAGCTATTGTATTATCTCACCGAAATTACCAATTTCTTGTGTCAAGATGCAAACACCAGAACTAAGGCCACTCAAACTTCTACATCCACAGACCTTCCGCTTCATTCTCAATCATTATCATCATCAGCGTTATTTGATATAGACACTCGAGATTACAACTATATAATCAGTGACCTTAGAGGATGATAGGAGGAGGAGTATAGCACAAAACTATGTAACCAGTTTTAAACTATGTGTAGGTGTGATCTATGATTATAAATGACTATGTATGTATGAATAATAAATAGCAATGTTGAAAACACATCTTATTAATGAAATAATATAACCACCTACTCCTTTAACCAAGAGGATGGATTATAAATATGCATTCATAAAGCAATTTGTGTTGTAAGAAGCGGAGCGTTAACATGAGTTTGAAAAGGAAATTAGCAGAAGAATTGCATAAACCTAAACGAAAGAATTTTATTCGATCACGAGTTTTGATCAAAGGGGTTCTTGATGATTTGTGGCAGGCAGATTTAGTAGATTTGAGAATGCATCCTGATAAAGGGTATAAATACTTATTAACAGTAATTGATACAGGCTCGAAGAAAGCATGGGCCAAACCCCTAAAGACGAAATCGGGCAATGAAGTAAGCAAGGCACTCTCCTCAATTTTTCGAACGAGTAAGCTTTCACCTAAACTCATACATGTAGATCAAGGTCGAGAATTCTATAATCCTCAGGTCTTGGAATTGATGAGGAAGAAGAGAATAAATATGTACAGTTCTTACTCAGAAATGAAAGCTCAAATTGTTGAGAGGTTCAACAGAACTATCAAACAATGGATGTGGACTGAATTCAGTGTACAAGGGAATAGGAAATGGGTATATATGATTCCTTCCCTTCTCAAACGCTATAACTGTAGGGTTCATAGATCAACAGGAATGAAACCGGCAAATGTTGAGAAGAAAGATGAACAATTAATCCTCTCTCGTCTTTTCCCACCCAACACCTACAAAAACCCAAAGCCAAAATTTGCCCTGGGTGATAGAGTTCGTATCGCGAAACTCAAGCATGCGCTCGCTAAAGGTTATTTACCATCGTGGACAAATGAACAATTTATTATCACACGAATACGAGCTGATGACAAGGTGCCAACCTACAATTTGCAAGATGTCCATGGTAATGAGGTGAAAGGAAGATTCTACGAGCAAGAAATGAAGAAAACCAACTTTCCAGATTATTATTTAGTTGAGAGAATATTGAGACGGAAGAATGGTAAAGTACTTGTAAAATGGCTTGGATTTGATGAGTCTCATAATACTTGGGAAGATGAAAAAGATGTAGAACCTTGAAATTTGGAAAAATTATATTTGTTTGTTTGCTATTGTATTCATCATGATTTAAAAATACATTACTCAAATTATTGTTGTAGAGCACATTAATATTTAAAATACATAAATATACTAACTCCAAAGCAGGTGTATTTCTATAAATATGTAACATTATAGCAATAAAAATCTTACAGACTCATGAATTTACATTGTTTGCTCCCTTTATAACCATACGGCATAGTGTGGACACCATCCTCTAAAATCATGCGTTTGTCATCGAAGAAAGACAAACCAACCTTATGGTGTTCTGTTGTGCTGACATTGTGTAATTTTGAACTGATTTTTCGAAAAGTACAATATGTTACGGTTTTCTCATTTAATGTTCTAAGATAGTCATCGAATTTAACATTTTTTTTTATACATGACTTTTTCACCCCTTTACATTTCATTATATGCTTACTCGCGTAACTTAGACTATACAGTTTGGGTCTGAGAGCAACAACCTCTTTAATGGGGAGAGATTGAGTCTCATCCTTCAACTTGCCAACTACTTTTTTATTCTCTAGAGAAAAACAAAAATGATCGGAGGGATAATCACTAAAATCCATAACTTCTGAAAGTACATTTTTCAGCGTAGCATAAATGTCTGGAACTTTTACATCTAGAATGTACGCATCAGTATCCATATAAACTAAATCTACGTTATTTACACCACCAAATGCCGGCCTAAGAGTATCATAAAATAACCTATACATGTATTCCTTAGAAATTTCCAAGATAGCAAATCCTACATATATTGGAGCATCAAACACTATTTTTTGTCTACCCATGCTCACTCCTAATAGCTGATTCTCTTGAAATATGTAACGATCCATAAAGTTAGGCTTTGCTGATAATTTCAACAATTCATCGTTTGATGTAACGAGCCGAAAATCTTTAAAATTTCGTTTGTTCATCATTGAACGACCGAAAACTGCATTGTTTGCCAATTTATAATAATCTTTCAAGAAATCCGAAGTTGAAACCGCTCTTAAAGCTGTGTTGAAATCCATATAATCAGAGAGCCACCTAGACTGCCTGAAGCTTAGAATTCTATGGACTTTAGACACTCTCAAGCCTTTCTGAAGGGCTTGAATTAGGTTTACATGATGGGTCACATAGTGGTTCTTATTGTGTAAAGTTGTCAACAGTTTTTTTACTTTACCACCAGGGGGGCTCAATGACTCAGGGAAAAAAGGTAAGTCGGAGTGTTCATCATGTAAATGCTCCGGGTATTGTACGTCAATATCAAACACAAATCCAAACTCACCATCAGGGTCAAGGTTGTGGTAATCAATTGACTGTACGTCGTCAACCCATTTGAATTCACCATATGGAAGGGAACACCCCATTGCATATCCATAAAGGTTATTCACATCAAGATATATAATGTGATTAAGCGGTTTTGAGGGGTCAAATGTCTCTTGTATCAGTGGGTTGTTTGCAATAGCGTGTCTTTTAACGCATTGGGTGATCCCTCCTCTGATCCCTGTCTCGATAAACTGAAGCATATCAATATCCTTGAGGATCTCCAGTTTTACTCCTGTCTTCTTTAACATAGCTTCCCAAAAATATCCGGGGGATGTAAAATGCCAGGATGGATCTATTTGATAATGTTGCCTGCTAACTTTACGGTAATTTTCATAAACATCTGCTAACAAAAGTATGTCTGATTTCAAATAAAGTTCTGTGTATTGCATCAGATTTTTTATGTTAAAATGATTCCAAACAGCTTGAGCATGTTTGTAATCCTCATATGAGATGTCATCTTCGGTTAAGTCAGAGTAGAATGCTTCCTTAGGAGGTAAACAGGTTTCTTTTAGAACATCCCAGGATTTTATATAGCTGTAAGGGTAAACCCCTTTTCTCAAAAGAAGACGTCTATCATGATCATTAGGGAAAATACTAGTTAGTTCAGGGAAGTCGGTTGATGTCTCAACCAATTTAGAAAGACTTGTAGAGAGGAACCTAAAGGAATCAAGAAATCTTGCTTTTATTTTACATCCCTCGAAAGTTTTTGTGAAACTAATGTAATTTTCCGAAGATTTCGCCAACACATTTATGGAGCCTTCATCCAAATTTAGCTTTTTTACTAAGAAGTGGCCGTCATATCCTGACAGGTTATGAAAATAAATAGGTATAAATTGAGGAAGTTTCAACTGTAAGTTACAATTTTGACAAAGACTTGATCGGAATTCTCCAGTTAAGTGATCATGTTCAGCAACTTTTATGACGTTGGGAATTGAGAACTCAATATGGCAAATACTACATGAAAGTGCTGCATTATGTTTAATTTGGAGCTCAGGAGTCCATTTAATGTTTGTATTTGTTTTGTATAGACTCTCAACTATGTGGCATATGTTCTTCAACTTCTCCATGAAGCGATCCACACAGTCGGGACCTGAGAATGTCAAAAGCTCACTTGCAATGAGGGAAGGATAGTACGATTTGATATACATCCCTAGCATCCCTAGCAAACGTCCATGACTGTTCTTCGGGACAGATGTTATTTGATTGAGAGGCTGATGTTAATGGTTTCAATAGACATTCAATGTCTCCATAGATCACAATAGGTACTGGGGCTAAATGCTTGATATTTTTGAATTTTATGAAGGAATTTTTGGGGAACTGATATCTACATGGTTCCAGTTTCCCACAAAATTCTTCATGTAAGACAAGTTTTTCGACCGCATCTCTACCTTGATACCTTTGGAAGCATCTCTCGCAAATCTCAACCTTCCTACAATGGCTTGTTAATTGCTCAGACACCAATCTGGATAAATCTCTGATGAAGCAATAGTGTGTATTATTATTCTCCATTAATAAAAGTAAGTTGAAATGTTGAGGTACTTTCTTCACTAACGGTGATATCCTGTATGGATACACACTGTTATTGTTATCGAGAGCATACAGATTGATACTGACTTGATTAACACGTTCAAATTTGGAAATATCGTTCTTGGAAACTGGATAATTAATACACGAAAAATCGAAATTATGCAGTAAGCTGTTATAAAATTCGGGGGTGGTGATGTTACGCTGTCCAGGCTCGGTGTAAGATCCTAGAACAGCATATTTAAAACAGAAATCATCGTTACTCGTTACATTGACAACGCTCTTGGTTTTGATAATTTTTGATGGCAAGGGGATGGGTGCGCCACCCTTTAATGGTCTAAATTTAGTTTGCTTCAATAGAATCCCATCAACACTAAGGAGACTCCAACCGCTAGACTTCCGCTCAAGCGATTCCATTTCGGCTAGGATATGTTCGAACTGGTTTTGAAGAATGAAATCAAGTTCATGCACATCTCCTAGCAGCAACGTTTGGGTCTTGGTTTTGAAGTTAGCAATAAGAATTTCTGGAGGTTGAAGGGGAGCCCCCGGAAGTTGTTTGGAGAATTTGCATTGCAGCCAAAGACTAAACTTCAGACCTCTCCACACTTGAACGCGCGAGCTCAATTTATCCGTCAGTATGTGAACTAAAGAGTACAAATAATATTGAGGGTTCTTAATGTTATTAAGATTAATAAAATAAGTATCCAAAACAGTGTCTCCAAATTGACGAACAACGATATCTCCGAGTTGGTTTGGAGGTGTTGTAATGTCTTCACACCATCCCCTTCCCCTCTGTAGAGAGGTGGTTGGACACGGGGTGTCAGCTCTACCGATATACCGGATTACAGATGGTCTTACATTTACACCTGTTGTACGCTGAATCTCATATCGCCTTTCATTGACCGCTTGCGAAGTTCCAGGCTGTCCGACGGATTTAGCGTAGGTGTGATCCATTATTGCGGTGTAGAAATCAAAAATTAGGCTAAAAAGAAAAAAAAATTTTATTACTAATAATCATTATACAGGTTACTTGAATACATAAATAATCCTATTTATATCATTAATATTTCTGTACATGTCCTGAGATAGGTGTGTAAGATACAAGTTTATCATGAATAATGATAGCTACGCAGCTTGTGCCTACTTCAAAGTTCTGTGAAATTTCAATTTCAAGCCTTACATCAACTGCTCCCTCGCGTACAATATCCTCAGTTCTACTACAATCCAGGCAAATTAAAGGGCATTCTTTAAATTTTGAACGTGTCAATAGAGGGGATGAGTATTTTATATTACCATAATAGGACTGTTGAAAACGAATATAGTTATTGTACAATTCTGCAAATACCCCATTTTGGAGATCAATTGTCTGTTCCTGAAATGGAAATTGTTCATTGTTTAGAAACAGTCTGAAGCTTTTAAGAGGCACTGAGTCTGGAAGTGACAAATTCTTGGTTATGTCGTTCTTCTTATTCTTATAAAATGCGACGAGAACGTAGCGCGGCTTCTGGAGTTGATTAGTTGTCTTGATTGGCCATGTAAATGATGATGATTGAGGAACAGCAGGGTTCTCGTGGTATTCCCAGCTTCGAAATGCTAAAGGCAGTGGAGGATCTCGTTTGGTGGTTAAGTAGAGTTCTGCTTTAATGTTATCTGCGAGTTTCACAATCGGTACCACCCAATGAACTTTCTCCAAACTCAACGAAACATCCGTATGAGTGGGATGTCCTTGAAACACGTTAGAATCATTGCTCGCACGGGTGAGAACTAACTCTTGAGATACACCAGTCACGACTCGTTTTTCGTCTTCAAAAAACCCCATCCAATAACGCAAGGGTACACATACATTAAACATTCCTCCTGATGTGTAAACCGAGTCGGGGGCGTATGAGTTGGAATTTGGATTAGAGATTCCGGCATTTGACAAAGCATTTAAGTCTGTTTCAGAAAATGACGCCAGTCCCTTCAATGTAGAGACAATGCCCGGATTTCGTACTTGATCCACATCAGTACCGTTGATTCTGTATGTGATTGAATCAAAAAGGTGTGCGAACCCGTTGTTTATCACATGTAATGCTTCATTTGAGGTACCTTTGTTTACTTTCCCGACCAATGAGAGGAAACTATCAAACGGGGCGAAAGTTTCAAAACTGTTGATACCTATACGGATCTCAGACTTTGAAGATAGATCGGACATATTATAAGCTGCATTTCTGATAAAATGGTATCCCACAATTTGATCATTCACTATTGGGGGTTTAGTAATTTGTAGAAAAGACTCCATGACGTCTCACTTTGTATCCAAGGTTTTGAAGAAATTTGATGTTTCTCGAAGTCAGCCCCTTGTTTATCTTTTTCTTCAGAGGGCCTCCTCTTGCAGCTTTGAAATTAGATGATGGTTGGTCTAACAAGAAACTCGAACTCTGGTTTGAGTTACAACTGCGTTTGCTGTACTGGGGGTTTATTTTATGATAATATCTTTCACTAAAGTCAAATCCCATTCGGACTCTTCACAATCTTACTAGTTCCAGAACAATCGTGATATTTTCCTTTCTAAAATCCAAAAGGGAACCTTTCTCATCCACTACTCGAAGTTGAATGAAGTCAATGATGTCTCGGTTGATCTTTAAATACGATATTGGGGATGGTGTGTAATTGATTCTGTAATTAACCTCAACGTCAGGACAAAAGCTGTGTAGAACGTTTGATGGAGAAGAGTTGAAATATGATGAATCATGAGCTATTAAATTACACTGTATGTTGATCGAATTATAGTTGAAAATATTAACGTTGCTTGGTGCGTAGTGGGTCACATTTCTAGGGAGCACAACTTTTTCAGTATATCCCAACAGCGGTCCCACACAACCGTCTTTGGACATATCAACATCGAATGTGGCTATGAAGTGTACGAGTCCTGTTTTGTGATCGACTCCAAATTTAATACTGAAGTGTTGTAACGAAATAACTTTTTGAATTCTCATCTCATCCACACGCGATTCGATAAAATCAAAAATATCCTCCATACCATAGGTACCATCTGGAAAAACAATCGAGTCTTCTTTTTCACCCACAATATAAAAATGATTTGATTCATTTTTCTTGACATTCGAAATCGTATTGTAGCTCATAAAGGATCGTAACCCGATTCCATGTTCCTGATCATGTTCCAACTCGATTGGCGGGAAGATCGTTGCACTTAATACGCTTTCCTGAGAACTGAGGGTAAAGATTCTAGACATCTCTCAGCTAACAAGAAATAACACGAAAAATGAGCACAGTGAATACAGCCAGAGTCTTGATACTGAATGCTGTTGTAATAGATGGCACAGTTCTTTAAATATTTGATAACTTCGTTCGGTGGTTCCAAACCGAAAGAATCGAAGTATAAAGCGACGGCCCCGCTTTTCCGCAACGCGGTCCAATGAGTTCCATCCAAATCTGTTGATGAGGCTAAATTGATTACTAACCGTTCATGAACGTGGGGAGTTTTAGGAAGTTCATTTTTCATGTAAACCCCCCGAAAAAATGGGACTCGAGGACTCAGAACATTTTCAATTTCAATATTACTTAATGCTCTGTTTGGTAATTTCAACAACGCTTGTATTGGTTTAAGACGAATCCTCCCCCGAGCTTTGTTTTTTTCTTTGATGCTCTCAGCTTTTTCAATTTGTCCTCTCCCTTCACAGGCATCTTCCGATGTTTTCGAGGTAAAGTGGTCTTTGAACGAGTGACGTAACCGCTGCCAGATTTTTCCATTGCCATGTTGTGACGTTTCATCTCCTGGAGCTCCAGGTCTCCTCTTCTGGCGTCTCTGACGTTTTTTATGATCTGTGAGACACCTCCACCGAGCCCTCCGAGTGCACTGAGACCTGCTAAGAGAGGAAGCAGAAAACCTCCGTGAACCTCTCGTTTCAGCTTTGAACCCTTCTGTCCTTTTGCTTTCCTTCGCGCCCCTCTCTTTTTTGAACATGTTTTTTTCCGAGCCTGTAGACCTGCTCCTAGAGCCAGCTTCCCCTTCATAGCTGTGCCAACTGCTAGAGCTGCCAATCGTTCTTTTACAGTCGAATTTCTATCTTTAAATCGGGTAAATGCTTTATCCGCTAGGACCTTATCAGCTTTATGTCGATCTTTCAAAGTTTGGTGTTGGACATACGCGAGATCGTGATCTTTACAGTATGAATCCAGAGGTGTAACTGGTTGAACCCCCCTTTCGATTTGTCTTATAACGTCATTACCTGGTCCGCAAAAATTGCCATGTACTAGTAAAGGGGTACGGTTCCGATTAATGAATGCGTTTAATATGCCCATGTTCCCGGCTAAGTTATCACTAGGTTATTTATTCAGGTACTATATGCTTTTATACTCAGTCTACAAGATGAAGCTGCGTCAAATGGAACAAACATTTCCTATGATAAATTACGACGTCGTTGTTAAATCTCAAACTGATGATAATGAAAATACGTCAAAAAATGGTCCGTTTCTAGCGAATAACTGTCGAGCAATAGTATGTGGACCATCTGGGAAAGGAAAGTCGAATCTAATGATGAATTTAATTTTATCGGAAAATTCTCTTAAGTTTTCTCGACTGATCCTATGCTCAAAAAGCTTGCATCAAGAGAAATATTCATTTTTAGATCAAGTTTTCGAGGAGGTTCCAGAAATTGGATACATGAAATGCTCTAATCGAGAGGATTTCCCTGAAATTGAGGAGGATGAAGGGGCCAGGAACCATACACTTGTGATATTTGATGATGTGGATGGATCTTTCAACGATCTAATTCAGATTTTCTTCACACGTGGGAGACATTACAACGTGGATTCATTCTTTTTAATACAATCCTATGCATCATGTATGAAACATTTTGTCAGAGATAACGCAAACCTTATTATTATATTTCCACAGGATGGACGAAATTTGAATTTAATTTGGCGCGATCACGCTCATAATGATATGCCTTTCCCCAAATTTGCGGAAATGTGTAGGGGAGCTTTTTCTAAACCTTTCAACTTTTTGGTGATTGACAAAAGTGCTGACATGCAAACAGGCCGTTTTAGGAGTGGGATGGATTCATGTTTTGAGTTCCCTACAGTGCAGTGAAGAAAAGTAGTTATTCATCACCTATTCCTATAAATGGTATTATTTTCGCTAAAATCAATCATTCAACCTGTACTTATCATGACAGCAAGACTGAGTGATAGTTCTCTAGGGCTCAACAGAGAAATTAATCGCGAGAAAGAAGCTCAAATTTCATCCGAGCTTCACACTGCGAGAAAAGCTCTGAAAAAGAAATTTTCAGAGCTACAACATGCTCGTGAGAAGTCAGCACATTCTCTTGATCAACAGTACCTACCGATTACCAACACATTGAAAGAGCTCTTAGGAGCAGCAAACGAAACTAAAGGTGGAGCTGTGGTCAAAAAAAGAATGCAACGACAACGTCGACTACAAAGTGAAGTAACCAAGGGCACTGAATCTGAAGGATTAATTTCACAAGGGTCATCAATTGATGGTGATGATAATGAAGATCCAAGTATTCAGGTTCCGTCTGATACAGAGATTTTCGAATCTCAAGGGATGGGATCATCTCAAATCTTAACACCCCCCGCAACATCACCAGGGCCTTTCATGTCAACACCAATTGCTCATCCAAGCTCCTTTTTGGGAGCCCCTCAAAAATTAACCCTCATGCGACGAATAAAACGAGACACAAAGAGACTAGAGGCTTCTCATCGAGCGGATATCGATAACAGCATTGAGCCTGTACATAGTTTGATTAACTCTACGCCAGAAGCGCAAAAGATGACTCGCGATTTTATCGATAGATGGCCTCCGTATGCTAAAGTGTACTGGACCTATCTCACCACTGGTAAATGGGAAGGAGGAAATGGACAACAGCTTGATAGATATTATGGACCGAGTGTTAGTCGACAGGGCGTGAACCTCGGAGCTGCGAAAGTTGCCTTTGACGAAGATAACATATATATAAATGGAAATCCTTACACCGCAACTCCGGGATTGTATGAGTTAATTTTTCTGAAAAAACCTGTAAATTTTGATCCGCAAGATTTTGAAAACTATACCGATATAGTAAAGAGAAGCCATATAGCTCACCACGGTTATGATATACACCGACCATTGAATCGATTTGGAGGGGAGAAATATAACTCTATAATTTCACGCATATACCCTCCAAAGGATAAAAAGGGGAGTGGTTTGACAAATATGTTCACACACTTCCAAGGTTTTGATGCAGATGTGTCTCCCGATTGGATTTCAACAGATGACCCAAATTTACTGGTAAAAAGATTAGAGTTGTCCCTGGGATCATTCGGTGCTGGTAATTCCCGACTTCAGAGCAAAGCCAACAAAATTCTCGATCGTTTAGAGGAATTGGGTTACATTTATTAAACCTTTGTGAGAAAACAGAATGCCAAGTGACAGATTCGGTGGTAGTATTAGGAAGCATGTTTCCGTACACGAACTTCCTACTCGATCATTCCATGCTGTGAGCAAACGTTACGTTGACTCGGCGCTTGATAAAATGATGACGCAATTAAAAAATGAGCTTCAAGAAGAGCTTAAAAATCTTGATTCTACCCTGAGAAATTTCATATCTATATCCATCGCAGAACGGTATAGTAAAAGCAACAGTTTACAAAAAATTCGGTCAGTTACAGCAAGATCTCGGAACGAGAAGTAACCATGTCATCAGTTATCATTGATCTGACGCTACAATGTGAGAAAGTGATAAAAGAACTATCAATCATTCCTCACGATGGACCTTCGACTTTCCTCCTTAAACACTTTGTATTTTTACCGCCCGCACACCTGAAAGGCCGCTCCAACTTCCATTCGAGATACAACCAAGAACATCTACATGGATTGTCATGGAACACTGGAAACACGACCTATGAATGTATTCCGGAAATTCTTAAAGAAGCGACAGAAAACATCAAGTTTGTATTCGCAAAAGGAGCTGAAAAATGTCGAATTTTGAAAGAGCTTCTCCCAAATGATAGACAAGTACACGACTTGATGATATTTGGATGTCCTAAAATTCCTACATTGCTTGGCTCCAGCATACTTTCTCAAAAACCTTGTTTAGACCATCAAGATGCAGGAATCAGTTTCACTCAGTCATGTTCTATGATCAAAATTCTTGCGCTATCGGAATGGTTACTTGAAAATGAACTTCGAGCCAACCTATTTGATACTGAACCACGTCTCGCAACATTTCGAGGAGTTAAAATGACTGTAGACCCATTGATATTGGCAAAACACGGTTTTTATCGAAATAGTTTTCAGAAAAATTCTATATGTTGTGTATTTTGTGAAAAAATCCTTGCAATTCATAATTATAATACTCATGATTGTATGGGTTGGTATGGAACTGATACTACTAAATTGTGTTATTAATAATAAAAATATACTTGTTAAATTTCGCTCACCCTTGTTTCCAATTTGTTTTCTTCCTTCGTACAAACGAGTTGTGACGCTATTTGCAGTTGTAAGATTCTCTCTGGGAAAAGAAGAAGAAGAAAATGAAAAAATCGTTTAAAATTTCAGGTGGAATGTATTATTCGTTTCTTAGAAAATATACCTGAAAATCTTAAATTTTCACCTATAGGGTTAGAAAATTAAGGCTCAGAAATAATACATGCTTCATACCTATGAAAAACAAGTGGAGATCGGGAGACGCAACTTGTGTCTAAAATGGCGAAGGCTTTCCCGCTCTTCTGATCTGGAAATATCAACAATCGAATTAAACAACATTAACTCTAATGCTGTATAAAATATCAATTATGAATGCTTGATCTGTATGTTAATGTAATCATTCGGTAATAACATTTAAAAAATTGAATCTTTCACTTACCTCGTTGTTTCGCTGGTTAACTGTCTCCAAATAGAATTACGGAGTGAATGATTGTTTTCAAACGTCCTGCTACGAGAAAAACTGGTAAGCAAGTGAAGATCGAGCGGACTCGCAGTTACAAACTAAACTCGGGTTACACCCTCGCGTCGTTGCGGGATTCGAATGTCACACCTTTTCCTCGGAGGTATTGCGAAGGATGCGAATCCTTCTCTTCTGGATATCGTCGTTGAATTATTACGCGGAAATTGTCGACAAGCTCTTGTTGGTTTCTGAACCCCTGGTACTTCTGTACCTATTTTTATTGCAATGAAATGATGGCCCACCCCCAAAAATTAATTTGGGAGATTCAACGTTATCGTATTTGTAATCACCTAATGGATAGCTTTAAATTGAGCCCAAACTCGGCTTTGCTACGTTAAACCAATTGCCTAATTATTGGTCCACTCCCAAAAACCATTTCAGGTTTTTAATTTTATTCAATTCGTAATCTCCCAATCAATAGTTTACAAAAGAACCCAAACTCGAAGGTTCTACGTTGAGCCAATTGCCCAATTTATGGTCCACCCCCCTGAACATATAATTTGAGGTATTTATTTTATCATATTTGTACTCACCTAATCAATAGCTTTAAAATGAGCCCCAAACCTGAAGATACTAGGTTAACTCAATTGCCTAATTGTTGACCCACCCCCCAAAAATAATAATTTGGGGTGTATATTGTATTGTATGCATTATCTCTCAATCAATATCTTTTGAATGAGTACAAACTCGAAGGTTCTACGTTGAAGCAATTGCCTAAATGTCGGCCCACCCCCAAAAATAATCATTTGGGGTGTTTATTTTATCATATTTGTACTCATCTAATCAATAGCTTTAAAATGAGCCCAAACTCGAAGGTTCTACGTTGAGTTAATTGCCCAATTTTTGGCCCACCCCCAAAAACTAATTTGGAGATATGCCTCACCCCTATCCTTAATCTGATGTGACGTCAGAAATGGGAGGTTACTGATTAGTAGGTTCAAAGGAAGATTTGATTTTAAAATTTGGAGGGAACGGTAGGTGCCAGCTGTGAACAAACATTTGATGGGGAGGGGAGGATACTGACAGGTGGAAAAGAAAAAAATGGGAACAGCCACTGGAGGAGGAGGTGGTTTGAAAAAGGCGGGAACTAAAACAGCTGATGGATGAGTCTAAGAGGCCATGGCTGTGACGTCAGAGGGGGGCTGTGACGTCACATGGCTCTTATCAGTCAGCTGGTGATAACCTGATTTACAGTCTTTACTAAGAGGTCTAAGGGTGGGGGTAAAATAAGGAGGGAACTCAATTTTGAATTTTGAGCGGGAAACCGCTCACTACCTTCCATAACCTGACCACTAATCTAGAAGGCTGTGATATGACGTCACACGTGACGTCATTCAATATGGCCAACCTATTACCAACTGATGTTAGGTTACCTAAAAGGTTAATTTGAAAAAAGGCGGGAATTTCAAATTTAGGCGGGGGAAAAACAGGTGGCAACACTGATCTAGAAGGCTGTGAAATGTGACGTCAGAGGGGAGGGGTGTCAATAAGCTGATTGACCGTTACTTTTAGGTCTGTAGGGGGAGGGGGAGGGGGTAAGGCGGGAAATCAATTTTGAATTTGAGCGGGAAACCACCATTTCTATCATACTGGCAACACTGATCTAGAAGGCTGTGGAAAGTGACGTCAGCATGACGTCAGACGTGACGTCACCAAGATGGCCGACCTCTTATCAGTCAGCTGATGATAGGCAGAACATACATTTTTACTCTACTTTCTGTTCAATTATTTTACTATGTTGCTCAATGTATTTCGTGAATCCGCAAAGCGAGGATGATTTAGATTTACTACTTTCTACAAACCAGAAACAGTTACGTTCCTGTAATTCATGCATTTCTTGTCATTGATTTGGACATATAAACCCAAGCTCGTAACATGGGTGTCCTCGATACTTTAACAATCATTGAAATCTCATGTAGATTCCATCTTGACGCTCAGTGGGAAGACTCCTTAGAGAACTTGTCGTACAGGTAGGTGTTGAAGCAACCAACCTGCAATGCCATCTGAGAACCTGCAGATGCCTGGGGGGAGCGGACACACAACTCATTCCCGGAGGCCAAGAGCAAGTGCCAGTTGGGGCCCGTAAGCAAATGGCTGTTCTCACCCATCTGAAATCACAAGATATGATATAAATAGATACATACGAATGACCAGGTAAGTACCTACCCACAAAATGTAGGTACCTAATTTCCCCGTGCATGCGTGCTTATGTTTCTTGTATGTTTGCTGTAATGATAAACATGAGATCAGATAAGTACAGCAATAAATATGGATGGTGCAGGAAGAGGGGAGGGGCTGTAAGATGTCCTTCAAAGTATACTTACTACGGTAAGTCATGTACCTAATGATAATTATGATAGCTTGACGGCTGATTCATGGTAGGTAGTGCACTTTGATGAGATTCGGCCCAGGAAATACAAAGAAATCTTACGGATCTTTATTTTTGATGGGTAATGAACGAGTTTATTCGACCGAAAAGAAGTTCGAGTCATGTAGCATGATAGTATGAGAGTATTCGAAAATTATCGCATTATAATTGTTTTGAAATTTGAGCACTTTGAAGGCAAAGAAATAGATAATTATGTTTCAATTTTAAGGCAAACAAATACTTTTTCTAAATAATAATCTGCTATTCGAACAAAGATATTGGATTTTAAGCACTTTTACAGTTTATAACTATTTTTAAAAGATCACATTGGTATTTATTTATTATACGGGACAAGCCCAATTACATATACAATAAAAACATTAAAGCATCCAGGTGATAATAGATTGATGAATTTGACAAGCAGAAAGGTCACAGCATCTTGAAAGGTAACAAGAGATGTCTTTATATATAATTCCGAACGGTCTTTGAAATTGTGAAGAACTTTGTCATTATCTTTGTCATTATCATTCGAATCAGCACGTCCCCAAGTTTGTTGCAAAAGTGTCGCCGTTCGTCTCTATACCCGCCTTGATCGTGTTCTAGGCGGTCCTTATCAACGAGAGTTGTTTATTAGGCTGTGGCGGTAACAACAGTTGCCATCAATTCACGGTAAGTAAGAAACGTAATGTAGTTACTAACATCTAGGAGAGTTATTTCTGAACGAAGAAATTGAAACTGAAGAACAGCAGAGTTTATAAATAATTCCGAACGGTCTTTATATATAATTCCGAATCAGCACGGTTCAAGGGCGTACGCAGGGTGGGGCGACTGGCAGTAGCCCCAGTAGACTAAACTACTCCGCAATTATCTCGTCACACAAATTAATACACATCTCTGTACATCCCATATTTGGATTCACTACTAAGTTCATTACATGACCGTTTTTCGGATGATAATGTAACAGCTTTAGGGGGATTGATACTTCATCCATCGAAGATGTTGGAAATGTCAAAGGAGGAACTCAAACAGCGACTGACACACTTTTGTAACTAGGTACCTATTATGGTCTGGATACCCTCATTGAAACTGAGGCTGAGCTATGGCATACATTTTGGAAGAAAAAGGGTCTTATTACAGAGAAATTGAATGAACTGGATTTTGATCAATGAACTGCAAGAGATCAAGCGGTTTTAACCCCCAAATGAAATTGGCGCTAAACGTTCTTCTGGCACAGCCGTGCACAACGTGTACAATTGAAGGTCATTCAGCTCGTTGAGAAGGCATAGTCTCAACGAACTATGCCTATTGAATGTACACAGAAAGTTGGTCCACGAGAAGAAAAATCAATTTGTTGATGAAGTGTTGAAACTATGTATTTTGTGAAAACCCCAGGCGTTTGATGTTGCATTAATAATGATTTTCAAGTTGTTCTCAATTCATAAATTATAACTTTGCATTTACCCTCTTTTTGTTCATGATTGTTTTTTGCCTACATCGGTCTTGTAAAATTACCGTTGGCCCCCAGTAAAGCAAAAAATCTGCGTACGCCCTTGCCCAAGTTTGTTGCTAAAGTGTCGGTAAGTAAGAAACGTAGTGATGGGGTCTTTTCTGATCAGAAATCTTTTCTGAAATTTGATAGGTAGACTTTCTGGGACATTAAGAGACGAATGAAGTGACGGGGTCTTTTCTGATCAGCTGAGTGAGCTAAATTCTTTCCTGTTCACTGTAGGAAGTTGAATTTTGATAGGTAGGACTTATATCGTTACTATAATGTGCTGAGTTCCTGTTAGGTACTACTGTTATACGGACTAGATTAGGGCTTTCCAAGCCCTAATAGGCCTCTAGTTCGTATTATATTTGTTAAATTGTTTTGAAATTTGAGCACTTTGAAGGCAAAGAAATAGATAACTATGTATCAATTTTATGGCAAACAAAAATTTGTTCTAAATAATGATCCTGCCATTCAAACAAAGATATTGGGTTTTAAGCACTTTTACAGTTTATAACTATTTTTAAAAGATCGCATAGGTATTTATTTATTATACGGGACAAGCCCAATTACATATACAAGCTCATGGGACCATTACATTAATATCGTAATAAGCGGTCATCAATATACCTACCTGGAACTGAAGCAGAGAAAGGGAGGAAATCCCATATATATGCAAAAAATTTTTAACAATTCAAAATGTTTGTTTGAATTGCAGAATCAAGTTTATTGCCTTAAAACTGATACCTAGTTAACACATTCATTGCATTCAAAGTGCTCAAATTTCAAAACAATTTAACACAAATAAAATATAATTAACGATGAATTGTACGATAATTTACAAAAAACTACAAACTTACGAAGAATTTAGGGGAAATTCCGAAATTTTACGTTTTATTTGAAAAGTTCAGAAAACAACAATTAGGTTCGATTGAAGAAAGGTTGACAGGGTCAGGTAAACAGAACAGAGGGTTCGCTGCTCTACAAGACAATGTTTAGTTCCAAGAAGGTTTGGCACGTGCAGGGGAGCGTGATGTGTGAGAAATTCCATGACACCACAATATACGAAACGAAGACAGAAAGAGGCTATATTTTCATGTGATATGCGGAATATCGGTATTTAAGCGGCATCGTTTACCCAGAATATTGATTGCAGACTGGCTTACGAAATCAAACTTTTGATGCAGTCTCTATCGCTACATCCGACCTATCATTACATCCGGCATCGTTCTAAACGGAATCTACTGTAGTTGCATGGGTCAAGACGAAGCAGACGATAGCAGAAAAATATTTGGTGTTAGTAATTTACTGACAAGACGGCTGATGCAGCAACATCCTTCGAAAGGGGAGCGTTCACACTACTCGACCCCGTTGCGTATCATTCCTTTGGTGTGACGGGGAAAAACCGCCAACTGACCGATCGGGTCCGCTGCGTATCTTTATGAATGAAAAGATAAGGGGCGTTGCTTACTATTTGATACGCAATGGTTATACGATACAGACATTTGATAAAAGTGTGGACTGGGGTTTAGGTGTTTCTCGATGATATCATCATCTATAGTTCTACTCTCGAAGACCGCATTATAAAGTTTGGCAGGTTTTTGAACTATTATGATATGTCAACCTAAAACTTAACCTGGAGAACTGCAACTTCCTTTGTCCCCAAGTGAACCGGGACATATTGTTATTGCGGAAGGATTGAAAATGGATCTCGCAAAGATTTAATACAGACGAGAATACCTAGGGTTGCCAGATCTACTTTAATTTAAAGTATCCTACTTTATTTTTGTTCAAAATACTGTATACTTTATAAAAAATTTAAAGTAGACCAAAATACTTTATATTTGAAACGAAGAAGAAAAGTGCATCCCCCGCACCTACTTACTAGTCGAGGACAAGGTTCCCATACCTACCTAAACCAGAACTACCTACTTACATGGACGAGCACGAGATATTCTTCTAGTGAGAACGAGATTGAAAATGGTGTTCCTAATTACATTTATGTATGTAATACTAACTTACTGAAATATGGACTCGTTAAGATTGAAATGTCTAGTAATGTTTTCTTCGGAATAAAAATTTTGTGACCAACGTACAGTAAAAATATTTCTATCCATGGTTCTTTTTTAATTCCTCAAACCGAACTTTCTTATTTTCAGTAATCTGACACATTCAAGCCCTTGTGTGCAGATGCTGAATGAAAAATACCTTAGTGTGTAAGTCGAGAACGTTAAATTTAATGTATACTTTAACTTTCATTGAAATACCTACTTTACTTTTCCTTGGTTGCAGCCAGGATATATACTTTATATGATCCTAAAAAATCTGGCAACCCTAAGAATACCCTGTTACCCTATATACCCTATGTTACCCTGTTACCCTCAGAATACACCGATGTTACCAGCGTTTGAGCTTTCGGATTCCCTGGTTTCTACTCACGATTTTTTTCTCGATTTTCTGAAGATATCACCACCATTGATCTGATTGCTACGCAAGAATACCCTCTTCATCTGCGTCAAGTAGATGTCGAGTCGCTGAAAAACACGTTTTCTTCTGGTCCTGTCCTTGCGTATCCTGATTTTGATTTTCCGTTCATGTTATCGACCAACTCCTCTGGTCTTTCCTTGGCCACTTATAAGTCAAAGGACCCCCACCGGAAGTCGACCCATATTTATGTTGGACCTTGCTGAACAACGGATTCAATCACGAAGTACAAGCCCCTGATCGAGGTCTGGGCTGTAAATGACTTGCAGATGTGTCTTCTAGAAAGGAAGTTTTGCCTTGAGACAGATCATATAGTGTTGAATGCAGAGGTCCAGATCTCCATGACCCAACGCATCGCGCTGGTCAATGAGTGTTAGGATTGGTTGAGAATGATTTTGACCCCACCTATCGTCCTCAATCAGATGAAACACACCGAAACCCTGAGCCACTGAACGTGTGTCAAGACTCTCAAATTTAATCATGGTAGGGGGCGAATGAAGTGGGTATATATAAATCATAATATTTAACTTTTTTTTACAACTATGAATTTGGAGGAGGAGGAGTTTCAAATTTCATAATGGAAGGGGTTGCATGGAAGAGGTAATAGCGATAAATCGTGATATTTTTACTATATTTATATGATTTCCGTGACAGTTTTTATCATTTGTTCGATCCAGATTTCAGCCCAGTTATGCTCCCTTGGATGTTTCAAATTTCCTATTGGTGAGGTTAAATGGAGGGGGGGTGGGGGGATAATTCCAAGAAATCATATTTTCGTTTTTTTTCTCTCTTAATATAATCCTCACCAAAATTATAAACAATCCATCCCAGTATGCATATTACATGAGTTTCACAATAATTTCGAAAAATATAACTAAAATTACATTTTACAGTTCAAACTAAACAATATCCACCATAATAAATTAAATGGTTAACAATATTCAACGTTAAAATTATTACAATTGACTTAAGTGAAATCATATTAGGTAAATCCAAATTTAAGCCATTTACAAATTAAAATACAAAATTCGTCTGTGAATCACTCAGTCATTTCTCTGAATGATACTGGCCACTGTCCCCCATATAAAATCACCTTCTTTATCAATCTCGAGCGAGTAGACTCAAAAATGTCACGCTCATATATATACGAAATGATCTCACGTTAGCGGAACTGCAGCATCCCAAAACAAAAAAATCTGGCAAGTTATTGGCAACTATTGAAAATTGAATTTAAAAAAAAAAAAAAAAAAAAACATGGACTGTGATTTTTTTGTAGATTACAAAATCTACAAAAAAAATCACAGTCTGTTTTTGAATAGCAGATTATTATTTAGAATAAGTTTTTTTTTAGCCATAAAATTAATAGTTAACGATTGTCTGTGTGTTTACAAAATCCTTCCAACACGCATCACTTCTTCAGTTTTTCATCCAATTTTGATTATATCTTCAGGGGATATGCGGACGTGGAAAGTAGTCCGTCATCCAACAGTTTCATTACTTTGCGCAACAATTCAAGCAGCTAGGCAGCATATAGTCCGAGTCCAGAAAGGACCTGGGTCAATGGGGCTCTGAACTAACAAGGTTCGCCGCTGGGAGAGGTATGGGGCGAAGGACCTAAGGGAACATGGTGGTTGACATGACTTTTCCCTTGTTGACATCTTGCGACACCGCTTTTCGCTCTACATTTCGTTCCCCTCACCATCAATCTCAACAAGGCTGGTCAAAATGAGAATTATACTATTAATAAATAAATTATAATAATTCTTCTTTTTAGGACGTCCCTGTGAAGGTATGTCTTATAGGCAAGGCTTCGTTAATAAGAGGGACGCCTATTGGAATTGATCCAGGGAAGGGGGGGGGGGGGGGACAACCCAAGCATGAGAAAAAAAGAATAACCACGTATAAATCCGTTTCAGACCATTCTAAGACCAAATCCGTAAAAAAAGAAACACACTATCAAACAAATCTTGTCGACGCTCCCAAGGTTCGAATTCTCAACTTACCTTCGTGATTATTATTTCGTTCTACCCTAATTTAAGTGTAATTGTGTAACCTTTACCTTAGGAATCACGGATTCGCGGTTGTGAAGGGGAGTGGAAGGGGTAGTTACCGAATCATACATACGCTGCCCAAGCTTCAAATCTCTACCGATTTTCGTGATTCTTATTTTGTTTTCGTGTTCGTGATTCTTAGTTTGTTTTTTATGTTATTCTTATGTTGAATTCGATGTCGTTTTCGAAAGTTTGTCAGGATTTTAAAATTTCATCAAGCGAGGGGGTAAATGGAGACGGTAATATTAATAAACCATGATGTTTTCACTATTCTCGTCCGATTTTCGTGATTCTTTTTTGTTCAACTTTGAATTTGGTCTAGTTATGGAAAATGTAACAGGAGTTTCAAATTTCATGATGGAAGGGGGTGAATGGAGGGGGTAATACTGATAAATCATGATGTTTTAACTATTCTCGTCCGATTTTCATGATTCTTTTTTTGTTCAACTTTGAATTTGGTCTAGTTTTGGAATATGTAACAGGAGTTTTAAATTTCGAGATGGAAGGGAGTAAATGGAGGGGGTAATAACGATGAATCGTGATGTTTTTATTATATTCATCAGACTTTTTGTGACTGTTTTTATTGTTTGTTTGATCCAAGTTTTAGTAAAGTTATGCAACCTCAGAAATTTCAAATTTAGCGTCGGAGAAGTGGTGTGTGAAATGGTGTGAGTGAAGGGGGATTCCGAAAAATCATGATACTTTTTTTTTGCTTTTTTAATTCTCACTAAAACTATACATGTTCCATTAAAAACAACAAATACAACTTGTGTCCGTCACGACTGCCCTTACAGGCAACGAAAGAATAAGAAGTCGGTAAGGTTCTTGTTTACGTGCTACACTCTATCTTGAGCTTGTCATGTTCGGAGCCCCATTAGCGAATTTTCGAAGAAAATGAAACTATTGCAACGGCTCGGAAAATTTTAAAATAAAAATTGTTGATACATTTCTTCATTGAAATCCGTTTTGAGGAATCCTGAAACGAATCCTAGAGTTTTTAGTAGAATATTGGAAATCGGAAGCCCAAGTCGAGATGCACCTCTGAAGCGGCCTTCGAGGTGGGAGTTTTCTCGTGGTTATCTATCTAGTCTCTAGTCGTTTGGCTAAGTTGATTAATCTAGGAGGATGCAGGGGGAAATGGAAGAAGAATTATTGAGTGAAGTATCCCTATCGAATTACCTTCACAATCTCTCAAAATTATATTCATACAGATCAAGACATTTCATGACATTTATTTCTTACCTCGGCCAAAAATCCGAACCTAAGTCTCTCCACGTGTAGCTGATTGGACATGTGGCGCGAGATACCAGCCAGTCCCTCACTGTGTCACTGAGACCAAGAGATGCAGCCGTATTCCGCAGTTCAACCATCGATTTTCTAGTATGAGAAATGTCCTGAAATTTGTATCATTCCAGTTAGGATAAGTACCATACAACTTTTAAAATATATGTTCTGAGGACATGTCCTGAACTTTGTATCATTGCAGTTAGGATATGTACCATACAACTTTTAAAAGATATGTTCGGAGGAGATTTTTTGTCCTGAAATTTGTATTATTGCTGTTAGGATAAGTATCATAAAACTTTCAAGAGACTTCGAGCGTTATGTTCAGACACTTCACACGCACCAGGTGATATCGGATTAGTTCGATAAAAATAAATTGAGTGAAACTGTTTCGAATGAATCTGCACATTTTTGGTATCGTGAAACAGTGATATTGTCTACATGCATGTTCATGACATTGTCTTCTACATCTCCGTGATTAGATGTGGATAATAATATTATAATTTTATGAGTATATTACAATTACGGCGTGTATTATATACCCAATGAGGAATGTTTTGTTGTAACAGTCTCAATAAACCAAATACAGAAAAAAAAAAAAAAATAATAATACAAAAATAAATATAAAAAATAAAGAAAAACGCCGTCAACCGCATATCAGCTTATTATTTTCAATACCTAGGTGCCAGATGAACATCTGTGATCGACCAAGAAGAAGAACATGGAAACCCCCTTCAAAATTTGTTGGTCTAAATCCTTTTGCCACACTGGACAGTGTTGCAAACGTGAAAAATCAAAAAAAAAAAATTCAAAAGTGGGAATTTTAGTTATTTAATCGACGTTTCTTATAGTAAATTAGCTGTAGAATCCATTTAGGTATAACCGTTCATCGAATTAAATGCTATTGAACAGTAGTTTATTCTTCAAAGTTCAAATTTAGTTGTAATCGATGAAATAGGTTTTCAAAATATGTTTTCTTCCCCTGTTACAAAAATGTTCACCCATGCTACTTACTCGTTTTGAATCAAATATCCTATGTGATTCTATTGTTGGTATCCTATTCGACCGATTCATCATTTAAAAAAACCGGCTGAAGAAACGAGGGAAAAAGTGTAAAATGTAAAAGGTTTCAATTAGACCACTGTTACCCTATATCTACCACTTTGACGTTCATCTACATTAAGCGAGAAACTGTCTTAATTATTGTTCGATTTATATAACAAAAACCTTTACTGTGCGGTGAATTTCATAACCAGATACCACCAGATGAGGACGTAATTGCCGTTTTTGTGAACAAAAGTGATGCTGATGGTTATGCAGAAATGGTGCGGTTGACGAAGGAATGCACACAAACAGGTGACGTATACACCCGATGTTATTCCGGTTGTTTGCACTGTTCAAGACTCAGATATTTAGATTGGTCAAAGATACATCCAGTTGGCCGTCAGCAGTAGTCTCAGTGTCATGCCAAATAGAGGGAACGTAACAGTTATTGTACGCTTGAGATGAAATTCGAACTTCATAAGTATCTGGTTACTTATTGGTTTTTTCACTATTTCCGGGAACTGAAAATCGTATTCCAATCATCAGAAACGTGCGAGTTGGATTGACTATATAACATTTGGAATTATATGAAATAAAAAATTTTGGTACACATTTGCATCTCAAAAATGAGTTAGGACCAGTTATTGGACACCACGTCCCAGTTATTGGACACGTATGAACCATTTATTGGACGCGTTGCAAATCATTAATCTATCTAATAATTTTGAATACTTAGTAATACTATTCATGCACAATTTCGCAATACCACATCAAAAATTATTTAATTGTCTTCTTTCTACATATGTCTTATTAAAAGAAAGATAAAATAATAATTAATAAACACATTAGTGAAATTTTTATAAATCCTTTTAAAAATTGAAAAAAAAAATTCAAATCCAAACCACCGTTCTTCCCCAGACAAAATTTTAGATTCCAAATTTAGTTTTTGAGATGTGAAGCATAATTCTTAACCGTATGACAAGTAATCTTCAAAAAACTTCTCCGAGGTAGGTTCAAAAGGACCAAAATTCGATCTTACCCAGATTTCGATGTTTTGTAATTAATCGTACATACTTGCCTACAGTACAAATCTACCTCGTTTACTCTCAACGAGAAACCGAAGTGTACTCTGCAAATCACACTGTTTGAGACACACACGGGTTGGGACTATTTCTAAGGCTGATAAATTTTAAGAATCACTATTCTGGATGATGAAGTTATCCATTAGTAATTAGCAATTCATTATAAATGAAGATAATGAAAAAAAGTTGTCTTTCCGCCATGGCGTGAGCTGTCCAAAGATTTTCCCAAAAACTGCTTTTACGAAATTCTGCTCAGATATCATATATCAGCCAATGATGTGCCTGTGATCTTTTCATTACTTTTTATCAACACCCAAGGAGTAAAGTTTAGGTCTTACAATATTTAAACATCTGGATTTTGAAAACTTTTGAATGAAAAGTATTTAGTAGTAAGTAGTTGAATTAAAAGTGTACTTGGTTTTGTCATCTTGTATTGTTTTGAAATTTTAGCACTTAGAGCGCCAGAAATGGTTACTTATAAACTTCATGTACGGACATCGGACGAGACGGAGTCACCCAACTGGGACGCAACAAATCAAAAGTGAAAGGAGCGGCCCATTTCATAAATCAACGAGTTGCAAGTGTATTAGTTACCAAGTACAGGTACTTGTAATGCACGGTAAACTAGAACAAGTGTTTCACCAAAACAAAGAGTACAAGTGTAGAAAAGTTACACTTGTATAAGCTAAGCTTACTAGTGTAGCAGAAAAGAAAAACGCTGCAAATTATTTCACAAAGGTTTATTATTTTTTCAATTGAGTTTGATCGTAGTTTTAGTTGGCTTGCGTACGACATAAGGCCCGTCCAGACTCCTCGGCGTGTCCTATTTCGAGTTGCCACAACATATACTTCTATAATATTATATACGCATGTTTATATTTCTCGATTTGAGCTTCTATCTATTCAAATAGTCATTATCTAATTACGTACGAAAAGTCGAGAGGATATGTTATTAAATATACGTAGGAAAAGCATTGGTATTAACACAAAAATATGACCTAGAAAAAAACATATATTCGTGCCTCGAAGGAACGCTGTACCTACCTCGTGGTGCCGCGGTGTATTATATGGGTATATTACGTAAAAGTAATAAATATCCATTCTCCTACACCCCTCTGCTACGCCCCTGGTCACTCCAGCCACCACAAGGTGCCGCGGCGCCTCCTCTCACTCCACCCCCCGCTCACCCCCCACCGTGACCCCCTGCCAAGCGTGCCAGGCGTGCGTCTAACACGTCTAACACTCAAAGCCTCGAAAAAGACACTTTTTCGCCCGTTTTTGGCCCATAGCATCTATGCGAGTAAAGCGATCGGGATGGTTAAACGTTAGAACCAACTAGACCCCAGATGGAGTCTATGTGCTTAAGAACGGTTTTTTTAAGTAAATTCTTAGGCCTTTTATGGCCCGGACGGCGGACGGCGAACGGCGGACGGACATTTCAAATTTGGATTCCACGCACTTGAAACGTAAAGTGACAAAGTTTGAGGGGGGTTATAAAATGTTTTGCTACACGATCACATAATAGGCTTATTATTGGAAATAATAAACCAAAAATAGCGTGTGGGAACTAACGGAATGAACAACTTCAAGCGGGCTGCCGAAATTGAAGTTTTGTCACCGAATCACAAAGTAAAAACGGTTCTTTGTACTCGATAGGATGTTTATCGTACATGACAAGGTGTAATGATTGGAAGACAGACAAATTATAAACTGAAAAGTGGAGAAAGTGGGTATTTGATTTCAACTTATTCTGATGGCTGGAATAATCGGATTTTTCCCCTTCATTCAGCGGAAATGAATAATCAATTCATCAAGTCTTAATGCTGCTGGATTAGGAATGTCATGTGTAACTTCGAAATTACCTTCACTTTGTTCTTCAATGATGGGGAGATCCTCAATACCCGATCAGGAAAAAATTCACTGGGTCACGCAGCATTTGAATCATTCAACGGTCTTGGAAGACATCCTAAATCTCTCGTTATACGCGAAAATGTCCACGAAATGAGCGTTTACTCATGACCGAAAAAATTGCTGGCGTTTTTTACGCTTAATCCTTCTTTCTTATCTGTTTTCTTCAGCATAAAATGATTCCCACATATTAAACACCGAAAAATCGTCAACTCGCAATGCTGGAAAATAACAAGTTTACAGATGAATGGACGTAGGTTAAAAATCGGTCATTTTTTACAACTGTAAAACAGTGACTTGAACAAAACGATGGGGAAACACTTGTAACTTGTCCAAATTCGCCTGTACACACATGTTAATTTTCATTGTCATTACAAGTCTACACTTGCACCTTTATTAAACGCTTGCACACTCATTTTTTACAACATAAAATAAAACATAAAATCGGCTTGTAACTTGTTGCTTTATGAAATAGGCCCCAGGTGGTCAGCGTCAAGTGGTCCGCTCCGCCGGTAATAGAAAAGAGCAAGGAAATCATCACAACAAATCTCTAATAACAGGGGGTCAAGGTCTTGAGTTATCGGTGTATCAGTCGAGTGAGTGTCGACAGCTTTGAAATGGAGGTGAGGCGGCAAAGTATGGGGGTGATTATTTTATTATTTCTGACATTATGTTTTGATCGGCGTTGCTATTATTATTTTATTTCCGACAACATGCCTTCCACGGCATTGCTAAAAACAACAAAATTTGTATCCACACCTTCTTTAGAATACAGTCTGTACAAGTGGGAAGGAGTATTTTGTGGCGTGGACTTCATGTTAGCGGACCACTAGTCCCCTCTCAGATCACTTTTCCAAGTTATTTTTGAACGAGGTGGCGGACGACTCATCCAGCAGACCCCGGACCAGTCGTCCTCCCTTTTTTGCCGGACCCCCGGACGAGGCGACACGAATCGTCCCAGCACCTCCGATTTCCAGCGTGGCAGAGGAGTGAAGGGCGAGCACCGACTTTCCATATCAATTTTGATAGGAAAGTGATCTGCGTGATGAAGGTTCGGCAATGTATTCGAAGCCAAAGTATCTCCATAGTGGGAGGGCAAATGGCGAGGTCCAGTACCATGTATAGGCGATAAGTATGTTGAGCGGCCATCGTTCATGATGAGGAGATCCAATGAGCGTTACCCACGTATTCATTGTATATTTTTAGTTGAAAGTAGATTCCATTCTACAAAATTTGATACCATCCGCACTTTCCTACATTGAGTAGTTTTCTTTCTATGATTTTTCACAGTTTGCACTGGTGACGTCACACACTGGGGGGTTCTGCCCAGGCGGGAAGGGCGCTTTGACGTCACCAGTGTGAGAAACTTTGAAATATCATAGAAAGAAAACTACTCAGAAGAAATAAAATCTACTAATGCCATACTTCTTAGGATGGAATCTTCTTCCATTTAAAAATAGTTAAAATACCTATTTCGCACCCATGGGTAACGCTCATTCCCAGAACGTGGCTTCAGTAGTGGCTACCTGTCTTGTGTTAATGATACAGCCCTTCGGAGTTATAATATTGTAGTATTTCATTGATCATGTCACGGTTCTACTTGATGCCATACGTCTAAAAGGTTTGTTCATTACAGACATCCAAAACCATTTTCTACGTCCATGTTTAGAAGAAAACATCCCAAACTACGCTAGCAATACATACAATTTTAGACGAGGTCCTACTAGACGTGGTACAGTACAATATTGCAACTTGAGGAACTGCTCTAATCAGCAGAGTTAGCTTTGTGGTTAATTTTGTTTCTAGTCAACTTATGATACTGAAATTTTTGACGGAGCTCCTATGCATGTGGTAGAGTATAATTGTTGGGAGGTACTATTTTTCTGACAGTGATGACAATTGATTGATATTACGGTAAACTATAACCAAAATTTAGGTCTGGAACGCGCTATACGTAACTATTTTTCCTGATGACTGCGGGATCAGAATTTTAGTAGGCAACCTACTCAATTTGTCTGTATAACTAACATTGGTCAACTGTATCAATTGTCAATTGGTCAATTGTATAACTGACTGTGGTCAACATATTTTTTTCTGAAAATGCATTAGTTAGTTACCTTAGATACTTCACACTTAAGATTGTTTACCTCTTAGGGATCGATTCCAACAAAAAGTTCCTCCATGCAATTTTTTTTAAATCCTTGATTTTTGAAGTTTTTTTTTGTGTTTTCGACCTCACATCACTAAAATGGCCATATCTCCCTTAAGTTTCAAAGTAACTTCAAAAGTGAATATCCCGTCTGCTCATCCAAATTTGAACACATACACATAGAAATAGTAAGTCCGCTCTTCCCCCATCACATGGAAAACGATATTTTCTCACAATCATTGACCGAGCAAGTAGGTGGCCAGAAGCTATCCTAACAGCAGATATTGAAGCAAATACGGTAGAAACAGCGTTAATTTCCACCTGGTTTATCCGTTATGGTATACCCTTACGCATTACTTCCAACACAGAAACGCAATTTGAGAGCTCTCTTTTTAATTCATTGACAAACACCCTTGGCATACAATGTTTCCGAACGTCAGCCTATTACCCAAAGGCGTAAGGGATCATCGAGGTGTGACACTGGAGCCTCAAATCTGCTATTACAGCCGGAGGAGATCAGCGCGATTGAGACGCGATACTTCCATTTAAAATGTTGTTCCTCCGGTCCGACACGGCAGGTGCTGACGAGTCCTCTCCCGCGCATAGTATTTTTCACACTCACCTCCGTATGCCGGGAGATCTAATCCAGCCTATCCCACTACCACCCCCAACTTCCGATTCACGAGCAGCTTTTTATTAAAATGTCCTTCGTCGCTCAGCAAAATCATTCACCCTCCGCGATTTACACGCCTGCTCACATGTTTCCTTAAAATCCCCGTTTAAATCCACATTTTCCCCCAGTTACACAGGGCCATATAGAGTTTTGTCCAGAACAGACCCGTACGCAGTCATTCAACGCGACGATGGCTCTTCCGACGCTGTCTCCTTCGATAGAAAGCAAGCAAGCCAGCGTTCACCCTACCTGTCCCAGACGCTCGGGACCCACCACAACAATGCCTCTCAGGGCTAAATAACCTATTCAAGGAAAACCCAAACTGCGACAGGAGAGTGACCTTTTCCCCCCACCTGCTTCGCATCCCCTAACTGACTAACGCTCAATCTACATAGCACACAAATCCTCCTCCTGTCCTCGCCGATTTGTTTCTGATAATACCCACTTAAAAGTCCGAGGGGAGAACCTTATGTGCCAACCACTCCCCATTGTCTGAGGTAAGTATCCGCTTACAACTGTTAAAAACACCCTATCTTATTTTACGAGGTAAAAATTCTGTATCCCTCAAATAGCACCAGTACTTTCCATTATCCTCTCATATCACGAAATAAAAATCTGTATCCTTCATACTTTTTCTACTTTGTATTACACTATGTTATATTACGCGTTGAAATTCCCGTACTCTTCAGATAGCAACAGTACTTTGTACTATCCTATACAATATTACGAGAAATAAAATCCTGTATCCTTGTCAAAATATAAAAATCCTGTATCCTTCATAATTTTTCTACTTTTTATTCCACAATGTTATATTACGCGTTGAAGTTCCCGGACTCTTCAGATAGCAACGAGAAATAAAATCCTGTATCCTTGTCAAAATATAAAAATCCTGTATCCTTCATACTTCTGGTACTTTGTATTACACTATATTATATTACGAGGTAAAATTCCCCTACTCTTCAAATAACAACAGTACTTTGTATCTTCTTCTAGTAACTTACGATATAAAATTCCTCAATCCTTCAAATATCAACGGTTCTTGGCATTATCCTCTATTACATTACGATTTAACAATTAATTATGAATTCTTCAATTAACATAAATGCCAGCCAAGTCAATATGCCTTTTCATATTTCTTACCACATCTTATCATCATTTCTTGTCACTACTGCATATCTGTACTCATCTCCGGCAATTCCTATCCAGCATCCCTTTCTCTCATTTTACCACACAACCATTTCCTGCTCCGAGGGGAGCACTGCCACTAACATATTTGGTATGCTCGCGGACAAACTGCCTGAAGAATGACTCGAAGCAGGAAACATAGGGTAGTTTACACCCTGGCCGTCAGGCTCCATCCCTGGAGACTCGCACCCCTTTCAGGGTATATAGGTATCTTCATATCTAGCTAAATACTCTAAATATAAGCTTAGTAAAAATTACATATAAGATTTTGTACACAATTCACTGATATAATATTTATATCCAATATACATTCAATAAGAGTTGTTTCTTCTTTCAACCTAGTAAATTTTAGCTATTCCATTGAACTGAGTTATTCATAGGTTCGGCTCTGCTTGAGCACTCCAACTCGCGAGCATGTTTATCTGAAATTTCTCAGAATCGGTTAGGCTCTGCTTGAGTTTCACTTACGAGCATGTTGTTCAATAGGTAACCAAAGCGGGAGGTGGAGTGAGAGGAGGCGCCGCGGCACCTTGTGGCGGCTGGGGTGACCAGGGGCGTAGCAGAGGTGTATAGGAGAATGAATATTTATTTCTTTTACGAGTTATACCCATATAATACGCCGCGCCAACCTGAGGGGGGTACGGCATTAAGAGCATAGCAGAAAGGCGTTCCGGGCGTATCGGAACGGATATAATATATATATTTTATATTATATTTTATTACTTTTACCCCATATAACATTTAACCTACCTTGAACACACTATTATATTTAGTATATTATGTCATACTTTAGTGAGTTACAAAAATAATTGATCCAGCCCATGTAAAATCTTTTGTTCTTCTTCTTCCCAAAATCATCTTAGATAGTTCGAAGCAAATCGTTTTTAAATAAAAATTGCATTACAGGCAGGTTGGAGTCTGAACCCTCTGGATGAATAGCTGTTTACTTATATTTCTGCCATAGGTAAGTGGGGTGTCGTCACCCAAGTAATTTCGAACGCAGAATCGACTGGGATATGTCCCAGATGTTTTTGGAATCCAGTGTACCTACGGTTTTAGTTTGATTCCTATAGAAATTAGCTCCGTGGATTGAATGAGACAACCGGGTGGCTGTACAATCATCCATTTGCTCCCCATTGAGAGAACAGAGGTAGATACTAGAAAAGAGACTGGCGAAAGCCCCAGAGCATGCTGGTTACTATAGCTGGCTATCTGATTCAGAAATAATAAACCATTGTGTAATAATTTGCAGCGTTTTTGATTTACTTTGCTAAATGGGGGAGAAAAGTATGTTTGTATGTAGAAAACATAGTTTTTTCTATGAAATCGAGGGTTTTTGTGAAAAATGACCCCCTATGAAAATACGAGTTTGGGGCATGGTCTAGTATTTTTTCACACTAAATCGAATTGTAACACTCGCAGATCTACCCACCTCCGTTATAACCGAGTTTTAAACTTTAACTACCAAGTTTTACCCTTTAAAACACATAAAATTGAGCACAACAAATAAACTAAAAGCTAGTGTGAATACCCTGTATAGATTGCATACTCTACAGAGGGTCCCAAGAGTAGGAATTCAATTTAGACATAAACTGTAGTTAAGAGTAATTCAGTGAAGATTACCGAAGGTTGTTTGAAGGGTTTGGTTAGACTCATCCAGTCAGGGTCGAAATGTGGTTCCAGTGCCGCCATGAGAGCTCCCTGTTGGAGATCGCGTTTTCTTGGGCGCAGAACTGCTGCCCGAGGATTGGCCCACAGTCTCAGAGGGACGGTGTCCACTGGAGTTTCGCGGGGCACCAAGGGAAGATTGGGAGGTGAAATCGCACGCGACCAGGGTATCGCTAATGTCCACGTCGTCAGCAACCTGAATGAGATAGAATAAAATATTTGTGCAAATATCAATAGGTAGAAGGAATAAACTAACTAATGCTTCATGAAAACGAGAATTCTGAGAGAAGCATGTGTTAATAAGTTTTATAACAATAGTAGCTGTGTAGCAAACTTCGCTCGCTGATCCAAGACTTAAGAAATGTAGATCGAGTGTAGCATCATTCATATGTTGAACATCCAGAGAGGCTCCGTGCCAAATTTCAGCAACCTAATTTGAATAAGAACGAAATTATTTAAAGAGCTCACTCAGCTGATTATAGTGGTTCCATAGAAATATGTGCACAAGAGATCGCCAGGAAGCAACTCAAAGGGGCAAACATTGATATTTTATCTGACAGCCAAACTGCTCTAAAGGCTATATCTGCCTTTTCAATTTTATCTAAGCGGACCTGGGACTGTCTCAAGTCTCTCAAGACCGCCGCCCATGGCAACAAACTCACTTAGCTCTGGGTACCTGGTCATGAGGGGATAGTTGGGAACGAGGAAGCCGACCGCCTCGCTAAACAGGGGTCGGAGTCTTACCCTGTTGGCCCGGAACCCCTTTTGGGGATCACCAAGAGCTTTATTACTCTACAGGTAAACAAATGGGAAGACAGCAAAAGAGCTGAATATTGGCAAAACACTCCTAAGCAGAGGCAAGCCAAGCAACTACAGCTCTTCTGTCACTGAGGCGTAAAGACCTTCGCATTACTGTCGGTCCCCTCACTGGCCATTGTCCGCTGAGATACCTTCTCAACAACATGGGCAAAGCCAGGCCAACAGATTGTCACCTCTACTGGGAAGAGGTCGAAACAGCGGAGCATATCCTCTGTGATTGCCCTGCTGTTGCGTCTTTAAGATTCCGACACTTCGGGAAGGGTACCCTCTCCCCTACCGACATTGCTCAGGAAATGCCCGAAAAACTCCTCCACTTTGTGAGAGAAGAGGCAATAAAACGGGTTCTTAAATGATAACAGGGACTTTTTGTCACAATAGCCCAATAGTGGAATAGTGGTCTCCGTGACTCGGGCCTCGTACCCGTCCCAATAAAAAAAAGTGGTTCCTCAAATTATTAGGGAGTGTTTACAATTTTCCATCTGAGTTGTTCAGCTGAGTCGTTGTACAAAAAGAGATTTTCTAGTGCAAGCAAACCAGAAGCTAACCAGTTGGTTGTACTGTACGAATATAGAATCGTTCTGCGATTGAATGAAACGATTTAAAAGCCACACCATCGTAACTGCACTACACTTTAAATCTTCTTTTAAGCCCGAGTCCGAGACAACTTCTTTGTATATGCATTAAATTTCATAATGAAAGAAGAAATTAATCATCATCAACTTCATCTGTGTGGTTTAATTAGAAGTGGTGTGGTAGAAGAAGGTAGGGAACTTGCAAGGGTTGGTACTTGTCAAGACAACATCGAAATTCGCCATGGGTTAGCAGATTCTCACTTATGAACTTTAACCCATTTTGTACCTATATATATATATATATACATAATCACAAAATTAGAAAAGATAACAGAAAAAACGTCACAAAACTATTTTTATATTTCTGCTTTTTGCCTTTTTCAAACTAACAAAGAATTTGAATAATTGTAGGAAATTTATTTACAACGTTGACAAGGAATTTTGGTAACTTTGGATTCGGTCTTATCGTTTTATTACGAGGCCTGGAGGATCGTAAGCACCCAAAACGTTGCTATATGCTTTTTCTGATTCATGAAAAAGCACATGAAAAAGCAATACCTATTGCATATGTATGTACGTATTTATACTTTTTTCTCTTGGCCAATTACGTTTCATTAATGAAAATAATGAACCAATATTGAAAATGTGTATACATGCTAATACGCGACAAAGGGCGTTTTTTCTTCTAACCCGTAAAAAAAAAAAAAGAAGAAAAGAAAAAAAAAGCTAATTATACAACGAATTGACGAAGAGATTGCTCATTTTGTAATTATTTATAACTTATATACCTGTTTTTCATGTGTTCGCTGTGACATATAGCTGTAGTATCTAAGCTCAGTTACACGATCCCGTCCTCAATATTATCCTATATCTGAGCTCAGAACAATGCCACCCATTTACACGAGTGATCCCCCTTATGAACAACAAATTTTAGTCCCTTGACGAATGTGAAACTTACGTATAGATTTATTTTATATTATCTATTTATTTTATATTACGTAGAATGATTTGATTTCAAATATGTAACTATTTTTGTATTTTCCATTGCTTTTTTTTTATTGGCAGAAATAGAGAGTGTAGAGAGATGTAGAGAAACAGAGTGTGTAAGTCTGTGTCTTACTGGTGTCACCCTGATGGTGGTATTCTAACACTAAGCCACACTAAAGCCAGCTTACTTGATTCCAGAAACGATTGAACGAACTGACAGAGGAAAAACCGAAGACAGCGGAGCAGAAAACAGAGAAGACCGAAAATATTGCTCAGCACCCTCTACATCAGCAGTTGGAAATCTGAAGACAAGACCTAGACCAAGTGGTTTTCGAAAACTTTACATGAAACTATGTGCATTACATCCATATCGCTAGAGGGGGGGGAGGGGGATAACGAATAGAATTCGTTGAATTTACTTTTTCCAGTAGAATATTATAACTACCTACTCTTAAAAAGTAGGTATATCAACTGTGACCAAGCAAATTTATAGAGGATAATAATCGAATCGAAATGACGATCGATACTCACAGATTTCCAAGAATTTGTAAAGTTTCGCACGGTGGTCCTCGATCGGATTTGACCTCAAAGTGCTTGCCCTTCAAATTTTCTTTCGAAATATGATTTGGGAATATGTTAGGATTATAATTCAGCAAAAACTAAAATCAAACATTGAGCCATTTTTTTTTTTTTTTTTTTTTTTTTAATTCAGTTTTTGAATTTTTAAATGATACTTCAATCATGAAAATACGCTGTAGTCGCCAAAATTCAGAAAAAAAATATTATTTATGTGTCATTATACAATAAAATCGTCATCTAGTTTCATAGTTCTGACCTATTTTGTGATCAAATATAATTAGAAAAACAAAACTAACAAAATTTTATTGAACAAAATAATGATTATATTTGCATGAAGTCCTTGTAGTATGTGCGTTTGTTTCTATGTTTACGCTTGTGTGTGAGTTTATAATGATTCATTATATAAATTTTAACATGAGATTTCTAAATTAAATAGAAAATAAAATAAAGGCATTTTACATTTGCGGAGAATTATATTCGCATACAGCTCTTAATAAACGTTGTCCATTCTCAGAATTGATTCCCGATACTTTATATTTGGCCCACGTCGCAGAAAAATCATGATGCACGGCCTCCATAGCCTGTTCACTGTAAAAGCCGAGGCCATTTCCGTGTTTGGTACAAAATTCTTCCACATGAATGAAAACCGTGTGAACTTTTGGAGTGACTGGAATATCCAAGGATAAATATGATGCTTTGAATTCATTGATGTATTCAATGAATTTTGGATCCAGCCTGGCTGAGAAAGATGCTTCGACAACTTCATTGAACTTCTGGAAAGCATCAAGGAATCCGTTCAAAGGAAATAGTTGCCGCGTTACGCGTTTTGCTACAGAAACTTGATTTGTTGCGTTCAAACTATAGCTTGGGTTGTTAAAAATACGTTGATGCTTTCCACCACACCAATGCCCATGCTTTCCTTTGTGGGTCCGTTGACCTACTACCACAAAGGGGTCCAGGTCTGATGGAATGCGATGACGAAAACTCTCAGAAAACAGACTTCTTGAGTAGGTGGCACAGTTTACCAATATATATATATATATATATATATATATAAATTATAGTAAATTATGAAACGTACGCGTAGGTATACTCATTCATTTATTGATTAATCGATTTCTATTGTTCAAAGCTAGCATCGTTATTGCATCAGGGCAACGGTACCTCACGTGACCTTAGATACTTAGTTCTATAGACTACCAGTCTACCGCATTCAAAAATCACGATAAGCTTAAAAGTTATCCATCAGTGCAGCGAAAAGAAAAGAAAATAATAAATGGGTGTTAACGAAACAATTGTGGTTAGACGAGGGGGGGGGGGGGCAGTTTTATCACAACAGTGTTGCCAAGTATGTCGCCAAGACTGCATATTCTCACGGATTTTGCTGTATATATCCATGCTGAAACTAAAATTCCACAGAGTTTCCCTGAATAATTGATTCTAGTTTTGTCTCGCTCCCATATCGACTTTGTCGAACGCATTTTGGGGTTATTCAGAACTTACATCAATCAAAGGGGTTACAAGGAGCTCGGACTTTCCAAGCTCTGTCGAACGAGCCCTTAGAGTAAATGCAAATTATTTAACTATGAGAAGCACTCCTGAATTTTATGAACGCGATGGAAATTTTTTTTTAAGAACTGTCTCAATCACATACATAATAAATACATTTTCAAGAGAAAGTGAAAGAGATTTGTCAAGCGTGCTGAGCTTAAGCTTGAACAAGGAGAAAAATGAACAACTCTAGCTGAAATCGAGATTGCATATATAGGATGTCCCCGAAAATCCACCCCCCTCCTCCCCTGGTAAAATCTTGATTAATGGGCCAAAAAATAATTTTTTTTTTAATCTTAATTTTTTGTAAGAATTTCAAAAATGACAAAATTGCGCATTATTGATGCTTTATTGATGCATTATCGACAGAAACTTCATTATTTTAAATTGGAACCCCCTTTTTTATTGCATTTTTTGAATTCTACGTGAAATTTCATGAAGACATGACCCGTCACTAGATGTTTTTGGTGCGCGTAAACGGGCGCAATTCCGCTCCAAAAGTGCACAATTCCGCTCAAAAAGTGCAATAACGGAGTTTTTGAAGATAGTCGATTTGCACATTTAATACATGATTTTGGAGTATTTTTTAGTGCTGAAACTCGTAATGATGTTCATTTATTGATATTTGCAACACCAACTTGAGAAAACACCGATAAATTGACCAGAATTGCACTTTTCTAACACATTTCCACATAGCATAAAGCGTAGTAAAATGTAGGTTTTTCGGAGTTTTCCCAAGTTGCTGTTGCAAACATCAATAAATGTACATCATTACGAGGTTCAGCACATTTTTGAGATCTTTACAAAAAACATCAAGATTGAAAAAAATCTTTTTTTTTTACCCATTATTAGCGATTTTATTAGGGGAGGAGGGACGTTTTCGGGGACACCCTGTATAGGTAAGTATAAAGATGAGGCTTTCATTCAACATAAGCGTATTTGAAGAGATTCCACCAGAGAGAAGGTCAAGAATGTGACTTCAGTTCACGACCTAGGAGTATTTTCTGTACAACTGTTAGCCACACAGTGTTTTATCTTTTTTATTTACCTATTTATTTTATTTTATTTTCATTTTTTCCCAATTTCGTTTAGTTTAAATTTTATGTACTGTTGATTTATTTTCTTTCGGGTGTCTTGGTTAGTGTTATCGTTATCAATTTTATTTATTTATTTTTGTTTTATTTTATTTATTATCAATCAAAATACTGTTAGATGATTTTCAATTGGTTTTTGTTGATAATGATGTTCATGTAATAGCTTTATGTGGAGCATGCAAATAAACAGCCCCAACCCCGGGTTACTAACGGACAAACATACACACACACTCTGAAGATTTAGAAAAAAATTGCCATAAAATGTACTTATAGGTAACAATTTCATTGCATACAAAGAGCACAAATTTCAAAACAGATTACATAACATGAATATGATAAGAAGTTTTTGAATCTATGCAGCTTGAAAAGTGAACCAATTTTTTCCCTTGGCCAATTACAAAGGTTCATTATTCAAAATGATAAACCAAAATGGTCACTAACCCGAGCCAATGATGTAGCATTTCCGGAACAAGTACCTGAAACAGAAAGAATGCGGTTTATGAATTTCCAAGTAGTTTTGACGTTCCTAATATCAGCTAACACTTTATGGGCTTATTTAAAAATGACAAAATTTCTTGGGGAAAAAAGAGATTCTTCAAGGACGATTCAGTAGTAGTGAGTAGTATTGGTGAATAGGGCGTGAACGCATAGGAACAAACATTTTATTTTGTCTCATCTTGTATATCAACAGTAAAGACCATTTGAAATATCTTAAACTCGGAATTTCTTGTGCAGGGTGATAGACCCTTAAAAGCTTGGAACCGCGCCCGAAGATCCCAGATTTCCTGGTTAAAGCCATATATCGGCTTACTCGAAGTGGCTAAGCTCATCCACTCGTCCAAGGACAGCTGGAGTTCATGGCAGTAAAGATACGTAAGAAATCCTCAGAAACAGCATCAAGCTCCTTCTCCGCCTCATACACCATCATAAACCAAGATGTTGAATACAATAAATAGGTAACGAAAATTCAGAACATGCTGAGGATTTGTCATTCTGAATCGTCTTTTTGCTGAGGTAGTACTGGGAACAGTTTCAAGATGACGAAACTTAACCCCCCCCCTGTGATCAGAAAAACAGGGCTGACTAAGAAAAGCACTGTGCCAACCCTCCCTGTAATTCGTAGCTATCACATCCAACAATAAAACAATTAAACAATAGAGCTCCTTGCTCTCTGAGAGGCTCTCTGCTGTCCACCATAAGGCACTCTAGTAGTCTCACGAAGTGTGATATGTAGGCGATAGCTGTCAAAGAGATTATTAAAAGTTACGTATTCAATTCCTGAGATAGATAATAGGATTCGAGCAGATGTCCTCAAAATGGATGTTGAAGTCACCCATGACAATAACCATCCGACCAGGTGCGCGAATTGAAGCAATAATGCCATTCATAAAGGAAACGAAATTATCGAAGTTGATCTGGCAGGGTGGTCGGTAAACACAACAAATTATAATATTAAAAGAATAAACGTGGATTGCGGAGGCCTCACAAATGTCCTTGGCCGATATCACCCCAACACCCTCAACCTCCATCGACTCAAAACCCTGCCTCAGAAAAATCACCGAACATCCACCGCCGCTTGATCTATAGAAAAAGAAGATGCTTTACCTATAAAATCCAAGTCGTGAGTAAAAAGGCAGTTCATCATGCTTTTACCAGTGTTCAGTCACACTTGGAAGAATTAAATAGGGGCAGCTTTCAAAAGTATAGTCGATTTCGTTCAACTTGGCATGTAAGCAATCTTTGAATTGTTGGCCAATAGAAATGCCGAGTCAATAACCACATGCATCGTCAGAATAAACATGATGTCAAATGGGAGAGTCCTGCATCACATCCACATTCCTGAAAGGCAGGATGATGGCTGGTGATCCGATCCTCGTTCCAATGATTTGTATTGCTGTCTTACAAAACAAAAGGTTAAAAGACAAGAGGTTAAAAGGACTTAATGTGTATCATATTCTTATCAAAAAGACTTTAATTTATTATATTCACAGATGAAAAATCTGGGAGAGAATCTGGAAAATGGTTAAAGCTGGACTATAGTAGCTTTTGAAAAGTGTGACATTTCCCACGATATCCGAGGGAATGCGCTGCCGTCGTTCCGTTGTCGCAGCCCTTCCCGTGTTTTCGAAGGGCTGCGTTTGGCGATGGATGGGTGATCCTAGAACTGGAAAACCAATCTTCTCCGAACATAGCACATATGCTATTAGTACGAGTTGTATCTCTTATGGTACTGTCACTCTCCTCTCTCTCTATGATTGTGGATTTAGGCCCCCATTGCACCTCCGGCGCCCAAGTTCATTACATGGTAGCAGAGCGAGGTTAGGATTATGCACGGCTGACGCCTAGTAATCCGATCCACTATTTTTGGGGCGTTAATGTTTCAGAAGAAACATGGCCCGGGTTTCCAGAAGGAATACCCATTATACTCCCTTGGATACATAAATACTTTCATTGGTTCTTGATTATTAATTTCTCAATTTTTTCCCTCATATTATTTCTATTTAACATACTTAATTTTCAAGGGCATTGTTCCTAAACCCAGGGCACCATTCCCTATTTCATAAGTCCCCAGACTGGGCACCTTCCACTGTAAGTCTCCACAGTTGAGCAAGTTACATTATTCCCGATTGTTCCAATCTTTGATTGGGGTTAACTACCTAATGAATACTTCATATGAAAATTCATTGACAATCCATCCTGTTTTAATTTCACCTTTTTATCCTCAATCGCCAATGCAGCTATTTATTAGTGAGCTTCAGTTCTCAACCAGTAAACTATTCCACCGAGTTTACGCACTTGCTCTTCAATCAAGAAAATTTTTAAGGGGGGGAGTGTGACAGTTCCCGCGAGATCCAAGGGAATGCGCTGCCATCGCTCTGTCGTTACCAAACGGGCGTCGGGCGCATCTTCCCGTGTTTTTGAAAGGCTGCGTTTGGCGATGGATGGGTGATCCTAGAACTGGAGAACCAATCTTCTCCGAACGTAGCATATATGCTATTAGTACGATTTGTATCTCTTATGATACTGTCACACCCCTCTCTATCTATGAGTGTGGATTTAGGTCCCCATTGCACCTCCGGGGCGCTCAAGTTCATTACAAAACAAAGAAGCAACTGTGTCGTTGTTAAGTGACCCCGTTACTCATTGAGTTTAGAAATTTTGAAGAGAACATGAATGCAGTTTACTTGGATGTTCTTGGCGAGCAGTCTAGTGCAGCTGCAGTGGATCTGATGACTCACCGGAGAATGGGACATTTGTCACATATTTTTGATAAATGTTTCTGCAATCACGTACCTACACCTTTTATCTACTTGCCCGAGGTTCGAACAGCCAACCAGAGCTTTAGATTGTATTTCTGGAGATGTAGAAGGACCTGTATATCCTCCGAGCTTCGGTGGTTTTTGATACTTCTTTTAGGGACCGTTATTCAAGTTTTCCTTATTTGTAATTGCCCTACTAAGCACAAATACCCAGTATTTCATCTCAGTTTTCTCACTTAAATCATAGTTTTCTTCCCTAATGAGCAAAGAAAAAGTACAATTTTGATTATACTGCTGGAAAGGTGAGATCTTGGCGCATATTTTAAAACAACAGGCTAAATTTACCATGAAGAATGTAATTAGACCTACGCGTCTGAAAAAGTGCTCATTCTGAAGATTTGACAAAATTCACTTTTCAGATTGGTTTTTTACCAATTGAACCATCTTTGAAAACTTTTATGGTAGGTACATTAGAGGTATACGAAATTTAACATTCTTTCTAACGGTATAATCAAAGTTGAATTTTGTCAGGTAATTAAGGGGGTTATGGCCGTTTGAGTGAGTTAAGATCGAAATCACGAAAAAATCTTAAAAGTGAAATTATTCGGAAACGAAGTCTCTAAAGAAAACAGTCTAGGAGGCACTTTTTGGCCTGTATCAGGTACCAAAGGTTATCACCATGTATATTAATGTTGTAATGAGTTCATGCATCATATAGTATTAGTTGTAGTTTCGTATTTTAGGGTTAATATTTATATCCGCCGTAGGGGTTACTGAGTGAAGTGAAGATCAGTGGTATATATAATTATTTCTCCCCTTCCGATCTGTCAGTGGAATCCATGATGGCAATTCTTTCAGAGACATATGACTCCCCTTAGAATCGTACTACCCCTTGTAGTGTCCTCTTTGACACATTTTAGTATGTGTCGCTAATAGTAAAATGTGCCGCTAATGACCCTTACGATTGATTTACGTCTTAACTCTTTCACAATAAAACATATTTCGGGAATATTGTTAATTTAAGAATAATTCGGTATACCTACCAATTCCATTCTTCATTTGGCGGACAATTAATTAATGAATCATCCAACCTTCTACCCAGGTTGTCATAACCCCATAATTATTTACTTTTCCAATTCCAATATCGTAGCTTGGAAATTCGATCGTCTTTCGTTTATTGTAAAAACTTATGTTCAATCAGAAAATAAAACTAGGTATTGAAAATCAAAGATCGGAAATCAGAAACTCGTAAACGAGTTCCACTATCTGCTTTTAAAGCAGATACCATTTTACATGGATATGTCTTTTTTTAAATTAATTTATTGGTTTTATACAATTTATAAAAATTTTTCCCTGGACACACCAAGATCTGAAGATGTCCTCAGTAAGAGGACGAAACGTTATCAAATAAAACAAGAAATTTTCCCTGGGCCGCATCCCTACTAATTCCAACAAAACAACGGTTTACTTATAGAAATGTTGAAAATAACTGTGGAGAGAAGCCACTACAATGAGTTGTTGTTAACAGTCGACTGTTGTCAAGAGGATGAAAATGTTTTCCTATGGAGTGGAGTAAATGATGCAATTGCTTTACGTTAAGAATATTGTAACCGGCTTATTAAAATTGTTTATAGTCCAATCAACTTAGTTTAGGAATGTAGGAATGTACGTAAGGAGGGGGAAATTGGTAGCTTGAGATGTGAACATTTATCACATAAATCAAGCGCTTTCCAACGAGTGGCGAACGATTTCTGTGCGATGAAAACTGCGGAAGTTCCATTCCCCTAGCAACGGATGGGTTGTACGTGAACATCATTAGAAATTGTGACATCAACTTTTGAGTGACGAACATTTTTGGTTGACCATCCAGAGCAAAGACATATCCATGTCAAAATAGGACTACCAGGTTGGAGGCAACTGAAAACTCTTTACAAGAAAATGCCCCACACTTGCTACGTTTTCGCATTCACTGAAGGTACCAGCGAGTCAGGATCGATGTAGTTCACAGGGGACGATCTACAGCCTAAACCATCCAATCCTTGAATACTTCGTCAAAATCGGATGAACACTGTAGAAGTCATGCTTATTACAGGGTTTGACGTTGGCACCTGCGCAGCAGCTGATGGAACTCAGATGAGATGATGAAATCGTATTTCCCAACTTACCCTCTCTTAATACTGTATCATTCGAATTTGAGCGAGACGGATGAATAAGCAATGGAAAAAATACGTACCGATCGAAAACTACCAATTTTTGAGCGATGAAATTTATAGAGGACCAACCTCAGCCTAACTCGAACTTTCCCAAAATTGTGGCCAAAATCGAATGAAAACTGTGGAAGTTATGCTTGTTACAAGGATTTCACATTCGCGCATGCATGCATACTAATTTGGCTGTGTGCCTTCTAATCTTTGAATTTAGTTACATCTAATTTGGATGTTATTATTTCCGAGAAATAAACGGGTTAGTGAGTTGCTGATTAACTCTTTTCATCATATACAGATCGTTTGTAGCCTCTGACCACGAACAAATATGAAGCATGCACAGATCCATCGATAGCCATTGCGTTTTGACGAAATTTTCTGATGGATTTCATTTTTATCATTTAACTAGCGTTCCCCCCGCGCGCGTTGCTGCGCCCAAATTAAATTTGTTTATTGATCGTAATTTTAAACTGTTATTAAGTCAATCGTGGGATCATTAGGGAAAAAACTGGATTCTAGATCCACTCAGCTGATCTGGGATCGGTCAGTTGTGTTCAGAAGTCCCTCAAGGGCCCACATACCAAATCTCAGAATCGTGGGATCATTAGGGAAAAAACTGGATTCTAGAGCCACTCAGCCGATCTGGGATCGGTCAGTTGTGTTCAGAAGTCCCTCAAGGGCCCACATACCAAATCTCAGAATCGTGGGATCATTAGGGAAAAAACTGGATTCTAGAGCCACTCAGCCGATCTGGGATCGGTCAGTTGTGTTCAGAAGTCCCTCAAGGGCCCACATACCAAATCTCAGAATCGTGGGATCATTAGGAAAAAACTGGATTCTAGAGCCACTCAGCCGATCTGGGATCGGTCAGTTGTGTTCAGAAGTCCCTCAAGGGCCCACATACCAAATCTCAGAATCGTGGGATCATTAGGGAAAAAACTGGATTCTAGAGCCACTCAGCCGATCTGGGATCGGTCAGTTGTGTTCAGAAGTCCCTCAAGGGCCCACATACCAAATCTCAGAATCGTGGGATCATTAGGGAAAAAACTGGATTCTAGAGCCACTCAGCTGATCTGGGATCGGTCAGTTGTGTTCAGAAGTCCCTCAAGGGGCTACATACCAAATCTCAGAATCGTGGGATCATTAGGGAATCTCCGCGTAACGCTAACCGCGTGACGCTCCCCGCGTGACGCTCCCGCGTGTCGCTCCCCGCGTGACGCTTTTTCATTTATGTGCCATAGTAAAGATATAAAATGTCAAAAAAAAATGTAGTATTCCGTCAAGAAGGTACCAGTACTTTAGCGTTCCCCCCGCGCGCGTTGCTGCGCCCAAATTAAATTTGTTTATTGATCGTAATTTTAAACTGTTATTAAGAGGTGATTGGATGGACGGAAGCTTAGCCTTTGGTTTCTGCCTTTGGTGTCTACCTTTATTAATTATGTTGCTTATAGACTCCGAAACATAAACATAAACAATAAATTTCTAAAACCTGACACTGCACCCTTTTATGCCCTCTGGGTCAGAGCCCTTTGAACGGATTTGCACTAAACTTTACAGGAACAATCCTTGAATCATGCCTAATAATACCTGAAAGTTTCATTACAATCTGTCGAGCGGTTTCGGAGTCTATAGGCAATATACATACATACATCCTCTTTTATAGATATAGATAATGATTAACAGGACGTTTCCATTTGTTTTCTTCACGTCACGGTGGGGTTTTCTATTGATTTTCACGTACAACCAATGTGTTACTAGGGAACTGTAACTCCCTTAGTTTTCATAGCAGCAAAATCGTTAGCCACTTCTTGGAATGCTCTCATTTTATCACAAGATCTCATGATCCCTAAGCCAGTGTCCAGGAAAGCTGATTTATTATGCTCAGTTATAAACTAATATTGCTAAGTAACCATAATGGACTGATAATGTGTAAAATTAATCATTATTAAATGATCTGACTGTAGAACCGTAGGTCTACCGTCCGTTTTTTATATTTAATGAACGCCGCGCCCGAGTGATAAAAGTTAAATCTTTGCCACATGTAGATCTTATTCAGTCGACCTGCATCAGATTTTATTTACGATTTATTTTAGATTTTTACTTGTATTTATTTTTCAATAGGGGGAAGACCAATACAATGAATTAATTTGAAATAATTACAGTCTAATAATAGGATGTGCGCCGCAGGTAAATAGTTGCAAAATAAAAATACAAATAAATAACAAAAACGGCATCCCCGTACACATCCTTCCTCCTGTCCCTATTTAATGACTTATTCAAGAACAAGGGATTGGATGCACGCCGAAAAAAATAGGAGCCCACTGACGGCAATCTAATACTACGAGAACTATACGGAAATAGCAAACTTTGGAGTAATATGTTACAGAGTTTCCATATCAGGTACACATAAGTGATCTTCCCTCTCTAACATAACTGCTAAAGTTTAAAACATCTTGTTACACTACACCCACACCATCATTACACAATATTGTCAATTCATCTACGGTGACGTTCATCCAATCCACACCTTTTGGTTTATTATTTCCAATAATAAGCCTATGTGATCGTATAGCAAAAAATTTTTATAACCCCCCCTCAAACTTTGTCACTTTACGTTTCAAGGTGCGTAGAATCCAAATTTGAAATGTCCGTCCGCCGTCCGGGCCATAAAAGGCCTTAGAATTGACTTAAAAAATCTGTTCTTTCGCACATAGACTCCACTTGGGGTCTAGTTGGTCCTAACTTCTCGCCAGCTTGATCGCTCCACTCTCATGGGTGCTATGAGCCAAAAATAGGTGAAAAAGTGTCTTTTTTTTGTATATTTCAAGTTGTATAGAAATTGGAGATTTATGAGTGAAAAGAAAATGTTAGCTATTAATTTTATGGAAAAAAAAGTATTCTAAATGATACTCAAAAAGAGATTTTGGATTTTAGGCTATTTTATAGATTTTTAAAACAAAATTTAATGAAGTTCAAGTTTTTAGCATAATTTCGTACATAAATTTTTGAATGTTCTATTTCATAGTTGATAAACTTTATTTGACCAATCTTATGCTAAAAAATATCAATTTAACAATTCTTAGCCATTTTCAGTGATTTTGTCAGCACATTTTTGTGAAATTTGACCAATTAGATGATATCAATATACAGTATAGGTAACACTTTTATGTGTTGGAAAGATGACTTGGTAATAAATTGTTTTGTTTATCAACTATATTAAAAAGCGTAAAACTGTCAGATTCCGCTGCTGTAATGGATTGAACCCATTCGTGAGGTCCGAAGCTCCGAGTTCCGATACTAAATGTACTATAAGCGCCGTTTAATAATTATGGACCAGAGATCTACGTAGAAGGGCAGTCTAATACATAAATAATAAACCTTTGTGTAATAATTTGCAGCGTTTTTTGTTTACCATTCAGAACTGATATAAGTACTGAACTTTATACAATACGTAAATAGAATGTTCTTACTATAGCCAACCAATAATGAGTTTACCTTCCATTGAGTTCCCCCAATGTCTAACGTGGTTAGCAGGTAATACACACACGCACATGCACGTGATATTATTTGTAACACGAGTTATAAATTACACTAATTGGAATATTGAATAAACTCACTTTATTCTTCGGAAAGCATTTAAAAGCGCAAACACTAAACATTCGTACTTACACATTAATCATGTACATATTGAACACATCGTTATGAGAGCTGAGTTACCTACTACCTACAAAATCTAAGTACCTAAATCACAACAGACACGATTATAATTCGTTCACCGATTAAACCTGTCTGGAATGTAAACCAGACAGTAATCACAGAGCGAGTCTCTTTACTGGAAACGCTAAATCTACAGTTCTTCAAAGATAAAGATATTACTTTTAAAGCTACTGATATAGGTATCTGACGTGGCTCACGTAGTCAGAACCCAGATCTCATAAAATTAAAATCCTACTGTGAATCAACTATTGTGGATCGCTCATAATTTCACTAGGAGCTGTAATAATCAAGCAACATAAGAGCTTTCCATTTATTTCTGGACTGATAGCGGGGAATAAGGTTGTAACCTATAACTAAAGTCAGGTCTTTCGTTTCCAGGCCATTTTTTAATACATTTTCAGCGAAACTTGACCCTATTTTTTAGGACAGCCTTTCTAAGCATTCCAATGTCACACAATATTCTTCAAAATGATATGAAAATTTAAAAAGGCATTAGGTAGGTAGTTACCTTTAAATGTTGTGTTGCTTTCGTGCTTTTCCCTTTTCAAATTTTCCACCCTCACCCGAACCATGGGCTTGTGTGTCGCATCTATACATCTGTGACAGTTCCCGCGAGATCCAAGGGAATGCGCTGCCGTCGCTCCGTTGTTTCCCAACGGGCGTCGCACGCCTGTTCTCATCCATTACATGGTAGCAGAGCGTGGTTAGGATTATGCACGGCTGACGCCTAGTAATCCGATCCACTATTTTCGAGGCGTTAATGTTCCAGAAGAAACATGGCCTGGGTTTCCAGAAGGAATACCCATTATACTCTTTTGAATACATAAATACTTTCATTGGTTCTTGATTATTAATTTCTCAATTTATCCCCTCATATTATTTCTATTTAACATACTTAATTTTCAAGGGCATTGTTCCCAAACCCAGGGCATCGTTCCCTATTTCATAAGTCCCCATAGTGGGCAGCTCCCTACTGTAAGTCTCCTGGTTGAGCAAGTTATATTATTCCGGGTTGTTCCAATCTTTGATTGGGGGTTAACTACCTAATGAATACATCACATGAAGATTCATTGACAATCCATCCCGTTTTATTTCACCTTTTTATCCCCAATCGCCAATGCAGCTATTTATTAGTGAGCATCAGTTCTCAACCAGTAAACTATTCTACCTAGTTCACATACTTGCTCTTCAATCAAGTATGTTTTTTAAGGGGGGGGGGGGGGGGAGTGTGACAGTTCCCGCGAGAACCAAGGGAATGCGCTGCCGTCGCTCCGTTGTCTCCCAACGGGCGTCGCACGCCTGTGCTCGTGTTCTTAAAGGCCGCGTTTGGCGATGGGTGGGTAATCCTAGAACTGGAAAACCAATCATCTCTGAACATAGCATAATATGCTATTAGCACGAGTTGTATCTCTTATGGTTATGTCACACTCTCTCTCTCTCTCTATGAGTGTGGATTTAGGCCCCCATTGCACCTCGGGGCGCCTAAGTTTATTACACATCCCACACCGAGCAAGCGAGAAAACCCACTCTGAGCAAGCGAAGCGAGCAACATCCCCTACACATCTCAAATCACCCGCTTTATCCACCCTTAGTGATTTACCATTTCCAATCATTCTACACGTCCCACTCAATAATAAAATCCCATCGCATCTATACAGCCACACACCAAGCGAGCGAAGCGAGGGGGAAAACTAAGCCAAGAGTTATGGTACCCAACGAGGAAACACACGCCCGCCATGTACGTATACCGTAAAAATCCAAGTAATTGCTTCAGTAGGCGAGTATGGCAAAAATAGAACTGACTACAATCAAGCAATTTTTTTCTAAGCTTCGTGCTCCAAGAATGTTGATCCGCGCATGTGTCATTCGAAGAAAGTAAACGAACGGTGAATAATTTAGTTTTGATTTATTATTTTTCAATAATGAACCTTTGTAATCGACCAAAGGGAAAAAAAAAAAATCACCCCCCCCCCCCCCCCTCCTAAAATTTGTTGGCTTACGTTTCAGGATGCATAGAATCCAAAAATCAAATTTAAAAATATCCGTCCGTCCGCCGTCAGATTTTCACCGCAACTAGCAATGGTAGTTTTGGTTTGGAATTTAGTTAGAAATTTGAAATCAGTAAGAAGTTTGGCTCAACTTCGGCCCGGGATGTGCCAGGGCTAAAATATTCAAATAACCAAGATCTCAAAAACTTTCAAGATACCAGTAATTTGTGGGGATTCATTTAAAGATATCCTCCCGTAGAATCGGATGAAACCACCCAGGTTAATGTACGTTCCTCTGTTTGCTCTCCCTAAGGGCTAAAACATTGAAAAAAAAGTACTCAGTCATGCAGCATGACTAATAGAGCGAAATATCAAAGAAAAGTTGAGGATAACATTAAATTATTTAGGCACTTAAATTCTGATCATTGAGGTCAATTAGGTTCTGAATAAAAGTGAGGGGACAGCCGTGAGACGAGATCGCAGAAAAAATTTCAAACACGTTGCCGAACTCGAAAATTCGGCCAATTATGGGAATTTTAAACCTAAAAATCGATTTTTCTAATTTATTGTGAATCTTAGAGATATGTGAGAGGGCGCAATCGATTCCGCACTAAAACATACTTCGGCTGTGACAAAACCACATGCCCTTTTGTAAAAAAACCGATTTTTCAGGATTTTTGGGCCACTAAATTGTAAATTTGAGCCTGAAATTCTGGAGCGATCGGGCTGGCCAACGATCTCGACCTGTCTTTTGCCAATACGGATTTTTCTGCGTTTGGACTAATTTACGTCGTATTTTAGGGGAGTTCTGGAAATACACCCTATAAGCATATATATATATATATATACACTCAGGTGCAAAAAATTCGGCCCACTCTCTAAAATGGAAGATTTTATGAAGCTGCAACAAATATTTTCGACTGGGCTACTGTCTGAACTTATTCAGAGGCATTGTTTGTTGTTTTTTAGCCAGACGGATGAAATTGTTTTGATCTCTCAACGATAGGGAATTGTTTCGAAACGTGATCGTGTTTTATTGCCTCCTACTTTCACGTTGTCTTCCAAACTGCGATTATGTTGTTCATCTCTTCCACAGATCCTCAGCTGAGGAGCGAGTGTTTTCCTGTACGTTGAGTTGAGTGCATTCAAACTCAAAAAAAAAGAAAAAAAAAAAAAAAAAAATCAATTTAAGAGAAAAAATAACTTTCTCACCAGAAATGGTCACGGAAGCTGTAGCTCTCATTAATGATGGAAGGTCACTGAGATATGCTGCTCAAATGCTAGGACGGCCTAATGAAACCATTCGTACCACTGTTTAGACGTTTTCAAGAGACGGAGAGTGGGCCAAATTTTTTGCACCTGAGTGTATATATGTGTATATATATATATATCAATTGCTATGCAATTCTTAGGCCGACCCCCAACAATTTTTTTTGTAACGTCCGGGACCGCGAAGCGCGAGGTCGTGGGTTCAAATCCCAGCCAGGCTTGAACATTTTTTTTATTTTTTTTTTTATCATGAGACGAAGGTCGTGGGTTCGAATCCCAGCCAGGCTTGAAAATTTTTTTACAAAATACACAGTAGAAAATTATCCTCGTTTTCTACACAGCAGAAAAGAGAAAAGATCCGGCGAGGCGCGAAGCGCCGAGCATAGATTAGGGGGTCCAGGTGGGCGAAGCCCCCCCGGCGGGGTCAAGGGTTGGAGCCCCTTGCGAGGCCCAAAGGGCCGAGTATATATATATATATATATATATATATATATATATATATATAGTTCTTTGATTTATGAAACGGATTTTAAGCCCCCCCCCCCCCCTTCCTCCCACATTTCAAATTTTGAAGCCATCTAAATTGCTCATTTTTTCTTCGAAAATTCGCTAAAAAGACATCAACATGAGAGTGAATCGCAACTGGTAAAAACATTGTGAAAATCTCATTCCAATGAAATTCTCATTCCAAAAAATAGAGTTTATTATAACTCTTACTACTAATAGATGGACTAGTGAAGTCCATTCAGTCTATTTTGTCTCATTAATGTTCAGTTGGTGGGTCAGCTCTTGTTAAATACAGAAGGAAGAGTAAAGTGTGGGAGATCTACTTAATTTAATTAATGTCTCCTCGACAGGCGTATATCCCTATGCAGTTACATTCAGATATTGCACAATAGATTTCGGTGAATAATTACTGACAAGATACTGTTCATCGTTTTGGATTCTACGCCCTTGGAACGAATACCATCTACAATTACAAAGTATGTAGGGGCGCTGATCTACTCCCACAGCTCTGAGGCTAATTCCTTTTCTAATACAATGACGGCGCTGAAATTTAAGATGGATCTCCTTTGGATCACTACAAAAACAATAGTACGAGACAAGAAGGCGAACTGAAAAGCTGAGGTGTCTGAGATGATAATTTCTTTCCTTATCGACTTAAAGTGATGAAAATCGGAATGGAGCGCTTCTGAAACACGTAGAATGCATTTAGGCATTGAGGTGGACTGTTCAGCTGAGGGACCTCAGAGGCGAATTTCTGTGCTGATCGACCTACGGTACTGAAATTTGAAATAGAGTGGATTCGGAACGCCTTGAAAACAATGTTACTAAGCACTGAAGACACCTTATCAGCTCGGGTCCTCTGAGATTGATTTATATTCTGATCAACCTATTGGAATACTACGTTGGTTTTGATTATGGATTCATGGTTAAAACAAAAATCAGTTTCAAGTCAATATACAACGTATGCAATATGGTGGGAATCTGAGTAGGCTCATGGCAAACGTAGGAGGCCCTTCGCCGGCCAAACGCAAGCTGCTGATGCGGATAGCTGATGCCATTATGATGCATGGAGCCGAGGTTTGGGCAGAAGCTCTAAGGTTCCGAAAATATCGAAACAGGATGGAGGCAATCCAAAGAAGAGGAGCTATCAGGATACGCAGTGCATACAGGACAGTTTCTGGCCCTGCTACTCAGGTTATTGTGGTAGTGGTCCTAATTGATCTCTTTGCTGAAGAGCGAAGGAGGATCTATCTGCGGAAGGGAGAGAACACAGTGCGGAACATCAAGAAAGAGGACAGAGGAGAAACACCAAGGAAATTACAAGCTAGATTTGAGGATGAGACCCGAGGCCGCTTGGACATACCGGTTGATTCCCAGCCTGGACGTCTGGGTGAATAGGAATTATTACCTCACCCAGTTCCTCACCGGCCATGGTTACTTCCGTTCATTCCTTGCAAAGATAGGAAAGACGGAGGATCAAGGATGCAGCTACTGCCGACAGGGGAATGAAGAATCCCATCACCCATTTTTTGCGTGCCCAAAGTGGTGAGGTGCTCGCCGAGTAGGAGAGATTGCACCGGAGACCATCGTCAACAGAATGGTAGCCGAGAAGAATAACTGGGAGGCGGTGGCAACATACATTTTTGCCGTCCTAAAAGCCAAGGAGCAGAATAGATCCTGGGAATAAAGAAGACATAAAGAGATAAGTAGCCAAAAAAAAAAAAAAAAAAAAAAGTGGGAACTATCCCGAAGTAAAACTAAAAAAATGGTTCCGGGGTAGTTCTCTATAAGAAGGAGGGTGGTGGTTTTTCGTTGGTATGCCCATGAATCGAGCAGTTTCTTAACTTTACTAAAAAGCGTAAAATTTTTGGGTCTTGGTGCGGTAATAGAGTGAACCCATTTGCCAGGCGTGAAACCCCAAGTTTCGATGATAAAAATACTATAAACGGTTTAAACATTTATCATAGACACCAGTGATCAGCGTAGAAGGACCCAACCTAAAACAAGAATAATAAACCTTTGTGTAATGATTTGCAGTTTTTAATTTTATTTATTTATTTATTTTTCATGTTTTTTCATTAATATTAAGAACTTTTATTAAATGTCAATAATGTATGCCAAATTTTGATCTTTTCATCGTTCATTGTTTGATTTCTTATAAGCCTAATTGAAGTGCTGCTCCGTCTCCAAACCCAAGCTTCGCTCTTCTCCATCTTCTTCTTGAGCTTCAAAGACATATGCTGGATGCACGTAATACATCCATTGTGATGAGGACTCGTAACCAACCTCGAAGTACCGAGGCCGAGTCCATGTGTCTGCTAAGCGCTCACCCAATACTTTTACGAAGGCATTCATCTGAAGAGCACATAGTCCATCGACTGAACATACCAGTGGTGTGAATGATTTTTCATATTTTTATTCACTGGCAAGGTGGTTCATAGAAATAAGGAGCAAGAGATGTTCTTTTCCTTCTTTAGCTTCAGGGAAGGCCGTGCAAAACAAGGAAAGAGAGGTGTTATTTTCTCCTCCGCATCTTCCGGGAAGGTCGTGGAGACTGAAGAAGTGAAGAATACAGGGGGAAAATAAAGAAAAAGAAAAAACCGGTGGCCGGGTAATCCGAAGGCCGCACGGTGGGCGAAATGACCGATTTAGGTCGACAAAAGACAATTAAATGAGTTCATAGTCCCCAAAACGGATATATTTACGGGAACTTGGCAATATGTCGACACATAAACTGGTCGACACCTCCTGTCGCCATATTTCCACACCAGGTGTTGAAGAACGTCGATAACGCACATCTTTGAAATTGGTCGACGGATTTATGTCGAAAAATTTGAGATCCGTTTTTCGCTGTATTTCAACAGCAGGAGTTGAACATGAGCTAAAAACACCCCTCTTGAAACTGGTCGACTGCTAAACGACGACAAAAGGGTTGTTTGGCCACTACCTGTCCTCAGCCTTGGTCCCATGGGGTCTTTCAATCCGAGGATTAAATGAAAAGTCACATTTACGTTTCTAAACTGTTATGTGATCGTGTTATGAGACCACGAAACTATACACTTCATTCTGATCTACACATCCAACTAATCTGCATTTTTACTAAGGGATTGACTACTTGATTGTAGTGGATTTATATAGGTTTGACTTGACGTTGGTAGACCAAGTCGGACATTTATATCCCGGTTATGCGGGTTGGTTTCTAGGCCACCCCCGCGAGGAATGCGGGCGGAGCCGCCAAGGTCAACTGATTTCGCGGGCCGGAAGGGTGGATAGTCCGTGTCGCAGCCGCGCGGAGCGCTAGGCTCGTGTACCAAGTGCTGGGTTCGATCAGTTTCGTACTGAGCCGTTTTGTAATATTCCGGCCTTAGATTTACATCTGAAAGGGGAATATACTGAGCTTGGTTGAGGTACTGAAAAGTATCCTCTGCTTTTTGTGCATTTGGAGTGTATTTGACACTCGGATCGACCGTGTAAGCCTGCGTCGGATATCGTGGGTAATCGGACAGCTTGGTCGAATCAAAAAGATCGGCTTCAGAGCGAGTCTGAAAGGTTTGCTCGATCTTTTGTGTAGGTGAGTCTTGTTCGAAAGTTTCTCGAACGAATACGTCGGGCGAGAAGGCGATCCGGACGTGCGGGTCGCGCCTTGCGCTGATGGTTGGTTCAGCGGACTCACCGTGTGGCCGGTAGGGCGCACTACGTTGGTCACTCGGCCCGGTCTTGCCGTCTTCCTCCTTCCCCCGCAAGGGGAAGTAAGAAGGCTGACGTTCCATCGAAATGATCAAGTTTTGGCTCGTTTCGATGCCTCTACGTATAAAAAATAAAGGGTTTTGGAAGTGGACTCGCTTGCCGGAGCGTCTTTCCAATGCTCAGACGGCAGGGTCCTACCTCGCAGTCTTGAAAAAGACTTCCGTAGACGGTAAATTAGAGCGTAGGAGCTGAGTAATTTACCGGCGCGCCCCAGCGGTCGACTACGAGCTGAAGGCTATGTAGTCCGGGTGACACGGCTCGGAACGTCCCTCGGGCGTACTGTCTAAAGAGAATATCGATAGAAGTACCGGGTGGCGTCCTAACAGGAGATCTACGTTGGGCAATGAGCAGGATGAATAATCACTGGACTCGTAGATGCCAATGCGAAATCTGTGAGGAGAGAAGGTCTGGCTTGTAGAAAGCAGTAGGAAGCCGTTCTTGAGATGAACTCGCAATGCAGAAGGTTCGTCAGCGCAGAGCGTGTAGAAATCTTCGTACTTCGGAGGTGTCGTCGTCGAGAGCGGAGAGTGGAATGAATTTCGGAGGGCTCCTAGCGGGGTATTTATAGGGAGGTGGCCGCCTCCTGCCGCCTCCTGGTTGGTCCGCTTAATTTCATAAATTCGACTGTGCAATCTCATTGGTTCGCACAGTGTTTTCTCAGTATCTGGGCATACGATAGCTGAGTTGGTTTTTCGAGGTGGTTTCCCTGCGTCCGTTGCTTTGACGGGGTCCCCGGGGGTGGCTGAACGACCTTGAGTTTTCCTAAGGCGACTTGTTTCGAACTTTTCGTCGCATCTATCTCGCCCAGTAAATGTTTGAGGAGGTCGCCTTGCGTGTTCTCGTTCAAGGCAACCTGTCTCGAGATGTTTGTCGCATCTCTCTCGCCCAGTAAATGTTTGGGGAGGTCGCCTTGTGTGTTCTCGTTCAAGGCGACCTGTCTCGAGATGTTTGTCGCATCTCTCTCGCCCAGTAAATGTTTGGGGAGGTCGCCTTGCGTGTAAATCTTTAATATTTCACTTTTGGGAGAGAATTTAGTATTTTCTCTCCGGTGAAATATTTTGTTTGACGGAGTTGTACTTCGACGTCTTATAAATATTTTTGTGGTGTGTCTACCTCTTTTTGGTAGCCCTGAAAAGGGCTGTTGAAAAGAGGTGGTGGATTTCACCACAGGGGCCCCCCCAAGACGTCGTGTTATCAACGACGACGCCGATGGGGGAGAACTGGGAGGTCCACTCGGAACTCTCCGTAGGAGAACCTCGCCAGTTGGGGCGGAGGCGGAGGTGCAGGCCTCGCGTCCCGTCCCTGTGGTGCGCCCCGGCCTCGCCGGTTTCGACGAGCGTCGCGGGGCGGCCTTGGCCGGCCCGAGCTCTGCCGACGGGAACCAAACCCGCGAGGGTTTGGCCCGCGGTCGCGGCTGGGCTGTTGCGGAGGAGCCCGGGAGGTGCTGGGCTCTGACCACCCCGCGGTGCTCATCTCCTCCCAGCGAGGAACCGGTACATCGCCCGAGGAGATCCACTGCCTGGGAGGTGCTGGTAGCTGGTGAGCGGGCGGAGGCGTAGGCAGTGGCTGGGTGGGTGGAGCTGGTGGCTGGTAGGGCTGGGGCCTTGTCCAGACCACCTCCGTGGGAGCTTTTGTAGTAGCGGCCGTCTCTCGTTTCGGCGAAGGCGGTAGTGGGCCGAGCGGAGCTGGGAGAGCTTCCTCGGCAAGGAGGAACTCCTCGACCTCGTCGGTGAGCATGTTGCTTGGAGTTGAAGCTGCCATGGTTGAGATTGTTATGGTCTCTGGCTGTGGGGCTTTCCATATTTATACTTCCCACTGCTCCTACCCGAGAAAAATGGGCGTGGCTTGTTTCGAGCGCAGTTACCCACTTTCCGTCAAATTTGGTAGATGGAACGCGCCCTCTGGCGGATTTTCGGGGAGTTTTCTCCTTACTTCCTGTCTGATTTTGTAACAGAGATTGTCCTTGCGATACAGCTTCTTCCGAGTGTAGAGTATAAGCTGGCTTGATTTGCTGTTTGGGAACTTTCTTAGTATGTTCGCCAATTTGCACTGTAACCGAAAACTTATCTCTTTTAACTACTTTGAACGGTCCCGTGTAAGGACATTGGAGAGAGGTGAGCTGTGTGGGCACTCTGATATAGACATGAGTACATGTATCCAAGTTTTTGGGCATGTTTACGGCATATTTCGTGTTATTATGTTTAATATGCGTAGGTCGGAAGAAAAGAGGTTCCGAAAGGTTCGTAGAAGTTACAAAAATGTCTCCTGGGAGTGGTACGTCAATCCCGTAAACTTTTTGGAAAGGCGTAGTTTCAGTCGCCGGGTCTACTGCCGTACGCATGGCGAGTAGAACTTTGGGAAGTGCATCGAGCCAATTTTCGTTCTGAGCTTTGAGAGCTTCTTTCAAAGATCTGTTTCTGCGTTCTACCATACCGTTTGTTGATGGTTTGTATGGTAACGTGTGAGTATGTTTTACTCCGAGACGTTCCATAATGGAATTGAACAGATCTGATTCAAATTGGGTGCCCTGATCACTTGTGATGTATTTAGGTACGCCCTTTGAAGCTACCCAAATATTGATAAAGGCATTCGTGATTGTGGTTGTTTCGATGTTGTTGAGAGGGACTGCCTCTAGCCAACCCGTTGCTCTATCAACCATCATCAAAATGTAACGTTTCCCTCCTTTCGCTAAAGGTAAAGGTCCGGTGATATCCACGTGTACGTGTGAAAATTTGTTTGCCGTTTCAAATTCGGAGTAAGGGAGCTTCACGGAGCGCGTGATTTTTGCTCGTTGGCAAGTTTCGCACGCTCGGACCCAGTTTGAGACATCTGCACGTAGTCCGTGCCAAAAATATCGTTGTTTAACTTTATACACTGTAGAGTGTATACCTGGGTGTCCCAAATTGTGAATTTGGCTTATTATTTCTTCCCTTATTTCGTTTGGAATATAAGGTCTAGGGTGTCCTAGGTCTAGGTTACACCAAATTTCTCCTTGGGAGAATTCAACTCGTGTGAGTTTCGATTTGTCCTCCGCGGTAGGGGGAGAGCGAATTTGTGAATTTGAAATGTGCAGTAGAAGATTGCATTCTATTGCAGCCGTAATTTTCGAAATTTCAGCTATGGGTGGGCCCTCGTCCGTCTGTGTTGAAATCGATTTCGTTTGAATTTCAACCGGATCGAAGGGTCTGGAGAGTGCGTCGGCGACGACGTTGCTCTCTCCTGAAATATGACGAATGTCACTCGTCATTTGAGAGATGTATGTTAGCCATCTTAATCTCATTTTAGAAAAATGGGCATTCTTTTTAAGCATCGTGCCTAGCAGAGGCTTGTGATCCGAACAAATATGGAAAGATCTGCCGTCCAAGTCGTTGTGCCAGTGAATGCACGCTTGGTAAACGGCGAACATTTCCTTGTCGAACGATGCTTTGTTCTTCCATTGTTCTGGAATTTCTTTACTGAAAAATCCCAATGGTTGGTACGATTTCGAGCCATGTTTGTCTGTAATTTCTTGTTCTAGTGCCGCTCCGATGTGTGTGTCGGACGCGTCACAGACCAATCTCCACTCCGCCGTAGGGTGTGGGTGAGCAATGTTATGCAATGTTGCTTTGATCATTGCTTGCTTTAAGCTGTTGAAAGCTTTTTCTCTCTCTGATGTCCATTCGATAGGTGTTCTGTCATTCTTTTTGTTTGACTGAATGGAGTCATACAGAGGTTGTGCCGTGTGAGCGAATTTGCTTGAGCATGCTCGGTAGAAACCACACATACCTAGGAATCTGCGTAGACTTCGTACGTCCACTGGCCTAGGAAATTGTTCTATGGCTTCTATTTTGTCTCGTTTAGGAATTATTCCTTCCTTCGAGATAGTGAAACCTAGGAAATCGACGGTAGGTTTCGAAAAAACGCATTTATCAAAACCTACTCGAAGTCCGTGTTCCCCTAGTTTGTCAAAAATTTGTTGTAGGTGGTTCATGTGTTCGTTATAATTCTTCGAAGCCACCAGGATGTCATCTAGATAGACAAATGCGAAATCAAATTTTCGCATGATGCTGTCCATGTATCTTTGCCATGTTTGAGCCGCTCCGGCCAAACCCATGCTCATTTTCTGAAACTCATAAAGACCGAAAGGTGTAATAATCGCAGTTTTATGAGCGTCATCTGGGTGCATCGGGATATGATAATACGCTGATTTTAAATCTATTGTTGAATAGATTTGCGTATCATGTAAATTCGCTTGGAACGAGCGAATGTGAGGAGGAGGGTAGGCGTCTTTCTTCGTTTTCGCGTTGAGGAAACGGTAATCGCCGGTGATTCTCCATGACCCGTCTTTTTTTGGCACACAGTGTAACGGAGATGCCCATTCGGAATCCGATGGTGCAATTATGCCTTCTGAAAGCATTTCGTCAAAAGTCTTTTTGACTTGAGCCCGTTTTTCTCCTGCCATGGGTCTCGCTCGGAAGTGTACTGGAGTTCCTTCCGTGGTTATACGGTGGTAAACCCCGTTGTTCTTCCATTTACCATGAATTTTGCTCATTTTATCATTGTATTTGTTAATGATAGAGCGAATGTTTTCGTCCTCCGTGATTTGCACGTCCTCTGGTTGAGGTGTATTGTCACGGTGAGGGATAGTAGCTGCAATTTGTTCGTCAGTGAACTTTTTGTTCATGACTGCAGCTATTTTTTGATCGGCATAGCACTTTATTTTATCTTTATAAATGTACTTGTGTTTGACCCGTATTCCGATATCCCAAGATTCGAGGAATGGGATACCTAGGATCGCTAGATCAACTTTCGTGATCATAAACTCGGTGGTCATGTCCCCGAGGCCGATGTTAATTGTTGTGTCAGCTCGCCCTAGTGTATCGATAGGGGCTCCGTTAGCTGCTGTGAGCTTAACGTTGGACTTGAGAATTTTCAAGCCCAATTTTTTTGTGACATTGTGGGGCAGAATGTTCACTTCTGCTCCCGTGTCAATGAGAAATTCAGTGCCATTTAGTTTGCACTTGAAAAAAAGCCTTTTATACTCAGTAGACTGCCGGCGTATAGGCTCAGATACGCTGGCAGTTATTCGTTTTCCGAACTCTCTGTGTCGGAGGTTGGAATGGTACTTTCTTGTACCGACTGCTGAGTATTTTCGGTAGAAACCCGGGTTTTAGGCTGGCTTATAGTCGCAGCCTTTTTGCTAGTTTTGGAAGCAGTGTTTGTCTTCCAAGTGCAGTGTTCTGGGTCTGCACATTTGCGAGTTTCGTTACCGAAACGTACGTGGTTTCGACAGACGTAGGCCATCGGTTTGTGAGGTTTACTCTCCACTGGTTGGGGTTTGAACTCAGCTTGTTTCGAGAGGGCCTTTTTGAAACCAGTATTTATGGGTTTCGGAGTAGATTCAACTCCTCGTATGTTCAGAGAAGTATTTTCTGCTCTGTACGCGTGTAGCGTATCAGCTAGGTCGAGCCGGGAGGTCGTGGTAGGCTGAGCTGCGACCATACCTCGTGCTTCGATGGGAAGAGTCTCAATCCACTTTTGAGTGATTAGAGCTTCCGAAAAGTACCCAACAGCTTTCGAGTACATCTCGTGGTACTTGGTGCTGGGTTTTTTGGCGAGAGATGCGGGGTCCTCGAGTGCGAGGAGCCTGTCCTGTAAAGACAACCCATATTCTCGTAGGAGGCGCTGTTTGGCCTCTTCGTAGGGTGCGTGAGGTGCCGTGAGGTAAGCTGAGTCGATAGCTTCCCTCATTTCCTCTGGTACCCACTTGTATATAGCTGAGAAGCATTCGTTTTGTGTTCTCATGTGTTTTCTCACGCAGTATTGATCGAACTCGGCGAGTGCACGATCAATATTCTTCTTTTGGAAGACTGGTTTTTGATAATCTCCCATCTCCTCTAAAAGTGCTTGAAAGCCACTGTTTGTAGAGGGATGTTGCGTGAGATGTGGGGCGTAGAGGCCCGGCGGGGGTCGCACGCCCGCAGTGGTTCCCTGAAATCCACTAGCTTCATAAGAGGGAACGAAATGCTCCGTGTTGAGCCTGTTCAAAGGCGGGGTCACCATTTGTAGTGGGTTTATATAGGTTTGACTTGACGTTGGTAGACCAAGTCGGACATTTATATCCCGGTTATGCGGGTTGGTTTCTAGGCCACCCCCGCGAGGAATGCGGGCGGAGCCGCCAAGGTCAACTGATTTCGCGGGCCGGAAGGGTGGATAGTCCGTGTCGCAGCCGCGCGGAGCGCTAGGCTCGTGTACCAAGTGCTGGGTTCGATCAGTTTCGTACTGAGCCGTTTTGTAATATTCCGGCCTTAGATTTACATCTGAAAGGGGAATATACTGAGCTTGGTTGAGGTACTGAAAAGTATCCTCTGCTTTTTGTGCATTTGGAGTGTATTTGACACTCGGATCGACCGTGTAAGCCTGCGTCGGATATCGTGGGTAATCGGACAGCTTGGTCGAATCAAAAAGATCGGCTTCAGAGCGAGTCTGAAAGGTTTGCTCGATCTTTTGTGTAGGTGAGTCTTGTTCGAAAGTTTCTCGAACGAATACGTCGGGCGAGAAGGCGATCCGGACGTGCGGGTCGCGCCTTGCGCTGATGGTTGGTTCAGCGGACTCACCGTGTGGCCGGTAGGGCGCACTACGTTGGTCACTCGGCCCGGTCTTGCCGTCTTCCTCCTTCCCCCGCAAGGGGAAGTAAGAAGGCTGACGTTCCATCGAAATGATCGAGTTTTTGGCTCGTTTCGATGCCTCTACGTGTGAAAAATAGAGGGTTTTGGAAGTGGACTCGCTTGCCGGAGCGTCTTTCCAATGCTCAGACGGCAGGGTCCTACCTCGCAGTCTTGAAAAAGACTTCCGTAGACGGTAAATTAGAGCGTAGGAGCTGAGTAATTTACCGGCGCGCCCCAGCGGTCGACTACGAGCTGAAGGCTATGTAGTCCGGGTGACACGGCTCGGAACGTCCCTCGGGCGTACTGTCTAAAGAGAATATCGATAGAAGTAACGGGTGGCGTCCTAACAGGAGATCTACGTTGGGCAATGAGCAGGATGAATAATCACTGGACTCGTAGATGCCAATGCGAAATCTGTGAGGAGAGAAGGTCTGGCTTGTAGAAAGCAGTAGGAAGCCGTTCTTGAGATGAACTCGCAATGCAGAAGGTTCGTCAGCGTAGAGCGTGTAGAATTCTTCGTACTTCGGAGGTGTCGTCGTCGAGAGCGGAGAGTGGAATGAATTTCGGAGGGCTCCTAGCGGGGTATTTATAGGGAGGTGGCCGCCTCCTGCCGCCTCCTGGTTGGTCCGCTTAATTTCATAAATTCGACTGTGCAATCTCATTGGTTCGCACAGTGTTTTCTCAGTATCTGGGCATACGATAGCTGAGTTGGTTTTTCGAGGTGGTTTCCCTGCGTCCGTTGCTTTGACGGGGTCCCCGGGGGTGGCTGAACGACCTTGAGTTTTCCTAAGGCGACTTGTTTCGAACTTTTCGTCGCATCTATCTCGCCCAGTAAATGTTTGGGGAGGTCGCCTTGCGTGTTCTCGTTCAAGGCAACCTGTCTCGAGATGTTTGTCGCATCTCTCTCGCCCAGTAAATGTTTGGGGAGGTCGCCTTGTGTGTTCTCGTTCAAGGCGACCTGTCTCGAGATGTTTGTCGCATCTCTCTCGCCCAGTAAATGTTTGGGGAGGTCGCCTTGCGTGTAAATCTTTAATATTTCACTTTTGGGAGAGAATTTAGTATTTTCTCTCCGGTGAAATATTTTGTTTGACGGAGTTGTACTTCGACGTCTTGTAAATATTTTTGTGGTGTGCCTACCTCTTTTTGGTAGCCCTGAAAAGGGCTGTTGAAAAGAGGTGGTGGATTTCACCACATTGATGTTATGTATTTTTGAGATGCGAGCTTGCGAGCATCCAGACCACCAAACTATACACTTCATTCTAACCTACATGTCAGGTATACGAAGGATGTCGATGTAAATATGTCGACGTATCCCCATGGTTGACTTGGACGACCTTTTTCAACAAGGGGTGTTGAAAGTTGTCGACTAGTCGCTGTATTTTTGCGTCGCCATATTTCCAATGCCTGTGAAATCGACATTGGTCAACCCTTGGTGTTGAAAGATGTCGACACGGCTTCTTGCCCGTTTGTCGACCAGTTTATGTGTCGACATATTGCCCCCCATCCATATTTACACTTTTAAAACCTTATTTGGCTGTGAAAACTCTAACTAGTCATCGTTTCCAATTGGAACAAGATCTAACCTATTATCAGCGATTATAAACCTCCAACTTATCCCGTCCACACTGGAGTTAGCAGTGGGCAGATTCATTCGGGGCTTCTTAGTTTGCCACAATGGAAGTCATAGAAAGAGTAAGTATGCCTACAATTTTTACCTGATAAAATGTACACAATAGCGTCCAATCCTGTATTATTTATAAATACCAAATCTAAAGGGTTATTTCCGCAAGTAGTAATAGTACAATTATAATTTATTTACCTTTCGGAGGAGTCCGTCGTCACTAACAAGTCGAGTACCAGGGGCGAGCGCTTTCGATGTAAAGACAGCATCATCATCAGGTACTCGACTTGCTAGTGACGACGGATTCCTCCGAAAGTTACGTAAATTATTATACTCGTATAAGTACGTCATAATACATTTTTCAAAATGAAAATTGACACATTCTGGAATTGAAGTAGCACACGGCCAAGAGATGCCAAGGGAATTCTTGTTTTCATCAATCCTTCAAGCCTTCTATTTTCGATATTTAAATTTTGCGATTTTTCGCGTTCTCCGAGTTATTGCATACCTACTAGTCGCTCCGGCTCGCTTCGCTCGCCTCCACGTCCAGCCGGGGGGGGGGCAAGGGGTGGCTCTATACGCACGATGGTCTTTTACCCCCCCCCCCCCCCCCCCCCATTCAGGTGTATTACAATTGAAACATGTAGGGGATGTTGCTCGCTTCGCTCGGAAACGGTAGATCCCTAAGGGTAGGTTTAACGTGTGTAGGGGATGTTGCTCGCTTCGCTCGCTTATTATTCGACGTTTTTCGTCGGAGTTTCGAGAAAACGGGTCCGTACTTTTTCATTTTTTTTTACGCATTTCCCGATACTTTTTTAGCAATCCGATCTTGCCGTCGTCATCCTCTTACATAAACCTACGAAACCGGTATTTTCTCGGAATTTTCGACGGCCGTTTAGAGGGGTAGGGGAAGCGGGGAAGTCGAAAACAACGGGAAAAAGCGCCCGACAAACATCAAAATTTTGGTAAAAAACAGAATCGTAAGGTCGAAAGAGTGAGGGAAAACGAATAAAACATAGGTTTCCGGTCACGATAAAAAAAACCGTTTGGAACCCTTCGTCCGTTCGGCCATGAATGCAACACAGACTCACAGACAGACTTTCATTCTTATAATAGAGATGGAGATGGCCGGTTGATTTTCAGGTGTAAATCTCACGAGTCTTCGAAATCGCACAGTGGGTCGAAATGCGATTCTGGCTGGGCAAAATTATTTTTTGGCACAATCATAAAGGATACTTTATTCCAAATTACCCTGATTCCGAATATACTCCTTGTTCCTAAACCTAAAATGGCTCCTTGATGCTTTTTCGTGAACAAAAAAACTTCAAAAATAACACGATTTTTACAAGCACAGGAAAGTTATAGAGGATTAAATTCAGCGTGGATTGACCATCAGACATTTCTTAATTGATCGATTTGTAAGAGAGTAATTGTATTTCAAAGTTTTCAAGTACCTACTCGAAAAATACTAGTCATTCGCACAAAGTTGTCATTCGCATGAAAGTTGATATTTAATCGAGTTTCTTATTGAAGAAAAGTTGTATACAATTCAATTATGCGTCAACTGACCACCAATTTTTTCATTTCTCCCAAAAATTTAAAGTGGTATGTGTTTCAAAATTTGAGAAAACCCCATTTTTCTTCTTATAAATGCCGCCCCTGGATGGAAAATCGTGTTTTAGAGGAGCGAAACTGCACAAAAACAAGAACTAATGAGATGCCACATCAATGTGTGGCTGTAAAAAATATGCTCGTTGACAATGTTGTAGTGAGACTTATAGTTTTATATATATATATATATATATATATATATATATACTAGCGTTCCCCCCGCGCGTTGCTGCGCCCAAATTAAATTTGTTTATTGATCGTAATTTTAAACTGTTATTAAGAGGTGATTGGATGGACGGAAGCTTAGCCTTTGGATTCTGCCTTTGGTTTCTCCCTCCTCCTCATCCTCCTCCTCCTCCCTCACTCCTCCTCCTCCCTCCTCCTCCTCCTCCTCCTCCTCCTCCTCCTCCCTCCTCTTCGTCCCTCATCCTCCTCCCTCCTCCTCATCCTCCTCCTCTCTCACTCCTCCTCCCTCCTCTTCGTCCCTCATCCTCCTCCCTCCTCCTCATCCTCCTCCTCTCTCACTCCTCCTCCCTCCTCTTCCTCCTCCTCCTCCCCCCCCTCCTCCTCCTCCTCCTCCTCCCTCCTCCTCCTCATCCTCCTCCTCTCTCACTCCTCCTCCCTCCTCTTCCTCCTCCCTCCTCCTCCTCCCCCCCCCCCCTCTGCCTCCCTCCTCCTCCTCCCTCCTCCTCCTCCCTCCTCCTCCTCCCTCCTCCTCCTCCCTCCTCCTCCTCCTCCTTCGGTCTTGGCTTGGGTAGTTAATTTTGTAAACAATAAATTTCTAAAACCTGACACTGCACCCATTTATGTCCTCTGGGTCAGAGCCCTTTGAACGGATTTGCACCAAACTTAACAGGAACAATCCTTGAATCATGCCTAATAATACCTGAAAGTTTCATTACAATCTGTCGAGCGGTTTCGGAGTCTATAGGCAACATACATACATACATACATACATACATACATCCTCTTTTATAGATATAGATATATATATATACACATATTTTTTTCACCTTCTGTCTGTCTGTCTGTGGAGGTGTTTACAAGGGTATCATACTTCCATCTGCCTTCCTTTGCAGTTGCAGTTGAAATAAATTTTTTTGTGAAGTATAATACATGCTGAACCCAAGTAGAAATGAACAATGTCTGATTTGTGCGACTTAATCAGTGTAGTCTATAAATGTACAAGTGGCTTTTTCAAATTTTGAAACACATAACTCTCTAAATTTTTGAGAGAAACAAAAAACTGGTTGTCATTGGTGGTTTGGTGGTCATAACTGAATTATCTAGAACTTTTCTTCGATAAGAAACTCTATTAAATATCAACTTTTATTCTTGACTTGCGAATAACTGGTATTTTTTGAGTAGGTACTGAAAACTTTGAAATAAAATTACTCTTTTATGAATCAATCAATTCAGAAATTTATTATGGTCAATCGACGCAGACTTTATTTCTCTATAACTTTCTGTGCATAAAAAATCGTTTTGAATTGTATTTTTAGGAGAAAATTTGAAGAATATGTTAAAAACGTGTAATTTCGGAGGTGTGGACCGATTTCAGGTATAAGAACAAGGGGTATATTCGGAATCAGCGTGAGATTTCCTATAAGATAGGGCCAAAAAATAATTTTGTCCAGCCAGGATCGCATTTTCGGCCTACTGTGGGCCGGTGAAAACAAAGTCTACTGTACAGCAATTCCTTAATCCACTTCAAAGAGATCAAGCGGTGTTCCTTCTTTCCATCTACTGTGGTAATCAACATCAGTTTTTCGGGTATTAGGCCAACACATCCACAGAATTGTAATCAGAATCAAAACATTAAATAACTCGCGGATGATTACTTTCATCGCCGACATTGCCCCTAGCCAATCCGAAAAAATTGAGCTGGACTGGGTCAAATATCGGTTGATTGTAAGAAGTGAAAAGCTCCGGTGACAATTGATTAGAGTGAAGAAACATAATATTATACTGGGTTTAACATGTGGTGACGGTCAAAGCCAGAAACCAATTCCATAGCTAATTTCTGATCGAAAGCTCCTCGAATAGATCATTTTTAACGCTCTGTTTTCGAGTTATTTAATTTTAAAGATTTATTCTTGTTTTCTACTCTATGATTAAAACAGCTGTGCCTCAGTAAGTTAATCAGCAGAGCAAGACCCCCTCATTTCACCCGAATTCTACAAAGAATGTGAAAACAAAATAGTTGACCTCTTCCTTTGAAACGGTTATTATCATGAACTATATTGTCGATTGCTAAAATATAAACTTGATGACCCCCCCCCTCTCATCGCACTAAAAACCAAAACAAGGTAATTACAGCAAAAATTTCTGTTCTAGAACCAAAAATTTCAACCATGTATCATGTTTTCTCCTCGATATTGATTCGAAATTCTATGAAAACATCAGAAATTAACAAGCGGTTGCAATCATGTTCACAATGTCAATTATTGAGAATGATCACCTGTGTGTAAACAATTATTTATACAACCATGCTCATAACTCAGTTTGTTGGACACGCACTTCGCCGTAGTTAACATAATATTGTTGGATAAATCGAGAGCTTTCGAACGAATGGTCAACGAATTTTGTGGGATGAAAAACGACGAAGTACCATTTCCCTAGCAACGACTCGGTTGTAGGCGGAAATCACTGTAACACTATATGTTTCGTGCGCGGAAAAAAATTGACTCGCAAAAATTGCTAGGACGCCAGGGCTACATATTAATACATGTTAATAATGAAACTTCCGAAATATCATTTAGAAGCAGGGCCGGTGCAAGACATTATCACTGAACATGCGAGAGTCATTTTTGGCGCCCCCCCCCCCCCCCCCCCCCCCAAATAATCTCTCCACTTTGGTATTATATATATAATTATATAAACTCCTAATTATAATCAAAAGTGAACACATTGTAAAATGTAAGTAATAATATAGTATTGAATAAAATTACAAAATTAAAGTAACAGAATTATTTATTTATATCAAATGTAGGCCTTTTTTTTACAGCGAATAATGGTATCAAATGGAATATAAAGTTGGGACTGGGAGTTAAAAAAATTAAGCTCACATTTAAATATATATAACAATATTTATTTTTAACTTGTAACGTAACATCAGTACTTATCTTTATCACTAAAAATCAAAGACAAACATTTAAATGCCACCAGTTACTGGTAACGTCTTACGTTTATTTTATCAGTTAATTGTTTTGTTTTTTTAAATAACAAATATCGCCCAGAAAAATAAAATATAAAAGTTTAATGATTGAGAATAAATATTTAGGTTGTTAACTAAAAAATATATTTAAATAATATATATATATATTTAATGTTTGATGATAAAATGAATAATTTCGTCTTATTTAAACGGTGTAAGTAATCTTAATTGTCCATAATGCAATCAAAAAACGTCAAACAGAAATGGAAACCCCCTATAAAACGAGTCCGTGAAATTTTTATTAAAACTTAAGGACTCCTTACGGAAGACGCCCTATTCCGATGTAAGTTTCCTATCTCAAAAAGAAGTGTTAAACATAAATAGACCTTTTCTTTAATATCCAAAAAATATATGTCTTCAGCAATAAATGTTTTGGTTCAGAAAAATGGACTTTAAAAAATCTCTAACACGCCGTGCAGCCGGCCGCGCCGTGCCGTCGCGCGCCGGCTTCGCCGGCGCGTTGGCGCCCCTTTCGCCGGCGCGTTGGCGCCCCTTTCCTCTCGGCGCCCCATGCGGCCGCATGTTCCGCATGGCCCTAGCTCCGGCCCTGTTTAGAAGTCACACTACTCTCAACAAAATTATGACAAAAACCGAAGATCCGGTACCAATAATAGATCTGCTGTCAAAAACTCATTTATGAAGTCCCTGGTGAATGTTACATTATGATTATGTTACATTGGACAAATACATTCACACTTAAAAACAAGAATGAATGCGCATAAAAATAGCATCGAACCAGCAAAAATTAGACACGATGATCATGACACCACAGCTTTTGTTCACTCACGCTGAATCTGGATACACCTGTAGTGATATTAGAGAGTTTTTGTTCTTCCCGTAATTTTGACGTGGATATGTCTTTGCTCTGGCGGGTCAACCAAAAATTTTCGTCACGCAAAAGTTGATGTCACGATTTCTGATGATGTCACAATTTCTGATGATGTCACAATTTCTGATGATGTTCACGTACAACCAAACCGTTGCTAGGGGAATGGAACTTCCGCAGTTTTCATCGCACAGAAATCGTTCGCCTCTCGTTGGAAAGCGCTTGATTTATGTGATAAATGTTCACATCTCAAGCTACCAATTTCCCCCTCCTTTACGTACCTGGCTACATTCCTAAACTAAGTTGATTGGACTATAAACAATTTTAATAAGCCGGTTACAATATTCTTAACGTAAAGCAATAGCATCATTTACTCCACTCCATAGGAAACATTTTCATCCTCTTGACAACAGTCGCCTGTTAACAACATCTCATTGTAGTGGCTTCTCTCCACAGTTATTTTCAACATTTCTATAAGTAAACCGTTGTTTTGTTGGAATTGGTCGGGATGCGGCCCAGGGAAAATAAATTAAATAATTTTCGTCACGCAAAAGTTGATGTCACGATTTTCCAAACTAATGATTTTCACGTACAACCCAGCCGTTGCTAGGGGAATGGAACTTCCGCAGTTTTCATAGCACAGAAATCGTTCGCCACTCGTTGGAAAGCGCTTGATTTAGGTGATAAATGTTCACATCTCAAGCTACCAATTTTCCCCTCCTTACGGACCTGGCTACATTCCTAAACTAAGTTGATTGGACTATAAACAATTTTCGTTTGGTGGAAACTAAATAGCGTCTGTATTGGAGAAATAACTTTAACAGTATTTACATATGCTTTTGGTTCCTCCAAGAATAAAAAAAGTCCAGTCATGCAGCATGACCCCATGAGCGAATTTTTGAAGAGTAAACTCATTAGTTGTGATTACTTTTTTTTTTTTTTTTTTTTCTAACAAGCACCTACTACCTACGTTTTAAACAGCATGGTTCTAGGATTGGTTATACAGGGAGACTTCCATAAGAGTAGTTCAATCTTAATTTGGACAATGTTTCATGCAAATATTACCGATTTTTACAACTAGCGAACGGCATTATTCCGATTTTTGACTGATTTTTCAACTTTGAAATTTTTGAAAACTTGATACATATTCTTATAGGAAATTTTACGTTGATTCCGAATATACCACATGTTAGTATGCTGAAAAAAATATTTCGCACAACAAATCCCAAAAAACAGGCTATTTTGAAATTTTTGACTACATTTTTGAAAATTTCAACCCGAAGATGTAATCCGATCATGCTGGCCAACGAACTTGAACTTTCGTTTTGTGTCCTTAACATTTTAAAATTTGTTTGAAGTTTCTAGCACAATTCTACGGACAGTTATCGTCTGGAATGACACATACATATATACATACATACATATATACATACATACATACATACATACATACATACATAAAAAAATGCGTTAAACTTCAGAATATGATTCAGAATAGCCTGAAACGGATTTCTGCATAAATTTTTTTCAAAAATTCACATTCTACAAATTTTGAGGCGAGAGCAATAGCTTAATTTTCTTCAAAAATTCGCTAATAAATTCTTTATCCTACATTTCGTCACCTACAGTCTAAAGTTATAGGATTTGTTTACAACTCTCGAGGACAACCGTTATGAAATCCCCAATCGAAGACATATCCATGTAACATGGTATCTGCTTGTAAACTCGTGCTGCAGCGGAACTCGTTTACGAGTTTCGGTACTTTAAGTTTCCGTCCGTTCTTGGAGTACTAATTTGTCAATTTTGCATCTTCCAGTTGGCATTAGTCGTCAGCCATAGTTATAATTTTCTTTATAAAGATATGTATAAATTTCAGTCCAATGAACATATTGAGAAAAATACCAAATGTCATAAAATTAAGAATGATATGTGATAAAATGTTTATGCAAAACGAATCGGTACTTATTACTTTTAAAATAATCAAACATGTCGATTGAAGCAAAGTAGTAGCAGAGAGGAGTAGGAGTAGTTGTTGGATTAGCCACAAGGTTAATCGAGAGATTCAATATTCGAAACCTGGCAGGGGTTGATTTTTCTACCCGAGTACGCAAAAAGACTGAAATACCAACTGAGCATGCGCGAATTTTTGCATCAACGTAGAACTACGCGTGCACGGGAGAGGCCTACGCACGCGTATACGTGGGGAAAATGCTTTCGTTGGAATCCCGTCCCACGGATAGTCATAACCGAATACCGGAAAAAAAGCGACCAGCGAAATAAGCGACCATCTTGGAATGTGTGAAATAAACGGCCAAACTATCCTGAGTCTCACCCACCCCCTCGTTCGAGGTCATTCAACCATGGTATGCGCGAAATAAGCGGTCAAAATACCCTTACCTCTTCCCCAGGATACAAAACAGTAACTTCCTAGGCAATGATCGTCTAATGTTAAGGGAGAAAATTTGTGTAAGTTTCCGGGTAAGATTGACTAAACAAGGATACATTAAAAAGCTAGACATAATGTTTTCAAGAATATCTTCATAGGGTTTTTATACTGCATTATATTTGCTAAAGGAAACTGCTGTTTTCTCAAGTTAAAAACAAAACAGCTGATCTTTTATTATCTTTAAAGTAGACTGCACGGTTCTGTTCTACAGTTCACTTTTTAGGTACTCTTCCTACTGTTTGCCGTTTATCATGAAAACTGTATGAGATACAAAAAAACTGTAAATTACAAACTTGTAGGAAAATAAATTCTAAACTAACAGTTTTCATCAAAACGTAATTCAGACCAACCGTTTAGCCTGTATATTTATCGAAAGCCAAGGTTATGTAGTATTATTTTCATTTAAACTTTCCATAGTGTTTACGCATTTTGCATGAAAACCGTAGGAGACACAAAGAAATTATTAATTGTAAAGTTGTAGGAAATTAAATGTTTTATTTAATTTTATTGTCAAATTTAAGATGGAACCCACATTTTCGCGTCTATTAATAACGAAACTTTGAGTAGTACAGACCGTTTTCTTTTAAATACGCCATGTTGAATTTGTTTTGCATTTTAAACAAAACCCAACAAAGATATGAAAATTTAAAAGCTATTACTTTGTAGAAAATGTTATTGTCAATAAAAATGCTATTTTATAGCTGATTTTAAACACGCTTAAATTATAGAAATGTCCTACCTCTTTAACGCAGGTAAAATTCCGTGATGGTCGCTTATTTCGCTTATCACTAACTTCACTGAAGTGTTAACCACACAGGTGCAGATACAATTTCGTGATGGTCGCTTATTTCGCTGGCCGCTTTTTTCGCAGGTCGCTTTTTTCCCGACACCGTCATGACCTGACGCAAAGGTGACCACAGAACGTTTCCCTTCCACAATTACCCACCTACCTTGTCGAAAAAATTAAGAACCTGTGATAAATATAATTGTATTATTAAATCAAATTATGTTGATTATGTGAATAAAGTACCTACTTCGTCCGACAGCCAGATATCCGATTCATCTACCTGGTAGTAAATGCAGTCGTTGATACTTTTCCGATTTTAGAGTAGATACCTATTCTTCGCAAGTTCATTTCGAACTACAAAGTTGTATCTAAAAACATGAAGATTCAGACAACGAGCAGGTTTGTGTTTAAATAACGATTTTAAATAAAAGCTGTTGTCAGTCCAATAACAAATTGAGTAGGTTGGTAGTAGAATTTGTGCTAAGGTACCTTCTCAGATTTTGGAAATGACCATTTGATAAAACAGGGAAGGCACTCAAAACGAACTATTCCACGAGGCCTGATTAAGTAAACATGATGTAGATGGATGAAAAATTGAATAATGTGACAAAAAATTAAGATGCCGAAATTGCGGAGCTCCCGGACGGTCACCCATCCCAGTACCTACTAACCAAGCCCGATGTTGCTTAATTACGGTGATCAGACGAGAACCGATGGTTTTCAACGAAATATGCGTTGGCGAATACTATTTTTTTTAGGTCCTAGGTCTGTTAATTACTCGAACCTAGCTATTCGATGCCTACATGTTCGATGTGTACTGCTATGCGATGACAACAGCTGATGAAGCAGAGTGTAAATGTACCTACTTAAAATGAATTCAATCTTCTTCTACTCGATCTTAAATTCATGAGAATCGTTGACATTGAAATACTAAAGAAACTTTAGCGTGACGATAGCGTTTGGTTAGTCGTATACATAAGTGTAACAATACGTGTAGAAATACGCGAAGAGCTAGCATCTACAGTTGCTTGCTCTAAACGCTGCTCTACGCGTTAACGGGGGAAAATCGTACGGGAAGAATAAAATCTCTCTATCTATGAATATTTATAAGAGCAAACTTTACAGAACGAGTATTGGATGACAACAAATTTTTTATTAGTAACGAGAAAATGCAGGCAATAACTGGTAACCAACAACTCGAAAATAATGTCAAGTTAAACTAATCAAATTATAGTGGAGACGCCACAAACACCCCCCTTCCTAATAACAAAATTGGCAAAAATTTTCACATTTTGAGGGACAACGGACTGTTATTCTTGATCGTGTAGTCGTTCTACTTCTAATGCTACTCCTAGAGAGTTCATTTGCAGGTCGGCTACTTTGCATGCGCTGGGTTCATAATTTTCAATAAAACAAGGCTTAAGACGATCGATAGAAATGGTTTATTCCTTTCATTTGATCACCACGACGAACGTTTTCGGCTTTCGAGCTCTGATTATGTATGGACCATTAGGGTGGTTCAAAAAAAAAAAAAAAAAAAAGTTCTGGGATTTCTGGTCCCCATTGTGTTTTTGCTTCCTCGGTATGTCAGGATGACCCTCCTAAATTTTTAGCAAAAAATATTAATCCTAACCACTTTACCTGGGTCGATTTTTGCCAGTTATCGACCGCTATCGTAAACCAACCTCTAAATTGGTGCCGACGTGATGATTTGAAGGACGGATTTCAATTTTTTTGGGTCAATTTATGGGTTTTCGCATGCGCTGAACACGATAAACTTATTTATTTTACGCTCCGTCCACTAGTTATCCGGTAAACTGGCAGAGGGCACTGTTTGAAGATAAGAAAAAATCGTAAATTTCACCGAAAATGCTATTGCCTGGTTAAGAATTGTACTAGAAACATGCTATTATGGTCGGATAATATGCTTTGGCATGTTCTGAACATGATCCCGTTTTTTACTATACTTTTCCGCCGGTGATTGCTTCGTTTATCGGCCATAAACATCAAATTAACTGTAGGGAAATAGATAAATTCCCCCTAATTTCACCGGAAATTATGTCGCGTTGATAATTTAAGGTCCCGAAATACCTTGTGCCGATAAAATTGGGTATTTTCCAGGATACTCGGTACAAAGCCGTTGGTAATTTGGCAAGGACTCGAACCGGCATTGTACTTATTCGCCAAATATAGCGGCAAAATGATAGCTAAAATTTTCCCATTTTTCTGTAAAATTCCTTAGTTTCCATCGGTTTTCCGGGGTAAAATTCGTAATTCTGAATTGTCTGAACTGTGATTAGATGGTAGTCAGCCTGACTATCAAGCCGTATTGATATCTGTACAACACCAGAAGGAAAAATTTCCTAAAATTTGCCGTAAACGGGATATAGTTGAAACTGTTTGAAATACTTTTTTTTTATGTTTCAATATTTTATCGAGGTTAATTAATATTTTTGTATATTTTTATAATATGTTATTCTCTTTAAAATTGTATGTTTTATGTTCCCTGATCATGGATTCTTTCAGGTTAGAACAAATTACATATTGTCCCTCGAGCAAGTGAAACTGAAATTATATTACATTATTTTCAATTATATTACATCATTTTTTATTTAACGATCCAATCACAGTTCAGACAATTCAGAACTATGAATTCGACCCCGGAAAACCGATGAAACTAAGGAATTTTACAGAAAAATGGGAAAATTTTAGCTATTTCCTCCATTTTGCCGCTATATTTGGCGAATAAGTACAATGCCGGTTCGAGTCCTTGCCAAATTACCAACGGCTTTGTACCGAGTATCCTGGAAAATACCCAATTTTATCGGCACAAGGTATTTCGGGACCTTAAATTATCAACGCGACATAATTTCCGGTGAAATTAGGTCGAATTTATCTATTTCCCTACAGTTAATTTGATGTTTATGGCCGATAAACGAAGCAATCACCGGCGGAAAAGTATAGTAAAAAAAGGGATCATGTTCAGAACATGCCAAAGCATATTATCGACCATAATAGCATGTTTCTAGTAAAATTCTTAACCAGGCGACACAATTTTCGGTGAATTTTTCGATTTTTACTTATCTTCAAGCAGTGCCCTCTGCCAGTTTACCGGATAACTAGTGGACGGAGCGTAAAATAAATAAGTTTATCGTGTTCAGCGCATGCGAAAACCCATAAGTTGACCCAAAAAAATTGAAATCCGTCCTTCAAATCATCACGTCGGCACCAATTTAGAGGTTGGTTTACGATAGCGGTCGATAACTGGCAAAAATCAACCCAGGTAAAGTGGTTAGGATTAATATTTTTTGCCAAAAATTTAGGAGGGTCATCCTGACATACCGAGGAAGCAAAAACACAATGGGGACCAGAAATCCCAGAACTTTTTTTTTTTTTTTTTGAACCACCCTAATGGTCCATACATAAGGGCTTTGCAACGGCCTTATTATAGACACCACACACCTTTCAATTTATGAAACGGAAATTCTTCAGTTTGAACCACAGTTTAAAAGAGAGTTTAAAAAAAATTAGAATAGTTGAAACACTCAAACATTCATTAGGCAATAACAAAATGACGTAAAAAAGCTCAGTAAGTGCTATTCCAATCTTATTAATATTTCAAAACGCAGAAATTACTCAATCCTCCCCCTTTCTTCCTTCAGATACAGGGGCGGATCTAGAGGGGGTGGCGAAGGGGGGCACGAGCCCTCTCCTCGGTCCACGGTAAACAAATTTATTGCTACTTCTCCCCCGATTCTGACGTAAAAGACCCAATCTTTAAACTGTGACAGCCATTCTAACAAACGTTCCAATAGTATACTATACAGCCCAAGGACGATATTGCTGAATTTAAAAAGATTAAGAGCTAGAAATTAAAAAATTAAAAGGATTGGACTTCTGGTTTGAGGGATGAATACCCCCCCCCCCCCCCCCCCCCCAAATCTTAATATTAAAATGTTTACTACTGTATAAAATAGTTAGCAAATACATACTAGGCCCAATGCAATATTTTTTTAAATATCGTGACTAATTATCATTACCTAATCCCCACTATTTATCTGGCATTTAAAAAAAAACTTTGTTATTTGGTTGGTCTAAAATTTCTTCAACTTCAATTAGGTATGTTAAACAAGGTTGTATGGTTTCTGTAATCTAACAAGATTTAACCTGCGAAACTCATAAAAATAACCATAAAGCATTCCAAAAGAAAGGATGTGTCCGATGGGCAGCACTGTTTGAGCACAATAAAATAGTAAATTTCAAAACATGTGCTGACAAAATCACTAGGAATAAGTAGCAACAAACGACTAAAAATCACTAAATTTATATTTATAGCAGAATATTATTCAAAAACAGTTTATAAATCGTAAACTAGAACATTCATCAATGCATACACAAAATCATTACCTAATATGTGCTATTAAAAAAAAAGATGGTTATAATCTACAAAACAATCAAAGTCTGTTTTTTGTATAGCAGATTATTATTTAGAATAAAAGTTTGTTTTTTGCCATAAAATCAATAATTGACGATTGTATTCCTTTCTATACCATACATATCCTACTAAAATCATACATTTATGTTAGTATTAAGCCCATTCAATGAAACTATAGTTAGATAGCCAGTAATTTGATTGTGCCGCTTAAGTTTGTAGCCCTTGCGAATGAAGGAATAAACTTTCGAAATGTTTTTGGGACAAAAATCATTTCATGGTCGAATCCCCCCCCCCCCCTCTCTCTCTCTCTCTCTCTCTCTCTCTCTCTATATATATATATATATATATATATATATATATATATATATATATATATATATATATATATATATATATATATATGTATGTATATATATTTTTGGCACAGATGTGCGGAGAAAAATGGCACATGTATATAGAGAAATTACAAGGAAAAACTCACAGTTAAGTATGATATTTCGGCTTTTGCCTTTGTCAAATAGTAGATTTGACAGTCCACCCTCTGATCCTTTAGACCGAAAGTGATGCCGAGTTGAATTGTTAAAAAGAACAAATTTGGTGAGGGGATTTGCATTTTTTCATTTTCTTGGTCGATTACAAAGTTTTATTGTTGAAAATAACGTAAATAACGAACCAATATAAAATAAATGTTCATAACGCAAATTATTTGTGCACCTACGTATTAGTTGCAGTCTGTTGAAAAGTACTGAAACATTCTCCGTGTGACTACCAACGTGTAACTACTTGAGTCGATATACCTAAATAACAGATGATGCTCGTTATGACCGGATGTAAAACCAACAAACCTCTACAAAGTAAAATGAAACGTTGGCATGTCTCGTGACTATACATCGAGAAAACACTACACTTGGGCCATTTCGAAGTAAAGGATGCATTTTCGTCTATAATTACTGTTATTACAGTTTTATAGCACAGGTGGGTGAAAATGAAATAGACGTTTAGACGATAATTACGGAGTAATTTGCGTTCAAATGATTCTCGAAGAAAGATGGTCACTCATTGGAAGAGAGCGGGTAGAGAGAGGGGTTGGAAGTGGAAGGCATTTACTTACATGTACGGTGAAGAAGGTCCTTCGGGCATCCGGGGGGGCTCTCTGACTGAGGCAGACTGCTTGGCGACTGGGGTCCCCCCCTCCCCTACCACCACCACTACCTCACAACACCTCTTCGTCATTTCCAGCTCCTCCTTCTCGCCTCTTCGTCTTGTGTAGGAGAATCAGGATTCCCAAGTAGCCCGTTATAAAGGAACGGACGTTCCAGGTAGCAATTCCGGTCGCAGTTCAAAAAAGTCAAAGGTATGGCAATATTTTTTTGAACGTCATATTTAAATATACTTACCTATGTATCCAGACAAGCATAAGCATGTAAGATAACAAGCCCCCGTGGACCCCGAGTCAAAAATCTTTACTTTACTAAATAGAAGAGAAAAAGTATATTTGTATGGTAAAAAACATAGTTTTTTCTATGAAATCGACGGTTTTTGAGAAAAATTACCGTCTAAAAAATTCGAGCTTGGGGCTGGTTTCTTCGTATTTTTTCCACGCCGAATCAAATGGTAACAATTGCAGATCTTCCTAATTCCGTTATAACAGAGTTTCATGAGTTGGAGAGTCATTTTTCAAGAAAACCCTCGATTTTATAGAATAAACATGTTTTTTCACCAGAAGAATCCTTAAAAAAAAAGTTTGATTTGGCATTAGATAGGAAGGAAATTTAACTTTTTTTCTCAAATTTAAATTTACCGTTTTAATTAGTGTAGTTATTGCTGTTTTAGTGACTTAAGGTCGAAAACACGAAGAAAATAAGCGGTTAAAAAATAACGCCTTGAAGTACTGACCACTTTATGTGGAACACCCTGAATATGGAAATTCTCACTCATCATAGTTTGGGACACCAGGATTAAAAAGCCAACTCTCTGTTGTATCTGTCGGTACCAACTTTGAACTTGGGTATATTTCTTGCGCAAAAACTAAACTGTGGTAGAACTATCCCTTCTCTTGTCATAAGAACATGCTTATAAAGGTAACAATGATTATGTTAAGCAGGACTCAGGTCCTCACAGAATTTTATTGCAGAAAATTTTAAAACTTTATTACTTATCAATAACGACCTTCAAAGGAAGTATTCTTGACGCATCCTCCTATATAAAAGAGAGAAGTAGGTATATCTGCCTGTCTGTCTAAGGCTTCCAGCTCCTCCTTCTCGCCTCTTCGTCTTGTGTAGGAGAATCAGGATTCCCAAGTAGCCCGTTATAAAGGAACGGACGTTCCAGGTAGCGATTCCGGTCGCAGTTCAAAAAAGTCAAAGGTGGTACGTACGACAATAATTTTTTGAACGTCATATTTTATATATGCTTACCCTGGTATCTAGACAAGCATAAGCATGTAAGAACACAAGCCCCCCTGGACCTCTTAAATCTTTCTGCTTAGAGCGTACAGCAGAAACAACTTCAAAAATCATGGAACATGCTTATATAGGTAACAATGATTATGTTAAGCAGGACTCAGGTCCTCACAGAATTTTATTGCAGAAAAGTTTTAAACTTTATTACTTATCAATAACGACCTTTGGAGTCCATGATGTCGCCTCTTTTTAGTCAAGGATGGCAACATGGCTCCCCTTAGAATCGTGCCACTTCTAGTGTCCCTTAAGCCACCGTGTTCAATGCCGCTATTGAACCTTCTGGTTGAGATGCGGCTTAAACCTGCGGCTTAAATAATAATAACGACCTTCAAAGGAAGAATTCTTGACGCATTTTCCTATATAAAAGAGAGCAGTAGGAATATCTGCATGTCTGTCTAAGGCTTCCAGCTCCTCCTTCTCGCCTCTTCGTCTTGTGTAGGAGAATCAGGATTCCCAAGTAGCCCGTTATAAAGGAACGGACGTTCCAGGTAGCAATTCCGGTCGCAGTTGTAAAAAGTCAAAGGTACGACAATAATTTTTTGAACGTCATATTTTAAACATACTTACCCAGGTATCAAGACAAGCATAAGCATGTAAGAAAACAAGCTCCCTGGACCCCACAGATCTTTCTGCTTAAGGCGGGTCCAGACGAGTGTAACGTGTAATGTAATCCACCATGTAATGTAACGCGAATTCTGCGTGTGGACGGCACTACGAGCATTACATGTAACGCTCGCACCGGTGCTCGGGCTGATCCGGGACGAGTCGGTTTTTCCCGCAAACACAAAGGCGCTCGCAGTGGTCGTTTGGACGTCGTTCGTGACGGTTGTGTCGTGTGTACGTTCATGATGTGGAGTGACGAACAATCGCTTGAACTTATCTGTCTGTATCAAGAAAAGCCTGATATTTGGGATCCCAAAATCCGGATTCCTCTAAAAAAAAAAAAAAAAAAAAAAAAAAAAAAAACACATCTGAAAAACGATGCTTGGAGTGATGTTTTCTTTCAATGCTTCTATAATCGCGTCACAAACTTTTGGTACAATCGAAGAGATTCACTGTTTTGAAATTCTAAAGGTGTATTGAAGGCCTGTAATTAATCTCCTGTTGCCGAAAATCTTAGTGTTAGAGCCAGTCTATCTTGCGGCGAGATTGCAGATCTCGTTATAGTATCCTGTCTTGATATTTTAGGCGCAATGATTGTTAACAAATATTTAAAATCTGTAGGCGACATCCAGGTAAAGTTTTTATATTGGCCACTTATTTCCTGAAATTTTAGTTCCACAAGTAAAAAAGATCTTCTTTTATACAATTTGGTTTTCTAATATCGACGCTCCAAACGTTTCCGGTTTTCAGTTAGTAAACACATATAAAAAAAAGCAGCACCAGCTATCACGACCTTCCTGTTCGGCATGTTCGTCGCAACTGAGTGGAAACAGCTCTTTGAAATGGATTCGCGTAAGCATTCGCGGGCCGTCCACATTGTTGACGCGAAATTACACATAAACTTACATTACACGTTACACTCGTCTGGACCCGCCAGTCATTTCCAGCTCCTCTTTCTCGCCTGTTCGTCTTGTGTAGGAGAATCAGGATTCCCAAGTAGCCCGTTATAAAGGAACGGACGTTCCAGGTAGTAATTCCAGTCGCAGTTGAAAAAAGTCAAAGCTACGACAATAAGTTTTTGAACGTCATATTTTAAATATACTAACCCAGGTATCTAGACAAGCATAAGCATGTAAGAAAACAAGCTCCCTGGACCCCACAGATCATTCTGCTTAGAGGCGGCTCAAATTCCAAAATGATGGAACATGCATCTATAGGTAACAATGATTATGTTAACCCTTTGACTACCAATTTTTTTTATGAAGAAAATTAGTGTTTTTAATTTGTATCCATTATGTATGACCAATGAATGGTAATTATTCAATATCCTGAGAATAGGATGAGGAGGGGGGGTAATTAGGGGGTGGGACTCAGGTCCTCACAGAATTTTATTGCAGACAAATTTAAAACTTTATAACTTATCACTAACGACTTTCAAAGGAAGTATTCTTGACGCATTTTCCTATATATAAAAGAGAGAAGTAGGTATATCTGCCTGCCTGTCCAAGGCTTCCAGCTCTTCCTTCTCGCCTCTTCGTCTTGTGTAGGAGAATCAGGATTCCCAAGTAGCCCGTTATAAAGGAACGGACGTTCCAGGTAGCAATTCCGGTCGCAGTTGAAAAAAAGTCAAAGGTACAATAATTTTTTGATCGCCTTATTTTAAATATACATACCTAGGTATCCAGACAAGCATAAGCATGTAAGAAAACGAGCCCCCCTAGACCTGAAAGATCTTTCTGCTTAGAGACAACGGCTCAAATTCAAAAATCATGGAACATGCTTATACAGGTAACAATGATTATGTTAAGTAGGACTCAGGGCCTCACAGAATTTTATTGCGGACAATTTTAAAACTTTATTACTTATCAATAACAGGAAGTATTCTTGACGCATCCTTCTATATAAAAGAGAGAAGTAAGTATAACTGCCTGTCTGAGAATTAGGATTCCCAAGTAGCCTGTTATGAAGGAACGGACGTTCCAGGTAGCAATTCCGGTCGCAGTTGAAAAAAAGTCAAAGGTACGACAATAAGTTTTTGAACGTCATATTTTAAACATAATTTTGGGTACAGGAGAAACCAACATTGAATCAGTTACAAAATTAAAGCACTCTATCCTCCGCATCCATGAATGGACAAAAAGATGGAGAATTAGATTGAATGAAGCGAAGTCTGTACATGTTGATTTCACAAATAAAAGGATCAACTACGTGCCAGCCTTCCTTGACAACAAGGCGATTCCTTATGCCAATGAAGCCAATGACTCGATGCCAAACTGAGGTGGAAACCACTTGTTAAAAAGAAAAAGTCTGAACTAGTTATCAAATTCAGGAAAATGTACTGGCTTATAGGAAGACACTCAAAACTGTCTATCCAAAATAAGCTCATATTGTACAAGCAAGTCCTCAAACCTGTCTGGACATATGGTGCTCAACTGTGGGGGTGCACTGCACAAAGTAACCGCAACATTATTCAGCGCTTTCAGAATAATGTTCTGCGTACCTGCGTTGTAACTTCAGAAACGACAGATTATACTATGAGTTGAAAGTTGAATCTGTCAATGAGGTTATCCGCAAACAAGCCGTCAATCACCTTTTGAGGCTCAGAGATCATGTTAACGAGGATGTCGTCCAGCTCCTTGACACCGAAGATCTACTTAGAAGACTTAAAAGAACTAAACCGCATGAACTAAGTGAAATAAAATTAACGTCAAGACTAGTGACTCAATTATCAGAACAATAAGTCTAAAGTGAAGTATATTAGATCTTAAGAAAATGTAAAATAATTCATCACATGAATATTGCTTATAAGTTTTTATTACCTGGCGCAATAAAACTTGTCAAAAAAAATATATATATTTTAAACATACTTACCTAGCTATCCAGACAAGCATAACCATGTAAGAAAACAAGCTCCCTGGACCTTAAGATCTTTCTGCTTAGAGACGGCTCAAATTCCAAAATGATGGAACATATGCATCTATAGGTAACAATGATTATGTTAAGCAGGACTCAGGTCCTCACAGAATTTTATCGCAGAAAATTTTAAAACTTTATTGCTTATCAATAACGACCTTCAAAGGAAGTATTCTTGACGCATCCTCCTATATAAAAGAGAGAAGAAGGTATAACTGCCTGTCTGTCTAAGGCTTCCAGCTCCTCCTTCTCGTCTTGTGTAAGAGAATAAGAGTTCCCAAGTAGCTCGTTATGAAGGAACGGACTTTCCAGGTAGCAGTTCTGGTCGCGGTTGAAAAAAGTCAAAGGTACGACAATAATTATTTGAACCCCATATTTTAAACATACTTACCAAGGTATCCAGACAAGCATAAGCATGTAAGAAAACAAGCCCCCCTTGACCCCTCAGATCTTTCTGCTTAGAGCCTACGGCTCACATTCAAAAATGATGGAACATGCATCTATAGGTAACAATGATGAGCAGGACTCCTCACCTCCTCACAGAATTTTATTGCAGAAAATTTTAAAACTTTATTACTTATCAATAACGACCTCCAAAGGAAGTATTCTTGACGCATCCTCCCATATAAAAGAGAGATTTAGGTATATCTGCCTGTCTGTCTATGGTCGATTCACGTACAAACGGCTTGACCGATTTTGATACGGGTTTTCGGAAAATTATCGCTAAGTTCCGGATCAACATTTAGGCTACAGTAAACTCCTCCAAACCTCCTTCTTCGTCGTCAGCTTGCCCCGGTTAACAAGTTCGTAAATAAAGGAAACCCTGATATGCGGAACTACTTTACAAACACGTCAAATAAGGTTGGGATTGGATTAGGTGAATAGAACTTACTTACTATTAAAAATCCCAAGATACCAAAACGATTTTTGTGGGTTGAGCCGCTCCGTTGTAGTTGACAAAGTCAGATCTTAAAAATTCATATTCTGTCACAAGAGAGAGATTATAGAGAACATAATATATTATGATAGAGGGATCTGTCATAACAAATGGTGATTTGTTGTTCGTTGACAGTCAACTAACATAATATTACAGAGAAAATGTACGATTGATTGAAGCCTTTTTATGGGTAGGAAAAGCCTTGAGACGTTTAGCGTAGATTACGCTTTTACTGGGAAACAAAGTGTGTTTTTCGTTACAAAATTACTGTCATGAAAAAAACGAAACAAAAGTAGCGGCGCGGCGGATTAAGAAGAGTGACTTTGCGAATGGTTTAAACTAAAGATCAGCATCCCAACAGTTCCGATCCACGTACTTTCATAACATCAACATTCTCATTGTTCCTTAACACTTCATTTCCACTATTCCAAAAATCTGTGACTTTACTAGGATAAGAAATTGGACGTATAACTAGGTTCCTAACTACATGTGAATCACGCTCAGCGTGCTATAAGACCTATTGCATCTTCACACAATGAGAGTGCTTAGCACAATGTTGTTTCTTAATAAACGTCATTAAAAAAAAAGTCGAGAGCTTCCCAGATCAGCTGAGTGAGCTCCGGAGCTAAGTTCTTTGCTATTCGAGGCTAAAGGAGCGGCGGATCTAAGTTCTTTGTTATTCAACCTAAGAAGCTGAAATACGGAATGGGGAATCCTTGGCACGTCTAGAAACGAATCATGAAGTCCATAGCCCCCCGCACCAGCTGAACGAGATCCATAGCTATGTTATATGCTAAAACCTATGAAGCTGTAATTTAGAATGGAGGCCCCTTGGGGCATCTAGTAACGAATCATATAAAACCTAGTGCCCCCCAGGTCAGCTGGGTAAGGATCCGGAGCTAATTTCTTTGGTATTCAACCTATGCTGAAGCTGACATTTGAAATGAAGGCCTCTCGGAACATGTAGAAACGAATCGTAATGTCTGAAGGAACTTCTTATTAAACAGGCTCACCCTGCCATCGTGCTGAAATTTCAGCACAATCAATAATTCTCATTCTTTTCACCATTTATTTTTATTTACTTAAATACTTCTTTTTGTGATATGAATAAATAATACCTATTTTGCTCTCTTCTATTCAGCAATTTAATTCTTGTACATCAATAGCATCTGTGTTTCTCAATGAGCAGAGGCGATACTAATTATAATAATTAATGTAAGAAGAGATAGAATTATTCCATTAGCCAAAGCAATTTAAATTTTTTGTATACATATAAATAGGCAAGTTAAGAATGACAAGGGCAGAGCCAGCATCATCAATTTATTAACTAAACTCTCAAGCTAACTTCTATCTGAATAATGCCCAGCGATTTGAAATGGAGGCTCTTTGGGACTGCTTGGTTACAATGACAAAAGGTACATAGCCACCAAGATCAGTCGATTAGGCTCTGAGCTTAATACCTTTCTTATTCCACCTACGAAGATGAAAATGCAAGGGTGTAATCGTTCTAGCGCCAGTTGTATTTTAAACAACGGGTTTTCCTGCTAGTATTATTATATTACAGAAACAATCGACCTATTCTAGAGTGGTCCCAATAGATATCCTTGCTGAAGAGCGAAGGAGGATCTACCTGCTGAAGGAAGAGAACCCAGTGCGGAACATCAAGAAAGAGGAAAGAGCAGAAACACTGATAGGAAGCACGGTTAGGTGAATTATTACCTCACCCAGTTCCTCACTGGCCATGGTTACTTCCGTTCATTCCTTGCAAAGATAGGAGAAGAAGGATCAAGGATGCAGCTACTGCCGACAGGGGAATGAAGATGCCCATCACACATTTTTTGTGTGCCCAAAGTGGGGAGGTGCTCGCCGAGTCCTGGAGGAGAGAGTAGGAGAGATTGCACCGGAGACCATCGTCAACAAAATGAACAAAATGGTAGCCGAGAAGAATAACTGGGGACACAGTGGCAACATACATTTTTGCGGTCCTAAAAGCTAAGGAGCAGGAGAGATCCAGGGAATAAAGAAGACATAAAGAGCTGAGGAATCAAAATGGCCGCAAAAAAAAAAAAAAAAAAAAAAAAAAAAAAAAAAAAAAAAACTATTCCAAAGTAATACTAAATTAATGGTTCCGGTGTAGTTCTCTATAAGAAGAGAGGGTGGTGGTTTTTAGTCTTTATGCCCGAAAAGGGAGACTCTAACACTGTTGAGAAGTACAGTCCCTTCGTTCATAAAGAATTTTCCTCACTCAAAAAAAAAAAAAAAATCATTATTTCAATCACATTTTTTGTGACCGTCTGAATGGTAAATTTCTGATTGGTAAATTATTGGGTACTTTTCCGTTATAGCCCCCCCCCCCCCCCCCCAAGTCAATTTGTCTTCAACACGCCCGACCGTGTTTCTAGGCATCACTTCTTACTTAGATTATGTTATGTTATTTATTTTTGAGATGCGATCTTGCGAACATCCACACCGCTAAAGCATATATACACATCATTCTGACCTTCAAGTCCAACTAATCTGTATTTTTACTAAGGGATTGACTACTTGATGTCATGCTATTTTGAGATGCGAGCTTGCAAGCATCCGGACCACCAACCTATGCACAGCATTCTGATCTATTTGTGCGAATTCATGTGCATTCTACTTCGAATTCATGTGGAGGCAATCAAACCATAACTACGCCAATTTGTTTCAACAAATCCTCACCGACATCGTCCACTTCCTATAACACGGTAATTATTTTGTTTCCTTCTTTTTTGTAAATAATATAATTTTTTCCCACAGCTTGAAATTTTCACCAATTCTATGTAAATATGTAATCTAAGAAGAAGGGATGCCGAGAAACATCGGGCGGGCGTGTTGAAGACTAAGTGAAGGGGGATAACGGAAAAGTACCAATTATTGTCCTTATTGTCTAGTGGTAACTTCGAAGCAAAATTAATTCCAATATTAACAAAAAATTCATTAAACATATTTGCACCAGTCACCGGAACAGCTTTTACGTCGACCATCCCACTCTGGGATTTTAACTTTACGATTTCTGTAGACTTTTTAGGATTATTGATAATATTATTGATGAGCTTCCAAGTTTTTTGCTATCCCCCTCCACAGTTTTTAATTTACCTTTGAAATAATTTTCTTAGATGCTCTAATGAAACATTTTAGTTTATTTTGATATTTTTAAAAATATTCTTGAAATTGCGTATCGTAGGGTCACTTGGATGACACCTTATACAGGTTCTCTTTACGACGAATGGAAATGAGTAGGTAAGCCCCTTGTTATCCATGGTTTCAAAGATTATTGCGTTTTGCCCCAGATAATGATTGGTATTTAACAGCAGAATCATTGATATGGTTCTGAAGTATTGAGGTAAAAGCAGTACTGCAACAATCAACTTACTCAGCTGCGTACACATCAACATCATAATCATAATCATAATTCTGTATCAAGTCGATTTGCCAGTTGATCATTATCTAATTTTTTTAAATCACGGGGAACATAGAGTGGTTGCTGAACAAATAGTTTCATAGAAGCAAGTGCAACAGCGTACCTAATGATCTATGATATTCGATTTGATAACAGCCGATGACGACATACTAGGATTCAAGATATTGCTAAAAATGTGATGGATACATGCACCACCATTGATATTTGTGTTTGGTCTAGTTACTGCGTTAACATGTATGGAAGAAATTTTTATTGTGCTAATAAATTCAAATAATTCAATGTTTTATCGTCGGGTCCTCCTTTTATGTCTAAATTAACGTCTCCTACAGTGATATTAAGTATCAGTGGATACGATCCCGTAGCATTCCAGGCGATTTTTACCATGTCGTAGCAATTCACTCATACTATGCAGTTGCGATTCACTCCCGTGTTGATGTCTTTTGCTTCCTCACTACCGAAGGTAGGGAAGCCATGTGTTTGAGATTGAAGTCGAAAAAATTGTTGTCCTCATAAATCAAAATTTCCACTAGCTCTTTGTGTTTCAGAGCTTCCTGATCAATTTTGGTTCCGTGTCTGTCTGATGTCTGTCTGTCTGTCTGCGGTAAATCCTTGTCACGCTCAAAACTATACCAAGTTTCAGTCCGATTTCAATGAAATTTTCATGGATTTTGAGGATTAGCTCCTAGACGGTATCAAACGCATAAGTAGGTATAAAACGCATTTATATCTGACTAGAGGCCTGTTAGGGCTTGGAAAGCCCTAATCTAGTAGTACCTAAAAGGAACTCAGCACATTATAGTAACGATATAAGCCCTACCTACCTATTTGTGGTATTATGCGAACGGCGACACTTGGGGCCGTCTATCACTAAAATCGGTCCGCGAAGTTCTTCACAATTTCAAAGATCGTTCAGAAATAACTCTCCAAGATGTTAGTAACTACACTACGTTTCTTACTTACCTTGGCAACTGTTGTTACAAAGCCTGATAAATAGAGAGTCTCCCTATCAAATTTCAACTTCCTACAGTGAACAGGAAAGAATTTAGCTCACTCAGCTGATCAGAAAAGACCCCATCACTACGTTTCTTACTTACCGACACTTTTGCAACAAACTTGGGGCCGTGCTGATTCGGAATTATATATAAAGACCGGTCGGAATTATATACCTATAAAGTCCACTAAGTTCTTCAGTTTCAATTTCTTCGTTCAGAAATAACCCTCCTAGATGGTAGTAACTACATTACGTTTCTTACTTACCGTGAATTGATGGCAACTGTTGTTACCGCCACAGCCTAATAAACAACTCTCGTTGATAAGGACCGCCTAGAACACGATCAAGGTCTAATTTCTATTTTGGTTTATTATTTCCAATAATATTGGTTTATTATTTCCAATAATAAGCCTATGTGATCGTGTAGCAAAAAATTTTTATAACCCCCCCTCAAACTTTGTCACTTTACGTTTCAAGGTGCGTAGAATCCAAATTTGAAATGTCCGTCCGCCGTCCGCCGTTCGCCGTTCGCCGTCCGGGCCATAAAAGGCCTAAGAATTGACTTAAAAAACCTGTTCTTTCGCACATAGGCTCCATTTGGGGTCTAGTTGGTCCTAACGTTTAACCATCCCGATCGCTTTACTCGCATAGATGCTATGTGTCTTTTTCGACGCGCGCACGCCTGGCACGCTTGGCAGGGAGTCACGGTGGGTGGTGAGGGGGGGGGGGGGGGGGGGGGGGGGGGGGGGGTGGAGTGAGAGGAGGAGCCGGCGCCGCGGCTTGTGGTGGGTACGGCGCCGGCGTTCCTTCGAGGCATGAATATGTTTTTTTCAAGGTCATATTTGTGTGTTAATACCAAAGCTTTTCCTACGCATATTTAATAACATATCCTCTCGACTTTTCGTACGTACTTAGATAATGATATTATTAAGGCAATAACTATTTGAATAGATAGGAGCTCAAATCGAGTAATATAAACATGCGTATATAATTATAGAAGTACTAGCCGCTCCGGCTCGCTCCACTCGCCTCCACGTCCAGCCGGGGGGCAAGCCCCCGGACCCCCCATTAAATTGCTCGCTTCGCTCGCAAAATGTGGCATGTAGGGAATGTTGCTCGCTTCGCTCGCAAACGGTAGATCTCTAAGGGTAGGTTTAACTTCTGTAGGGGATGCTGCTCGCTTCGCTCGCTTGAGGAAGTTATACTGCCCACCCAACTTGGCAGACGTTTTTTGCTGTTGGAAATTCTTACAAACAAATTAAATCTTATAAAACTACGTGGAACCACGAAAAGTTTATTAGGAGATGATGCTCGCTTCGCTCGCTTGAGGAAGTTATACTGCCTACCCAACTTGGCAGACGTTTTTTTCTGTTGGAAATTCTTACAAACAAAATAAATCTTATAAAACTACGTGGAACCACAAAAAAGTTTATTTGGGGATGTTGCTCGCTTCGCTCGCAAACTCTGGCATGTAGGGAATGTTGCTCGCTTCGCTCGCAAATTGTGGCATGTAGGAAATGTTGCTCGCTTCGCTCGCAAAGTATGGCGTGTAGGGAATGATGCTCGCTTCGCTCGCAAACGGTAGGTCCCTAAGGGTAGGTTTAACTTCTGTAGGGGATGCTGCTCGCTTCGCTCGCTTGAGGAAGTTATACTGCCCACCCAACTTGGCAGACGTTTTTTTTCTGTTGGAAATTCTTACAAACAAATTAAATCTTATAAAACTACGTGGAACCACGAAAAGTTTATTAGGGAATGTTGCTCGCTTCGCTCGCAAGGTATTGCTGCATACACGGTGGTCCGCTAACTGATTCAAGGCCGTCTGAAATGCCGACGAAAACTGACTACAAGGTGGTGTTCCGGAACCTTGTACGAGTAGAAATTGACCCCCCGGGAAATCCGAGCTGATCGTTTACTCGTACAAGACGCAAATCAAACATTCAGTTTTCGGGTGTTGTAACAACCTAAATTATGGACTCAGTAAAAAAAAAAATTGGGAGAAACTAGACCCCAAATGGGGTAGAATGCCACCAACCGCACTTTTTTATCTCAACCCGTTGCCGAGATATGATTTTTTAAAGTTTTTTTCGACAAAAACACGTTTTAGACCATAAAAACCTCATTTTCTCCACTATCGATACACTTTTTTCAATTTTTGACCACATATCTAAAATCAGCGTTAAATTTCGTGTAAGAATACTGTTCTCTGGATCTTCAGAAGTTCAATCCTTAAACCATAATCCTTGTTCAAACGTGAGAAAATTATAAAAACCAAGTTTCCCGAAAATCTTCGAAGCTGTACTGTCTCCCAATAAATAATCTTGAGACTTATTAAACCTCACAAATTTATTCTTCATTTAAAGAGCTTTCAAACGATGGAGACGCTTTTGAAATTTCCTTTCAAATTTCATTTTTCATTTCATTTCATTTCATTTATTTGGCAAATTAAAAAAATATTCACATTACAAAAATAATATACATCTTACTATGAATAAATAATGATTTAAAGACAAATAAATATAAACTTTGCCCACAAGAAGAATAAGTTCAAAAGAACTTGTGCTCTTCAGTGGAGTTGCTGAGCCCTACAATAAGTGAAATATAAAGTAAAATGTGAAGTTGAAAAACAGATTGAATTATTGAATATATTGTTATTATTATTATTGACTATTTAATATAATTATTTGAATTTATAGAGTGAAAGAAAAAACAAAACACAATTTCTAATTTACTAAAAATTAATGGCGAACTTTAAAGCTTTTTTAAAAGACTGGATACAATTATTGAAACTGAAAGGATTAATGTTATGAAAAACGAAGAACCTCAAAGCCGAAACATACGCATTTCTTCTAAAAAATTCCGTACGGGTTTTTGGTAACAAAATACCACTCATTATAAAATTCCTAGAAGTTAGCAATATTGAGGTATGTTCCGGTCTGATGCCTCTCCTAAATACTTGAAAACAAGATTGAAAAATAAAAAGTTGATGAATAGTTGGTACATTAATTAACCTGTGAAGCTGCAAAGTGGGAAACCTATTGTTTTTGTTTAAAATAACTTTGAGCAAACGATTTTGAATAATTTGAACATTTTTAACATAACTAATACACGCCCCGCCCCATAAAATAATACCATACCTAATAATTGATGAAGCCAAGGCAAAAAAAATTTTTCTCTTATAATCCTTAGTTAAAAAATATTGAATTTGTTTAAATACGTAAAATAATTTACGCAGTCTAGAAATTAAGTTTTCAATGTGTAATTTATAGCTTAAATGGCAGTCAATTGTAATCCCTAAATATTTGCAATGATCACTGAAGGGTAACGAAAAGCAGGTACAAGAAAAACGTCCACTGCTGCAAGACAAGTCCTCATGAATTTTAATATTATGATAACCTGGAAAACCTCTGTTTCCGATAGAAAATCGAAGAACAGAGGTCTTCTCTATATTTAAGCCTAATTCATTTACATTGAACCAATTTTTAACCCAAAAAAGATCAGAATTTATACAATCAATTACTTTATAGTAGTCATCCCCCCAAAAAATTAGTGCGGTATCATCAGCAAAACCAAACATTTTACCACTGATATCCAAATTTAACAAGTCATTGATATAAATTAAAAACAAAATAGGGCCTAAGACTGTTCCCTGAGGTACTCCTCTGTTAATTATAATTTCCTCACTTAAAGCCTGCCCCACTCTTGTGACCTGAGGTCGATCCGACAAAAATGATTGTATTAGTTTAAGCGGTAAACCACGAATTCCACAATTATGAAGTTTTTTACACAAAATTTCATGGTTAACAGAGTCAAAAGCTTTCTTAACATCTAGAAAAATACCAAATACATAGGAACCTTCATCAAGCTTCTGAGATACTAGATTATTTAAGTCATACAAAGCATCGTCCGTACTAATTCCCCTCTGAAACCCATATTGATTGCTTGTAATAATTCCATGAATGTTCAAAAAGTCAAGAATTCTTCTCTTCAGACATTTTTCAAAAATTTTTGAAAGAGATAAAGTCAAAGAAATTGGCCTATAGTTACCCATATCATATTTCGACCCCTTTTTAAACAAAGGTACCACAACAGTTTTCTTTAAGGCGACCGGGTACGAACCGTGAGTAAGAGCAAGGTTGAAAATAAAAGCTAATGGAACACTTAGAATACAAGCGAAATGTTTCAAAAACTTATTGGTCATACCATGATCAAAAAACGAACAGCCATTTTTAAGTTTTATGATATGATTAATCAACTCCTCAGGTTCAATAGGTGACCAAAAAAGGGAATCAACAGGAGAACTAGAGCAATTTACAAATTTGCTCGGATACAAAACAGAACCACTCTTTTTAATATCATCCGCAATTGTAGAACCCACAGAGGCAAAAAACGAATTCATTCCATTAGCAAGATTCTCATCACCCTTAACAACAACTCCTTTATCTTCTCTCAGTTCACTTATCTCAACAAATGATTTATTTGATCTCTTATTTGAAGCCAGATTTACCATTTCCCAAAGAACTCTGGAGTCACCACCACTTTCCTCAATACGGCTAGAGAAATACAAACCTTTGGCTTTTTTGATCACAGAATTTAACACATTACGATACCTCTTATAATAACTGTCTAGTTTAGTATTTAATGGTTGTTTTTTGCGTTTTACATTTAACTTATCCCTATGTCTTATTGAAACCAAGATACCTTGAGTAATCCAATATTTAAGTTTTTTTCCTTTACATGTAAATTTTCTAACAGAAGAACAAGATTCAATATTCTGCTCTAACACCTTACAAAAACTAGAAAAAGCAGCATCAACATTATCATGACAATAGATTTCATCCCAGGATACCGAAAATAGTAACTTTTCCAACAATTCAAAATTAATTTCTTTTATATCAAAAGTCCTATTATTTTTATCTTTATGCAAAGAAGGCAACGAAAATCCAGCATTTAAGCTAGCCATAGTCGTAAAATGATCAGTAAAATCACTTTGATAAACCAAACCAATACTACTATCGGTCACAAACCCTTTTTCAAAAATGTGATCTAGACAAGACTTAGAATAACCGGAAATCCTAGTGGAATCATTTATAGTTGATTCAAAACCAAATTCTGCCATGACATTAAAATATTGTAGAGAAAGATGAGATTTCTTGCTTATATCTATATTTAAATCTCCACTTAAAATATGGAACTTACAATTTGATGAATTTTTCATGTGTCTTTCTAAAGAATTAAAAAACTGGTGACTATCTCTATCGTGAGATTTATATACAGCAGTGACTCCTATCAATGCTTGATGCTTATAATCAATAGTGACAAAAGCCGAATTACAATCATCCATCACATCCAATATCGAAGAAGTGATCGACATATCATTTCTAACATAAACCGAAATTCCTTCTGCTTTATTAATATGACTTGTACTCTGAAAACAAACATATCCTGGAAGAGAAAAATCCAAACTATCAGTATTCCAGGTTTCCGATAAGATAATTACATGTACTTCGAATTTAAGAGATTGCAAAAAAACAGAAAACACATCAAAATTTGTTTTCAAACCACGAATATTTTGATTTAAAACAATAAGACCACCTAACTTACTAATATTACATTCAATATCATCGATATTCAAACAGATGCTTGTTTTAATAGACCCAATAGAGTCAAGAATTTCCTCATATGACATAACCATCTAAGAACCAGAATCGAAGTAGAAAAACGGAAGAAGCCTATCGAATCTCAAAGCCTTATACACTGCTAGATCCAGGTGGACCAAAGTTGAGTCGTTTCAAAACATCCATTTTTTTCAGTTGATCCAAAGACAGAATTCGAGTGGGACGCGACGATGGCGATTGGTGCAGTTATTTAACCTGGAAGATGAAAAAACGTGTTACCTTTTGGTTGTTTTGTTCTTGATGGACGGGCTGGGATGAAAAAACAAATAAAAACTCGGCAACGGAAAAAACGCAATTGCAAATGAAAATTACTCCTGGATAAAGAGAAAACAAATTTACTTTTACATTTACATTATTGCTTCAAATGAAACTCACAATTTTGTGTTTTCGAAGTGGCTCCCTCGACTGCGGATGCACGCTCTTGCCCTTTTTCGAAACGACCCCACCGTCACAGAGTGAATGGACGAGCTAACTCATTTTCTTCAGTCAAAACTATTTCCAACGCGTTGATGAGAGACAGAGTTCAACTATTCAACGAGATTAGGAAGTCTTAGTCGTTTTTTACAGCCGCCGTGTTTTCATTTGTTTTCTCATCCCAGCCCGTCCATCAAGAACAAAACAACCAAAAGGTAACACGTTTTTTCATCTTCCAGGTTAAATAACTGCACCAATTTGAAAGGAAATTTCAAAAGCGTCTCCATCGTTTGAAAGCTCTTTAAATGAAGAATAAATTTGTGAGGTTTAATAAGTCTCAAGATTATTTATTGGGAGACAGTACAGCTTCGAAGATTTTCGGGAAACTTGGTTTTTATAATTTTCTCACGTTTGAACAAGGATTATGGTTTAAGGATTGAACTTCTGAAGATCCAGAGAACAGTATTCTTATACGAAATTTAACGCTGATTTCAGATATGTAGTCAAAAATTAAAAAAAGGGTATCTATAGTGGAGAAAATGAGGTTTTTATGGTCTAAAACGTGTTTTTGTCGGAAAAAAAATTTGAAAAAATTATATCTCGGCAACGGGTTGAAATAAAAAAGTGCGGTTGGTGGCATTCTACCCCATTTGGGGTCTAGTTTCACCCAATTTTTTTTACTGAGCCCATAATTTAGGTTGTTACAACACCCGAAAACTGAATGTTTGATTTGCGTCTTGTACGAGTAAACGATCAGCTCGGATTTCCCGGAGGGTCAATTTCTACTCGTACAAGGTTCCAGAACACCGCCTTGTAGTCAGTTTTCGTCGGCATTTCAGACGGCCTTGAATCAGTCAGCGGACCACCGTGCATAGGTGTTGGGAAATACCCGTATAAAATTCCGTTGAAATGAGTCAAGTGCGTAGTGAGTCCCCTGGGGGTCATCGCGTCCCTTTCAGGTAGGCAACGTTGTGTAACGGCGGCCCGTGGTCGATTAATTTCTGATGTTAAACGCTTCCCTCGCAATTCCGCTCGCAATTTGACCTACTTTCCGTCACTTTTTTCGATATCCGACTTCGGATTCAGATTTTGCGGGATCAAAGCTGTATTTCGCCCACGAAAACCGTTCCGAAAAATGTACCTTTATGGGGTATATTTTAATGGGAAAAAACCAAGTTTTTCGGCGGACTTTTCGAGAAAACGGGTCCGTACTCTCGCATTTTTTTGACGCATTTCCCGATACTTGTTTCGCGAGCCGATCGCGCCGTCGTCTTCCTCGTAGGAAAACCTACGAAACCCGTATTTTTCCGGAATTGTCAACGGCCGTTTAGAGGGGTAGAGGAAGCGACCCCCCTCCCGCCCTACGGCCCATGGTTCGGGTGGGATTAAACAATTTTAAATTCGCTCGCTCCCACTTTTGGAAAATCCCAAGAAGATCCCCCCACTCGTAGATCCGGCCCACTCAGCCGTTTGGCCGTGCATAGACACGACAGATAAACATACAGACAGACGGAGTTTCATTCTTATTAATAGTATAGATAGGTTGTGGCAATTCGAAGTAGGACACGCCGAGGAGTATGGACGGGCCTTACGACATACGCCAGCCAGCTAAAACTACGATCATACTCAATTGAAAAAATAATAAACCTTTGTGAAATAATTTGCAGCGTTTTAAAACATTTTTATGTCGTAAGTAGTTTTAAATTTATTTCCATTTACGAATTAGCGGGAAGGTAGGATGTTCCATGTTTTTGCATTTTAGCCGAAGGCTCAAGGCGGAAAGTTGCCGAGCGTCCAGGGGCGGAGCCTGTCCATTTTTACTTTACCAACATCCCTATAGAGTGGAAAGTAATGTCCAATTTTACTTTCCCAACATCCCAACAGAGTGGAAAGTAATGTCCATTTTTACTTTCCCAACATCCCAACAGAGTGGAAAGTAATGTCCAATTTTACTTTCCCACCATCCCAACAGAGTGGAAAGTAATGTCCAATTTTACTTTCCCAACATCCCAACAGAGTGGAAAGTAATGTTCAATTTTACTTTCCCAACAGAGTGGAAAGTAATGTCCATTTTTACATTTAGAAGTTTACACTTCTCCCGTGTGGTCTTTAGCACACCTGTTTTTTTGCGCTTGTAATTCATTTGCTGTGTACTGTTTCAGGTTTCAGAATCATATAGGGAAACTGCGAAGCTGCTGGGAGGCCAGCCCCTTCATCAGGAACTTAGCTTCATCAGGTGACCTACCTACTGTCTGGCATGTCCGTTCGTAAAATTAATTAAGACTAGTAAAATTTTAGTTTTTTTTTCTAAATTCTAGTTCGTTGTTGAAATACTTTTTGTTACCAAAATTTTGCTAAAAAATATATATTCAACGATTTTTAGTGATTTTTTTTATTACATTGTTTGATATTTTTCCAATAATTGGTAAAATTATTGGCACATTTTGAGCACAATAAATTATTTATTGTGCTCAAAATATGCTCTAGGATTCGTTTCAGAATATCTCAAAACGGATCTCAATAAGGAAATTTTTATTTTAAAATTTTCGGAGCCATTGCAATAGCTTCATTTCCTACTAAAATTCGCTAATTGGACTCCAGTACCATTAATCTTCCACTCGCTTTTAGCGAATTTTTGAAGAAAATTAAGCTATTGCTCTCGCCTCAAAATTTGTAGAATGTGAATTTTTGAAAAAAATTTATGCAGAAATCCGTTTCAGGCTATTCTGAATCATATTCTGAAGTTTAACGCATTTTTTAATGTATGTATGTATGTGTCATTCCAGACGATAACTGTCCGTAGAATTGTGCTAGAAACTTCAAACAAATTTTAAAATGTTGAGGACACAAAACGAAAGTTCAAGTTCGTTGGCCAGCATGATCGGATTACATCTTCGGGTTGAAATTTTCAAAAATGTAGTCAAAAATTTCAAAATAGCCTGTTTTTTGCGATTTGTTGTGCGAAATAATTTTTTCAGCATACTAACATGTGGTATATTCGGAATCAGCGTAAAATTTCCTATAAGAATATGTATCAAGTTTTCAAAAATGTTTAAGTTGAAAAATCAGTCAAAAATCGAAATAATGCCGTTCGCTAGTTGTAAAAATCGGTAATATTTGCATGAAACATTGTCCAAATTCAGATTGAACTATGTACTCTTATGGAAGTATCCCTGTATAACCAATCCTAGAACCATGCTGTTTAAAACAGGTAACTGCGTAGGTGCTTGTTTAAAAAAAAAAAAAAAGTAATCAAATTGTCAAAAATTCGCTATGACTGGACTTTTTGACATTCCTGCATGAGTGCAACAGGTGGTGGCTGGCTTCACGTAATCGATTGAATAATGAATGCCAATGTTTATATTGACATTCTAGAGGAAAATCTCAAACCGACTGCAAAATTAATGGGATTGGAGTCCAATTTTGTCTTCCATCAAGACAATGATTCTAAGTACACGGCATACCACAACGAATCAATGGTGAAATATACTGAGGGATATCCTTATTTACACATTTACCAGACTTCTCACTTTTGATCATTTCAAAGTTTCTGTTACTTTTCGAAACTTCTGTAAAGCTTTGAAATATCCCTTGTTAAACATATTGCCCATTCCTTTCTCTACCCGTAGGATCTTCCAATTAGCTATAATACTCGTACCCACTCTTTCACTTTGTATACAAATAATTGTTCGTACCTGATGCACTTTCTCTTCACCAACGGAATATGATCTCCCCTCAACTGTGTCCTTTGTAAAGTATTTTCAGTCATTTGGGGGGAGGGGGGGGGGGGGGGGGGGGGGGGATTAGACAACGTTCTTCTTTAACTTTCGATTTTAGTGAATTTTCAAACAATGAGCTATTTAGATGGCCTCGAAATTTTAGAAGTAGGTTTGAAGGGTCGGGGACCAACTACAAATTCATTTCATGCATCAAAGAACACAATCCTAGATTGTAGCGTCGTGTGTATATACAAGGGGTTCCACGGAAAGGTATAACACCTTTCATTTCCCCCTTCATTTCCCTGGATTTCAGGGTAGAAAATTGAGACCAACGCCATTCTTCATAATTTTCTACGTAGATCTCAGGAGAAATACTTTCGCGCGCGCCACTTGCTTTTTGGTTTATTATTTCCAATAATAAGCCTATGTGATCGTGTAGCAAAAAAATTTTATAACCCCCCCCCCCCCCCCCCCCTCAAACTTTGTCACTTTACGTTTCAAGGTGCGTAGAATCCAAATTTGAAATGCCCGTCCGCCGTCCGCCGTTCGCCGTCCGCCGTCCGGGCCATAAAAGGCCTAAGAATTGACTTGAAAAACCCGTTCTTTCGCAGATAGACTCCATTTGGGGTCTAGTTGGTTCTAACGTTTAACCATTCCGATCGCATTACTCGCATAGATGCTATGGGCCAAAAACAGCCGAAAAAGTGTCTTTTTCAAGGCTTTGTGTTAAACTTACGCACGGACGCACGCCTGGCACGCTTGGCAGGGGGTCACGATGGGCGGTGAGGGGGGTGAGCGGGGGGTGGAGTGAGAGGAGGCGCCGCGGCACTTGAAAAAAAGCCTTTTATACTCAGTAGACTGCCGGCGTATAGGCTCAGATACACTGGCAGTTATTCGTTTTCCGAACTCTCTGTGTCGGAGGTCGGAACGGTACTTTCTTGTACCGATCGCTGAGTATTTTCGGTAGAAACCCGGGTTTTAGGCTGGCTTATAGTCGCAGCCTTTCTGCTAGTTTTGGAAGCAGTGGTCGTCTTCCAAGTGCAGTGTTCTGGGTCTGCACATTTGCGAGTTTCGTTACTGAAACGTGCGTGGTTTCGACAGACATAGGCCGTCGGTTTGTGAGGCTTACTCTCCACTGGTTGTGGTTTGAACTCAGCTTGTTTCGAGAGGGCCTTTTTGAAACCAGTATTTATGGGTTTCGGAGTAGATTCTACTCCTCGTATGTTCAGAGAAGTATTCTCTGTTCTGTACGCGTGTAGCGTATCAGCTAGGTCGAGCCGGGAGGTCGTGGTAGGCGAGCTGCGACCATACCTCGTGCTTCGATGGGAAGAGTCTCGATCCACTTTTGAGTGATCAGAGCTTCCGAAAAGTACCCAACAGCTTTCGAGTACATTTCGTGGTACTTGGTGCTGGGTTTTTTGGCGAGAGATGCGGGGTCCTCGAGTGCGAGGAGCCTGTCCTGTAAGGACAACCCATATTCTCGCTGGAGGCGCTGTTTGGCCTCTTCGTAGGGTGCGTGGGGTGCCGTGAGGTAAGCTGAGTCGATAGCTTCCCTCATTTCTTCTGGTACCCACTTGTATATAGCTGAGAAGCATTCGTTTTGCGTTCTCAGGTGTTTTCGCACGCAGTATTGATCGAACTCGGCGAGTGCACGATCGATATTCTTCTTTTGGAAGATTGGTTTCTGATAATCTCCCATCTCCTCTAAAAGTGCTTGAAAACCACCTTGTGTAGAGGGATGTTGCGTGAGATGTGGGGCGTAGAGGCCCGGCGGGGGTCGCACGCCCGCAGTGGTTCCCTGAAATCCACTAGCTTCATAAGAGGGAACGAAATGCTCCGTGTTGAGCCTGTTCAAAGGCGGGGTCACCATTTGTAGTGGATTTAGATAGGTTTTACTTGGCGTAGGTAGGCCAAGTTGGACATTTATATCCCGGTTATGCGGGTTGGTCTCCGGGCCATTCCCGCGAGGAATGCGGGCGGATCCGCCAAGGTCAACTGGTTTGGCGGACTGAAAGGGGAGATAGTTCGTGTCGCAGCCACGTGGAGCGTTGGGCTCGCGTAGCAAGTGCTGGGTTCGATCAGTTTGGTACTGAGCCGTTTTGTAATATTCCGGCCTTAGATTTATATCTGAAAGGGGAATATGTTGAGCTTGGTTGAGGTACTGAAAAGTATCCTTCGCTTTTTGTACATTTGGAGTGTATTTGACACTCGGATCGGCCGGGTAAGCCTGCGTCGAATATCGTGGGTATTCGGACAGCTTGGTCGAATCGTAATGATCGGCTTCAGAGCGAGTCTGAAAGGTTTCCTCGATCTTTTGTATAGGCGAGGCTTGCTCGAACGTTTCTTGAACGAATACGTCGGGCGAGAAGGCGATCCGGACATGAGGGTCGCGCCTTGCGCTGTCGCTGGGTTCAGCGGATTCGCCGTGTAGCCGGTAGGGAGCACTACGTGGGCTACTCGGCCCGGCTTCGCCGTCGTCCGCCTCCCCTTGCAAGGGGAAGTAGGAAGGCCGACGTTCCATCGAAATGATTGAGTTTTAGCTCGTTTCGATGCCTCTATGTGTGAAAAATAGAGGGTTTTGGAGGTGGACTCGCTTGACAGAGCGTCTTTCCAATGCTCGTATGTCAGGGTCCTACCTCGTAGCCTTGAAAAAGGCTTCCTTAGACGGTAAATTAGAGCGGAGGAGCTGAGTAATTTACCGGCGTGCCCACAGCGGTCGGTTACGAGCTTAATGCTACGAAACCCGGGCGACACGGCTCGGAACGTCCCTCGGGCGTACGAGCTAAAGAGAATATCGATAGCTGTACCGGGTGGCGTCCTGACAGATGAACTACGTTGGGCAATGAGCAGGATGAATAATCACTGGACTCGTAGATGCCAATGCGAGATCTGTGTGGAGAGAAGGTCTGGCCTGTAGAAAGCAGTAGGAAGCCGCTCTTGAGATGACTTCGTAAGGCAGAAGGTTCGTCAGCGTAGAGCGTGTAGAATTCTTCGTACTTCAGAGTGTGTCGTCGTCGAGAGCGGAGAGTGGAATGAATTTCGGAGGGCTCCCAGCGGGGTATTTATAGGGAGGTGGCCGCCTCCTGCCGCCTCCTGCCGCCTCCTGGTTGGTCCGCTTAATTTCATAAATTCGACTGTGCAATCTCATTGGTTCGCACAGTGTTTTCTCAGTATCTGTGCATATGATAGCTGAGTTGGTCTTTCGAGGTGGTTTCCCTGCGTCCGTCGCTGTGACGGGGTCCCCGGGGGTGGCTGAACGACCTTGAGTTTTCCTGTTTGAGGTTTCTCATTCAAGGCGACTTGTTTCGAGATGTTTGTCGCATCTCTCTCGCCCAGTAAATGTTTGGGGAGGTCGCCTTGCGTGTTATTCTTTAATATTTCACTTTTGGGAGAGAATTTAGTATTTTCTCTCTGGTGAAATATTTTGTTTGACGGAGTTATAATTCGACGTCTTGTAAATATTTTTGTGTTGTATCTACCTCTTTTTGGTAGCCCTGAAAAGGGCTGTTGACAAGAGGGGGTGGATTTCACCACAGGGGCCCTCCCAAGACGTCGTGTTAATAACGACGACGCCGGTTGGGGTTATTCGAGCGCCGTTACCCACCTCTCGTCGAATTTGGTAGAGGGGACGTGCCTTCTGGCAGATTTTCGGGGAGTTTTCTCCTTACTTTTTGTCTGATTTTGTGACACAGATTGTCCTTGTGATACAGCTTCTTCCGAGTGTAGAGTATAAGCTGGCTTGATTTGCTGTTTGGGAACTTTTTTAGTATGTTCGCCAATTTGCACTGTAACCGAAAACTTATCTCTTTTAACCACTTTGAATGGTCCCGTGTAAGGACATTGCAGAGAGGTGAGCTGTGTGGGCACTCTGATATAGACATGAGTACATGTATCCAAATTTTTGGGCATGTTTACGGCATATTTCGTATTATTATGTTTAATATGCGTAGGCCGGAAGAAAAGAGGTTCCGAAAGGTTCGTAGAAGTTACGAAAATGTCTCCTGGGAGTGGTACGTCAATTCCGTAAACTTTTTGGAAAGGCGTAGTTTCGGTCGCCGGGTCTACTGCCGTACGCATGGCGAGTAGAACTTTGGGAAGTGCGTCGAGCCAATTTTCGTTTTGAGCTTTGAGAGCCTCTTTCAAAGATCTATTTCTGCGTTCTACCATTCCGTTTGTTGATGGTTTGTATGGTAACGTGTGAGTATGTTTTACTCCGAGACGTTCCATAATGGAATTGAACAGATCTGATTCAAATTGAGTGCCTTGATCACTTGTGATGTATTTAGGTACGCCCTTTGAAGCTACCCAAATATTGATAAAGGCGTTTGTGATTGTGGTCGTTTCGATGTTGTTAAGAGGGACTGCCTCTAGCCAACCCGTTGCTCTATCAACCATCATCAAAATGTAACGTTTCCCTCCTTTAGCTAAAGGTAAGGGTCCGGTAATATCAACGTGTACGTGTGAAAATTTGTTTGCCGTTTCAAATTCGGAGTAAGGGAGCTTCACGGAGCGCGTGATTTTTGCTCGTTGGCAAGTTTCGCACGCTCGGACCCAGTTTGAGACATCTGCACGGAGTCCGTGCCAAAAATATCGTTGTTTAACTTTATACACTGTAGAGTGTATACCTGGGTGTCCCAAATTGTGAATTTGGCTTATTATTTCATCCCTTATTTCGTTTGGAATATAAGGTCTAGGGTGTCCTAGGTCTAGGTTACACCAAATTTCTCCTTGAGAGAATTCAACTCGTGTGAGTTTCAATTTGTCCTCCGCGGTAGGGGGAGAACGAATTTGTGAATTTGAAATGTGCAGTAGAAGATTGCATTCTATTGCAGCCGTAATTTTCGAAATTTCGGCTATGGGTGGACCCTCGTCCGTCTGGGTTGAAATCGATTTCGTTTGAATTTCAGCCGGATCGAAGGGTCTGGAGAGTGCGTCGGCGACGACGTTGCTCTCTCCGGAAATATGACGAATGTCACTCGTCATTTGAGAGATGTATGTTAGCCATCTTAATCTCATTTTAGAAAAATGTGCATTCTTCTTAAGCATCGTGCCTAGCAGAGGCTTGTGATCCGAACAAATATGGAAAGATCTGCCGTCCAAGTCGTTGTGCCAGTGAATGCACGCTTGGTAAACGGCGAACATTTCCTTGTCGAACGATGCTTTGTTCTTCCATTGTTCTGGAATTTCTTTACTGAAAAATCCCAATGGTTGGTACGATTTCGAGCCATGTTTGTCTGTAATTTCTTGTTCTAGTGCCGCTCCGATGTGTGTGTCGGATGCGTCACATACTAATCTCCACTCCGCCGTAGGGTGTGGGTGAGCAATGTTATGCAATGTTGCTTTGATCATTGCTTGCTTTAAGCTGTTGAAAGCTTTTTCCCTCTCTGATGTCCATTCGATAGGTGTTCTGTCATTTTTTTTGTTTGACTGAATGGAGTCATACAGAGGTTGTGCCGTGTGAGCGAATTTGCTTGAGCATGCTCGGTAGAAACCACACATACCTAGGAATCTGCGTAGACTTCGTACGTCTACTGGCCTAGGAAATTGTTCTATGGCTTCTATTTTATCTCGTTTAGGAATTATCCCTTCCTTCGAGATAGTGAAACCTAGGAAATCGACGGTAGGTTTTGAAAAAATGCATTTATCAAAACCTATTCGAAGTCCGTGTTCCCCTAGTTTGTCAAAAATTTGTCTGAGGTGGTTCATGTGTTCGTTATAATTTTTAGAAGCCACCAGAATGTCATCTAGGTATACAAATGCGAAATCAAATTTTCGCATGATGCTGTCCATGTATCTTTGCCATGTTTGAGCCGCTCCGGCCAAACCCATGCTCATTTTCTTAAACTCATAAAGACCGAAAGGTGTAATAATCGCAGTTTTATGAGCGTCATCTGGGTGCATCGGAATATGATAATACGCTGATTTTAAATCTATTGTCGAATAGATTTGCGTATCATGTAAATTCGCTTGGAAAGAGCGAATGTGAGGAGGAGGGTAGGCGTCTTTCTTCGTTTTCGCGTTGAGGAAACGGTAGTCGCCGGTGATTCTCCATGACCCGTCTTTTTTTGGCACGCAGTGTAACGGGGATGCCCATTCGGAATCCGATGGTGCAATTATGCCTTCTGAAAGCATTTTGTCAAAAGTACTTTTGACTTGAGCCCGTTTCTCGCCCGCCATGGGTCTTGCTCGGAAGTGTACTGGTGTTCCTTCCGTGGTTATACGGTGGTAAACCCCGTTGTTTTTCCATTTACCTTGAATTTTGCTCATTTTATCATTGTATTTGTCAATGATAGAGCGAATGTTTTCGTCCTCCGTGATTTGCACGTCCTCTGGTTGAGGGGTATTGTCACGATGAGGGATAGTAGCTGCTATTTGTTCGTCAGTGAACTTTTTGTTCATGACTGCAGCTATTTTTTGATCGGCATAGCACTTTATTTTATCTTTATAAATGTACTTGTGTTTGACCCGTATTCCGATATCCCAAGACTCGAGGAATGGAATACCTAGGATCGCTAGATCAACTTTTGTGATCATGAACTCGGTGGTCATGTCCCCGAGGCCGATGTTAATTGTTGTGTCAGCTCGCCCTAGTGTGTCTATAGGGGCTCCGTTAGCTGCTGTGAGCTTAACGTTGGACTTAAGAATTTTCAAGCCCAATTTTTTTGTGACATTGTGGGGCAGAATGTTCACTTCTGCTCCCGTGTCAATGAGAAATTCAGTGCCATTTAGTTTGCACTTGAAAAAAAGCCTTTTATACTCAGTAGACTGCCGGCGTATAGGCTCAGATACACTGGCAGTTATTCGTTTTCCGAACTCTCTGTGTCGGAGGTCGGAACGGTACTTTCTTGTACCGATCGCTGAGTATTTTCGGTAGAAACCCGGGTTTTAGGCTGGCTTATAGTCGCAGCCTTTCTGCTAGTTTTGGAAGCAGTGGTCGTCTTCCAAGTGCAGTGTTCTGGGTCTGCACATTTGAGAGTTTCGTTACTGAAACGTGCGTGGTTTCGACAGACATAGGCCGTCGGTTTGTGAGGCTTACTCTCCACTGGTTGTGGTTTGAACTCAGCTTGTTTCGAGAGGGCCTTTTTGAAACCAGTATTTATGGGTTTCGGAGTAGATTCTACTCCTCGTATGTTCAGAGAAGTATTCTCTGTTCTGTACGCGTGTAGCGTATCAGCTAGGTCGAGCCGGGAGGTCGTGGTAGGCTGAGCTGCGACCATACCTCGTGCTTCGATGGGAAGAGTCTCGATCCACTTTTGAGTGATCAGAGCTTCCGAAAAGTACCCAACAGCTTTCGAGTACATTTCGTGGTACTTGGTGCTGGGTTTTTTGGCGAGAGATGCGGGGTCCTCGAGTGCGAGGAGCCTGTCCTGTAAGGACAACCCATATTCTCGCTGGAGGCGCTGTTTGGCCTCTTCGTAGGGTGCGTGGGGTGCCGTGAGGTAAGCTGAGTCGATAGCTTCCCTCATTTCTTCTGGTACCCACTTGTATATAGCTGAGAAGCATTCGTTTTGCGTTCTCAGGTGTTTTCGCACGCAGTATTGATCGAACTCGGCGAGTGCACGATCGATATTCTTCTTTTGGAAGATTGGTTTCTGATAATCTCCCATCTCCTCTAAAAGTGCTTGAAAACCACCTTGTGTAGAGGGATGTTGCGTGAGATGTGGGGCGTAGAGGCCCGGCGGGGGTCGCACGCCCGCAGTGGTTCCCTGAAATCCACTAGCTTCATAAGAGGGAACGAAATGCTCCGTGTTGAGCCTGTTCAAAGGCGGGGTCACCATTTGTAGTGGATTTAGATAGGTTTTACTTGGCGTAGGTAGGCCAAGTCGGACATTTATATCCCGGTTATGCGGGTTGGTCTCCGGGCCATTCCCGCGAGGAATGCGGGCGGATCCGCCAAGGTCAACTGGTTTGGCGGACTGAAAGGGGAGATAGTTCGTGTCGCAGCCACGTGGAGCGTTGGGCTCGCGTAGCAAGTGCTGGGTTCGATCAGTTTGGTACTGAGCCGTTTTGTAATATTCCGGCCTTAGATTTATATCTGAAAGGGGAATATGTTGAGCTTGGTTGAGGTACTGAAAAGTATCCTTCGCTTTTTGTACATTTGGAGTGTATTTGACACTCGGATCGGCCGGGTAAGCCTGCGTCGAATATCGTGGGTATTCGGACAGCTTGGTCGAATCGTAATGATCGGCTTCAGAGCGAGTCTGAAAGGTTTCCTCGATCTTTTGTATAGGCGAGGCTTGCTCGAACGTTTCTTGAACGAATACGTCGGGCGAGAAGGCGATCCGGACATGAGGGTCGCGCCTTGCGCTGTCGCTGGGTTCAGCGGATTCGCCGTGTAGCCGGTAGGGAGCACTACGTGGGCTACTCGGCCCGGCTTCGCCGTCGTCCGCCTCCCCTTGCAAGGGGAAGTAGGAAGGCCGACGTTCCATCGAAATGATTGAGTTTTAGCTCGTTTCGATGCCTCTATGTGTGAAAAATAGAGGGTTTTGGAGGTGGACTCGCTTGACAGAGCGTCTTTCCAATGCTCGTATGTCAGGGTCCTACCTCGTAGCCTTGAAAAAGGCTTCCTTAGACGGTAAATTAGAGCGGAGGAGCTGAGTAATTTACCGGCGTGCCCACAGCGGTCGGTTACGAGCTTAATGCTACGAAACCCGGGCGACACGGCTCGGAACGTCCCTCGGGCGTACGAGCTAAAGAGAATATCGATAGCTGTACCGGGTGGCGTCCTGACAGATGAACTACGTTGGGCAATGAGCAGGATGAATAATCACTGGACTCGTAGATGCCAATGCGAGATCTGTGTGGAGAGAAGGTCTGGCCTGTAGAAAGCAGTAGGAAGCCGCTCTTGAGATGACTTCGTAAGGCAGAAGGTTCGTCAGCGTAGAGCGTGTAGAATTCTTCGTACTTCAGAGTGTGTCGTCGTCGAGAGCGGAGAGTGGAATGAATTTCGGAGGGCTCCCAGCGGGGTATTTATAGGGAGGTGGCCGCCTCCTGCCGCCTCCTGCCGCCTCCTGGTTGGTCCGCTTAATTTCATAAATTCGACTGTGCAATCTCATTGGTTCGCACAGTGTTTTCTCAGTATCTGTGCATATGATAGCTGAGTTGGTCTTTCGAGGTGGTTTCCCTGCGTCCGTCGCTGTGACGGGGTCCCCGGGGGTGGCTGAACGACCTTGAGTTTTCCTGTTTGAGGTTTCTCATTCAAGGCGACTTGTTTCGAGATGTTTGTCGCATCTCTCTCGCCCAGTAAATGTTTGGGGAGGTCGCCTTGCGTGTTATTCTTTAATATTTCACTTTTGGGAGAGAATTTAGTATTTTCTCTCTGGTGAAATATTTTGTTTGACGGAGTTATAATTCGACGTCTTGTAAATATTTTTGTGTTGTATCTACCTCTTTTTGGTAGCCCTGAAAAGGGCTGTTGACAAGAGGGGGTGGATTTCACCACATGAACATCTTCGCGAGGTTCAGTACGGAAAAATATCCCAAAATCATTTATTACATGTGGCAATCAAATATCTTCAAAAACTCGGAATTCAACAGTTTTTGCACTTTCGGAGTGGAATTGAGTCCGTTTACGTGCACTTAAAAATCGAGTGATGGGCCATTAATTCATGAAATTCCACGTAGAATTTGAATCTGCAATAAAAATGAGGGTTCCCACATGAAAATACAAAGTTTATGTTATTTGCGCAAATTCTGGCGCAAGTGGCGTACGCAAAAATATTTTTCCTGAGATCTACGTAAAAAATTATGAAGAATGGCATTGGTCTCAAATGTTTACCCTGAATTCAGGGGAAATGATGAAGGATAGGTATATATATATATATATATATATATATATATATATATATATATATATATATATATATATATATATAGACGATTTCCCTTTAAAAACGCCGTGAAAAATAAAAAATTCGTTTCAACGCAGAAAAATCAGTGCTGAGACGATTGCAACCACTCCCAGATCTCTAGGATTCATAATAAGTGAAAATTGATTTTAGGTGAAAAATTCTCATAATTGACCAAATCTCCGAGTTCGGCTGCATGTCCTAAAATTTTCTTGGCGATCTCGTTACACGTCAGTCCCCTCAGTTTTATTCAGGACTAGCCACTCTGGCTCGGTACGCTCGCCTCCACGTCCAGCCGCAAAGTGTGGCATGTAGGGAATATTGCTCGCTTCGCTCGCAAAGTGTGGCATGTAGGGAATGTTGCTCGCTTCGCTCGCAAACGATAGATCCCTAAGGGTAGGTTTAACTTCTGTAAGGGATGCTGCTCGCTTCGCTCGCTTGAGGAAGTTATACTGCCCACCCAACTTGGCAGACGTTTTTTTCTGTTGGAAATTCTTACAAACAAATTAAATCTTATGAAACTACGTGGAACCACAAAAAGTTTATTCGGGGATGTTGCTCGCTTCGCTCGCAAGGTATTGCTGTATATTTGTAGGAAAAAATCCGAATTTATTCTGTTGACATGGCTCTCGCTTCGCTCGCAAGGTATACCTGTATACCCTTCAAGACGTAAGTGCGTGTACCTGCTCGCAACCCGTTTTCGTCAGGTGCAAGCCCCGCCTCATCGAACCCCTGACTTCGTAGAGCCTTCTCGCGAACACGGCAAAATTAATTTCTGATGTTAAACGCTTCTTCTCGCTTCCGCTCGCGATTTGACCGACTGCCCGTCACTTTTTTCGATATCCGATTTCGGATTCAGATTCGGCGGACCCAAAGCTGTATTTCGCCCGCGAAAACCGTTCCGAAAAACGTACCTTTATGGGGTATATTTTAATCGGAAAAAACCAAGTTTTTCGGCGGACTTTTCGAGAAAACGGGTCCGTACTCTCGCATTTTTTTTACGTATTTCCCGATACTTTTTTCGCGATCCGATCGCGCCGTCGTCTTCCTCGTAGGAAAACCTACGAAACCCGTATTTTTCCGGAATTGTCAACGGCTGTTTAGAGGGGTAGGGGAAGCGGGGAAGTCCAAAAAGCGCACATTAACCGGAACTTCGACCCCCCTCCCGCCCTACGGCCCATGGTTCGGCTGGGATTAGACAATTTTAAATTCGCTCGTTCCACCTTTCGGAAAATCTCAAGAAGATCCCCCCACTCGTACACTCCCCCCACTCAGCCGTTTGGCCGTGCATAGACACGACAGACAGACAGACAAACAGACAGACGGAGTTTCATTCTTATTAATAACTAGCCGCTCCGGCTCGCTACGCTCGCCTCCACGTCCAGCCGGGGGGCAAGCCCCCCGGACCCCCCATTAAATTGCTCGCTTCGCTCGCAAAGTGTGGCATGTAGGGAATGTTGCTCGCTTCGCTCGCAAAGTGTGGCATGTAGGGAATGTTGCTCGCTCGCAAACGATAGATCCCTAAGGGTAGGTTTAACTTCTGTAAGGGATGCTGCGCGCTTCGCTCGCTTGAGGAAGTTATACTGCCCACCCATTTCGGCAGACGTTTTTTTCTGTTGGAAATTCTTACAAACAAATTAAATCTTATGAAACTACGTGGAACCACAAAAAGTTTATTCGGGGATGTTGCTCGCTTCGCTCGCAAGGTATTGCTGTATATTTGTAGGAAAAAATCCGAATTTATTCTGTTGACATGGCTCTCGCTTCGCTCGCAACATACCCTTCAAGACGTAAGTGCGTGTACCTGCTCGCAACCCGTTCCCGTCTGGTGCAAGCCCCGCCTCATCGAACCCCTGTCTTCCCAGAGCCTTCTCGCGAACACGGCAAGATTAATTTCTGATGTTAAACGCTTCTCCTCGCTTCCGTTCGCGATTTGACCGACTTAACGTCACTTTTTTCGATATCCGATTTCGGATTCAGATTCGGCGGACCCAAAGCTGTATTTCGCCCGCGAAAACCGTTCCGAAAAACGTACCTTTATGGGGTATATTTTAATCGGAAAAAACCAAGTTTTTCGGCGGACTTTTCGAGAAAACGGGTCCGTACTCTCGCATTTTTTTGACGCATTTCCCGATACTTTTTTCGCGATCCGATCGCGCCGTCGTCTTCCTCGTAGGAAAACCTACGAAACCCGTATTTTTCCGGAATTGTCAACGGCCGTTTAGAGGGGTAGGGGAAGCGGGGAAGTCCAAAAAGCGCACATTAATTATTACTTCGACCCCCCTCCCGCCCTACGGCCCATGGTTCGGGTGGGATTAGAAAATTTTGAATTCGCTTATACACCCTATCGGAAAATCCCAAAAAGATCCCCCCACTCGTAGATCCGGCCCACTCAGCCGTTTGGCCGTGCATAGACACGACAGACAGACAAACAGACAAACAGACAGACGGAGTTTCATTCTTATAAATAATAGAGATAGAGATATGGTTGGCCTCAATGATCCGAATTTTAGTGTCTAATTTAATGTTATCCACTACTTTTCTTAGAAAATTCGCTCTATTACACATGCTGCATGACTGGGTACAATTATTAATTTATAATTATTTGTTTCTGGTTTATTGTTGCCAATAATGTACCTTTGTATACAAATTTAAGAATAAATATTGGTTGTCGAAAACTTTCTAAACTTTGTTCACCATTTACCTACTTGGATAAAGAATATCATTGTTATTAATTTACAAATAATTTTCGTTTTATTCTGTTACAGGTTCCTCCTCGCCCTATCCGATTGGTGCGTATCATGAGGAATTAACTCGGGTAGTGAGAGGGCTCGATAGAATGCTATAGGTTCTAGCTGATACAACCCGATAGAATGCTATAGGTTCTAGCTGCTACAACCCGATGCAATGCTACCAAGTTATAGGGACCAGACCTGATAGGGTTGTATCGGGTAGTTAGAGGAAGTGGTATCGGGTACCTGGTGGCATAGCTATTACACGATAGCTATGTCATAAGGTACCCGATACTACTTCCATAGGCGTCTACTTCGTACAACCCGATACAATCCTATCGGGTCTAGCTCCTACAACCCAATAGGATGGTATCGGGTTGTAGGGACCAGACCCGATACAAGCCTGTCGGGTTGTGCTCGGAGGACCCGATGGAAAATTTAAACTTCCCGATAGAATTCTAACGGGTATACGGTTGAATCCGATAGGAAATCAAACGGGTATTAGAAACACCCAATAAGAGACAGGGGAGGGGTATTTGAAATTCCCAATAGGAAAACAAGGCAAACAAAGGGGTATAAGGTTGAACCCAATAATAAAATCAAACCGGTATTTACAATTCCTGATAGGAATACAAATGGGAATATTAATTTTCCGGATAGGAAATAAATCTGCAACTAGATAGGAATTCAAAATACCGGATAGGAATAACAAAAAAGCCCGAAAGGAGGAAGGACTTTTTTGGGGTGGTTCCTTGAAATTACCCGATAGGAAGTCTATCGGGTATTCCTGTGCTCAAAATCTACAATTTTGGAATTCTGGAGAATTGGGGTACCTGATAGAAAAATACCCGATAAACCCTTATCAGTAAATTCATAACCCGATAGATTTCGGCTTGTGAAAACCTGACAGGCGTAAGCCCTTTTTGAATACCTGATAGGATTTTATATTAGGGTTCGCGGGTAAGGAACACAATTATTGTGTTCTTTAGCAAGCTTTACTGGAAGTTTGCTTTACGGGACTTGGTTTGTTCAATAGGACTTTGTTCCTATATCAATATGCAATTTCACAACTCTGTGAGGAATGCGGAATTTCGGAAGATGTGGAGCATATCTTGATGGAATGTAGAAAATACGATTACGTCAGAACATTTTTCCCACTGCTGCAAGACCCGGAAACATCTGCGACATCTTTGTTGAAGAAACAGGAGAAAACAACCTACATGATGCTGATTACTTTTTTGGAATGTGCTGAAAAAGACATTTGATTTTCCTTTGAATATTATTCAAATATTTATGATATTATCATATGAGGACTATTGGTTTTTTATACTATACCTAATGTATTACGTAAAATTGTATTGATAGTACCATTTAAAATAACACATACACTAATTTTGTGATTTAATTGATAAAATGTGCGCTTGGCAACATGGGAGAACACCCATGCCAAAAATAAAAGGGAAAACCCCATATATAAATTTCTCCCTTGAGGGGAAAAACAATAGATCATGGATATGTCAAAGTTGTGGACATTACTTTACACTCTGTTGGGATGTTGGGAAAGTAAAAATAAATACTTTCCACTCTGTTGGGGTGTTGGGAATCTTAAAATGGATATTACTTTCCACTCTGTTGGGATGTTGGGAACGTAAAAATGGACATTACTTTCCACTCTGATGGGAAAGTAAAAATGGACATTTCTTTCCACTCTGTTGGGAAAGTAAAAGTGGACATTTCTTTTCACTCTGTTGGGATGTTGGGAAGGACATTGCGGTAGTACCTCATTGATTTCTACCTAGCCTTCACTTTTCGAGTTAATAATAATCTAAACTGTCGGAGCGTTGCATTTTGTGTGGAGAAAAAATAGTGCCGCGAAAAATTCCTTGACCCCCAGCCAAAAGACATATCCATGTAAAAAAAAATCTAGTAAATTATCAAAACGGGTTATTGTGCCTTTTAAAAGGGTCAACACCTTTACGGCTCAGGATCCCACAATTTTTCGGTTTATAGTAGGTGAATGTTGACAAATTTTCTAAAAATGTCAAAAAACAAAAACAGTATAAAACGGCAGGTTGAAAAAGAAAGAAATTAGCCTTAGAGGTTCCGAAGCTGATCAGAATATCATGAGAACTGATAATATTACAGCAATTTAAAATAACCAGGTGATTCAGACAGAGTAACGCTGTGACCACCGAGAAGTTCCTACGACCCTCTGCTTGCGCGCAAATTGAAAAGAACGAGAACTTATTGATCAAACTCTACATACACATGTCAAAAAACTCAATGAATTTCAAAACGGATTTCCATGAAGGAATTTTAGGTTTCATTGCGATAGCAATTCAATGCAATAGCCGATTTTCTTGGAAAATTGGCTAAATCGTCCCGACCTTGGTAGACTCGGAAGTAGTAAAATTAACCTTCTGTTGTTGGAATAGAAATAATAATTTAATTAGAGTAATTCCTAAGTATTTACTAATCAATTATTTAATAAATTAATATAATTGAAGTGGGTGATTACCTACCAACGCTTCACAAGCCCAATACGATACAGAAGTTATATGAACTCGATTTCGGGAAGTCAGAATTCCATTGAAATTATATTATCAGCTGATACAATTGTCATAGTTTTCAAGGCTATTTTAACATGGATATGTTTTTGTGCTGGGGGTCATTCTAAAATTTGCGTAACGACACCAAAATTTGTGATGACCCGGCACTTTAGATTATTATTAACTCGAAAAGTGAAGGCTAGGTAGAATTTCTATTGATTTTTCACGTACAACCAATGCGTTACTAGGGAAGAGTAACTCCCATAGTTTTCATAGTAGGAAAATCGTTCGCCACTTTTTGGAATGCTCTCATTTTATCACAACATCTCATGACCTCTAAGCCATTGTAGTGTCAAGGAGTGCTGATTTATTACTCTAAGTTAAAAACTAATATTGTTTTGTAACCATAATGGAATAATCTTGTGGAAAGAAGGCACTACATGGTTGGTATACAGTTGAGTAGTAGGTACCAACTGGTAAGCAGTAGGTACTAGACATATCCATGATCTTTTGTTTTTCCCATCAAGGGAGAAATTAAAATGCTTTTGACATAAATATGTCTTTGCTCTGGGGGGTCAACCAAAAATTTCCGTCACGCAAAATTTGTGTCACAATTTCAGTGTTTTTCACGTACAACCCAGCCGTTGCTAGGGGAATGGAACTTCCGCAGTTTTCATCGCACATAAATCGTTCGCCACTCGTTGGAAACCGCTTCATTTATGTGATAATAATTGTTCACATCTCAAGCTACCAATTTCCCCCTCCTTACGTACCTGGCTACATTCCTAAACTAAGTTGATTGGACTATAAAAAATTTTGATAAGCCGGTTACAATATTCTTAACGTTAAGCAATAGCAATAACAATAAGCAATAGCATCATTTACTCCACTCCATAGGAAACATTTTCATCCTCTTGACAACAGTCGACTGTTAACAACAACTCATTGTAGTGGCTTCTCTCCACAGTTATTTTCAACATTTCTATAAGTAAACCGTTGTTTTGTTGGAATTAGTCGGGATGCTGCCATGCGGCCCAGGGTTTTGTTTAAAGTTAAAGGATTTGTTTACAACTCTCGAGGACAACCGTTATGAAATCCCCAATCAAAGACATATGCATGTAACATGGTATCTGCTTGTAAAGCAGATAGTGGAACTCGTTTACGAGTTGTTTGACATTTTCATGTCTTTGCTTAGACACATACATAAACTAAAAAATCGTCACGAAAACTTGCTCACACGATACCAATATATAAAATAGACTCACTTTGTTGCGCAGGGAACAATCAACTGTTTTCTTATTTTGATGCTTGGGTACATGAACTAACAATCTTACTTCACTACCTTGTTGTGTAGTGGTAACAACAACGCTACTGGGGTAGGTGATGTAGCCTGGCTCGAATTCAATAAAGTACCCACGGGTGTCGGAACAATGAGTCAACACGATCGCGAATTCAATTAAGTACCCACGGGTGGGCGGTTTCTCTTATGGCCCATTTAATTGATCTGTACGCCCCGCCGTGCAATGCACGGGTGAGATCTGCCTAGTAATAAATACAATAAGAAAACACACATGAAAATGTCCCAACGTGTTGCAGACTCGTATGCAAGCATTTAAGTTCCTCAGACTGAGAAGAGAACGCGTTGCTGAAAATTCAATTTTCTTTTTTTTATCTATGGTTTTTATGCCATTTAAATAATTATATTTTCTTTTGGGATGCTAGCATTTGAGACTCCGAAAATGTAGTTATTCTAAAATATCAAAATAGCATATCACAATAATTATGGCATGCTGATGACTCATATAGATTACAGTTTATTGGAAATGAAATGATTAACTTCTCTGCATCTCAATCAATTATGCAGTTTTTACATGTTTTACTGGTTAATGTTCACTTCCATGTTGTTCCTTTTTTGGGACAATATTATAGCAGATGAAACCCATGTAGTAAGCCCCACTATTTTCTCTATAATTTCATCCTCCAATAATTTGCTGATCTCTATCACCAATTTTTCTCTGAGATGAAAAAATGGGGTCCCTCAAAAAGCTACAGTTATGGGTTGAACATCTTTGACAACATGCAATTTTACTTGGAAATTCTTCAACTTGCCAATTCCATCGAACACTTTAGGATATTTGCGCTTGAAATCATTGGTTGTAGCTGTCGACGCGACATCATCTATTGTCAGGATTAGAACTGCATTCCTAATTCTAAAAAAATTTTAAGCCTTTTCACAATCTGACAACGAGTCCCCTTCCTTAACAACGACCACTTTTCCTCCTGCACGCCTGTCATTAAATTTAATTTGACAGTTACATTCCCCCAATAAGTTAATTTGTTTATTCTGGTTAGTAAGAAATGAAAAATTCATTTGTTTTTTTGACATTTTATGTCTTTACTATGGCACATAACTCCAAAAGTGTGAAGGGAAAGCGTTATGAAAAATTTCTGATGATTTCCGCTTACAACCGAGTCGTTGCTAGGGAAATGGTACTTAGTCGTTTTTCATCCCACAAAATTCGTTGACCATTCGTTCGAAAGCTCTCGATTTATCCAACCATATTATGTTAACTACTGCGAAGATTAAAATGCTTTTGCCATGGGTATGTCTTTGCTCTGGGGGAGTCAACCAAAAATTTCCGTGATGCAAAATTTGTGTCACAATTTCAGTGTTTTTCACGTACAACCCAGCCGTTGCTAGGGGAATGGAACTTCCGCAGTTTTCATCGCACATAAATCGTTCGCCACTCGTTGGAAACCGCTTTATTTATGTGATAAATGTTCACATCTCAAGCTACCAATGTCCCCCTCCTTACGTACCTGGCTACATTCCTAAACTAAGTTGATTGGACTATAAACAATTTTAATAAGCCGGTTACAATATTCTTAACGTAAAGCAATAACTCATCAAATTTAAATAACCTAACCTAATAAAATTTTCATCCTCTTGACAACAGTCGACTGTTAACAACAACTCATTGTAGTGGCTTCTCTCCACAGTTATGTTCAACATTTCTATAAGTAAACCGTTGTTTTGTTGGAATTAGTCGGGATGCGGCCATGCGGCCCAGGGATTTGTTTAAAGTTAAAGGATTTGTTTACAACTCTCGAGGACAACCGTTATGAAATCCTCAATCAAAGACATATCCATGTAACATGGTATCTGCTTGTAAAGCGGATAGTGGAACTCGTTTACGAGTTGTTTGACATTTTCATGTCTTTGCTTAGACACATACATAAACTAAAAAACGCTGCAAATTATTTCCCAAAGGTTTATTATTTTTTCAATTGAGTATGAGGTCCGTCCAGACTCCTCGGCGTGTCCTATTTCGAGTTGCCACAACCAATACTTCTATAATTATATACGCATGTTTATATTTCTCGATTTGAGCTTCTATCTATTCAAATAGTTATTGCCTTAATAATATCATTATCTAAGTAAGTACGTGAGAGGATATGTTATTAAATATGCGTAGGAAAAGCTTTGGTATTAACACACTGTGGTGAAAACCACCCCCTCTTGTCAACAGCCCTTTTCAGGGCTACCAAAAAGAGGTAGACACAACACAAAAATATTTATAAGACGTCGAGTTACAACTCCGTCAAACAAAATATTTCACCAGAGAGAAAATACGAATTTCTCTCTCAAAAGTGAAATATTAACTAATAACATACAAGGCGACCTCCCTAGACACTTACTGGGCGAGAGAGATGCGACAAGTATCTCGAACCAAGTCGCCTTGAACGAGAAAACTCAAACAGAAAATCAAACGTCCTCTAAAACTAGCAAGGACAATTCAAACAAGCCTACTCGCCAATCAGAAACACTGATTACACGAGAGACAATAGGCGAACCAACCAAGAGGCGGCAAGCAACCACCTCTGGTCCAGCAGCCACCCCGGGGACCCCGTCTGAACAACGGACGCAGAGAAAGCACCCGAGGTCCCCGTCTAAACTCAAGGTCGTCGGCTCCGCGACGGACGCTCGTAAGCCACCCCCGGGGACCCCGTCGCAGCGACGGACGTGGGGAAACCACCCCGGAGGACCAGCTCAGCTATTATACTCGCAGATACTGAGAAAACAATGTGCGAGCCAATGAGATTACACAGTCGAATTAATGAAATTAAGCGGACCAATCAGGAGGCGGCAGGAGGCGGCCACCTCCCTATAAATACCCCGCTCGGAGCCTCCGAATTTCATTCTACTCTCCGCTCTCGACGACGACACCTCGAAGTACGAAGATTTCTACACGCTCTACGCTGACGAACCTTCTGCATCCCGAGTTCATCTCAAGAACGGCTTCCTACTGCTTTCTACAAGGCCTACCTTCTCTCCACACAGATCTCGCATTGGCATCTACGAGTCCAGTGATTATTCATCCTGCTCATTGCCCAACGTAGTTCATCTGTCGATGATCTATCTATCGATCGACATCTATTGATATTCTCATTAGATCGTACGCCCGCTGGGACGTTCCGAGACGTGTCGCCCGGGTTTCGTAGCACTAAGCTCGTCACCGACCGCTGAGGCACGCCGATAAATTACTCAGCTCATCCGCTCTAATTTACCGTCCAAGGAAGTCTTTTTCAAGACTACAAGGTAGGACCCTGACATACGAGCAAAGGAAAGAAGCTCTGTCAAGCGAGTCCACCTTTCTAAACCCTCTATTTCTATACATAGAGGCATCGAAACGAAATAATAACTCGGCTATTTCGATGGAACGTCGGCCGTCTTATTTCCTCATGCAAGGGGAGGTAGACGACGGCGCGGCCGGGCCTCTTAGCCCCCGCAGCGCTACCTACACGCTGCCCGGCCAATCCGCCGGTCCCAGCGACGGCGCAAGGCTCGATCCTCACGACGAGATAGCCTTCTCACCTAACGTATTCACGAAGGAAACGTTAGATCAAGCCTCGCCTATACAAAAGATCGAGGATACCTTTCAGACCCGCTCTGAAGTCAATCATTATGATTCGACCAAGCTTTCCGAATACCCACGATATTCGACACAAGCCTACCCGGCCGATCCGAGTGTCAAATACACTCCAAATGTACAAAAAACTAAGGATACTTTTCAGTACCTCAACCAAGCTCAACATATTCCTCCTACAGATATAAATCTTAGGCCGGAATATTACAAAACGGCTCAGTACCAAACTGATCGAACCCAGCACCCACTATGCGAGCCCAGTGCTCCACGCGGCTGCGACACGAACTATCTCTCAGTTCATCCCGCCAAGCAAGCTGACCTTGACGGATTTGCTCACATTCCCTACAGGAATAACCCGGGGACTAACCCGCATAATCAGAATATAAATGTCCCACTTGGTCTACCTACACCAAGTAAAACATATTTAAATCCACTACAAATGGTGACCCCGCCTTTGAACAGGCTTAACACGGAGCATTTCGTTCCCTCTTATGAAGCTAGTGGATTTCAGGGAACCACTGCGGGCGTGCGACCCCCGCCGGGCCTCTACGCCCCACATCTCACTCAACAACCCTCTACACAAAGTGGCTTTCGAGCACTTTTAGAGGAGATGGGAGATTATCAAAAACCAATCTTCCAAAAGAAGAATATCGATCGTGCACTCGCCGAGTTCGATCAATACTGCGTGCGAAAACACCTGAGAACGCAGAACGAATGCTTCTCAGCTATATACAAGTGGGTACCAGAAGAAATGAGGGAAGCTATCGACTCAGCTTACCTCACGGCACCCCACGCACCCTACGAAGAGGCCAAACAGCGCCTACAGCGAGAATATGGGTTGTCCTTACAGGACAGGCTCCTCGCACTCGAGGACCCCGCATCTCTCGCCAAAAAACCCAGCACCAAGTACCACGAAATGTACTCTAAAGCTGTTGGGTACTTTTCAGAGGCTCTGATCACTCAAAAGTGGATCGAGACTCTACCCATCGAAGCACGAGGTATGGTCGCAGCTCAGCCTACCACGACCGCCCGGCTCGACCTAGCTGATACGCTACACGCGTACAAAACAGAGAATACCTCTCTAAACATACGAGGAGTAGAATCTACTCCGAAACCCATGAAAACTGGTTTCAAAAAGGCCCTCTCACAACAAGCTGAGTTCAAACCCCAACCAGTAGAGAGTAGGCCTCACAAACCGACGGCCTATGTCTGTCGAAACCACGCACGTTTCGGTAACGAAACTCGCAAATGTGCAGACCCAGAACACTGCACTTGGAAGGCAAACACTGCTTCCAAAACTAGCAAAAAGGCAGCGACTATAAGCCAGCCTAAAACCTGGGTTTCAAACGAAAATACTCAGAGATCGGTACAAGAAAGTACCGTTCCAACCTCCGACGTAGAGAGTTCGGAAAACGAATAACTGCCAGTGTATCTGAGCCTATACACCGGCAGTCTACTGAGTATAAAAGGCTTTTTTTCAAGTGCAAACTAAATGGCACTGAATTTCTCATCGACACGGGAGCAGAAGTGAACATTCTGCCCCACAATGTCACAAAAAAATTGGGCTTAAAAATTCGTAAGTCCAACGTTAAGCTCACAGCAGCTAACGGAGCCCCTATAGACACACTAGGGCGAGCTGACACGACAATTAACATCGGCCTCGGAGACATGACCACCGATTTTATGATCACGAAAGTTGATCTAGCGATCCTAGGTATACCATTCCTCGAGTCTTGGGATATCGGAATACGGGTCAAACACAAGTACATTTATAAAGATAAAATAAAGAGCTATGCCGATCAAAAAATAGCTGCAGTCATGAACAAAAAATTCACTGACGAACAAATAGCAGCTACTATCCCTCATCGTGACAACAACCCTCAACCAGAGGACGTGCAAATCACGGAGGACGAAAACATTCGCTCTATCATTGACAAATACAATGATAAAATGAGCAAACTTCAAGGAAAGTGGAAAAACAACGGGGTTTACCACCGTATAACCACGGAAGGAACACCAGTACACTTCCGAGCAAGACCCATGGCGGGCGAAAAACGGGCTCAAGTCAAAAGTACTTTTGACAAAATGCTTTCCGAAGGCATAATTGCACCATCAGATTCCGAATGGGCATCCCCGTTACACTGTGTGCCAAAAAAAGACGGGTCATGGAGGATCACCGGCGACTACCGTTTCCTGAACGCGAAAACGAAGAAAGACGCCTACCCTCCTCCTCACATTCGCTCTTTCCAAGCGAATTTACATGATACACGAATCTATTCGACAATAGATTTAAAATCGGCATATTACCATATTCCGATGCACCCAGATGACGCTCATAAAACTGCAATTATTACACCTTTCGGTCTTTATGAGTTTAAGAAAATGAGCATGGGTTTGGCCGGAGCGGCTCAAACATGGCAAAGATACATGGACAGCATCATGCGAAAATTTGATTTCGCATTTGTATACCTAGATGACATCCTGGTGGCTTCTAAAAATTATAAAGAACACATGAACCACCTCAAACAAATTTTTGACAAGCTAGGGGAACACGGACTTCGAGTAGGTTTTGATAAATGCATTTTTTCAAAACCTACCGTCGATTTCCTAGGTTTCACTATCTCGAAAGAAGGGATAATTCCTAAACGAGATAAAATAGAAGCCATAGAACAATTTCCTAGGCCAATAGACGTACGAAGTCTACGCAGATTCCTAGGTATGTGTGGTTTCTACCGAGCTTGCTCAAGTAAATTCGCTCACACGGCACAACCTCTGTATGACTCCATTCAGTCAAACAAAAAAAATGACAAAACACCTATCGAATGGACATCAGAGAGAGAAAAAGCTTTCAACAGCTTAAAACAAGCAATGATTAAAGCTACATTGCATAATATCGCTCATCCACACCCTACAGCGGAGTGGAGATTAGTCTGCGACGCATCCGACACACACATCGGAGCGGCACTGGAACAGGAAATTACAGACAAACACGGCTCGAAATCCTACCAACCATTGGGATTTTTCAGTAAAGAAATTCCGGAACAATGGAAGAATAAAGCATCATTCGACAAAGAGATGTTCGCCGTTTACCAAGCTTGCATTCATTGGCACAATGACTTGGACGGCCGATCGTTTCATATTTGTTCAGATCACAAGCCTCTGCTAGGCACGATGCTTAAGAAAAATGCACATTTTTCTAAAATGAGATTAAGATGGCTAACATACATCTCTCAAATGACAAGTGACATTCGTCATATACCCGGAGAGAACAACGTCGTCGCCGACGCACTCTCCAGACCCTTCGATCCAGTTGAAATTCAAACAAAATCGATTTCAACCCAAACGGACGAGGGTCCACCCATAGCCGAAATTTCGCAAATTACGGCTGCAATAGAGTGCAATCTTCTACTGCACATTTCTAATGCACAAATTCGTTCTCCTCCTAACGCAGAGGACAAATTGAAACTCACACGAGTTGAATTCCCTCAAGGAGAAATTTGGTGTAACCTAGACCTAGGACACCCAAGACCTTATATTCCAAACGAAATAAGGCAAGAAATAATCAGCCAAATTCACAATTTGGGACACCCAGGTATACACTCTACAGTGTATAAAGTTAAACAAAGATATTTTTGGCACGGACTCCGTGCAGATGTCTCCAACTGGGTCCGAGCGTGCGAGACTTGCCAACGAGCAAAAATCACTCGCTCCGTGAAGCTCCCTTACTCCGAATTTGAAACGGCTAACAAATTTTCACATGTACACGTTGACATTACCGGACCTTTACCTTTAGCTAAAGGAGGGAAACGTTACATTCTAATGATGGTCGATAGAGCAACGGGTTGGCTAGAGGCAGTCCCTCTTAACAACATCGAAACAGCCACGATCACAAACGCCTTTATCAATATTTGGGTAGCTTCAAAAGGCGTACCTAAATACATCACAAGTGATCAAGGCAAACAATTCGAATCAGATCTATTTAATTCCATTATGGAACGTCTCGGAGTAAAACATACTCACACGTTACCATACAAACCGTCAACAAACGGAATGGTAGAACGCAGAAATAGATCTTTGAAAGAGGCTCTCAAAGCACAAAACGAAAATTGGCTCGACGCCCTTCCAAAAGTACTACTCGCCATGCGTACGGCAGTAGACCCAGCAACGGAAACTACACCGTTCCAAAAAGTTTACGGAATTGACGTACCACTCCCAGGAGACATTTTCGTAACTTCTACAAACCTTTCTGAGCCTCTCTTCTTCCGGCCTACACATATTAAACATAATAATACGAAGTACGCCGTCAACATGCCCAAAAACTTGGATACATGTACACATGTCTATATCAGAGTGCCCACACAGCTCACCTCTCTGCAATGTCCTTACACGGGACCATTCAAAGTGGTTAAAAGAGATAAGTTTTCGGTTACAGTGCAAATTGGCAAACATACGAAAAAAGTTCCCAAACAGCAAATAAAACCAGCTTACACTCTAAAAACAGACGAAGCTGTGTCACTAAACAAAAATCAGGCAGAAAATAAGGAGGAGACTCCCCGAAAATCTGCCAGAAGGCACGTCCCCTCTACCAAATTCGACAGGAGGTGGGTGACTGCGCTCGAAACACCCCAGCCGGCGTCGTCGTTAATAACACGACGTCTTGGGGGGGCGCCTGTGGTGAAAACCACCCCCTCTTGTCAACAGCCCTTTTCAGGGCTACCAAAAAGAGGTAGACACAACACAAAAATATTTATAAGACGTCGAGTTACAACTCCACATAAATCGTTCGCCGCTCGTTGGAAACCGCTTGATTGATGTGATAAATGTTCACATCTCAAGCTACCGATTTCCCCCTCCTTACGTACCTGGCTACATTCCTAAACTAAGTTGATTGGACTATAAACAATTTTAATAAGCCGGTTACAATATTCTTAACGTAAAGCAATAGCATCATTTACTCCACTCCATAGGAAACATTTTCATCCTCTTGACAACAGTCGACTGTTAACAACAACTCATTGTAGTGGCTTCTCTCCACAGTTATGTTCAACATTTCTATAAGTAAACCGTTGTTTTGTTGGAATTAGTCGGGATGCGGCCATGCGGCCCAGGGATTTGTTTCAAGTTAAAGGATTTGTTTACAACTCTCGAGGACAACCGTTATGAAATCCTCAATCAAAGACATATGCATGTAACATGGTATCTGCTTGTACAGCAGATAGTGGAACTCGTTTACGAGTTGTTTGACATTTTCATGTCTTTGCTTTGCCACATAAACTAAAAAACGCTGCAAATTATTTCACAAAGGTTTATTATTTTTTCAATTGAGTATGATCGTAGTTTTAGTTGGCTAGCGTACGTCATAAGGCCCGTCCAGACTCCTCGGCGTGTCCTATTTCGAGTTGCCACAACCAATACTTCTATAATTATATACGCATGTTTATATTTCTCGATTTGAGCTTCTATCTATTCAAATAGTTATTGCCTTAATAATATCATTATCTAAGTAAGTACGTGAGAGGATATGTTATTAAATATGCGTAGGAAAAGCTTTGGTATTAACACACTGTGGTGAAAACCACCCCCTCTTGTCAACAGCCCTTTTCAGGGCTACCAAAAAGAGGTAGACACAACACAAAAATATTTATAAGACGTCGAGTTACAACTCCGTCAAACAAAATATTTCACCAGAGAGAAAATACGAATTTCTCTCTCAAAAGTGAAATATTAACTAATAACATACAAGGCGACCTCCCTAGACACTTACTGGGCGAGAGAGATGCGACAAGTATCTCGAACCAAGTCGCCTTGAACGAGAAAACTCAAACAGAAAATCAAACGTCCTCTAAAACTAGCAAGGACAATTCAAACAAGCCTACTCGCCAATCAGAAACACTGATTACACGAGAGACAATAGGCGAACCAACCAAGAGGCGGCAAGCAACCACCTCTGGTCCAGCAGCCACCCCGGGGACCCCGTCTGAACAACGGACACAGAGAAAGCACCCGAGGTCCCCGTCTAAACTCAAGGTCGTCGGCTCCGCGACGGACGCTCGTAAGCCACCCCCGGGGACCCCGTCGCAGCGACGGACGTGGGGAAACCACCCCGGAGGACCAGCTCAGCTATCATACTCGCAGATACTGAGAAAACAATGTGCGAGCCAATGAGATTACACAGTCGAATTAATGAAATTAAGCGGACCAATCAGGAGGCGGCAGGAGGCGGCCACCTCCCTATAAATACCCCGCTCGGAGCCTCCGAATTTCATTCTACTCTCCGCTCTCGACGACGACACCTCGAAGTACGAAGATTTCTACACGCTCTACGCTGACGAACCTTCTGCATCCCGAGTTCATCTCAAGAACGGCTTCCTACTGCTTTCTACAAGGCCTACCTTCTCTCCACACAGATCTCGCATTGGCATCTACGAGTCCAGTGATTATTCATCCTGCTCATTGCCCAACGTAGTTCATCTGTCAGGACGCCACCCGGTACATCTATCGATATTCTCTTTAGATCGTACGCCCGCTGGGACGTTCCTAGTCGTGTCACCCGGGTTTCGTAGCACTAAGCTCGTCACCGACCGCTGGGGCACGCCGGTAAATTACTCAGCTCATCCTCTCTAATTTACCGTCCAAGGAAGTCTTTTTCAAGACTACAAGGTAGGACCCTGACATACGAGCAAAGGAAAGAAGCTCTGTCAAGCGAGTCCACCTTTCTAAACCCTCTATTTCTATACATAGAGGCATCGAAACGAGCTAATAACTCGGCTATTTCGATGGAACGTCGGCCGTCTTATTTCCTCATGCAAGGGGAGGTAGACGACGGCGCGGCCGGGCCTCTTAGCCCCCGCAGCGCTACCTACACGCTGCCCGGCCAATCCGCCGGTCCCAGCGACGGCGCAAGGCTCGATCCTCACGACGAGATAGCCTTCTCACCTAACGTATTCACGAAGGAAACGTTAGATCAAGCCTCGCCTATACAAAAGATCGAGGATACCTTTCAGACCCGCTCTGAAGTCAATCATTATGATTCGACCAAGCTTTCCGAATACCCACGATATTCGACACAAGCCTACCCGGCCGATCCGAGTGTCAAATACACTCCAAATGTACAAAAAACTAAGGATACTTTTCAGTACCTCAACCAAGCTCAACATATTCCTCCTACAGATATAAATCTTAGGCCGGAATATTACAAAACGGCTCAGTACCAAACTGATCGAACCCAGCACCCACTATGCGAGCCCAGTGCTCCACGCGGCTGCGACACGAACTATCTCTCAGTTCATCCCGCCAAGCAAGCTGACCTTGACGGATTCGCTCACATTCCCTACAGGAATAACCCGGGGACTAACCCGCATAATCAGAATATAAATGTCCCACTTGGTCTACCTAACACACAAATATGACTTTGAAAAAAACATATATTCATGCCTCGAAGGAACGCCGTACCCGCCACAAGGTGCCGCGTCGCCGGCGCCTCCTCTCACTCCACCCCCCGCTCACCCCCCCTCACCACCCACCGTGACCCCCTGCCCAGCGTGCCAGGCGTGCGCGCGTCTAAAAAGACACTTTTTTGTTCTTTTTTGGCCCATAGCATCTATGCGAGTAAAGCGATCGGGATGATTAAACGTTAGGACCAACTAGACCCCAAATGGAGTCTATGTGCGAAAGAACGGGTTTTTTAAGTCTTTTATGGCCCGGACGGCGGACGGCGAACGGCGGACGGCGGACGGACATTGCAAATTTGGATTCTACGCACCTTGAAACGTAAAGTGACAAAGTTTGAGGGGGGGTTATAAAAATTGTTTGCTATACGATCACATAGGCTTATTGTTGGAAATAATTAACCAAAATCGTCACGAAAATTTGCTCACGCGATACCAATAAATAAAATAGACTCACTGTGTTGCGTAGAGAACAATCAACTGTTTTCTTATTTTGATGCTTGGGTACATGAACTATCAACCTTACTTGTTGTGTAGTGGTAACAACAACGCTACTGGGGTAGGTGATGTAGATACTCGAATTCAATAAAGTACCCACGGGTGTCGGAACAATGAGTCAACACGATCGCGAATTCAATTAAGTACCCACGGGTGGGCGGTTTCTCTTATGGCCCATTTAATTGATCTGTACGCCCCGCCGTGCAATGCACGGGTGAGATCTGCCTAGTAATAAATACAATAAGAAAACACACATGAAAATGTCCCAATGTGTTGCAGACTCGTATGCAAGCATTTAAGTTCCTCAGACTGAGAAGAGAACGCGTTGCTGAAAAATCAATTTTCTTTTTTTTTATCTATGGGTTTTATGCCATTTAAATAATTATATTTTCTTTTGGGATGATATTTACATTTGAGACTCCGAAAATGTAGTTATTCTAAGATATCAAAATAGCATATCACAATAATTATGGCATGCTGATGACTCATATACTAATGAATGACTAACTTATATAACTTATATAACTCATATACTAATGAAAATGACTAACTTCTCTGCATCTCAATCAATTATGCAGTTTTTACATGTTTTACTGGTTAAGGTTCACTTCCATGTTGTTCCTTTTTTGGGAAAATATTATAGCGGATGAAACCCATGTAGTAAGCACCACTATTTTCTCTATATTGCCATCCTTCAATAATTTGCTGATCTCTATCACCAATTTTTCTCTGAGATGAAAAAATGGGGTCCCTCAAAAAGCTACAGTTAAGGGTTGAACATCTTTGACAACATGCAATTTTACTTGGATATTCTTCAACTTGCCAATTCCATCGAACACTTTAGGATATTTGCGCTTGAAATCATTGGTTGTAGCTGTCGACGCGACATCATCTATTGTCAGGATTAGAACTGCATTCCTAATTCTTAAAAAATTTTAAGCCTTTTCAGAATCTGACAACGAGTCCCTTTCCTTAACAACGACCACTTTTCCTCCTGCACGCCTGTCATTAAATTTAATTTGACAGTTACATTCCCCCAATAAGTTAATTTGTTTATTCTGGTTAGTAAGAAAAGAAAAATTCATTTGTTTTTTTGACATTTTATGTCTTTACTATGGCACATAACTCAAAAAGTGTGACGGGAAAGCGTTATGAAAAATTTCTGATGATTTCCGCTTACAACCGAGTCGTTGCTAGGGAAATGGTACTTAGTCGTTTTTCATCCCACAAAATCCGTTGACCTTCGAAAGCTCTCGATTTATCCAACCATAATTATGTTAACTACTGCGAAGATTAAAATGCTTTTGCCATGGATATGTCTTTGCTCTGGGGGGGTCAACCAAAAATTTCCGTGATGCAAAATTTGTGTCACAATTTCAGTGTTTTTCACGTACAACCCAGCCGTTGCTAGGGGAATGGAACTTCCGCAGTTTTCATCGCACATAAATCGTTCGCCACTCGTTGGAAACCGCTTTATTTATGTGATAAATGTTCACATCTCAAGCTACCAATGTCCCCCTCCTTACGTACCTGGCTACATTCCTAAACTAAGTTGATTGGACTATAAACAATTTTAATAAGCCGGTTACAATATTCTTAACGTAAAGCAATAACTCATCAAATTTAAATAACCTAACCTAATAAAATTTTCATCCTCTTGACAACAGTCGACTGTTAACAACAACTCATTGTAGTGGCTTCTCTCCACAGTTATTTTCAACATTTCTATAAGTAAACCGTTGTTTTGTTGGAATTAGTCGGGATGCGGCCCAGGGTTTTGTTTAAAGTTAAAGGATTTGTTTACAACTCTCGAGGACAACCGTTATGAAATCCCCAATCAAAGACATATTATGCATGTAACATGGTATCTGCTTGTAAAGCAGATAGTGGAACTCGTTTACGAGTTGTTTGACATTTTCATGTCTTTGCTTAGACACATACATAAACTAAAAAATCGTCACGAAAACTTGCTCACACGATACCAATATATAAAATAGACTCACTTTGTTGCGTAGAGAACAATCAACTGTTTTCTTATTTTGATGCTTGGGTACATGAACTAACAACCTTACTTCACTACCTTGTTGTGTAGTGGTAACAACAACGCTACTGGGGTAGGTGATGTAGCCTGGCTCGAATTCAATAAAGTACCCACGGGTGTCGGAACAATGAGTCAACACAATCGCGAATTCAATTAAGTACCCACGGGTGGTAGGTTTCTCTTATGGCCCATTTAATTGATCTGTACGCCCCGCCGTGCAATGCACGGGTGAGACCTGCCTAGTAATAAATACAATAAGAAAACACACATGAAAATGTCCCAACGTGTTGCAGACTCGTATGCAAGCATTTAAGTTCCTCAGACTGAGAAGAGAACGCGTTGCTGAAAATTCAATTTTCTTTTTTTTATCTATGGGTTTTATGCCATTTAAATAATTATATTTTCTTTTGGGATGATATTTACATTTGAGACTCCGAAAATGTAGTTATTCTAAGATATCAAAATAGCATATCACAATAATTATGGCATGCTGATGACTCATATAGATTACAGTTTATTGGAAATGAAATGATTAACTTCTCTGCATCTCAATCAATTATGCAGTTTTTACATGTTTTACTGGTTAATGTTCACTTCCATGTTGTTCCTTTTTTGGGACAATATTATAGCAGATGAAACCCATGTAGTAAGCCCCACTATTTTCTCTATAATTTCATCCTCCAATAATTTGCTGATCTCTATCACCAATTTTTCTCTGAGATGAAAAAATGGGGTCCCTCAAAAAGCTACAGTTAAGGGTTGAACATCTTTGACAACATGCAATTTTACTTGGAAATTCTTCAACTTGCCAATTCCATCGAACACTTTAGGATATTTGCGCTTGAAATATCCTTGAAATATCGCTTTAGCGGTCGACACGACATCATCTATTGTCAGGATTAGAACTACATTCCTAATTCTAAAAAAATTTTAAGCCTTTTCACAATCTGACAACGAGTCCCCTTCCTTAACAACGACCACTTTTCCTCCTGCACGCCTGTCATTAAATTTAATTTGACAGTTAGATTCCCCCAATAAGTTAATTTGTTTATTCTGGTTAGTAAGAAAAGAAAACATTTTATGTCTTTACTATGGCACATAACTCAGAAAGTGTGAAGGGAAAGCGTTATGAAAAATTTCTGATGATTTCCGCTTACAACCGAGTCGTTGCTAGGGAAATGGTACTTCGTCTTTTTTCATCCCACAAAATCCGTTGACCATTCGTTCGAAAGCTCTCGATTTATCCAACCATATATTATGTTAACTACTGTGAAGTGCGTGGCCAGCAAGCTGAGTTATGACCATGGTTATATGAATAATTGTTTACACACAGGTGATCATTTTCAATAATTGATACTGTGAACATGATTGCAACCGCTTGTTAATTTCTGATGATTTCATTGAGCTGGTGTTTCGATGATTTGATTCATAGCAGGTGATCCGAATATTGCGAGAACTGTTTGATTTGTGAAGTGGTGGTTGAATCATTTTAATAGGTAATTCCTATACTTTACACTCTAGGAAGCTGTAATTTCTTATGTAGCCTCTTAAGGACATTACTTGACGATGCCCAGGGTCCGGATCAGCTGAGTGGCTCTTAGAGCTTGCATACGAGTCTGCAACACATACGAGTCTGCAACTAAAGACATAATGTTCCAATGTGTTGCAGACTCGTATGCAAGCGTTTCTTATGATTATCTTTTAAGTATAGGTGCGCCAATTAATGAGTTCTTCCAATTGAGGACTTCTTCAGAAATTATGTTACACTGCTCCCGTCTCCACAATTAAATTCGACTTTCGTTCCTACCTAGAATTATTGCTTTGATCACTGGAATTTCTTGTGATTTAGCAACCAATTAATTAAGTTTAATGAAACAGTGTATTCTTGCACCTGGTAGTTATCATTAGGTATGTCACATTTAAAATTCCCAGCGTGAATAGGAGAGAATTTAGCTAAGTCAGCTAATCTAGTTGGAACCCGTCTTACCCGTCATTGTACTCGTATCACAACGTCCTGGAGAGGCTCTCTGTCAAATTTCACATTCCTAGGGTGAAAATGAATCACACACGTCTCACTCAGCTAATTAGGAAAGAGCCCATCATTTATTCGTCTCTTGATGTCCAGCAGAGGTTACGTGCTAAATTCCAACTTTATAGGGTAAATATCATAGGAAATAGCTTTAGAAGCTACCCAGGTGATCGACCCTAGGCATCGTCGTAGCTAATTAAGTCCTAATTCAAACTGCCGTCATTTTCTGTCTGCGAAACATATCATATACCACTTTAATTTTATGGAACCGGACACATGATTGGCCTTGGAAACCAAGTTTATAGCTAGTGGGGTGGCGGCACAGAACATTGAAAATAAAGAAATTAAACATGTTTCTATGTTCTGTGGGTGGTCCTCTCTTATAATTGCCTTGTTGGCATTTCTCATGTCAACACATAGCTTCACAGCACCCCCTTTTTTGGGACAATATTAGTAGTAAGCCCCACTGTTTTCTCTATATTGCCATCCTTCAATAATTTGCTGATCTCCATCTCCAATTTTTCTCTGAGATGAAATGGGGTCCCTCTAAAAGCTACAGCTATGGGTTGAACATATTTGACAATATGCAATTTTACTTGGATATTCTTCAACTCGCCAATTCCATCCAACACTTTAGGATATTTGCGCTTGAAATCATTGGCTTTAGCTGTTGACGCGACATCATCTATTGACAGGAGTAGAACTACAATTCCTAAATCTTGAGCCTTTTCACAACCAGGCAACGAGTCCCCTTCCTTAACAACGACAACTTTTCTTCTTGCACGCCTGTCTTTAAATTTGAATTGGCAGTTCAATTCTTCCAATAAGTTACCTGGTTTATTCGGATAAGCAAGAAGGGAACTATTAGTTTGTCTATGTAGGTACAGGTGCGCCGCGCCGATTAATGAGTTGTAGACTTCTTCAGAAATTATGTTACACCGTTACCACAATTAAATTCGATTTTCGTTCCTACCTGGAATTGTTACTTTGATCACTGGAATTTCTTTTGATTTAGCAGCCAATTAATTAAGTTTAATGAAACATTACATTCTTGCTCCTGGTAGTTATCATTATTTAGTTTGATGATCTGACAACCGGTCCTTATTAACAACTTTACTTTTCGAAATAGTTCCACTATTATTTAGGATGTCCCTGAATCTGAAGCTATTTGTTCTAGGCAAGGCTTCGTTAATAAGAGGGACGCCTATTGGAGTTGATGTAGGGTGGTGGAAAAAAGTGTGAGAAAAAAAACTGCATACAAATCTGTTTCAGACTATTCTAAGACCAAATCCGAGAAAAAAAAAACCATAAATGGGTGTGTGTGTGCGCGCGCGTGTGTATGACAAATTTTATCGAGCGCGACAAATTTTGTCGACGCTGTCGAGATTCTTTCTTTGTTCGATCCCAATTTCAGTCTAGTTGTGCAACAAACCCCGGAAATTTAAAACGCCTAGATGGAAGAGAAAAAATGGAGGGGGTAAAACCTAAAAAACGTGGTGTTTCTGACGAATTATGTTCACGTTGCCCAGGCTTCGATTCTCAACCGATTTTCGTGATTCTTATTTGGTATGATTCCAATTTCAGTCTAATTGTGCAACAAACCTTCCGAATTTCGGATTTATTGTTGTGGTGGGGGGTGGAGGGGATAATTACCGATTTTTTCAAGCACTCCCCAAGCTCCGGACCGATTTTCGTGATTCATATATTATTTTGTTCCATCACGAATTCGACATAGTGTTGAAGCCCACTTCCATTAGACAGCTTGATGAAATATGACCTTGGATAGTCCAATTTCATTGATACTTTTCCTGTCATTCCCAAGTCCTTCACCCATACTTTTTCTCCAATCGCTAGTTCTCTTAACTCTTTTGTTCTTTTTCTTTGGTCGAAATTACGTTTTGATCTCTCCTTTATCCTCCTGTCATTGCTTTTGAACTTCTGGACATTCTGATCACTGACTTTTTGAAAATCATTCAAGGATGGAAGATTTGTCCTTAGCTTTCTCCCATACATCAATTCTGCAGGGGATAATCCTGACTCCAATTTCGTGGTTCTGTAAGCCAGTAGTCCAAGGTTTGGGTCCTGGTTCTTCTTCAAAATTCGTTTAGCAATAGCCACGGCATTTTCCGCTTCCCCATTTGACTGAGGGAAATAAGGGCTACTTGTTTTTGCCTCAAACCCGTAATCGTTGGCAAATTGTTGGAATTCTTCTGAGATGAACTGTGGACCTCCGTCTGTTCTGACTTGAAGGGGAATTCCATGTCTTGCAAACATGTGTTTCATCTTCCCTACTACTGCACTTGTAGTTAGAGTCCTTAGCTGCACCAGTTCCAAAAATCTGGAATGGTAATCTTGAACAACAAGATACCATTTCTCTTCACACTTCATGAGGTCAGCTCCAAGAAAGCACCAAGGATCATTCGGCAAAGAAGTTGGCATCAAGGGTTCTTTCCTGTTTTGCCTGTGTTCTAAACATACAACACAGTTTTCAACCAAGGATTTAACCTCTGTTGAACATCCTGGCCACCATACTGATTCTTGAGCTCTTTGTCGGCATTTCACAATGCCCAGGTGTCCCTCATGAATCTTTACCAGAATTTCCTGCCTTAACGCCCTTGGGATGTAAATTCGTCTTCCCTTCACGATGAGCTCGTCTTCCAGCACCAACTCATTCCTGTACTTCCAGAAGACAGATGTTCTGCTCCATTCATTTTCTAAGATGGAGTACTTTAAAGATCGGCATTCGGGATCAGCTTCCTGTGCTTCCCTGATTTGTTTTAGCCTCCTGTCCGAGCATGGTAAAGCCTCAATTATGCTCATAACAAATGAACGCTCGTCATATTCAGAGTTTGAATCTATTTCTTCTAGCGATGGTCCCGCTGAGATCGGCATCCGAGATAAACAGTCTGCAGTATAATTTTCCTTTCCAGGCAAATAAATTATTTTGTAATCAAAGTTTTGTAGCCTCATTCGAAATCTCTGAAGTCTGGCTGACAAATCTGAAATTGGCTTGCTTCCAAAACTTTCCACGAGAGGTTTGTGGTCCGTGTACAGTTGAATTCTTCGGCCGAGAATCATATTTGAAAATTTCTCACAAGCCCAGGTCAGACTGAGACCTTCCTTCTCAATTTGCGCATATCGCATTTCAGTGGGGGTCATGCTTCTGGATGCGAACGCAACAGGTTTCCAACCTCCTTCAATAAACTGCTCAATGACCCCACCGAGTCCGTAGGATGATGCATCTGCAGTCACTCGTGTATTCGCATCTGTCCTATAACTGGCCAAAACCATGGTGCTTGTCACAGCCTTCTTCAAATCCTTGAAGGCGTTAATTTGGGAATCTGCCCAGACCCATTCTACATTTTTCTTGAGCAGACATCTCAAAGGTGCAGTCATGTCTACCAAATTAGGAACAAATCTCATAAGTTGGTTTATCATGCCAAGAAACTGTCTCACTTCGGAAACGTTTGTAGGTTCTTTCATATTGATTATGGCGGTTGTTTTCTCTGGATCTGGTTTCAGTCCTTCGTCCGTTATGAGGTGTCCCAGAAAGATTACCTTTTTTAACCCAAACGAACATTTATCTCTGTTTAATGTAACGTTGTTTTCTTCTAGCCTTTTCATCAGCCGAGCCAGCCTTTCGTCATGTTCTTCTTCGGTTCGTCTTACTACCAACAAGTCATCCGCTTGGTTTACCACTCCTGGGAGGTCTGAAACAATCTGACTTATTCTTTTTTGATAAACTTCGGGACCCGAGTTGACACCGAAAGGAAGACGTTTGAAAAAGAAACGACCAAAAGGTGTGATGAAAGTGGTAAATTTGTAGCTTGAACTATCTAGGGGAACCTGCCAAAACCCGTTAGCCGCGTCGAGTTTACTGAAGAACTTGCCTCCTTCCAGCTTCGCAAGGGACTCATCTACCGAAGGCAACTGAAGTAGTTCCCTTTTCACGAATTCGTTCAATCTCGTGTAGTCAACACAAAGTCTAATTCGTCCTCCTTTCTTGGGCACCACAACAATAGGAGAACACCAATCCGTTGGCTCTGTAATTGGTTCAATTACTCCAGCTTCAATCATTCTGTCAAGTTCTTCTTTAAGGGGCTTGTGTAGAGATACTGCCACTCGCCGAGGCGACATCACTGCATAAGGTCGCGCAACGTCAGTCAACTCCATCTTGTATGGTTGCTTCATTGTACCCATACCTTCAAAAACATGCGGATACATTTTCTTTACACATTCTCCATCTACTAAGTTCACGTTGAATGACAGAAGTTCAAATTTTAATAGTGCATTGCGACTTAGCAGGGGAGTATTTTGACTGGGAAGTATAAATATGTTTTCTGTCAACTCCATTCCTTTATACTGAATCTTTGTCAAACTTACGCCTTGAACATCAAGCTGGGTACGCCCAGGCCCATACAGTATCTTCTTCGTTGTTCGAATATGTAGCCCTAAATTTTCAGCCAACGTTTTCCCCATCACGGAGACATCTGCTCCTGAATCCATTTTGAATTCAACTTCTTTTCCATTGATCTGTACCACGGCAGTTGGGCAAGAGTTGTTACTTGGAAACAAAATTTCTCCTAGATAGTTTGAGTTTGAACTTTCCCCCTCCGACTCAACTTCCCTCACATTAGTTTTATTTGGACAACAATTTGGGTAGTGTCCCCGTAATTTGCATTTTGGGCAAAATTTATTGAAAGCAGGACACTGCCTAGGTCTATGAGTTTTGTCACACTTCTTACATTTGAACGTCTTGGTCCAATAGTCCTGTGGTGCCTTAACCACATCTACCTCTTCTTTCTTGCTGGTATTTTCCCTGATCGTAGGTTGCTGTTTGTCAACAGATTCTGCCTGGCGAACCTTGTTAATGGCAGTTTGAAGAGTTAGCCCCTGATCCATCTGGAGTGATTTCGACAATTTTGAATTGTTCACCCCTATCACAATTAAGTCTCTAATTAAACTATCCTTTAAGTGATCAAATTCGCAACTCTCTGCCAAACTGTACAAATCGTTAATGAACGCATCCACTGGCTCTCCTGCACTCTGTCTTCGCTTCAGGAACTTAGCCCTCTCGTAAACAATATTTTTTTTAAGAGACAGATATTGATCAAAATGCCACACCACGTCTTCATACGCTTTGAGTCCACTATCGTCTATTTCGAACGAACGATAAATATTTTCTCCTTCCTGCCCCAAAGTGTATAAAAGCATGCTTATCTGCTGAAGATCAGGTTTTAGATACAGCTCCGACGCAAGTCGGTATCTCTCAAACCTTCGGATCCAGCGCGGCCATATCTCAGGATTTTTAAAATCGAAATTTTCAGGGGGAGGCACACTAACGACACCCCCTCCTGATCCCCTTGCTGGCATTGGAACGGGCAGGACATTTGGGCTTCTCGTCCCATTTGCAGCCTGCGGGATTAGTGAGTTACGACGAAAAATTGATTCATGATCTTGAGGAGGCGAATTTAGTGCTACTTGGGAGACGTTGTCGGGCATAGCATACTCTGACTCCCTCTCGGGTGTACAGCCGACACTCTCTTGCTGTTGACGCTCGAATTGATCCATCAGATCCAAAGCCTTAAAGCGTCATCCAAGGCTTTCCTCACTTTGCTCCTGGTGAGGGGTCCCACCTCAGATTGTACACCGACCCCGTCCGATTGCTGAGGTAGGTCACCAGCACTGTCATCCTCTTCGAAATTCTTCTTTTTGCTTCGTCTTGATTTCGGCATTGTTCAAAATTACAACACATAACCTGACACCATGTAGGTGGTATGTAACTAATAAATATACCTGAAACAAATATAATACAAAAACACGTCTTTCCGACTTTAAAACACGAACTGAACTTTTATTATCAAACACATGTGAACGCTTCTTATCAAACATATGATGGTTAATCACAACTAATAATTATGGACAGGAGCCTAACACCACAGGGACGTATGTCAGGGGTTTCTAATTCCATTATGGGAGGGGGTAATACTTATAAATCATTAGGTATGTTTCAACAATTCTCGTCCGATTTTCGGGATCCTTTTTTTGTTCAACTATTAATTCAGTCCAGTGTTGGATCGTGAATCAGTGTTTCAAATTTCCTCATTGGGGGGGGGGGGGGGGGGGGGGGTGAATGGAGGGTGTAATACTGATAAATTTTAGTTAGTTTTAACAATTCTCCACCTTTTTTTCTCCCAACTATGAGTTATGAGTTTGGTCTAGTTTTGGATCGTATATATATCCGTGGGCTGTGCCCGCTTGGGTCATTTGTGGGCGCGGTACTTCAGCACTTCAGGGATCAGTAGCCAAACTTTCTTCACTTCTTCATCACTTCACCTCACTTCTGATCCGTTTTTCCTTTTCTCTCTTAATTTTTCCTTACTTCCTTCTCTCTTCCTAATTTTATTCTCCCCCACTCTTATTTTGGAAAACCTTTGTAATTTCATATATTTAGAGCCATCTGTCCATTTTTAATGTTATCTATCTGTACAGATAACTAGAGGGATCTTTACCCTACATCTGTGTTAAGACCAACAAAATAAATTAAAGTGAAAATTGAAATTGTATATTAGGAGTTCCGAATTTCATCTGTGAAGGAGGTGAATGGCGTTTCATTTTCCCCCTCAATTCATGATGTTTCTCGACAGATTTTCGTGATTCATTCTTTGTTCAACTACGAATTCGGTCTAGCTTAGGAAAGTATATCAGGAATTTCAAATTTCATTATGGAAGGGGGTGAATGAAGTGACATTAGTAGTATATCATGATGTTTTAAATGTTCCCCTCAGATTTTCGTGATAATTTTTTGTTCAGTTATGAATTTGGTCTAGTTTTGTGAAAAATTTCAGGGTTTTCAAATTTCATCATGGGAGAGGGTTGATAGAGGGGGTAATAGATACTGATAAATCATGATGTTTTAACAATTTTTCACCGATTTTCTTGATTTTTTTTTCCAACTATGAGTTTTCGGTCTAGTTTTGGACCGTATATCAGGAGTTTCAAATTTAATTTTGGAAGTGGGTGAAAGGAGGGGGTAATAGTAATAAAGTTTGATGTTTAAACTAATCTCGTCAGATTTTCGTGATTCATTCTTTGTTCAACTATGAATTCAGTCTAGTTTCGGAAGGTATATCAGCTGTTTCGAATTTCATTATGGAAGGGGGTGAATGGAGGGGACATTAGTAGTAGATCATGATGTCTTAACTGTTCTCATCAGATTTCCGTGATAATTTTTTGTTCAGTTATGAATTTGGTCAAGTTTTGTAAAATATTTCAGGAGTTTTAAATTTCATGCTGGAAGTGTTTTGGTGGAAATTTACTATTTAAAATTTACTATTTAGGTACTAATTTAAAATTTGATTTTCAAAAAACTCATAACTTTAAATTCGATTTTTAACAAAATGACACCCGACTTGAGCACTGAACTTTGACATTCTACGTTCTTAGTTTCACCTGCCCCATGGGAAATATAATTTCGAGCATCTTTGCTTTTCGTCATGGAAAAAGACTCTCACTACAATACGCAAATTATTACACAATGGAGTTTTTTTTTTTTTTTTTTTTTATTGTTTTTATACCACGCCTCAAATCATTACACATTGACATAATGAAAAACGTATATTAAATGCTTGCATACGAGTCTGCAACACATTGGGACATTTTCATGTGTGTTTTCTTATTATTTTCTTATCATTAGGGGAAAAACTGGATTCTAGAGCCACTCAGCTGATCTGTAATCGGTCAGTTGTGTTCAGAAGTCCCTCAAGGGGCTACATACCAAATCTCAGAATCGTTGGATCATTAAAGAAAAAACTGGATTCTAGAGCCACTCAGCTGATCTGTAATCGGTCAGTTGTGTTCAGAAGTCCCTCAAGGGGCTACATACCAAATCTCAGAATCGTGGGATCATTAGGGAAAAAACTGGATTCTAGAGCCTCTCAGCTGATCTGGGATCGGTCAGTTGTGTTCAGAAGTCCCTCAAGGGGCTACATACCAAATCTCAGAATCGTGGGATCATTAAGGAAAAAACTGGATTCTAGAGCCACTCAGCTGATCTGGGATCGGTCAGTTGTGTTCAGAAGTCCCTCAAGGGCCCACATACCAAATCTCAGAATCGTGGGATCATTAGGGAAAAAACTGGATTCTAGAGCCACTCAGCTGATCTTGGATCGGTCAGTTGTGTTCAGAAGTCCCTCAAGGGGCTACATACCAAATCTCAGAATCGTGGGATCATTAGGGAAAAAACTGGATTCTAGAGCCACTCAGCTGATCTGCAATCGGTCAGTTGTGTTCAGAAGTCCCTCAAGGGCCCACATACCAAATCTCAGAATCGTGGGATCATTAGGTAAAAACGTCATTTCTGATGGTCATAATCATCGTTGTGGCCACTTGGGACAATTTTCGTGAGCAATTTTCGTGAGCAATTTTCGTGAGCAATTATTTTCCGTGACGTTTTTTTAGTTTATGTGCCAAAGCAAAGACATGAAAATGTCAAAAAAGAAAACTATAAGTAAGAAGATATTTTACACTTTTGAATATTAGTCTCCCAGAAGAAGGCCCAGTTTCTAGGGAGAAACGTTGGAGTTTAATATTTTAAAAACCAATTTAAGGACAGAAGGCCTTTTTTATGAAGCTTGTTATAATCTGAACTGTCCGAATAAAGAAACATGATAAAATTTGGTACACACACACACCTATGGTTTTTTTCCCCACGGATTCGGTCTTAGAATGGTCTGAAACGAATTTGTATTCGGTTTTTTTTTCTCATGCTTGGGTTGTCCCCCACCCTCTTAGATCAATCCCAATAGGCGTCCCTCTTATTAACGAAGCCTTACCTAGAACAAATAGCTTCAGAGGGGCACCCTAAAAATCCTAATGCCAAACTAACTAAACAACTTGTAAACGAGTTCCTCTATCTGCTTTACAGGCAGATACCATGTTACATGCATATGTCTTTGATTGGGGATTTCATAACGGTTGTCCTCGAGAGTTGTAAACAAATCCTTTAACTTAATCCTTGTAAATAAATCCCTGGGCCGCATCCCGACTAATTCCAACAAAACAACGGTTTACTTATAGAAATGTTGAGAGAAGCCACTACAATAGAGAGTTTTTGGCGACCTCAACTCAACGTCACCCGTTACCGTAGTCTTGAGGGAGCAAACGAAGATGCTAACCCAAAAGGAGCCGGGAGAACGGTTGCCTTAATTTTGATGTCACGTTAACGGTGGTTGGGTAACGCGATATTTTTTCCCAGCTATCTTGTTGTCTACTGGTTGTCTAATCGACTTCTTTATTTCGATGTGAAATGCCGATTTTCAATCCTAAATTCGAATTTCATGTTAATCTCAGTACAAATACGGGATAGTTTCTCATTGTTAGTTTTCAATTCGTAAACAAGGCATGGATTTAACGCAAAGATAGTAAGCCTCAAGTGGGAAACACCGCGATTTAGTTGCACTTTTAGGTCTTTAGTCGTTATGAACTTCATGTTTTTGGGTTTGCGGTTGGGTAATATATCAAGAAATATGAAAAAGTATTTATCTCTATGACAATGAACCAGGATTTTACCTGATAATCATCAGTGGAGGCAGCACTTCACGCAATGTTCACGAGAAAACAGCTGAGATCAGGCTAACTAAGAACAATACTGCGAAGAAGTAGAGTCTTAAAACTCAGGTTCCTCATTTAAAATATGTGAAATTATAATAAAAACAAAGCTCTAATCGACCAAATAGAGCCTGTGCGCAAAAGAACGGATTTTAATCGATCGAGTTGGAGGCGACGTAAAGCGCGACGTAGGAGGCGAACTTAAGATGGCACATTTGGTTTCTATCTACGCGACTTGAAACGAAAAATAACCAAGTTTGAGGGGTGTTCAAAAACCTACCCGCTATCAACAAAATTAGTTGGTAAAGAGGCATTTGAAAAGAAAAACTACTATTATTTATTTCACCAGTATTCAAATAATTTTGAGGAGCCCAGTAGTGTTACATTCACAGGAAAGTTAGGCTGGTGTCGTGTGCCTTTAGGTCCCCAAACGGGTGACGTTAAATGGGCCATTCTAACGTACGACGTTGCTAACGTACCCTCAAGGTCACGTACTCTTGGGTACGGTAGGGTGACATTAAGGGTACGTTAGTGGTCACCAAAAACTCTCTAATGAGTTGTTGTTAACAGTCGCCTGTTGTCAAGAGGATGAAAATGTTTCCTATGGAGTGAAGTAAATGATGCTATTGCTTAACGTTAAGAATATTGTAACCGGCTTATTAAAATTGTTTATAGTCCAATCAACTTAGTTTAGGAATGTAGCCAGGTACGTAAGGAGGGGAACGAGTGGCGAACGATTTCTGTGCGATGAAAACTGCGGAAGTTCCATTCCCCTAGCAACGGCTGGGTTGTACGTGAAAAACACTGAAATTGTGACACAAATTTTGCGTGACGGAAATTTTTAGTTGACCCCCCAGAGCAAAGACATATTCATGTCAAAAATAGTGGGACTATTCCGAAAAGTAAAGCTGTTAATAAGGGCTGGTTGTCAGATCATCAAACTATATATTATTATAATGATAACTACCAGGAGCGAGAATATAATGTTTCATTAAACTTGATTAATTGGTTGCTAAATCAAAAGAAATTCCTGTGATCAAAGTAACAATTCTAGGAACGAAAATCGAATTTAAATGTAACGGTATAACATAATTTCTGAAGAAGTCTACAACTCATTAATCGGCGTACCTGTACATAGAAAAACAAATTGTTCTTTACTTGATTACCAGAAGAAACCAGGTAACTTATTGGAGGAGTTGAACTGCCAATTTAAATTTAAAGACAGACGTGCAAGAAGAAAAGTGGTCGTTGTTAAGGAAGGGGACTCGTTGCCTGGTTGTGAAAAGGCTCAAAATTTAGGAATTGTAGTTCTACTCCTGACAATAGATGATGCCGTGTTGACCGCTAAAGCCAATGATTTCAAGCGCAAATATCCTATCAAACGCAAATAAGTCTTTGGAGGAATTGTCAAGCTGAAGAATTTCCAAGTGAAATTGCATATTGACAAAGATGTTCCACCCATAGCTGTAGCTTTTAGAGGGACCCCATTTCTCTCAGAGAAAAATTGGTGATAGAGATCAGCAAATTATTGGAGGATGAAATTATCGAGAAAACAGCGGGGCTTACTACATGGGTTTCACCTGCAATAATATTGTCCCAAAAAAGAACGTGCTCTGAGGCTATGCTTTGACATGAGAAATGCCAACAAGGCCATTATAAGAGAGGACCACCCCACAGAACATAGAAACATGTTTATTTTCTTCATTTTCTATGTTCTGTGGCGCCACCCCACTAGCTCTAAATTTGGTTTCCAAGGCCAATCATATGTTCGGTTCCTTAAAATTAAAGTAGTCTATGATAGATTTCGCAGACTGAAAATGGAAGGCAGGTGCAATGGGGGCCTAAATCCTCATAAAAAGGTAGAGGAGGTAAAGAGGCAACCCGTCAGAGAGATACCACCCCTAGTCATAGCTTTTAATGAGCCATGATCGGGGAAGGTTGATATTCCTGTCACCAGAAAACCATCCGACGCCAAACCAGCTGTCTAAAACGATCGAGAACAGCGTGTGGTTCCCATTGATTCCTCAACGGGACGCCGCCAACGCTATCTCTGGTGCTCTGACGGGAGCTTGATGGACCTCTCAGGAGGTAACTCTGTTACAAAAGGTAGGTAGGAGAATTGGGACCTAATTAGCTACGGAGATGCCTAGGGCCGATCACCTGTGTAGCCTCTAAAGCTATTTCCCATGATATTTACCCTATGAAGTTGGAATTTAGCACGTAGCCTCTACGAGACTTCAACTTGATGATGCCTACGGCCCAGATCATCTGCGTAGCCTCTAAAGCTAATCCCTATGCTATTTACTCTATGAAGCTGGAATTTGGCATGTAGCCTCTGTGGGACATCAAGAGACGAATAAAATGACGGGCTCTTTCCTGATCAGCTGAGTGAGCTAAATTCTCTCCTTTTCACCCTAGGAATGTGAAATTTGGCAGAGAGCCTCTCCAGGAAGTTGTGATACGAATTCAATGACGGGTTCCAACTAAATCAGCTGACTTAGCTTAATTCTCTCCTATTCACCCTGGGAATTTTTAATTTGACATAGAGGGCTGTTTCCTGATCTGCTGAGTGACCTAAATTCTCTCCTTTTTTCGGCCTAGGAATGTGAAAGTTGACAGCGAGCCTCTCCAGGAGATTAAAAGACGAATGCAATGACGGGTTCCATCCAGATCATCTGAATTATCTAAGTTCTCTCCTATTCACCCTAGAAATTTGAAATTTGATAGTAAGCCTCTCTGGGACATCGAGAAACGCATAAAATTATGATCTCTTTCCATGAATCACCACTTACAGCGTCCGACGTATATTTCAACGTCTCAGAAAGGTTGGACAATACGTCAACAAACTAATTCAAATACGCCGACTCTAAGTGACATAATAGTGTCTATTAAAAGGGAATGGGAAGAAACTGAAAACAGGAGGATTTAGATGTATCGTTTACAAAACGAATCGCACCGTTATGAATCAAAATTATAATCCTTTACATACCAAAATTCATCCTTCTCATAAATTTTAATAAATACGTTTTTTTTTTTTTTTTTTTTTAACCATGACTGCATAAAATATGTTCCAGGCGAAAATACTTGGACACTAATAAACCACGATGAGAGCCTACCAAAATGCTCATCCCCTCAAACCACCCCTACCATAGTCAATGAAAGGCAACACACCGATCATATTAATAAATATTGTATTCCTTACCTGCTGCCTTATGTGTTTTAAAGAAGAAAGATATTATCTTCGATGCTCGTTTCATGAAGGAGCTAAACTCAAACACTAGAAACAACTTAAGTTTGCATTTCACTGAAGTTGGTTTTCTACTGCTCTTCTACTCACGAAATAGCGACGTCGAACGACAGCACGACGCGGACACAACAGCGCTAATGATTTTTCCCTCAAGCGTTTCTGTAAATCTCGGAGTTTACCCCTGAACATTCTGACACTACCTACCTGCGTCAATCCCCGATTGATCCTCCGTGGACAACTGCACACGTACACTACGCAAGAATACATTAATTAAATTAACATACTAAAGGTGGCGCCCGTTTTAGCGGCAAAGTTATAATGGCGCAGTCAGATCTGTAATCGATAATCAATGGTAATGAAGGAATAATTCGTTTATTATACTCATAATCCCAAATAGGAATACGGTAAGGAGAAATAAACGTTATTAAACAAAGATCCTTTATTAATGTTTGTAATTAAATAAACTTTTCTTATAATATTACTGTTTATGCGTACCTGCCCAACATTTTTGTCTGGTATTGGCCTTTCGCGACTGGTCAATATAAAAACCAAATAAAATATCATCACATTTTAAACGTGCTTTAGCGTACATAGAGACAATATTTGGGGATTTCTCCAAGTTTCTGATAAAATATGTAGATATAGGCACCTACAGAGGGAAAATGAATGCAATTAATTATTACATCTACACTTAGAGTCCCTCTGATATAACAACATTTTTCGTAGGTAGGTACCTAGCCGTCAGCTGAAAATTATTGATATAAAAAAAAACATCTATCAATCATTCACTAGTACTTACCTAAGAGTTATAACAAACTCGATTTCGCGATGTCAAAATTTCATTGGTCGATCAACTCGACTGGTTTTTTACAAGGCGCGTTTGACTATGTTACAATTGTTGAACCCCTTGCACATTCTAGCGTCGAAATTTAGCGGTTCACTCTGTAATTGAAGATGTCGCTTCTCGCGCTTGCAGTTTGGATGAGCGTTTGGATTTACTTCGGGGTGATTTCATTCGATACTTTGAGATGATATCTGTGAATGAGACCCAAATAAACATTACTGTTCCCTTAAAAGTTACCAAGCCTCGATTTTGGTTTATTATTTCCAATAATAAGCCTATGTGATCGTGTAGCAAAAAATTTTTATAACACCCCCTCAAACTTTGTCACTTTACGTTTCAAGGTACGTAGAATCCAAATTTGAAATGTCCGTCCGCCGTCCGCCGTTCGCCGTCCGGGCCATAAAAGGCCTAAAGCAGGGTCCACACTATGCCGAGGTAGGCCGAGCGGGTTGACCCGGGTGGGCTAAGCCGGGCGGGTACGTTCGGGCCGGCACGACGTCCACACCGAAAACGAAGCCGACCGGGTTATTTCTACCTACATTATTTAGTTTCAACACCAAGACTGGTGACTTCGTTGAAGAGTACTTTTTAGAAGTTTTTTTAAAGTGTCCTTCAGTGTTAGTGTTTTCAAAATGATTACCGACTATGACGTCGCTATGTCAGCCATGGCTGTGGTGATACTCGCTTTAAATCAGCCCCCAAAAAGACGTCAAAGAAGATTTTGGATTCGCCCGAGCCTTAGGAGAGGACGGCAGCTGTACAGGGCTAGCGATGGTGTGAAAAACTTGTTCGTCATTCCACTCCATTACTTAAAATGAACAATAAAAAACCCTACTTAAACAAACTGAGTCGAAAATAAAATAATTCGTCTAGTTCGGTCGGAGGTCTAGCCGCTCGGGGCCGCTCGGCACGTCCCCACTTTATATTTTTGTTCGGCTCGGCTCGGCTTCCTTTGATCTGTACCTACTTTATGCGGGTTGGGATCGGCACGGCCCGGGCCGGCATTTTCTAACCCGGCAAAGCCGCCCGGGGCGTCTACATCAACGCGGCTTAGGCTGCCCGGGTCAGCCCGCCCGGCCTACCCCGGCATAGTGTGGACCCTGCTTAAGAATTGACTTAAAAAACCTGTTCTTTCGCACACAGACTCCATTTGGGGTCTAGTTGGTCCTAACGTTTAACCATCCCGATCGCTTTACTCGCATAGATGCTATGGGCCAAAAACGGGCAAAAAAGTGTATTTTTCGACGCGCGCACGCCTGGCACGCTTGGCAGGGGGTCACGGTGGGTGGAGAGGGGGTGGGGTGAGCGGGGGTGGGGGTGGAGTGAGAGGAGGCGCCGGCGCCGCGGCTCGTGGTGGGTACGGCGCCGGCGTTCCTTCGAGGCATGAATATGTTTTTTTCAAGGTCATATTTGTGTGTTAATACCAAAGCTTTTCCTACGCATATTTAATAACATATCCTCTCGACTTTTCGTACTTACTTAGATAATGATATTATTAAGGCAATAACTATTTGAATAGATAGGAGCTCAAATCGAGAAATATAAACATGCGTATATAATTATAGAAGTATAGGTTGTGGCAACTCGAAGTAGGACACGCCGAGGAGTCTGGACGGGCCTTATGACGTACGCTAGCCAACTAAAACTACGATCATACTCAATTGAAAAAATAATAAACCTTTGTGAAATAATTTGCAGCGTTTTTAATATTTTAGCCCATAAACACCATCCTTTAGGGTGGACTAAAAGTGACGCCGATGTTAATGGCACATCCCCGGCTGATGTATGATTTCCGAGCCAAATCCCATAAAGTTTGGTTCAGTAGTTTCCCGGAAAAGCATTGAACTGCATACGGCATACAAAATGTGATTCTCGGTGAAACAATTATTTTATTGGCTATACTGGAAATTTCATGCTGATTCCGAATATACCCAATTTTCCTATATCTAGAATAGTTTCATAACGCACCTTTTCACGCAAAACTTGGAAAAAATTCCTATTTTTTTTTTTTTTTTAATTTATTTATTTATTTTTTTTTTTTTTTTTTATTATTATTATTTTTTTTTTTTCATAATTTGCCTCTGACAACCGTCCACAAAAAAGTTGTATTCCACTGCAAACTGGTAAAGGATAGAATTCTGCGCCGAATGGTCACAAGAAATCAAAAGTTTGATCGATAATATGGAAGAATTAGCCTTTTAAAATTTGTGCGTGGCCAGGAAATGCAGGTTTTCCATGAATTTTACTGTTCAACGGTGATCATATGAAAAAGAAAACGATTTTAGTTAAAAGAACATATTATGATTTTTGAAAGCTTTACCGTTTATAACTTTTCCACATTTACACTACATTTATTCTCCAGAACCTAGAAATTATCATCGATTTTCATTCTAGAGACCTTACTGAACATTTTACAATGCGTTTTATTCTTCCGAAATCTCCTCTTAGGCCATATAGATGGTTTGGATATTACCAGGGGAAATGAGAAAAATAAATTAAAAACTCACGTATACCTACGATTTCTACCTGGTCTTAGATGAATGATATATTAATAATTGGTAATAATTGATTTAGTATTCGAATATAATTACTGAAATATGTGTCAACGCTCATCCCACTTATTGAGAGGTCCAAACCCTCCTCATCGACGTCATCTGATTCTGAGACGATGACGAGCTGGCGGGCAGAGTCCGTTAGGTTGTATTAAGAGCCGAAAGCAATTGATAACAGGATCAGGTGTAATTAGGAGTCGGTTCATGATATCTTCATTCTTGCAGATACGCGAAGATATCCTGGAAAATGACTCTCTATATATTTCTTCAATCCTTTATGACGCAACTCTTGGACGTCATCTGAGAGCTGCCCAGTAATCAAAAACTCTGCAAATTATTACACAAAGGTTTATTATTTCTGTGTCATATAGCTCTTCTACGCAGATCATTGGTCTATAATTATTAAGCGTCGTATATACACTTAACAGCAAAAAAACCGGCGCACCCTATATTTTGTTATTTTTTCCCCTTAGCTTCAATTGGTTAATTTTTTTTGCATGTGCCAAGTAGTCGGTATCTTATGAGAGAACAACAAGAAACAGAGTGGCAAATAAAACATACCCGTTCGAAAAAATCAGCTTTTTTCACAAAACTTCGATGTTTGGACAAAAGTAACAAAACATTCTACTGCAGTTCTCGTCTGAAAAAAAAATTGAAAAATGAAATTTTTTGTTGAAAATAAATTTTTTTAATATCGGGTGGTACCGTCCCTTGCTTGTACCACCGCCTGTATTCTTCTCGGCATGCTGTTGATCAAATTTGAAACCGTTTCTTGTCTGATGAGGTCCCATTCTGCGACCACCGCTGTCCTGAGGTCTTGGAGGTTTACAGGAGGGTTCGGTCGCCTTCGGATGCACCTCTATAGCTCGTCCCATAGATGTTCTATGGGATTGAGGTCGGGGCTGCGAGCTGGCCATTGTAGGGTGCGCATGCCAAACTCTTCGAGGTAGTCAGTAACCACATTTGCTACGTGTGACCGCGCGTTATCGTCCATAAAAATAAAATTATCGCCGGTGTAAGGGGCGAATGGCACTACATAATCTTCCAGGATGTCAGAAATGTACCTCAGTGTGGTTAGACTCCCTGGGGGGTACACATGGAGTTCCGTATTCGCCTCTGAAGAGATTCCACCCCAAACCATTTCAGAACCTCCCGCGTAAGGCATCCTTTCAGAAATATTGCACTGAGCGAAACGCCCCCTCTCCTAAGCGTCTCCTCCACCCTCTAACACGACGATCTGAAGCGAATAGTGAGAACCTGGACTCATCGGAAAACATTAAGAGAGCTGAAAGGGTGCCTTACGGGAGTGGGTCTGAAATGGTTTGAGGTGGAATCACTTCAGAGGCGAAAACGGAACTCCATGTGTATCCCCGATGGAGCAAACTCTGGAACGTAAAAAGTAAGTGGAAATTTGATTTTGGGGGACGAACATTTATTCAACTTCTTGCATGAACACAAGCTTCCCCACCTCTCAAAAGAAGATAGAAACATGAAAGTAAACGTTCCTGAGTAACGACACTCCGTCCTGGAACCGGTCTTCAAGGAACGAGCGAGAGAACTGTCACAAGACTTTTATGTTTTTTCACCCTCTCTTCCCCTCTCGTCATACATCCAGTTACCGCGTTTCCCCACCTTCTGACGTGAGCCACTACCTGTGCAAGAGAGTTCACCTACACCTCACTCCTCTGCCCTTGGCCACCCCCTTCGAACCCGTCATGCTCGCGTGAGTGTGTGACCTTGGGGAAGAGCTGGGCGTGGGCGGAGGGGAGGAGAGACTACCCCAAGAATCGCCTGTTGCGTTTGACCGGGAATTTGGGAGTGAGAGAGAGAGAGAGAGAGAGAGAGAGAGAGAGAGAGAGAGAGAGAGAGAGAGAGAGAGAGAGAGAGAGAGAGAGAGAGAGAGATTGATTGATTGATTGATTGATTGGTTGTTTATTAATCTGTACAATTTTGGGCTTAGTTGCCCACTCTTACAATCATACAGAAATAATATAGATATAAGTTACAATGTAGTTGTCAGGAAGAAATTAAATGAACTATACACTCAACTAGTAAAACAAAAATAAATTAAATGTTCGCCTCGGGTTTCGCCAATATTTCAATCAATTTGGTTTTGAAGGTAGCAATGCTCTGCTGTACATCAAATAAGTCAGGATACATGTTTAATAACTTGATACTTTGAACACAAAATGATTTAGAGTACTTCACGGTACTGTGTTGTGGCATTACATATGTCTGACCAGCATTTCTAGTAGACCTTTCGTGGATAGTGTCCATTTTAATATATTGGCAAGCTAGATATTCAGGCTTAGAATACTTTATAATTTTAAAGGTTAAAAGGCTTGTGTTATACATCCATTATCATGCTTTATTTAAGAAATTGTTTAACAGGTAACATGGCTTGTAGTTGTTAATACTATAACATTCCAGTAAGCTCTTATGACGTATAAGATTCAATAAAAATGTTAATAGTGCTGGAAATTGGCAATAATAGCATGAATGGCATGGTATGATATTACCGTCTGCCGGAGTGGCCATACATAAGGTATTCCATATTAGTAAATATTATTAAAATGACTTATTAGTGGGTATTACATTGTATTGGGTTAAACTTTCGATATGATTAGGACAAAGTTCGTAAGGGTAAGAAGACCATTTGATACAAAGAAGCATAACAAAAAACATAACGATCCTACATCTCATTTAAATTCAACACATTATGTCAGATACATTAATAGAATACATCTAATTAATTACCTCAAATACAACTCAGATTTTGTTCATCAATTTAAATAAACATGTTAGGAAACCTTGTCATCTTCATTTTTGTTTCTGTACATCTTCATTTTTGTATTCATTAGTCTGATTATTTATTTATTTATTTATTTATTTTTTTCACCTCAGGGTTCACGATTCGTGGTTATAGTTAAATTCTCCAACCAGTAAACAACGGTAAGACCAGGCCTCTCTCATGTAACAACTAAGAGACGCCCAACACTTGCCATTGAGATACTCCTTAAAGACCGTCTCAGAAAGAGTCCGCTGACCAAAATGTTTGATGCGGATGTACGATAGGATCCTGCAATTGGCAATAAAGTGAAAAATATCCTCATTGCAGTTCGTGTTGAATTTGGGAGAGAATTGTGGATATTAATCATATGTAGAGAGATTGACTTATTGACTAAGCAAGTACTAGGCCAGTCATTCTATACAAAAAATAAGAGGTTCTGAGGAAAGTTCTGCTATAGTTTTGATAAACTTGAAGTTTCCTAGCAAAACTTTTGTGTGCATATTTTGCCCAAATATTGGCATTTTTTTGTCTCTAGGACGTCCCTCTGAAGCTAGGCTTCGTCATTATAGAGGGACGACCTATTGGAATTGATCCAGGGGGTGGGGGACAACCCAAGCATGAGAAAAAAATACACTGCCAAGGAAATGGCACATAAGCTTCCTCGTGACCTTCACAGTACGTCACCATTAAATTCCAGAAAACTAGAAACGACCGGTTCTGGCATCAGGGAATTAATAAGGTGGGAAATTGGAAGCTGAATGGTACATATAATAAATGAAATTATTAAGAAAATTTTGATTTTAATACGGGACCATCCAGGATGTAGTCCGCATGTTCCTCATAACTAAGCTGTGACCGTAACAAAAACATCACTTTCGCGTTCCGCTGCTGATGATCGCGAAGAATGTGATACGGGACGTCAAGAAACCTAGCCCGCATCATCCCTGAAAATCTGACCGAAATTCGTTCACAATTGCCTGAGTTATGACCGAAACAAGAAAATTTTGTTTGCGCCTGCGCAGAGGCTACCGTTGATTCGATCATGACAGAACTGATAGGGGACCATGCAGAGCTATACCCGCACGATCCCTAAAAATTTGAAGAAAATCGCATCAAAATTGTGGAAATTACGGCTGTTGCAAGGACCGTAACAAGAATATTTCGTTCACGCATGCGCAGAGCGTACCACTAATGCAATTATGATGATTGTCTTATGGGACCTCAAGGGACCTTACCCACATCATCCCTGAAAATCTGACCGAAATCCGTTCAACATTGACCGAGTTATGACCGTCACAAGGAATTCACGTTAGCGCCTGCGCAGAAGCTACCGTTGATTCGATCACGATGAAATTGATAGGGGACCATCTAGAGCTCAACCCGCACGATCCCTGAAAATTTGGTTAAAATCGGATCAAAATTGTGGAAGTTATGGCTGTTACAAGGAAATGTGGACGGACAGACAGACAGACACGGAACCAAATTTGTTCAGGAGGCTCTGAAACGCAAAATGCGAGTGGAAATTTTGATTTTGGAGCAAAAATTTTTTTTTCATTTCGAAAGTGAAAACAAAGCTTCCGCTGCCTTGCAGTCTCGGAAGCAATAGGGGGTTCTCAGGAAAGTTTTGCTTTAGTTTTGACAAACTTGAAGTTTCCTAGCAAAACATTTGCTATAGTTTTGACAAACCTTAAGTTTCCTAGCAAAACTTTTACCCAAAACTTTTTGGATGCATATTTTGCCCAAATATTGGCACTTTTTTTGTCTTTAGGACGTCCCTCTGAAGCTAGGCTTCGTCATTATAGAGGCACGACCTATTGGAATTGATCCAGGGGAGTGGGGGACAACCCAAGCATGAGAAAAAAAATAACTGCGAATCCGTTTCAGTCCATTCTAAAACCAAATCCGTGAAAAAAAACCATACCATGTATGTGTGTGTGTCAAATTTTGTGGACGCTGCCCAGGCCACAATTCTCAACCGATTTCCGTGAATCTTTCTTGGTACGATCCCCATTCTAGTCTATTTGTCGGAATTTTATTCTATTTTTATTCTATTTCTATTTTATTTTTTTATTTTTTTTATTTATTTATTTTATTTTATTTTTTTTATTTATTTTTTTTTTATTTTTTTTTTTTTTTTTGTTCTATTACTATTTGTCGGAATTTATTCTAGTCTATTTATCGGAAATTTTGAATTACAAAATGGAAAAGGGGGAAAACCGAAAAAACGTGGTTGTTTTCGATAAATTTTTTCGACGCTACCCAAGATACAAATCTCAACCGATTTTCGTGGTTATTAATTTGTTTGATTCCAATTTCAGTCTAATTGTGCAACAAACCTTGGGAATTTCGAATTTGCTTTCGAGGTGGGGGTAGCCAAAAATCTCGACCGATTTTCGTGATTCTTATTTTGTTCCATTAAGAATATTTTTGGAACATATGTCAGGATATTAAAATTTCATCAAGAGAGGGGGCGAATGGAGGGGTAATTCTGATAAATCATGATGTTTCAACTATTCTCATTCAATTTTCATGGATTTTTTTTCCATCAATGAATATGGTCTAGTTTTGGAAAATTTATCAGGAGTTTCAAATTTCATGATGGAAGGGGTTGAATGGAGGGGGTTATTGCGATATATCGTGATATTTTTACTATATTCATCTGATTTCCGTGTCAGTTTTTATAGTTTGTTCGATTAAAATTTCAGTCCAGTTAAGCAACCTTGGAAGTTTCAAATTTACCGTTGGTGTAGAAATAGTGAGGGGTGGGGTTACTCTCATTTTGATTCTCACCAAAATTATATACAATCCAGTCATAGGGTCATGCGTCTATGTAATGCATGCATTACTTACCAATAAGTTTTGCCTCAAAAATACCAATTACTTGCCATTATCTCAGAAAGGAAGCGTTTTCCCGCCAGGTCTATGATAACATCCGGAACAAAAGCTAGAATCATTCCCCCGGCCTCAACTCCAATCGTTTCGGCAAAATTAACTACATACCAACCAACAAATCAGAGATGCGTTGCTAAACGCGAACACTGACAAACGGGACTTGTTGACTTTTTTTTGTAATTCTTTATTAACGGTTGCGCATCCTAATTGAAGCATATAACCAGTAATTAACAAGAAGTAAAGTTATAGCACGGAGAAATTACAGTTCACTGCGAGATGGCATATTCACAAGCGAATGCCAGCACTTGACATGAAATTTAACAGTTCCTTGAGCTCTCGAAGAGTTGCCGTTTGTAGAACATGGGCGAGATCTTGATGTTCGTTTATAAAATCGAAAGTTTGTCGTTCTTCGGCATAGAGGGGACAATACATAATTTTGTGCTCCATATCTTCCACCACATTTTCGCAGTTTGGTGAGTCAGCTAGCTGAGTGAGAAAGCGACTCCGGTTGACATGTCCGTGTCCTGTAGCTGCACCATTTGTTTTCTTGGAAGTCTTAGTTGGAGTATGTGGAGTGTTTTGGAAACTTTTTCCATGATCTGAAAATGATACATTCCTTTAAACGAGGACTGATGATTGTACCATTCCTGCCACTCTCTCACCATCAGTTGTTTGGTAATATGCAAAGCATCAGTTAAAGGTATGAATGGTTTCAAGGACGTGGAATTGGCACATTGAGCTCCAATTTTAACTGCCTCGTCGGCCAATTGCCTTGTTCTTGTAGGTGCTCAAGAGAGATCTTGCTATATCGTATACAATATAGTTGTTAATCTCTCCTCTGTGGATATGGGATAACATTTATAACAAGCTGTTTTAGAATCAGGTAAAATGACTAATGGACAATTTAGTGTTCCATGTTTATCTATCGCTATTTTAGTTGCAAAAAGCTCAGCACTGTTTATTTGGAAATTGAGCGGTAACGTGTAGGAATGAGCTTGATTGGAATGTGCATCGTATAAACCAACGCCATCACCATTATCTTTTTTGAATGCGTCCGTATATACTAGTACGTGATAATGGTTGGCATATTCATCAATCATCATCTCTTCAGTGTGTGCTGCTAGTTCTCGTGATGTCATTTGCTGTCGTCCTTCATTGATTCCTGGTACTTCTGCTCTCACTTGAAGATTAACCATCGATACTGGCATTTCCAGCGAGAAAATAAGTGAGTGGCGTTAAACATCAACCTGACAAACACGCGTCAGGGAAACAACGAGAAACCCTTTAAATTCCACGATAAAGCCCGCGATTTCCTGAAGAAAATTACGGCCTACATTAACACTTATGTTCGAGATTCGGATAAGGCTACATCTAACGAACATTACGAGCTCCTTGTGGTACGATGCTTTCTCCTCCATATTAAGGAACCTCTGGGCAGCATGCTACGAACTCGTGAGCCCAAGGACCTTAACACAATCTTGGGTTGGATGACGAACGACTATCTATATTATAGTAAATCAAATATGTAGTAAATCAAAATCAATCGCAAAGTCAAAGTTCAATCGCAAGAGCTATGTGGTTCCTGCAATTCATTAATATAATTGTTGTCTACAATTCACTACCTACTGTAAATGGTTCCTTCAGGGATGGGTATCGATTAATCGAAATAATCGATTAACTGTCCAAATAATCGACTATTGTTTAATTGATTACTTGTGGAATAATTAATCGGATAATCGATTAGTTATTAACGATTATTCAATTGAGGTTTCAGAATTGAGTCTATCGCAGAACAACACCCAGGGCAAGAAAGTGGACAACACCTCGCCTCACGTTATTGTTATCACTTATCGGTCTTATCACATATCTACGGCTATCATTATCGGAAACAGTTTTTTTTAGTTATCGTTCGTTTGTTGACGTGGAACTTGAGCTTCGATCGAGATGCCACCAAAAAGTGCGGTTTGGGAACATTTTGAGAAAGTGGAAAGCCATGCAAAGTGCTGGCATAGTGGAGTGAGAATTAAAATATGTGGGAAGTTATTTTCTTCCTTTCAGGGGTACCATCTTCGTCTTTGTTTAAAAAACACAACAAGAGTATCCACCAGATCTGGTCCAAAAGTCGTGTGGAACCCGGTGGCCGAGACGTCTAGGCATTAATGAAAAGTTCAGCCTATATTTGAGATCTCCACAAGAAAGAATCCAACAAAACCCTATCATACTCGTATATTGGAAGCAGATGGCCGAGACGTTCACAGCAGTTTCCAAAATCGCCTTGAGATATGTGCCAACGGTAGCAACTTCTGTTCCTTCAGAAAGGCTTTTTTCTGAAGCTGGCAACATTCTGAGGGAACAGAGAAGCCGGCTGACACCAGACATGGCCAATAAACTTATATTCCTAAAATATATATATGTAGATGATTCATTCTGGAACTAACTTTTTTTTACATTCAAGTTTTTTCTTTTAATTTCTTTTTGACTGTTCTAAATTGTGAATTATTTGTTTTTCTCGTACACATTGATATTATTATTAAAAATTTGATGTTTTTAATGTACCCTCTCTTTTTCTCAGCCTTTCCAAATTAATCGATTATTTAGGCTCCAATTAATCGGTTAATCGATTAATCGGGTTGAAATAATCGTCGATTCCAATAATCGATTAATTTTTAGCCGATGCCCATCTCTACTTCAGTCTGTTCCTACAATGGGTTCCTACAATTTATTATTATCAGTGTTTCCTACAGTTTGTTACTACTATAATTGGGTCCTATAATTCATTACTATTATTGGCTCCTCCAATTTATTCCTACAATTGGTCCCTACAATTTAGTATATATAAGAGTTCCTACAGTTTGTTACTGTAATTAGTTTCTACAGTTTAATACTATAATTAGTTCCTACAATTCACAACTATAATAATAGGTTCCAACAATTCATTAATATAAGTGGTTCCTACAATTCGTTACTATTCAATTCCTATGATTTGTTTATATGATTGGTTCCTACTACCTATGTGTTAGTACAATTGGTTTCAAAAATTCATTACCATAAATTGGTTACTACAATTCATTACTATGATTGGCTCCTTCAAACAACTTTTTAGGAACCAATTACTATGATTGGTTATTTCAAACAACGTTTTAGGAACCAATTATTAAATTTGATTCCTAAAATTGGTTTATACCATTGGTTCCTACAATTCATTACTGTAAGTGGTTCCTACAATTTGTTACTATAATTGGTTTCTACAATTTATTGCTGTAATTGGTTTCTAAAATTTGGTCCTATATTTGGTCCCTACAATTCATTAATATAAATGGTGCTTACAATTCATTACCATAAGTGGTTCCTACAAGTTGTTCCTGTTATTGTTTCCTACAATAAATTCATTGCTATAATTGGTTTCTATACATAATCGGTTCCTACAATTCATTAATAAAATTAGTTATACAATTTGTTACTATATTGGTGCCTACAATTCAGTACTATAATTGGCCCCTACAAATTGATACTATAATTGATTGCAAAATTTTCTAACTAATTTATTGGTGCCTTCAATTTGTGCCCAGAATTAGTTCCTAACATTAGATTTGATACATAGGTAAATAACAGTTCCGTGAGAAATCAATGATTCATTAACTGCCAGCATTCATAAGCACATTTAATGTTGAATTGGACTTTTTGGGTGGTGCTGTTTCAAGCCACATTTTACCGTAAATCCTCACGATTTGTCGAAGAAACGAGATGTAAAACTCATGATCGAACGAGATGACGCGATGTTTATCCAACTCCTAAACTAATGGATAAATACTAGTGGTACAAGGTGTCACAAATTTATCCATGTTCAACCATGGAAAAGGTTGAATTTGTTTTGGAAAAGGTTGAATTTGTTTTGGAAAAGGTTGAATTTGACTTGGAAAAGGTTGAATTTGAGTTGGAAAAGGTTGGATTTGACTTGGAAAAGGTTGAATTTGACTTGGAAAAGGTTGAATTTGACTTGGAAATGCTATATATATATATATATATATATATATATATATATATATATATATATATATATATATATTTTTTTTTTTTTTGCTAGCTGGGTTATTTTCAAAAACATTGGCACGCATTTTCAGTTAACCACTTAATGAGACCGGAAGGCAGCCTTGTGATCCCACACCCATACGCTGTAGGACCACGTGATAGCGAATATCTCCTTTACTGATAGGTGTTACCTAGAGTTTTGCTGTTGAATCACATTCTGGAATATTGTTGACACTTACCTAGTAGATTTTTAGTATTATTATGTTTAGATTTTTTTCAAGTTTTGTGATATCTGGGATATTTCTAAAAACACTAGGCACGCATTTTCAGTTAACCCCTTCATGAGACTGAAAGGCCAATATAGGTGAATTGGAGAATATCCCACAATTAGGTACTTACCTAGGTATCGCCTTTGTAAAGGTAGGTTGTGAGAGGTAGGTATACACTAAATAGGTACCTACCTACTTTCCACATATTACCTAACTGTTGTTCGTGTACTGCCATATACAAAACCTGAAGTAGGTCGGAACTTAATCGACATTTTTTGTCTCACAAATTTGTGTAACTGCAAAACTTAACGTAATAACTGCATGGACAATATCTGCCTGCTGTCCGTCTAACCCTAAGAGGAATGAATTTCAAGGATTTTTCCTTACACAGCTGGTTTTTAATAGATATTAATCTTGTTGCACATTTCCTGATTCTATATTTGACAAACTTGTTAATCATCAGTTGTATCCGTCGGCAGAGCAATAACCTACCTAAGTAGGTACTTACTTACTTACCTTAGCTTACTTTTAACCAACAGCGAATCTGGTAGGCTGTACGTTCCTACCTAGCTAGTAGACTCGTTTCTTGGTTTAACAACAACCTGCCTTATTTACTTCGACAAACCATTAAATCTATCTTTTTATTCATTCAGTATAATAAAAAGTGAAGCTTCCTCGGTTAAAAAGATACCTATTTATAACATAAGAAATAAGAGCATATTGACAATGCTGCTTCTTCTATCCTTAGTCTAACTCTGACCTCACTGATATCAACCAGTGGGCAAATTGTAATGGTATGCTTTTAAATGCAAAGAAGAGCCAAGCAATTTTGTTTTCTAAGGAAGAGATCGACTTGAGTGGGGTCCCTTCAATACAAATAAATAGGGAAATCGTTGCCTTTCGGGATGGGGTGAGAAACCTAGGTATAATTTTTGACCCCCATTTGACCTGGCAAAAGCATTTGGCTCTTATATACAGCAGAGTATATCATGCTCTCTACTTGATGTGGCCTTACAAACATTTTTTTACCAATGACATGAAAAGTGGTCTCGTTCGATCCCTTATACTCCCTTATTTCACTTACTCTGATATAATTTTCAGCGCTGTGCTGAGAGCTGACGCTGTGAAGAGTTCGACTGTCGCTTTTAATTCCTGCAGTAGGTTCATTTGTAATGTGCGAAGTGTAGAGCACATAAGCCCTTTCTATGGCTCCCTGATTGGCTGTGGCGTTGATGACCTTATGAAGACAGATTTGCTCTGCTTCATATTTAAATTCACCTTCGGAATCCGTCCGGGTTATCTTGATGTTCTGTTCATACAAACCAAATCTAAGAGATCCAAAAATCTTGCAATGCCTCAGCACTCCACTTAGTATAAGGGTGAGTGGTGTGCGACTATGGAACGCTCTTCCTAGGGCTGTCAGAGAGTCACCCACCTACTCGGCCTTTCGGTGGCGATGTATGGCCCACTTTGAAGAGTCTTAGTAGCCTTTCCTTCCTTCATTTTTTTTTATTTTTTATTATCTGTTATCTTCTTGATTTTACTTCATTTCCCTCTTCATTCATCTCTTCTCAATATTATCTTCTTCATCTATTACTCCTTCTTCCCAATGATCTCTTTTCCATTCTCATTAATCTTTTTTTAGTAAAGATCCTAGTACCTGTCTCTCTTTTATTTTATTTTATTTTTATTTTATTCTTTTAAGTTAATTTTTTTCTAGTTTGAATAGTACTAATTGAAAAAATTAAACTCCCGTTACTATTTCCTTGTTACTTTTAGCGAATTTTTGAAGAAAATTAAGCTATTGCTCTCGCCTCAAAATTTGTAGAATGTGAATTTTTGAAAAAAAATTATGCAGAAATCCGTTTCAGGCTATTCTGAATCATATTCTGAAGTTTAACTTATTTTTTTATGTATGTATGTATATATGTATGTATGTGTCATTCCAGACGATAACTGTCCGTAGAATTGTGCTAGAAACTTCAAACAAATTTTAAAATGTTAAGGACACAAAACGAAAGTTCAAGTTCGTTGGCCAGCATGATCGGATTACATCTTCGGGTTGAAATTTTCAAAAATGTAGTCAAAAATTTCGAAATAGCCTGTTTTTTGCGATTTGTTGTGCGAAATAATTTTTTTCAGCATACTAACATGTGGTATTCGGAATCAGCGTAAAATTTCATATAAGAACATTTATCAAGTTTTTAAAAATTTCAAAGTTGAAAAATCAGTCAAAAATCGAAATAATGCCGTTCTCTAGTTGTAAAAATCGGTAATATTTGCATGAAACATTGTCCAAATTCAGATTGAACTACTCTTATGGAAGTATCCCTGTATAACCAATCCTAGAACCATGCTGTTTAAAACGTAGGTAGTAGGTGCTTGTTAAAAAAAAAAAATTTAATCACAACTGATGAGTTTACTCTGTGAAATATTCCGTCCTCCGATTCTCTCGGTCGCTCTCTTTAATGTTTTACGCTCAACTGTTTTAGGACTTGATGTAGCTTTAATACTGACTGTGTCTTAGAAAATATCAGCCATGAAATTATGAAGAAGTTCTATTAAGCCAAGTTACACTTCCCCATAATTTAGGCTGTCAATAGATGCACAGAGACTACAGTTTGTCAATTTCTTGCTTTGGGATACTAGATTCGATGCAACTGACTTTATATCACTCGTATTATAAAGCCTCATCATCGATTGGCTGTGGAAATACGTTTCTTTCATATGACGTCGGTATGTTATTTTATTTTATGTCAAGATTTGATGATGTTATGATAGGATACTGTTAAGATTTCAACTGCCTTCAATACTGACCACATTGGACATCGAAATCTATGAATAGTTACCTACATTTGTCTTTAAATCTACAAGATTAGTTTAATAATAATAAAGTATGAGTACCTCCTAATTATTTTTAATAATTTGATTCCATGTTTGTCTATCAAAATCATAAACTAAAATTTCTCTACACGATCAATAGCAACTGAAATGTCGAAGATTTCTTCAAAAATTCGCTCATGGGGTCATGCTGCATGACTGGACTTTTTTTATAAGTACGCTCAGTGGGACCCAGGTCCTCTGTAGGTACTTTTGAAATAAATAAATAAATAAAATATTTAAAACATTGATGGAACTACCTGCCTAATGGCTATGTACCTACATTTCAGTACAGACGTATCTGAAGAATTTTCAATTAAGTAGGTATTTTTCTTCATCATTTTTCACGTTGTTTAGTCTCAAAGCTTAAAAGAAAGTTCTATGGTTTTCGGACACTGATTAAATTATACCTACCTAGTCCAAATAAAAACTCACCACTAGATCAGTATGTTGTCTACAACCAATAACAGCAGGCATGATTACAGCAACCGTTTAGTTGAATTAAAACTTTATATTATTACAATCTTAATTTCGCAAAACAAAACTGTTGAAAAACGTTGTTATAACATAAGATGTCAAACTTCTTGTGAAAAATAGGTTTGTTGAGTTGCAACCTATTGACATCTGCCTCGTCATGGTGGACCTTGTGTAACGGCCCACAAATATATTGATACCTCGACAGGAGTTCGAACTCGCGTCTTCACAACTACGAGAAATTTCCCCGCAGTTGCAACACTCTAACGATCAGAGCTATGAGGCCAGGGTTGACCAAACCTCTTTGACTGTGAGAGTTATTTTCCTGGAGAGTAACATTTCCCCGGAGTCAAATACCAGCCGTCTCTGCTGGTTTGGGGTCGGACGAATGACGAAGTGTAACTGCAGGCCGCTGGCTCCGCAGATGCTCGCTGGAACAAGTCAGCAGTCGAGCGAGGTCATTGTCACAGTGTGTTTTGACTCAAGTGAGTGAGGAAATGAAAGGCATAACAGGAAATGTGATGTTTACAGTCTTTTGGCTCGAGATGGATTTAATTATGGTTTCGTATGATTTTCGGGCCCTATTTCGACTGCGCCACTGTGACGGCCCAAAAATATTTGCTACCTTGACAGGAGTTTGAACTCGCGTCGTCACAACTACGAGAAATTATTTTCCCGGAGCTGCGACGCTCTAACGACCAAAGCTAAGAGGCCAGGGTGACCAAACCTCTTCGACTGTGAGAGTTATTTTTCCTGGAGCGTAACACTTGGAAGAAACCCAAACGTACTCCAAGTGTGACATCACAAGTACCTATTTTAATATAGATAGTTTTTTAACACCCCTAACCCCCATTGATGGTGGAGCAGAGCCGGTCCTAGGCGCATGCGAACCATGCAGCCGCTTAGGGCGCCGGACAGAAGGGGGCGCTGGACAGAAGAATAAATTGGTTTATTGTTATCATTTAATAACGATTAACAAGACGTTTCCATTTGTTTTGCTCACGTTACGAGCGTCACGTCACGGTGGGGTTTTCTATTGATTTTCACGTACAACCAATGCGTTACTAGGGAAGTGTAACTCCCTTAGTTTTCATAGCAGGAAAATCGTTAGCCACTTTTTGGAATGCTCTCATTTTATCACAGCATCTCATAATTCCTAAGCCTCTGTAGTGACAAGGAAAGCTGATTTATTACGCTCAGTTATAAAATAAAATTGCTGAGTAACCATAATGAACTAATAATGTGTAAAATTAATCATTATTAAATGATCTGACTGTAGAACCGTAGATCTACCGTCCGTTTTTTGAGTTAATTATTGAATGGATTGAATTTATTTACATATCTATATGTTTTCTGGTATTTTTCTGTACCTATACTTTGAAAAAAAAAAAAAAAAAAAAACAGCAAGTTCACTTGACCACTCTTCGGTCACATCGTGTTATTCACTATCTGCTCAACTCATGGGAAACATGTGATCTCAAGGTCATTCAACAATTGAAATACTGGGAATTTCCATATGTAATGATTAGCTTTTATTTTTAAATTCGCCCTCTTTTGGCTTCCAATCCAATATTGGGGGGGGGGGGGGGGGGGGGGGCAGCCATTCCGCATGGGTAACAAAAATGGCTCGGGCCGGCTTTGTGGTGGAGCCACGTCTCTATCAATGGAGAACCCTCTCCCATATTCATAGGGATTTTTTCTAGGTTTTTGCTGCTGATTGAAAGCATTCTGGGGACTTGTTGAAACTCTTAGTAGATGTGTGGGATTATTATCTCTAGGATTTCCTGGTTGTCTCATCTGATTTTATTCCTTGAAGTGTGTGAAATGTTAGGCACGCATTTTTATTTTACCTTTATGAGACCAAAGGCAGCCTTGAAGCCCATAAGTGTAGCGTGTAGAGGCCACGACCTAATAGGAATAGGTACCTACCTTCTGTACTGATAGGTGTTATCTATCAATATGCTTGACATGATATTACCTTTTGAAATCAAGGGTTTATTAGCCAAAATACAACGTCAAATGAACAGTATGAAATTCTATGCATAAACAATATCGTAATCGAATACAAACACAACCAATAAATTCGAGTCGCTTCTCAATTTGAGAAGTATCACAACATTCTTCCCTGCATCAATATTGAGAACATAGTTACTCAGATAGGTAAGTATATAATTATAGTATTTCAATATTTTACTTCATAGGCTAAACTTACTAGCCTTTTATTCTGCTAAGAATAAAAATTCAACTATTCTTGGCTTTTGTGTGTGTGTGTTTTTTTTTTTTTTTTTCATTTTTAGTGATTTTTTGCTCATATTTTGAAATTTGAGCCATTTATTGGGCTTCAAAAAGCTCCACCAAACACATCCTTTCTTTTGGAATATTTAAGCATTAAGTAAAATCCAGGAATCCTTTAAAAATGCTTCAAGACAGATTTTGATTAAAATTGTTTTAGAAAATCTTATTTTAGAAATATTTTGAGCCATAGTAGCTTCATTTTGGTTTATTATTTCCAATAATAAGCCTATGTGATCGTGTAGCAAAAAATTAGTATAACCCCCTGTAGTGGATTTATATATGTTTTACTTGGTGTAGGTAGACCAAGTGGGACATTTATATTCTGGTTATGCGGGTTAGTCCCTGAGGTATTCCTGTAAGGAATGTGAGCGAAATCGCCAAGGTCAATTTGCTTGGCGGGAGGAACTTGAGGATAGTTCGTGTAGCAGCCGCGTGGAGCACTGGGCTCGCATAGTGGGTGCTGGGTTCGATCTGTTTGGTGCTGAGCCGTTGTGTAATATTCCGGCCTAAGATTTATATCTGTAGGGGGAATATACTGGGCTTGGTTGAGGTACTGAAAAGTATCCTTTGTTTTTAGCACGTTGGGAGTGTGTTTGACACTCGGATCGGCCGGGTAGCCTTGTGTAGAATATCGTGGATATTCAGAAATCTTTGTCGAATCATGATGATTGACTTCAGAGCGGGTCTGAAAGGTATCCTCGAACTTTTGTGTGTGTGAGGCTTGGCCTAACGTTTCCTTCATGAATACGTTAGGTAGTAAGGCGATCTCTTCACGAGAATCGAGCCTTTGTCCGTCGCTAGGAACAGCGGGCGAGTCGAGTAGCGGGTAGGGAGCGCTGCGTGGGCTAAGGCCCCCGGCCGCGCCGTGTTCTGCTTCCTCTTGCATGAGGAAGTAGGACGGGTGGCGCTCCATCGATGTACCCGAGTTTGTTAACTCGTTTTCAATACCTCTACGTATAGGATAGAGGGTTTGGAAGGTGGACTCGCTTGACAGAGCTTCTTTCCTTTGCTCGGATGTCAGGGTCCTAACCTGTAGCCTTGACAAAGGCTTCCTTGGACGATAAATTAGAGCGGATGAGCTGAGTAATTTATCGGCGTGCCCCAGCGGTCGGTGACGAGCTTAGTGCTACGAAACCCGGGCGACACGTCTCGGAACGTCCCAGCGGGCGTACGATCTAATGAGAATATCAATAGATGTACCGGGTGGCGTCCTGACAGAAGAACTACGTTGGGCAATGAGCAGGATAAATAATCACTGGACTCGTAGATGCCAATGCGAGATCTGTGTGGAGAGAAGGTATGCCTTGTAGAAAGCAGTAGAAAGCTGTTCTGAGATGAACTCGTGAGCAGAAGGGTCGTCAGCGTAGAGCATGTAGAATCTTCGTACTGCAGAGTGTAGTCGTCGAGAGCGGTGAGTGGAATGAATTTCGGAGGGCTCCGAGCGGGGTAATTATAGGGAGGTGGCCGGCTCCTGCCGCCTCCTGATTGGTCCGCTTAATTTCATTAATTCAACTGTGTTATCTCATTGGCTCGCACATTGTTTTCTCAGAATCTGCGAGTATGATAGCTGAGCTGGTCCTCCGGGGGTGGCTTCCCCGCGTCCGTCGCTGTGACGGGGTCCCCGGAGGTGGCTTCCGTGCGTCCGTTGCGGAGACAAGGACCTTGAGGTGTCTTCCCTGCGTCCGTTGTTTAGACGGGGTCCTCGGGTGGCTTCCCTGCGTCCGTTGTTTAGACGGGATCCCCGGGGGTGTCTTCCCTGCGTCCGTTGCTGAGACGGGGTCCCCGGGGTGGCTGCTGGACCAGAGGTGGTTGCTTGCCGCCTCCTGGTTGGTTCGCCTATTGTCTCTCGTGCAATCATTGTTTCTGATTGGCGAGTAGGCTTGCTGGAACTGTCCTTGTTAGTTTTAGAGGACATTTGATTGCCTGTTTGAGTTTTCTCATTCAAGGCGACTTGTTTCGAGATACTTGTCGCGTCTCTCTCACCCAGTAAGTGTTTAGGGAGGTCGCCTTGTATGTTATTTGTTAATATTTCACTTTTGAGAGAGAATTTCGTATTTTCTCTCTGGTGAAATATTTTGTTTGACGGAGTTATAACTCGACGTCTTATAAATATTTGTGTGTCGTGTCTACCTCTTTTTGGTAGCCCTGAAAAGGGCTGTTGAAAAGAGGGGGTGGTTTTCACCACAGGCGCCCCCCCAAGACGTCGTGTTATCAACGACGACGCCGGTTGGGGAGAACTGGGAGGTCCACACGGAATTCTCCGTACGAAACCCTCACCAGTTGGGGCGGAGGCGGAGGTGCAGGCCTCGCGTCCCGCGCCTGGAGTGCGCCCCGGCCTCGCCGGTTTCGGCGAGCGCCGCGGGTCGTCCGTGGCCGGCCCGAGCTTTGCCGACGGGAGCCGAACCCGCGAGGGTTTGGCCCGCGGCCGCGGCTGGGCTGTTGCGGAGGTGCTCGTTCCGGTGACGTCCACCCCGCTGCGCTCATCTCGTCCCACCGAGGCACGGGCACGTCGCCCGAGCTGATCCACTTGCGTGGAACCGTGGGGAGCTGGTGAGCGGGTGGAGCCCTGGGCAGCTGCGGAGAGGGTGTAGCCGGCGTTGTGAATGCGGCCGGTGTCCTCCACACCACCTCCCTTGGAGCGCTGGCGTCCGCCGGTCCCTTCTTCTCCGGCGAAGGCGGTAGCGGGCCGATGGGTGTCGGAATTTCCTCTGCCAGGAGGAAATTCTCCACTTCCTCTGTGAGCATGTCTTCTGAAGCTTGAGTCGAAGCTGCCATGGTCAAGGTTGGTATGAGCTCCGGGCCTGGGGTGTTCCTTATTTATATCTCCCACTGTTCCTACCCGAGAAAAGTGGGCGTGGCCTGCTTCGAGTGCAGTCACCCACTTCTCGTCGAATTTGGTAGAGGGGACGCGCCCTCTGGCGGATTTTCGGGGAGTCTCCTCCTTATTTTCTGCCTGATTTTTGCTTAGTGACACAGCCTCGTCTGTGTTTAGAGTGTAAGCTGGTTTGATTTGCTGTTTGGGAACTTTTTTTGTGTGTTCGCCAATTTGTACTGTAACCGAAAACTTATCTCTTTTAACAACTTTGAATGGTCCCGTGTAAGGACATAGCAAAGAGGAGAGCTGTGTGGGCACTCTGATATAGACATGTGTACATGTATCCAAATTTTTGGGCATGTTGACGGCATATTTCGTATTATTATGTTTGATATGCGTAGGTCGGAAGAAGAGAGGCTCGGAAAGGTTCGTAGAAGTTACGAATATGTCGCCTGGGAGCGGTACGTCAATTCCGTAAACTTTTTGGAAGGGTGTAGTTTCCGTTGCTGGGTCTACTGCCGTACGCATGGCGAGTAGTACTTTTGGAAGGGCGTCGAGCCAATGTTCGTCCTGTGCTTTGAGAGCCTATTTCAAGGATCTATTTCTGCGTTCCACCATTCCGTTTGTTGACGGTTTGTATGGTAACGTGTGAGTATGTTTTACTCCGAGACGTTCCATAATGGAATGAAATAGGTCTGATTCGAATTGTGTGCCCTGGTCACTTGTGATGTATTTAGGTACGCCTTTTGAGGCTACCCAAATATTGATAAAGGCATTTGTGATCGTGGACGTTTCGATGTTGTTAAGAGGGACTGCCTCTAGCCAACCCGTTGCTCTATCGACCATCATTAGGATGTAACGTTTCCCTCCTTTAGCTAAAGGTAAGGGTCCGGTAATGTCAACGTGTACATGGGAGAATTTGGTAGCCGTTTCAAATTCTGAGTAAGGGAGTTTCACGGAGCGAGTGATTTTTGCTCGTTGGCAAGTCTCGCATGCTCGGACCCAGTTGGAGACATCTGCACGAAGGCCGTGCCAAAAATATCTCTGTTTTACTTTATACACTGTAGAGTGTATGCCTGGGTGTCCCAAATTGTGAATTTGGCTAATTATTTCGTGCCTTATTTCGTTTGGAATATAAGGTCTTGGGTGTCCTAAGTCTAGGTTACACCAAATCTCTCCTTGAGGGAATTCAACTCGTGTGAGTTTTAGTTTGTCCTCTGCGTTAGGAGGAGAATGAATCTGTGCATTTGAGATGTGCAGTAGAAGATTGCACTCTATTGCGGCCGTAATTTGTGAAATTTCGGCTATGGACGGGCCTTCGTCAGTTTGTGTTGAAATTGACCTTGTTTGAATTTCAACTGGATCGAAAGGTCTGGAGAGTGCGTCGGCGACGACGTTGTTCTCTCCGGGTATATGTCGTATGTCACTTGTCATTTGGGAGATGTATGTTAGCCATCTCAATCGCATTTTAGAAAAATGTGCGTTTTTCTTAAGCATTGTGCCTAGCAGAGGCTTGTGATCTGAGCAAATATGAAAAGAGCGGCCGTCCAAGTCATTGTGCCAATGAATGCAAGCTTGGTAGGCGGCGAACATCTCTTTGTCGAACGAGGCTTTATTCTTCCATTGTTCCGGAATTTCTTTACTGAAAAATCCCAATGGTTGGTAAGATTTCGAGCCGTGTTTGTCTGTAATTTCCTGCTCCAGTGCCGCTCCGATGTGTGTATCGGATGCATCGCAAACTATTCTCCACTCTGCTGTAGGGTGGGGATGAGCAATATTGTGCAATGTAGCTTTTATCATTGCTTGTTTTAAGCTGTTGAAAGCTTTTTCTCTCTCTGATGTCCATTCGATAGGTGTTTTGTCATTTTTTTTGTTTGACTGAATGGAGTCATACAGAGGTTGCGCTGTGTGAGCGAATTTACTTGAGCAAGCTCGGTAGAAACCACACATACCTAGGAATCTGCGTAGGCTTCGTACGTCTATTGGCCGAGGGAATTGCTCTATGGCTTCTATTTTATCTCGTTTAGGAATTATCCCTTCTTTCGAGATAGTGAAACCTAGGAAATCGACGGTAGGTTTTGAAAAAATGCATTTATCAAAACCTACTCGAAGTCCGTGTTCTCCTAGTTTGTCGAAAATTTGTTTGAGGTGGTTCATGTGTTCTTTATAATTTTTAGAAGCCACCAATATGTCGTCTAGGTAGACAAATGCGAAATCGAATTTTCGCATGATGCTGTCCATGTACCTTTGCCATGTTTGAGCCGCTCCGGCCAAACCCATGCTCATTTTTTTAAACTCATAGAGACCGAAAGGGGTAATAATTGCTGTTTTATGAGCGTCATCTGGGTGCATCGGGATATGGTAATATGCCGATTTTAAATCTATTGTCGAATAGATTTGTGTATTATGTAAATTCGCTTGGAAAGAGCGAATGTGAGGCGGCGGGTAGGCGTCTTTCTTAGTTTTTGCATTGAGGAATCGGTAATCGCCTGTGATTCTCCATGTTCCATCCTTTTTGGGCACGCAATGTAGCGGAGAAGCCCATTCGGAGTCGGAGGGGGCGATGATCCCCTCTGTGAGCATTTTGTCGAAAGTACTTTTAACTTGAGCCCGTTTTTCGCCTGCCATGGGTCTTGCACGGAAGTGTACTGGTGTTCCTTCCGTGGTTATACGGTGGTAAACCCCGTTGTTTTTCCACTTTCCTTGAAGTTTGCTCATTTTATCATTGTATTTTTCAATGATAGAGCGTATGTTTTCGTCCTCTGTGAGCTGTGTGTCCTCTGGTTGAGGGCTGTTGTCACGATGAGGGATAGCAGCTGCTATTTGTTCGTCAGTAAATTTTTTGTTCATGACTGCAGCGATTTTTTGATCGGCATAGCTCTTTATTTTATCTTTGTAGATATATTTGTGTTTGACCCGTATTCCGATATCCCAAGACTCGAGGAATGGTATACCGAGGATCGCTAGATCAACTTTCGTGATCATGAAATCGGTGGTCATGTCTCCGAGGCCGATGTTAATTGTCGTGTCAGCACGCCCTAGTGTGTCTATAGGGGCGCCGTTTGCTGCTGTGAGCTTGACGTTGGACTTACGAATTTTTAAGCCCAATTTTTTGGTGACATTGTGGGGCAGAATGTTCACTTCTGCTCCCGTGTCAATGAGAAATTCAGTGCCATTTAGTTTGCACTTGAAAAAAAGCCTTTTATACTCTTTAGTCTGCCGGTGTATAGGCTCAGATACACTGGCAGTTATTCGTTTTCCGAACTCTCTGCGTCGGAGGTTGGAACGGTACTTTCTTGTATCGATCTATGAGTATTTTCGCTTGAAACCAAGGTTTTAGGCTGGCTGATAGGCGCTGCCTTTTTGATAGGTTTGGAGGCGGTATTTGCCTTCCAAGTGCAGTATTCTGGGTCTGCACACTTGCGAGTTTCGCTACCGAAACGGGCGTGGTTTCGGCAGACATAGGCCGTCGGTTTGTGAGGCTTACTCTCTACTTGCTGAGGTTTGAACTCAGCTTTTTGTGGGAGGGCCTTTTTGAAACCAGTCTTCGTAGGTTTCGAAGTAGATTCTACTCCTCGTATGTTGAGAGAGGGGTTCGCTGTTTTGTACGCGTGTAGCGTATCAGCTAGGTCGAGCCGGGCATTCGTGGTAGGCTGTGCTGCGACCATGCCTCGGGCTTCGATAGGCAGAGTTTCGATCCACTTTTGAGTGATCAGAGCCTCTGAGAAGTACCCAACAGCCTTAGAGTACATTTCATGGTACTTGGTGCTGGGTTTTTTGGCGAGAGATGCGGGGTCCTCGAGCGCGAGGAGCCTGTCCTGTAAGGACAACCCGTATTCTCGTTGTAGGCGCTGTTTGGCCTCTTCATAAGGTGCGTGGGGTGCCGTGAGGTAAGCTGAGTCAATAGCTTCCCGCATTTCCTCCGGTACCCACTTGTAGATAGCTGAGAAACATTCGTTCTGTGTTCTCAGGTTTTTTCGCACGCAGTATTGATCGAACTCGGCGAGTGCACGATCGATATTCTTCTTTTGGAAGATAGGCCTTTGGTAATCTCCCATTTCCTCCAAAAGTGCTCGAAAGCCACTTTGTGTAGAGGGTTGTTGTGTGAGATGTGGGGCGTATAGGCCCGGCGGGGGTCGCACGCCCGCAGTGGTTCCCTGAAATCCACTAGCTTCATAAGAGGGAACGAAGAGCTCCGTGTTAAGCCTGTTCAAAGGCGGGGTCACCATTTGTAGTGGATTTATATATGTTTTACTTGGTGTAGGTAGACCAAGTGGGACATTTATATTCTGGTTATGCGGGTTAGTCCCTGAGGTATTCCTGTAAGGAATGTGAGCGAAATCGCCAAGGTCAGTTTGCTTGGCGGGAGGAACTTGAGGATAGTTCGTGTAGCAGCCGCGTGGAGCACTGGGCTCGCATAGTGGGTGCTGGGTTCGATCTGTTTGGTGCTGAGCCGTTGTGTAATATTCCGGCCTAAGATTTATATCTGTAGGGGGAATATACTGGGCTTGGTTGAGGTACTGAAAAGTATCCTTTGTTTTTAGCACGTTGGGAGTGTGTTTGACACTCGGATCGGCCGGGTAGCCTTGTGTAGAATATCGTGGATATTCAGAAATCTTTGTCGAATCATGATGATTGACTTCAGAGCGGGTCTGAAAGGTATCCTCGAACTTTTGTGTGTGTGAGGCTTGGCCTAACGTTTCCTTCATGAATACGTTAGGTAAAAAGGCGATCTCTTCGCGAGAATCGAGCCTTTGTCCGTCGCTAGGAACAGCGGGCGAGTCGAGTAGCGGGTAGGGAGCGCTGCGTGGGCTAAGGCCCCCGGCCGCGCCGTGTTCTGCTTCCTCTTGCATGAGGAAGTAGGACGGGTGGCGCTCCATCGATGTACCCGAGTTTGTTAACTCGTTTTCAATACCTCTACGTATAGGATAGAGGGTTTGGAAGGTGGACTCGCTTGACAGAGCTTCTTTCCTTTGCTCGGATGTCAGGGTCCTACCTTGTAGCCTTGAAAAAGGCTTCCTTGGACGATAAATTAGAGCGGATGAGCTGAGTAATTTATCGGCGTGCCCCAGCGGTCGGTGACGAGCTTAGTGCTACGAAACCCGGGCGACACGTCTCGGAACGTCCCAGCGGGCGTACGATCTAATGAGAATATCAATAGATGTACCGGGTGGCGTCCTGACAGAAGAACTACGTTGGGCAATGAGCAGGATAAATAATCACTGGACTCGTAGATGCCAATGCGAGATCTATGTGGAGAGAAGGTATGCCTTGTAGAAAGCAGTGGAAAGCCGTTCTGAGATGAACTCGTGAGCAGAAGGGTCGTTAGCGTAGAGCGTGTAGAATCTTCGTACTGCAGAGTGTAGTCGTCGAGAGCGGTGAGTGGAATGAATTTCGGAGGGCTCCGAGCGGGGTAATTATAGGGAGGTGGCCGGCTCCTGCCGCCTCCTGATTGGTCCGCTTAATTTCATTAATTCAACTGTGTTATCTCATTGGCTCGCACATTGTTTTCTCAGAATCTGCGAGTATGATAGCTGAGCTGGTCCTCCGGGGGTGGCTTCCCCGCGTCCGTCGCTGTGACGGGGTCCCCGGAGGTGGCTTCCGTGCGTCCGTTGCGGAGACAAGGACCTTGAGGTGTCTTCCCTGCGTCCGTTGTTTAGACGGGGTCCTCGGGTGGCTTCCCTGCGTCCGTTGTTTAGACGGGATCCCTGGGGGTGTCTTCCCTGCGTCCGTTGCTGAGACGGGGTCCCCGGGGTGGCTGCTGGACCAGAGGTGGTTGCTTGCCGCCTCCTGGTTGGTTCGCCTATTGTCTCTCGTGCAATCATTGTTTCTGATTGGCGAGTAGGCTTGCTGGAACTGTCCTTGTTAGTTTTAGAGGACATTTGATTGCCTGTTTGAGTTTTCTCATTCAAGGCGACTTGTTTCGAGATACTTGTCGCGTCTCTCTCGCCCAGTAAGTGTTTAGGGAGGTCGCCTTGTATGTTATTTGATAATATTTCACTTTTGAGAGAGAATTTCGTATTTTCTCTCTGGTGAAATATTTTGTTTGACGGAGTTATAACTCGACGTCTTATAAGCATTTGTGTGCCATGTCTACCTCTTTTTGGTAGCCCTGAAAAGGGCTGTTGAAAAGAGGGGGTGGTTTTCACCACACCCCCCCTCAAACTTTGTCACTTTACGTTTCAAGGTGCGTAGAATCCAAATTTGGAATGTCCGTCCGCCGTCCGGGCCATAAAAGGCCTAAGAATTGACTTTAAAAAACCGTTCTTTGGCACATAGACTCCATTTGGGGTCTAATTGGTCCTAACGTTTAACCATCCCGATCGCTATGGGCCAAAAACCGGCCAAAAAGTGTCTTTTTCGAGGCTTTGAGTGTTAGACTTACGCACGCACGCACGCCTGGCACGCTTGGCAGGGGGTCACGGTGGGTGGTGAGGGGGGGGGGTGGAGTGAGAGGAGGCGCCGCGGCACCTTGTGGTGTCTGGGGTGACCAGGGGCGTAGCAGAGGGGTGTAGGAGAATGGATATTTATTACTTTTACGTGTTATACCCATATAATACACCGCGGCACCATAAGGTGGGTACGGCGTTCCTTCGAGGCATGAATATATGTTTTTTTCTAGGTCATATTTGTGTGTTAATACCAATGCTTTTCCTACGCATATTTAATAACATATCCTCTCGACTTTTCGTACGTACTTAGACAATGATATTATTAAGGCAATAAATTTTTGAATAGACAAGAGCTCAAATCGAGAAATGTAAACATGCGTATATAATTATAAAAGTATAGGTTGTGGCAACTCGAAGTAGGACACGCCGAGGAGTCTGGACGGGCCTTATGACGTACGCTAGCCAACAAAAACTACGAGCATACTCAATTGAAAAAATATTAAACCTTTGTGAAATAATTTGCAGCGTTTTTCAATGAATTTAACTTTAAATCAACAGTACCCTTTTAGTTTAGTCACCGCTAGCGAAACGGCCCGAAGAATTAATTCTTAATTCATTTAGTTGCCGTATGGGGCCGGCAGGGGGTTTATTATAAATAGGAAAACAGGAAAACTGAATTTAAATGTAGAAAAAATGGGTCCCAGGTGGGAATCGAACCCACATCCTTTGGTTTTCTGTACCAACGCCTTCACCATCTTGGCTATTTATGATAAACCCCCTCCCGGACCCATACGGCGACTAAATAAATTAATAATACATACCTACCTTCCTATTTTGATGTAATTTTTGAAAGAGGTCAATTGTAATTCATGCAGAAGACAGTCTTTCTCCTAGAATATCATTGACGAGCTTTATAAAAAAGGCCTTCTGTCCTTAAATTTTTTAAAAAAATTAAACTCCAATGTTTCTCTCCCCAGGAACTGGTCCTTCTTCAGGGAGATTGATATTCAGAAATGTAAAATATCGTACTTACTTATAGTTCTCTCCTTGTTGTTGCTAATAATCAAATTTAAAGTTACCTATGAGTATTTTGAAAATAAAATTTAATTTTAATCAAAATTAAATTTAAAAATCAAAAACAATTTTAAATTTGATTTTCAGAAACTCATAACTTTAAATTCGATTATTATCAACAACAAAAAGAAAACTATAAGTAAGTAGATATTTTACATTTTTGAATATTAATCTCCCTGAAGAAGCCCCAGTTCCTGGGGAGAAATGTTGGAGTTTAATTAGAAAAACCAATTTAAGAACAGAAGCCAGAAGGCCTTTTTTAAAAAGCAAGTTATAATCTGAATTGTCCGAATTAAGAAATGTTATTGACGAGCGCCATTAAAACAAATTGCCTCCTTTTGAAATTGTAGGCGCTTGATTCGAGTTCTGTGAAGAGACATAAGGCATTGTAGGTCCATTAACAATTCTGACGGGTGGATCCATGCCCGACGTCCTCTTCCAATCCACCCAACAAGCTCTGCTATTCAATTTTTACCAGCTACTCCCTTTTATATAAATATTATTATGGAGAAAAGTAGCAGGTAAGTTAGGTAGGTACCTAAAAGTATATAAAGATGCTGAGAATGTAGATGCGAGTCACAACATGTGGTTTTTCCAATTGGAAAGGTTGGCGCCAATTACAAATTTGATAAGAGTGATAAAAAAGTGGAAGGTTTCAATTTCATGTTATGAAAATGGTTGCCGAAGTCGTTGCAAACGTGCTGTTTACGAACGCGTTCCTTAACGTACCTCGAATATTTAATTTCGTGTTTTCTTCGTTTAATGAAATTCCTACACCTTCAGAATTCTCGTAGGCGGTATGATGTTGTGATATCGTTTCCATAAATTTCAGTGGCTTAGTAACCAACGGTTACCTGTTTCCGAGAAAGACGTTTTTTGTCCTGTTCGAATCCTTTCGGAGGAAATTGTGTACTATTTTAACCCGAATTTCCGGGGCCATGTGCGATCCTAATGCTGGGTGACCCGGGTGATAGTTCAGGGGGGACGGGGAAGGAGAGGAAGGCAGACACCGCCCCAGGATCTTCCAAAGAGATTTTCCCTTCGCTTGTTGTTTCTAGGTAAGTCCTCTTTACACTGATCTTTAAATATACCCACTTAGAATTACATACTTACTCAACAGAAATCGCCCAGTAAAATTTTTGATTTTTATTAATTCTTCTCAGAAAACGCCGAGACCCATCAAAATCTTTGCTAGCAGCAGGTATTACCTGATTTGTGTACGCTGGCTATAATTTGTAAGTCAAGGGGATTTCTTTTAGCCCTTTTCCTGGCAAAAGTCGAAATAATGATTTTAGAAAAATTTATTTTTCAGAATTTAATGTTTAGGCCTATCTGATGCTGCAATAACGCTTGAATTGTTGATCCGACCATTTTTATGGTTTTCGTGGACCTTTAAAAAATTGGTGTGCTAAGGTACACCTAGCCAGGTTGATGGGCTACCATGTTGGGTGACTGTGGTTCACTCTGCCAGGTTGATGACTACAAGGGAGGATGACTGAAATACACTGCCAGGTTACGGAAACGTATTCTAGGTACTAAAATGTTAAAAACTCACAAACCTTTATAACTCGTACTTTATTACTTAGAAAAATAAAAACGTTACATAAACTTTTAAATGCACAACGTTGGGTAACATTTATCAAACTTGGAACTTCAAAATTCAAAATCACTTTTCCTCTTATCAAGTAAAATCAACAGACTTATGAATGAGTTTGAACAAGTTTTATCAGTATTAGATATATGATTCCCATCAGGAGATGAATACCAATGAAAGCCTTGATGGTTTTTTTATCCACATTCAGTGCCGTCCCAGTCTGCTGAAGACTGTATCTGTTGGTTTCGAGCACGATGAGGTTGATGCACTCTTCACCGAAAAAATCGTAGAAGTAGGACAAGGGTGTGCGGTTGTATTGCTCCTCTTCAGTAGCTGATTGGAAGTGGCATGGTGGGATGGTGACCTTACCCGTAAATTTGGACTTTTCCCATTTCATTATCAATGGCGTTGATATTACCTTCTTTTTCTTTTTGATGGGAGGGGTTCTCTTTCTCTTTTCACGGGATGTGCTAGGTCTGGGAGTTGCTTCTTGTTCCTTTTCGTCAACTGCGGTGTCTTGCTCAAGTTCGTCACGGTCAAAATCCACAAACCCAATTTCGTTGAAAAGTTGCTGGATTCCCTTCTCCAGCCGCTCTTCATCCCAGTCAAGTTCGTTGCCTTCTCCATCTGACAGATGGTCATCAGACTCCGCTCCTGGTTTGGGGACCAACGTGAGTAAAAGGTGTCCTCTTGATTGTATCACGTTCGTCTGAAAATTAGAAATAAAATACTAAAATAATTTAGAAACTGAATAAAAAATTCATAAACTAGCTAAGCAGTTCATGAACTGGGCAAGGTGCACCTCAGTCACCTTATTTGGCCGCCCAGCAAACTGGCAAGGTGAACCTCAGTCACCCTAATGACTGCCCACAAACCTGGCACGGGTGACTACAGTTTACACTTTTTTTGTTTCAGCCCAGAGGAGACACATATTCAGTAAATTCGTATTTAATCATGCGTAGAATTCGATTATGGTACCCAGAACCCTGTAAAACCATTCAAAACTAAGGAAAAATCAGCATAAACTTACCTTCTTTCCGTGAAACGGCATCTTGGAGACGGCTCACAACAAACTAACATTTTCACGTCAATCCCACCAAAACATCAGTGTTGCCAATGACTTCACGAACCCCAACCAGTTAAATAACTTTATGGAAGTGGCAACATTGATCATGGGGCTCCAAGAGCGCAAAAATCGGCCTTCAAAGTGGCGGTGTACTGAGAGACACCTGCCAGGATAAGGGTTAGAGCATATCACATGAGCGTTCATATGCGGCGCTGCTGAATTTACATGTAGATAATAGGTGTGTTCCAAGCATCCGTCTGAGTTCATGAACTCGTGAGTTCATGAACTCAGATGGGTTCCACGAGTTCACGAAACTTTTAGGTTCAAGAATCCGTCGGTGGGAACACTATAGTTCACCTGACAATCAATGCACCAACCAGCGCTAGCGTCGTCTTTAGTAACGTGAAAACCTCGTCATCGAAATTCTTTAAGCTTTTTAAAGAAAAGGCCAAGAAGGTGCCAAAAAAAGTCATTTTCGGCTATTTTAAGGTTATTTGCTAATTGTCACCCTCAGAGTATTTTCCCAGATGTGAAGGGTATGGGATATCATTCGTATCCAGAAGAAGAGTAACTGTTGAAAATGTCATCAAAATCCCTCGAGCCATTATTGAGAAAAGGCAACAAAAAAGTGCTAAAAATGACGTTTTTTCAAGTAAGGTAGGGTGGGCCAAGTCCGTTTGAGAAAAACATTGGTTTGACTTTGTCTGCCAATTACCAACTACCCTTAAATAAATGTTTTCTATCTATGTGTAGACATCTGATAAAAGAAAACTGAAGGTTGTAATAATTATTAGATGAAGCAAATTGAAAAAGAGATGTGAAAAACTATAACACAACAAGCATCAAGCAGGCTAATGACAAGGCATTAGGTGTGTTCCTACCACCGTGAGTTCATGAACTTTTCGGAACTGGTTCGGCGCCGAACCGTATGCGCATGTGAATCGTGTTCCAACCGTTTTCAGTTCAGGAACTCAACACTCGCTACTGTGTTCCCACCGCATCGGGTTCATGAACTGAGTTCAGTGAGTTCATGATCTTTTCAGACCTGCTCGGGGATAGGGTTGAGAACTCGCACTGAAGAAAACCTTTCGTAACCTTCCAAAAATCTCATTTCACTGCGAACCTTCACGCTAAATGCCTTGTCATTAAGGCCGTATCACACTTGCATTTTTTTCGCATTTTTTCGAGTTTTAAACGCTGAAACGTGAAGAAGGCAAACTGCGTTTTTTCAAGTTCAGTAGTGAATGTTGAAGAGGAATAACTGCAAAAACAGCGCATTCTGGCGGAATGCGTTTTTATGAAATCTGTCAGGTTAGGGCTCCTAGGGGTTTTTCATTGAATTGTAACCTCCCCAAGGGTTATGTTTAGCATTTTTCTTGCGTCAAGGTAAAAATTAGAACGTGTTCTAATTTTCCCAAGTGAGTTTAAAAACGCTCCGCCAGGATGCGCAATGGTCGAAAAAGCTGACCTTGGAAAAACGTACTTCTTCTCCTTCACGTTTTTGCGTTAAAAACGCAGAAAAAACGCGGAAAAAATGCTAGTGTGATACGGCCTTTAGCCTGCTTGATGCTTGTTGTATTATCGTTTTTCACATCTCTTTTTCAATTTGCTCCATCGAATAATTATTACCACCGTCAGTTTTCTTTTATCAGCTCTCTCCACATAGATAGAAAACATTTGTTTAAGGGTACCTAGTTGGTAATTGGCAGGCAAAGTCAAACTACTCAATGTTTTATTTGGCGCATTTGGCTTACCTTCCTACTTGAAAAAACGTCGTGTTTAGCACTTTTTTTTGTTGCCTTTTCTCAATAATGGCTCGAGGGATTTTGATGAAAATCTCAACAGTTACTCTTCTTCTGGATAGGAATGATATCCCATACCCTTCACGTTACTAAATACGACGCTAGCGCTAGTTAGTGCATTGACTGTCATGTGAACTAAAGTGTTCCCACCGACGGGTTCTTGAACCTAAAAGTTTCATGAACTCATGGAACCCGTCTGAGTTCATGAACTCACGAGTTTATGAACTCAAAGGGGTGGTTGGAACACACCTATTTAGCGTGAAGGTTTGCGGTGAAATGAATTTTAGGAAGGTTCAGAAAGGTTTTCTGCAGTTCGAGTTCTCAACCCTATCCCCGAGCAGGTCTGAAAAGTTCATGAACTCACTGAACTCAGTTCATGAACCCGACGCGGTGGGAACACCTTAGCGAGTGTTGAGTTCCTGAACTCAAAACGCTTGGAACACGATTCACGTGCGCGTAAGGTTCGTTGACCTTTTTTGGATCTTCAGATCATTTAGATTTTCATGTTCGGATAGACATAGCTAGGCCCTGAGCTTCAAGGGCTCTCAGAAAGAAACCTTTGGAAATCCCCCCCCCCCCCCCCCCCCCCCCCACGTGGAGCCAAAAGTCTCATTGACCCGGTTATAAAACTCAAAAGGCAATCCCTTTCACATTTGATTCGACCAATTCTCTACTACTATGGTAAACCAAAGTCTTAGTGTTGGTGGCTTGTTTTGACTTTTCTATGAGGCAACACGAGGTTCCCATAAGGAATTAAACAAGGATTTAACACCCTTCGTTAAGGTGTGATAGGCGGTATCCTCTGATATGTCGAATATTTCGTCTTTTGACCACTCGCCAACTCCCAAAACACTATCGTGGGTTGATGACCGAAAGCGGTGAAAACCGGCACCATCAGTTGACTCATTAGATGGGTCATCACACAAATTGGAGACAGGTTGCGTGTGACGTGCTCCAGAGAATTCCCCGACATCAATTTATCTCCCTGCAAAACGTGGTTTAGGAGATTGGCGACCCATGATTTCGGGTTTGACCTCTGGAATACCCTGTTGGGTACTTGAAACCCCACTATTGAGGGGCATGATACCTTCCATCAGCTGATGTGGGGTGTTTTTGAGTATTTCTCTCTGTCAAGAGACTGTACTTCCACCAGTTGGTCATATTTTTCCCATTTTCTTCTCGAAACATCGTCTAGCTGTTGCAATGATGGTGCCGTGGTCTGATTCGAGTCCAAACCAAGGTGATTTTACCACACTAAACACTTGTTAAAACTACTGAGAACACGGTGTTAACAAACTTTCCAGTACAGACCTAAACGAATGACAAAATGGCAATCGTTCCCCAAAGGGTATGCTAGGGAACAGTGGTACCATCAGAAATACAAGAATATTTATAAGTTTATTTAGAAAATCAAGCCCTGTTGCAGTCTGCAAGTTCGCCACAGACTCTCCTTGGGAGGCCTGCCACTCGTTGCTTTGCACTAGGACATCTTGGAAATTTGTACCTCAATAATACGATTTGCAGTTCCAATTGCCAAATCATGTGACGGCTGTTCTTGGTGCTTCCCTCACGAGCAAGTGTGTCCGCTCTATCACTTCCATACAGGCCAGAATGGCCGTGAACCCACTGAAACACTATCTCTTTTCCTGAGCCTCTGCTTCACTTATCGCCTGGCAGGTTCTGGAGACATCTGGATGAAGCTTATGTAGGTCTCCATGATATGCCATAATTGCTGTGCCGGAATCCACAAGTAAGACAAACATTTGCAGGCTTGTTAGCAGGAGCTCCTGGTCAAGTCTCATTGCTCATAACTCCATCATACTTGGTAGTCACTTTCCCCACAGCCTCAGCTCTTGTGCCAATGCTAGAGAATACCCCTGCCCTATCGTTTTTATTTGCAAAGGCAGTTTAAATGTGGGTCCAAGGTGGTTAAGGGTAACGAGTTGCTATAGTTTCAAGAGCAATTACCTTAGGTTCCATTGAGGGAGTGCCTGTTTTGCTGACGCTTGTTGTTAGGTTAAGCCTGAACTTCACATTTACCTCTTGGTGGTCTGGTCTTTGGAAGGAGCACCTGTTTTCTAACGCAGGCCATGCAGGCCTTTCCCAGAAATTACCGTAATGTAGTCACACGTTGGATGAATTATTGTAATTTATATATTATAAATTTGGGCATAGCCATGTAAATCCATAATTTAAATTTAACAATACAAAGAAAGTAAAGTTGTGAACTGATAAATAAGGGAAATATTCACATTAGTCAACAATTCAATAAAACGTTGCAAATTGTTACACAACTGTTCATTATTTCTATATTTCCTCTCCTTTTCTTGCTGGTTATCAATACTGTGAGTACTAAGCTTGAAGAAGTAGAGTTCCTTCTCTTTGTTGATGATTTGAAAATTTATTGGTTGGTTGAGGCTCCCGCCAACTGTCTGACCCTGCAGAAATCATTTGAAGATCTTCTCACGGTGTACTAATAAGAACCAACCGATAGCAACACTCAACCTATTTAAGTGTCTGACAATGACCTTTAACCACAACCTTGCACCAATTCGTCATACCTATAGGTTTGGAGACAAACCCCTTGAGCTTGTTGTTTCGACACGGGAATTGGGATTTATCCTCGACCCCCAGCATAAGGCCGTATCACACTAGCATTTTTTCGGCATTTTTTCGGCATTTTTAAAGCCTAAACGTGAAGAAGGCAAAGTGCTTTCTTCCAAGGACAGCTGTGAATGTTGAGGAGGAATAAGTGCAAAAATAGCGCATTCTGGCGGAATGCATTTTTATTAAATCTGTCAGGTTAGGGCTCCTAGGGGTTTTTCGTTGAATTGTTTCCTTCCCAAGGGTTATGTTTAGCATTTTTCTTGCGTGGAGGTAAAAATTAGAACATTTTCTAATTTTCCCAAGTGAGTTTAAAAATGGTCCGCCAGGATGCGCAATGGTCGAAAAAGCTGACCTTGGAAAAAAGCACTTCATCTTCTTCACGTTTTGGCATTAAAAATGCGGAAAAAATGCTAGTGTGATACAGCCTTTACGGTCTCGGACCACTTTATGGCAGTTTCATCCAAGGCAATGCGTACATTGGGCTTCATCAACCTTTTCGATGCTTCGCCCGATTATATTTGGGGCGGAAGTTACATGCCATACTATTCCTGAGAATACTCGCGGTACTCGAAACTGCTTTGGTGTGCTATGCACGAATATATTCGTGCTCGCTCCCTCGACCTACTGGTTGCATTTATAAGTCTTTATTTCACCAGTACCCCTACAGGGAGCAGCACTGCTTGGATTTACCGATATTTATGGGCGATTGTTGCCATCTTATCTGCTTGATAACTGTTTGGTTTTTTTTTATTTCCCTGGCATTCACGAAAAAAGTGAACTCACGATGTTACACTGAACAGGGACTGTTGAATATTCTCGAAAATAGTGATGACAAAAATGAATCATCTTGTAATTTGTTTTCTAATGGTTCAACCGGGAATGTTTCCCCTTCAATGTTCCCTGTTGTTACCTGTTTGCCGACGTCCCAATGATTCCAGCCGCGATTCTGATGACGAAGAGGAACCAGAAGCCTAACAAGTGAGGGACTATACATGGGATAGTTCCGAATCAATTATTGTTTTTCACAATTTCATGGACAATAGAAGTGGGGTTCTGGCCTGCAACATCAATGACCGATCATCCAGATTGACCAAATTCCATGTTGCTCGTAAAAAAGTATTTTGGACAGAGAACCTGAATGAGCGTTGAAGCATGCAGCTGGCTCAGCCCGGCGCAGATGCCAAAAAGTTAGGTAAGCTTCATGTTCCCCCCCAACTTGACGAGTTGTGAAGCACTTGGTGAGAGATGGGGCATGCTGAGCCTCACTGCTCGAAGACGCCTCGCAGACATCTCATTTTTATGGAAGTTGGTGCTTGAAGAAGTTGATTCCTCTTAATTCCTGAGCAGGGTAAATCGGGCGATTCCTAGAACGTGCTTCCCATACCTCAAACATATTTTCTCTTCCATTTTCAGCCACAAACTGTTTATTTAACCGCTTGCTCTACAGATTGCCTAGAGAGGTTATTCTTTTGCTCAGCCTTTCACCACTTTTGACTTTTTCAATGGCTCACTCAGTTCTTGAGAGTCCCTAATCGAAATTGCTTCGAATTTCAATTTCCTAAGTTTAGTTAGAAGAAAACTGTTCTCAGGACTGTGACAGCTGAACATGGTAGCTGAGTTTGTTGTAACCAGAAACCATCCTGGGAACTTGTATCCACTTTGAAAAAACGTATCGCATCGCAATCATTGGCCCAGCTGTCAGTCACCAGCTATTCATTCATCCTTAATTCGTGTTGTGTTGAATAAGAGCTATTGTTATTGTTTGTTACTGATGATGACCTAACTGTCATAATCGATCAAACGTTGTAACATTTTATTTTTGTGGAATTTGACAACATTCTTCTTTAACTTCTGTTTTTTATTGAAATGGGTTTCCACATCTTTGTCACAAGTAATTTAGTTCATAAGAGCTAGTATGTATGAAATGTTTTTTAAATGATAATATTTGTGGTATCATTGACAGGGGTAGATCTGAGCCTCGTAGCAAAGGAGGTAAGAAGAAAGAAGATAGACGTTCTGGATTCTCTGATGATCGTGGGTTTGAAGAAGGAAGCTCTGGTGGAAGGCGCGGAGGTGGACGACGAGGACCTCGCAAAGAGCGAGATGAGTTTGGAGGGAGAGGTCGCTATGGAAAGGATCCTACGAAATATGAGGGAACCAGGGAGTTCAACAATAGATCCGGTAAGTGTTAACCTTGAAAATCCTTCCTGACCATACTTTAGTCATTCTAATTAGTTTAAATAAGGGTAGATGTTATGAATAAAGAAGACGTATAGATTGCTAAAACTGTCGTTTTTTATACATTTTGTCTGAAATACCTTATTGATTTAAGGCTTGTTTTTATAAATACATGGAAGTTGGTAGCAAATACGATCAATTTCTAAAATGTAAAAGGATCAGATAGACAGAATTAATTGATTAATTAATTTATTTATTTATTTAATTAGTCGATCACAATACTATTGCTTCCAATTTGTATTTATTGCCGACGTTAGGCAAACGTTCTGACAAATTAGGCATTCATTTGAGGACCACACTATGTAACCTACTGTGTGGAGAAATTTCCCTGCTGAACCTGTTCAGGATTTCGCTGTGTCTACCTTAATGTATGGTACCGCTTTGCTCTTTTATAGCCAATAGAGTTGCTAAACGTTTGGCTGATAATTCTGCTGAATACTTTCTGCTTGTGGCTTCCCTCTTTCAATGTTCCACGAAACGTGACAACAGTCAATCGGTTGGAGCCATTGGTAAGGAGAGTTTTGATCTCTAAGGTTAGCCATCCAATATACGTATGACCGATTTTTTGGTTGGTTCCTGAAATGAAGAAGAACCTCTTTTCTCCTCGGTCTGTGCAGGACGAGAATAAAGACAGTGTGTTTTCGTCGATACAGGTGATGTTAAGTAAGAGGACGGTGCATTGTGAAGGGGACGAGGGATCGTTATGGTGGCTTGTACAAGTTAAAAATTCATACCAAGAATAGAACTTCTATCAGCAGTCACAGAAGTTGGCGCAATTCCTAAATATAACCCACTTCAACTTTATCACAAACGGTTGGGGCACCAAAATATAAGACATAAAGTCTTTTCTCGCTTGACGGAATGTCAGAAAATTGTTATAAATTAAAGGGGATTAGGAATTAAAACGCAGAGCGAAGTGAATGGAAGAGCAACAAAACGAACTTGGCTCGAGTGGACCGAGGCTCGGGGTGCACAATGTTGCTACTGACATAAAGGTAGAACATAGGAATTCTCCTTTTTCTCTCAAGCTGGTTTCACATGGAGCGGAAGACGGAAGGATGGAAAAACCAGTGGAGGGATGGTGGAGTCGGAAAGATTGTTCACATGAAGCGGTCACCTTGGTGAACGGAATCATAACCTTCCTACTGAAAGCCTCTCTGTTCTGAAACCTCTACTTGCGGTTATCAACATTCCTGTCCAATGAGCTTGCGTGGAGCTCGACGGAACACGGAAACGGTATGCAAATTTCTACCGCTGTCCGCCCATTCCGACAACATGGCAGCCACCATCCTCAACTGTTGTCCCAACAGCCAATCAGATTGCGCGTCCTTCCGTCTTTCCGCTTCCCACACTTGTTCCGCTCCATGTGAAACCAGCTTTACTCTTCTAACAAAGTTTTGGAACGACAGCAGTGCGACCTAGCTGCATAGTGACAAAACACTCATCAGACCTTTTGCAATATAATAAAAATAGGGACTATCGTTTGCTCAGAACTCTGACCGAAGAGGAAATTAGTCCTTGTTAAAAGTGAAAACACAATTTTGGCGAGTTTTTGATCATTCAAAATTTTTAGATTTCTTCATCCCTGTTCAAGGGTTGCTATGAAATTATTGGACTCATGACCAAATACCAAACTACAATAAAAATATGAGCTGTGTAACTGAAAATATCATCTTTATGGTGTTTTTCTTTTTTTACTACAATTATTGAAAATTATTTAATATTCATTTCACGCAGAATTATTTTCGAAGTCTTGTAATGATCTTTTTAAAAATGTAAACAAATAAAATATACTTGCATACCATACATAACAGTATAATGAATACGTCTCAGGTTATTCCCTCAAATGTTCCAAATGTTGCACCTTTTCAGTTACCAGCAACTTTTTTATTTTATTTAATTAATTAATTAATTTTTTTTTAGAATTTGGGCAGACTTTTGTGGGTCTTCCTGAAGATTCCAGGATTTCCACTATTCTACGCAAACTAACCAGAGAAGAAGATGAGAGGAAATTTACCGTTCTCATTAAAAACCTGCAGGTTCGTATGGAAATAAAAAATACTTTTCAATTTCTTCTACTAGCTTTACCGTTATATTTATAGCCTTCGATATACTATTCATAATTTGAAATGAAGCTGCAGTGCATTGACAGAAGAATGGGTCTCACAGAGGTGCAACTTCGCATATTACATTTCTTGTTTTTAAAATTAACCCCTCTGCACACCTTTGAGTGCACCAGAAACCACATTCACCGAAATTCCATGATTTGTGTTTTGAGACAGGTATTATTATACCCGCAAACGACGTAAACGTTTACTATTACAAATGACTTGATGTGTACTTATAATGGTGGATGGTCTTGAAAATTCTATCGAGTCATGGTCACTCTGCTTTCTGCACATAAATCCATCAGCCTCAGTGCCTTAGTTTCATTCATGATCCGAATGTAGTCAGTGGCAATAAAAGCTCAAATACTGTCACACCACGCTTTTATGTAACATATAATCCGTAAGAACAAGAATATTATTAATTTAAAAACCCTATATTTAACTTTACACAATTGCTGTATGAATCGGGGAGAAAGGTTTTTAGAAAAATGTTGTCAAAAAACATTTATTAAGGTGAACACTGACTGGCTCTTCAATGGATCGCCTTCTCTGAAACTTCATCTGTGTGGGTATAATGATCTCTGTGCGTTGTTTGTTCATAACTATTTCTTTATTTTGATGTTAACCTATTTCCGTCAAATAATTATTGAAAATGATGTGCCAAAAAGGAATAGAGAACCAGTTTTAGGGGTTGCCTAGTTCCTTCTACTAATGAAGATCCCAACATCGCCTACGCTCAGGCTACCAGTACCTTGCCTTCTTCCGTCTCATTTCGTTGATTTTCTTTTTCGCTCTGACAAATTGGAACTTCAACGAACATTTTAAGACCAACCCGAGCAAAAACCGTCGAAATTTACTTGGTCTAAGGCGGAAAAAACCATAGCGGGGAACACATTTTTTTCGTCATTTTCTGCATTCTTTCGCTGATTTCTCCAGGAAGACAGCATCTTCAAGCGATTTTGACGGCACCATCATGTTCTACGGGTCCTGAAACGTAACTTTGTCTGACATACGAAGTGGTCTCGATCATATTTTAATGTGGCAGCGGATAGAAGATCAGGTGCTCGGGGAAAAAAACGCACATTAAAAGGCGCTCCTACCCCTCTCCTGCCATCCAGTTCATGGTTCGGGTGGGATTAGAAACTTTTGGAATAGCCTATATTCTGACCGGGAGATTTCCGGTCACGATAAAAAAAAACCCGTTCGGATCCCTTCGTCCGTTCAGCCGTGATAGTGTCACTCACTGAGTTTAATTCTTATAAAATAGTATAGATTGAAAAAATATACGAATTCTTATGGCAGTTAGTACAGCCGTTCTATCCGGCCGATTCCTTTGAAGTCTCAGGTTCTCATTGAGATACATGGTTCATTTTGATCTAAGAACACTCAGTGAATCATGCCCTTTGATTTGGTTGAGTTTCAACTTAATTGGCCGAGTTTGAAAGGATTTATGCGTGGAAGCCCTATTAGTTTTAATTGAGAAAATGTGTCATTAAATGTGGTTAAGTTAAAAAAAAAAAAAGTTCCAGTCATGCAGCATGATCGTATGAGCGAATTTTCATAAATGGTCGTATTACATTTATGTTAAATTCTGTTGAAATTTGACACTCTGGGGACAAATAAAAATTTTATTATACATTTTATAGCAAAATAACTTTTTGTCAGTAATATTCCAATGAACAAACGATTTTGTGGATTTTTACAATTTTTTCAAGTGTTCCTATCGGTTTTTTAGCTTATTTTAATGAAATTTAAGTAAATTTTTCAGTACAATTTTGTGCTTAAATTTTTAAATGTCCTAGTTCATGTTCGATTAATTTTTTTCGAGTAGCATTCTGCTAAAAAATAGAAATTTGTTAATTTTTAGCGGTGTTTTGCCTTTTTTAGTGATTTTTTAAGTACATTTTTTGAAATTTGACCAATTTAATGTGCTCAAAAAGTGTTGTCCAACGAACTCATCCTTTCTTTTGAAATGCTTGATTTTTTGGCGAAAGAACGAAGTTTTTATCTCAATTCTAAGTTTTAGTTGGCTTGCGTACGTCATAAGGCCCGTCCAGACTCCTCGGCGTGTCCTATTTCGAGTTGCCACAACCTATACTTCTATAATTATATACGCATGTTTATATTTCTCGATTTGAGCTCCTATCTATTCAAATAGTTATTGCCTTAATAATATCATTATCTAAGTACGTACGAAAAGTCGAGAGGATATGTTATTAAATATGCGTAGGAAAAGCATTGGTATTAACACACAAATATGACCTAGAAAAAAACATACATTCATGCCTCGAAGGAACGCTGTACCCACCTCATGGTGCCGCGGCGCCTCCTCTCACTCCACCTCCCCCCACCGTGACCCCCTGCCAAGCATGCCAGGTGTGCGTCTAACACGTCTAAAACTCACAGCCTCAAAAAGACCCTTTTTCGCCCGTGTTTGGCCCATAGCATCTATGTGGGTAAAGAGATCGGGATGGTTAAACGTTAGGACCAACTAGACCCCAAATGGAGTCTATGTGCGTAAGAACGGGTTTTTTAAGTAAATTCTTAGGCCATTTATGGCCCGGACGGTGGACGGCGAACGGCGGACGACCATTTTAAATTTGGATTCTACGCACCTTGAAACATAAAGTGACAAAGTTTGAGGGGGGGTTATGAAAATTTTGTGCTATACGATCACATAGGCTTATTATTGGAAATAATAAACCAAAAGTGGCCTCCTTCCTTTGAAGAGAGGAATTTAGGCCACCTTCTCCGCCTGCCTCCTACTTCCAAGGTGCGGGTGGTTCCTGTCTTTGCCTGCACTCCTGATGCCATCTCCGGGCCGTTAGGCCACTATGGGCGCTCTCTCAGAATAAATCTCACCAAGGAGGTGGGCAGTATAAATCTCGCCAAGGAGGTGGGCAGTGTAAATCTCGCCAATGGGGTGGGCAGTATAAATCTGCCAAGGAGGTGGGCAGTATATATCTGCCAAGGAGGTGGGCAGTATAAATCTTGCCAAGAAGGTGGGCTGTATAAATCTCACCAATGGGGTGGGCAGTATAAATCTGCCAAGAAGGTGGGCAGAATAATTCTGCCAAGGAGGTGGGCAGTACAAATCTCGCCAATGGGGTGGGCAGTATGAATTGGATTATTATTATTAAACAGTATTATGGGAAACTGATTAGCGTCAGAGCTCAATGGTAGGCCACAATGGCGGGGGTTGGCAGGCTAAGCCTGCAGGGGGTGGCCCCCTAGTTTAATTTAAATTTAATTAAATTTAAGTTTGGTTTTGGTGAAATTAGATACAATTTGATTATCTAGGTACCTAATTGAATAAATAATTATTTTCGAAGAGTTATGTTTCTCCCAATAGTATCATATGTGATACATATATATTTGAGATGCTATATAAATGTATTATAAATTCCTGTTGCCCTAGGATGCATTAGCGCTGGCAGATAATGCTGCTTACATCAGGAGATCTCTCGACATGATATTAGACTCTTTGTATGATGTGCTATGCAATGGACCTAACCAGCAGTGCAAAGTGCTCGCAGCTCGAAGTTTGGGCCACGTTGGCTTTGCTCTTGATAAAGAATCCAAAAAGTATGAGAGTTGAATTTACCTTTTTACTACTAGACTTAAGGTTCTTTTGTAACGACCTATGACTTTTCGGTTTCGGTTTTAGATTCATAGACTGGATATATAACAAGTACAAAACGGAGACCAAGGAAAATGCTAAAAAGCTTTTGACTACTGGAATTCAGGAGGTACAGTTTTTTGTTCTTTTCTGTTTCAGCTTGATTTAGGTACCTATTAAACGTTTTAATTATCATATTAGACCTTTCTTAACATAATAATATCTTTTGCAGCTCGTACTTCTTGATGCGAATCACCAAAAGCTCTCCGAACACAGTCAGGTAATATAAAGGAATAGAGCTTGCATTTGGTACTCATTCTAGTATTAGACAAAGTATTAGTTTTACGGTTCCTCATTAAGTAGTGTAGTAGCGGAATATCTAAAAGCTGGTGTTATTACTGTATCAGAAACTAGCTGCTATTATCTATATTAATGCTAATAATTATATTATCATTGAATCAAATTGAAAGAATGTTGGGTTAAATCGTTGATGTTATGACCACCCGATAACTGTTCTTTTCTGGAATGAGGAATCAGCTTGGGTCAGAATTTCCAGTTCCAAATCGGAAGGATATTAGTAAATTTCACTTCATGATTACTATTCATGATTCGCTGAAATGAGTTGTGTAATATTCATTCTATATCTTGGGGATTTTATTCTTCGTATTTTCTTTTAATATCACGTTCGCGCATGCCCAGGACGTTCCGCTGATTCAATCATGATGAAACTGATAGGGGACCACCTAGGGCTAAACTCACACTATTCCTGAAAATTTCATTAAAATCCAATCAAAATTGTGGAAGTTATGGCTGACAAGAAAATGTGGACAGACACACACAAAACCAAATTTTTTCAAGAGGCCATGAAACCTCCAAAAAGCGAGTGGAAATTTTGATATTGAAGCACAAACTTTTTTCATTTCGAAAGTGAAAACAAAGCTTCTGCTGCCTTGCAGACTCTGAAGCTGAACGGGATTGAAAGGAAAACACTTTAGGTTTTACGGGATCTAGACTCAAAAAACGTTTTTAATAACGAAATAAAGGGAGGTAAAGTGGATGAGCAAGACAAGACTGCGAGACACGAATACACAATGGCGATTTTCCGCCCGCTCAGTCCATAGGACTGTTCATAGCGCTAGTGTTTGATACAGTGGCAACATGATAAAAAATTACACAGCAAATTTTGATGCCAATTTATCACTTTCGCTGCACTGGCGGGAGTTCAGATCGGAAAATTATCATGGTTCCGTCCTGAAGTATACAAAGGGAGTAATTCAACTTAGAGCGACATTAGCGCTCTTGCGGTAACTTTAGAAAACAAGCCTCTAACTCCATTCTAGTCCCGTGGCGGTAAATACAAAATTGGATAGAGCCAATCAATTTTAAAATTTGACCGATTTATAGTGTACCTATTGATATGCCACATTCCTAAAATAGTTTTTTCCCCTTCAATACAAAATTCATTCATTGGTGGCTCACCATCAAGAAGAAGAAGGAAAAAAAGAAACAAACAGTGCAGGGGATTAGGGAGCAGAAAGCAAGGAAGTTGAGGAGGGATGTAAGGAAGTGCGCCTAAAGAATGACCTCCAGTTGAGGTGTGAGTCCCTAAAAGATGGTGGTACCATGGATTACTCCTGTCAAGATGCCCAACTCGAGTTACTTACTCCATTGCACTTATCCCCCTGCTCAGTGACATGACCGTGATGTTACATGTCACCATTCCTTTTAGCTAGTATTCCACTTGCTACTGGCCATTTATGCCATACTTATCTTAGGCAACCTGGTCTGCTCCATGCCTATGCTGCCTCTGACAACGGAGACATCCAGGATTATGGCAGACCCATTGGGCTAAACGGCAACAGTGCCAGTGTCCTCTTATATCAAGCCATTAAGAGTGAGTTGCTGGAAGCACTCAAAAGTGGTTCCTAGTTCACCTTAAATTTCTGGAGAATGGTTTTACCCTCACGTAAACTTGTTCATCCCCTTCAGATACGGGTACATCCAAAACCTCTGGACCCACTGGCACTTCTGCCCTCTTGGTTACATGACTGCTCTATGGCCTTCAAAGGGCACTAAAGTTGGAGTAACCCTTCCTTGGTTTCATGCCTCTGTCGGCTGGGGTGTGTGCCCCATTCAAGGTGGAGTTCCCCTGGCCTCAACCAGGTGGAATGCACTAACAGGCCCTAAGGTCTATGTGATATACGGTAACCTGTCGCTTCTTCACCCTGTGAGAAAATCATCAGGATATAAATCCCGACTTTGTCCTTCAAGCTGAATGGCAGGGTGCTGCTCGAGCAGGAGATGCCCCAATGCTATTTGCCAGTATTTCTTCTGGTAGAAGCTGTTGTAGTGGGGCCTCAGTCAATAAGATTGAATGGCAAAAATAGTGTGCATAACATGTTCTTACAAATGGTCAGCAGCAGTGCAGGTGATCTCCCAGCTCGAGCCCCATAGTGCAAGCAGCTGGTGGCGCAGAGATGGGAGTGAGACCATACGAGCCCTCTGGCTTTGACCAGTGCGTGGATACAGGCACTTTGGAGACCAAGTGGGAAGCCCAGCCAAGAGAACACTACAGACTGAACATCACAATCTAACTCAAGCAGCCTCTTCACAGTATGCCTACCAAGCATCTTCTACACTTGTAAAAACATGATTTGTGTTCAAACTCTGCAGGGGTTTCTCATACTTTTGTCATACTCCTCCTGCGATTGTACTTACGAATGGTGAGATTTTTGTGTAGGTACCTACTGATTCTTTGTTATGGCTGTAACATCACTTACACTTTGTTAAGTAACGTTTCAACTGTGGGTATTCTTTATAATACAAATATATTTTTGTGAATTCGATCATACAAATACATGTGATTCGGGGAAAATAAAACAGTTTTATCATCAACAAAAATAACCTAATATTTTGAAAATTGAAAATTGTTTCAGAATTTGAGTTTTTTCTATGATTTGTTGTATATAGATATTTATTTGCTATGTTGAAGATGTTAAGTATTGCACACTTTTTGCTTACCATTAAATCTAGTTGTTTTAATTGAATGATCTTAACATCTTTCTTTCAGTTGTTGATGAAGTGCGTGGGGGAGATAATGGAGACAACTGAGTGTGGCGACATTTTCATTACGGCCGTTGAGTTAACTCTTTCGTTGATTCATAGGTATCCTGAACTGCTGCCTACACATTTCCATGTAAGTAGACAACAATAATTGACAAGTTGTTATTCAGAGTTAGGATGTTGCCTTCTTCTATGGTTCTTTTCATATGTATAGGTACTAATTCTTTGATTGGTAAAAAAATGAACTCTGTTACAATTAGCACTCCAAGCTTCTAGAAGACGGATTTTTCAGCAGTGTGAAGACTGAAATGACTAATTAAAAAGTTTTATTTGTTTTTCCATAATTGCCTTTTTCTTTGGAAGTTGGCCACTTTTTGTAAAAACTAAAATTGGTTCTCCATTGTCAAGGAATGAAAAAATAATATCAACTCTCAAGTTTTTTCGGGGAAGCTCATGTATTTATTTATTAGTCAAAAACATAGTATTTGTGACAATTGTCAATAGGAGATACAGTCAAACATGATTATAATAAACTTAATCATAGATCAAACATAAAGTTCTTCCTGCAGCGGACAAGCGATAGAATGAGATTGAGGGCCAGTAGATTCAAACACCCACCCATACAAATGTCTATTTTATTTTTATTGTTTATTAATTTATTTTTGGGTACCACATTCTTCAGATGTTCACGGTTTATTATTTGAGAGTGCAAACACTTTGGATTTATGGAGATTTCTCATGTAATTCTTCTCAAAATCCTCCAATGCCATTTTCTTCTGAACCCTTAGTTTTTAAGTTATTTGAATTTCACGATTATAGCATGGAACATGCTGTGGCCATGGCCTAGCTTCCCGAAAACGTTATGAAGTTGTGTTACGCAGAAATTGAACGAAATCTTTTGTCACAGTATCTAGGAACGAAAATGCGAACACAGGGAGTTCTAGAGAAGCGGTTGGTTGGTGAAATTATTTTTGGCTACAGAAACGTTTCTAGAGAAATTGTTGGTTGTGTATTTAAGCCAACTATAAGTAAACAGAATAGCCGAGACTTAACTGGTGTAGGGCTTAAAGAAGAAAGTTCGTTTAAACTAACTAAACGAACTGAAACAAACGAACTATAACGTTTTATTTAAGCAAACTCATATAAAACAAGCCTTGTTCGAGCTGTGCTCCGGTGAAGTGAAAATCAAGAGATGCTAACTGAAAATGAAGGGATTCAAACTGAAAATCGAACACAAGCCGGTGGATAAAACATGTTGCATGATTTTGAGTTTTAGCAGTTGGCTCAGAGCAAAAAGGTTCATTGAAAAGACAAATTTTCCTCGTAGAATAAAATTATAATTCTCCTGACAAAAACCCTCGATTTCCTTGAAAAATCCCTGTTTTTAACCAGTAAATCCTATTTTTCTGTAAAAATCATAAAAGTTAATTTTTACCCGTCACAAGTTAGGCGAATTCTAACCCGGCTGTATGAACTTACCGTGATTTTGCAAATTTCAGATAAATATTGTTTCAGCAAAATCTTTTTTTGTCTGCTGAATCTATTACTATTTATTAATTTATGTTCTTTATGATTTAAGCCGCATCTCAACCAGAAGGGTCATTAGTAGTCATTATTTAGTATTTTTTTACTGTAAACCTGGGGGTTTATGGCCGTTTTAAAGCCAAGAGGTAAGAAAAAGAATCTTACGTCTAAAAATACTCGAAAACAAAACATTAATAAAAACAAAAAATCACCAAGAGGGAATTTTTGTTGCGAATTGGTTGCAGAATTTTCAAATTCGTCACACCTTGAGTGTTAACACCCTGTATATTCGGGAATGTGGTACCGCAATTGCTTATATTAACTGCAGTTGAAATTGGTGTGGCCAGTGCATTTCGCCAGAGTGAGGATGGGAATTTGGCATACAAGTGGCAAAAGAATTTGTGGGTTCGTTGTATGTAAAAATCATAGGGTAACAACCAGAACCAAATTTCTCATAATGATAGCAAATCATATTGTATGTTGAAATATCATGATCGTTCCTACCATTTTGCAATAAAACACGTTCAAAAACATTCCTGGATAGTGATTTTAAATTTACCTCCTTTTGTTATACTTATGTACAATTAATTATTTAAAAAAATTAAGGCCCTCTTTTTCTTTATATTCCCTCCTCATTATTTTTTCATTGTGCAGGACACTGTTGACGTTTTGTTGGGTTGGCACTTCGAGCCTTCGCAACCCAAAAGTGTTACGGAATGTGCCGGGAAGGCACTAACCATTCTCGCACCTTATTGGGTCCAAGATCTTCAATTCACGTACTCTCTTCTAAACGATTTCCTCGAGGACATATTCACAACAAGCGAGCAGATAGTGTCAGACAAACCTGAGGAAAGTGAAAAACCGTCGGACAAAGAAGAGGAAGAAGATGCTGTGTCCAATAAAACGGAATTTCATCAGCATGAAGAAATCATTCACAGGATCACCTCAATTTTAAAGTAATGCAATTGAAATTTTAAGACATTTAAACCTAGTTATTCAAATTAGTAACACGCTAATGTAAACTTACGCAATTTCACCTGTTAGCATGGAACATGTTTTAGCCTTGGACAAACTAGTGAAAAACGTTACGCGAATGTGTCACAAAACCTTGGAAACGTTACGCGGATGTGTCACGAAATTTTAGCATGGAACATGATTTAGCCTTGGAATAACTAGTGAAAAACGTTACGCGGATGTGTCACAAAACCTTGGACTAACTAACAAAAAACGTTAGGTGGGTGTGACGAAATTTTTGACATGGATATGTCTTTGCTCTGGGGGGTCAACCAAAAATTTCCGTGACGCAAAATTTGTGTCACAATTTCAGTGTTTTTCACGTACAACCCAGCCGTTGCTAGGGGAATGGAACTTCCGCAGTTTTCATCGCACAAAAATCGTTCGCCACTCGTTGGAAAGCGCTTGATTTATGTGATAAATGTTCACATCTCAAGCTACCAATTTCCCCCTCCTTACGTACCTGGCTACATTCCAAAACTAAGTTGATTGGACTATAAACAATTTTAATAAGCCGGTTACAATATTCTTAACGTAAAGCAATTGCATCATTTACTCCACTCCAAAGGATACATTTTCGTCCTCTTGACAACAGTCGAGGACAACCGTTATGAAATCCCCAATCAAGGACAAATCCATGTAACATGGTATCTGCTTGTAAAGCGGATAGTGGAACTCGTTTACGAGTTTCTTTCGTTTATGTGCCAAAGTAAAGACTTTCTTTTGAATTTCACGTACAACCAAGCCGTTGCTGGGAAAATGAGACAAAAATCGTTCTCCACTCGTTGGAAAGCTCTCGATTTATCACTCATTTCTTTCGTATTTGTTCTTCTATTCATGTCGTAGTTTTATATTTATTTGTTATAAATGGATATAGTAAACAATGCCGCTTGTTTTGTTGTCACTTGGTTGAGAAGTTAATCTTGGTTATAGTAATTGTAGACGCGCACCATAACAGAAAATTACCTACTTAGGTACTCTGTTTTTAATTTTGATTAGTAAAACATTTATGTCGTATTTTTAAATTTATTTACATTTACGAATTAGAGGGAAGAAAGCATGTTCCATGTTCTAGCATTTTAGTCAAAGGATCAAAGCTAAAAGCAACCAAAGGGTCCAGGGGGTGAAGCCCCTCTTGTGGGGTCAAGGGGCGGAGCCCCTTGCGATGCCCGAAGGGCCGAGTTTTATCTCATTTTTGTTATTGAAAAATATCAAACGGAGTTGTAACGGAGTACCATCAGTACCCTCTCTTTCTATTATGTAATTTCGTTTTCCATCTAACACAAAGTTCGGAGCCGACAGTTTACAGGCTGAGGTTTTCTAAAGTGTTGAATTCGATTCTGAGATTAACACTTGAATAATGCATATGTTCCTACCAATTATTTAAATTGAAATATATTGAAATGTTTTAAATTTAAAATGAAACGCTTTTCCCCTGAAGGTTTATCTACCAAAAATATGGGTGAGACCACCTGATTTGGGTGAGGCTCGCATGTTTCTATAACCCTCTGATTCAACAACCTCCCCACTATTAGCTTTAGAGTCTCAACATCACCCTTTTCCTGCAAATTAGACAATGAATGAGGGTGCGGAGTGGGGGTGGAGGTGAAGGAAATTTCATAGCCCCGTAACCAGGATAAAATTATATTATTATCAGTAATATATTTCCAATTAGACCAACATTCACGTAAACTGCCTCCGAACGGAGGACATATTACCTGTGAGGCAGCGTGTACTGAAGGAGATGCTTCAGTCATCCTCAGTGGTGGAATTGTTGGGAGGAGCCTCCTCTGGTCTGACGACGAGAGCCTCCCTGGTTCTGCCTGAATGGTGGTAAGTTCCTGTCTTGATACTGGGATGAGTGGGGTTTGGCCTTGTTGTGAGTCTGCCCACCCCGAGCAGCCCGGCCTCTCACATTTCCCGACCCCCTGTTCTGTGGCCTGTGTGGCTGCAGTTTTTTAGGTGGGTTTGGGGGCGGCTTCTTGAAGGACACCAATCCCTTGCTGCTTGATTCTAGCCCCAATCGAGCCCGGAAACGGGACCCCAGATCATCACCGAACAACCACTCGGAAGGAGGGACGTCCCGGGAGATTGTCGTCAGGGTATTTGTGCAAACATTTTGTATGACCCGACGGCGGGTACGACTGATGTCGAAAAACAGAGCCGTCATTGCTCGTCCAGCATCGCATATGTGCTGGTAACTGGGCTCCATCACCGCAGCTGACTCGCCACCTTGTTCAATTATCTTTGTTAGACCCATGCCTAAAGCAGTTATGGCGGTGGAGCACTGTTTTTGAAGCGCCACATACTGGGCATCCACAGATTTGTGAATCGATCCAACAGACGCAGTGATCTCAGGGTTGAGCTTTGGAGGAGCAAGGAGCTGGAGGTTAGAAGGAATCGGATATGATTCCTTCAGAGTACTGAAAGCCTCTGAAGGTAAACCATATAAAATGTGGTGTCTCCACCGATCCGCTATACTATCATGCAAAGCAGGGGCAGGGGGAGGGGGAACCTGAGGGTTCTCGCCCAACGCCTTCAATAACCCTGGGTTTAAACCCGAATCAGGGTTTATTGTTTTGCCCTCTGTTTCTGGTGTTTCTGGTGGGGTAAAGCCCGCGAAGTCGGGCGAGTTAGAGTTAGAAAGAACATTGGGTCCCGATGGAACCCCGTCGCCCAAACTCAGAGTTTGGGTCAACGCGTCGGCCTGTTCATTCTCAAGCCGAGCCCCACTGTCGGACATTTCTTCCTCAACATCGTCGAAATTTTCGTCGGCAGTGTACGTACGTGGATACTCTGAGTATTCATCGTCCGAACTATGGTAACGACCAGGCTCGGAGCCCGGTTCGACCAAATGCCGAGCATAAAACGAACGATGTCCGTGTGCCGGAGATCGTGACCGATGACGATCTCCGCGAAATCCGAACGGATAAACTTCGTCATAAAAATGACGATCCGTTTTTGTGCGCAAAAAACGTGATTCCGATCTTGATCGATGCCGATCAAAATTCGGATCGAATGCGTCCCATCTTGGCTCTCTTCCATGAGAAGGGGACCGTCTGAACATTGTGACAAAACAAAATAAAGTGAGAAAACACTTACCGATCGTTCCTGCTTTAAGACAAAGTAATACAGATCCAGTCACAATACGTTTTTTCCGCGAGAATTTCTTGAATATATCAAATTTCTTTATAAAAATCTTCCGATACGAGTTTTGAAGTCTTCTCGAAAACGAAGTGAGCAGGGTTACCCGCGGGGAGAGGAAGCGGAAGATGGCTGGGGTTGATGCCTAGTCCTAAGGAGTGGAGGGCTCCAGAGGCCGCTATCCTTTTCTTTTTCGAAATTCAACGCGATTTCGCGCGTTTTTTCGAAAAGATGTAGGTACCTACCTACCTAATCTTCCAAATTTCGAGAAGTGAAATTCTAACGAAATAAATCATGTGTGGTGAAGTTATAGAAACCATTTCAGTAATATCTGACAGACCATTACAAAGACAGCCAGATAACAATCACTGACATACAACTGAAAAATCCAGTAAGTACAGAACAATGCTGAGCACAGACCAACTAAGGGGCTGTGTTTGTTTTATATTTGATAACTCAAGTATTATTTGGGAATTATTTGGGAATTTAAGCAGAATTGTTATAATCAGCGGAAATAATATCTCCGGGAGCAAAGATAACATGTCCTCGGTTTTCACATCCATTCCAGATCTCCCGGGTAATGGAGAATAACCTCGGGGAGGCCATAGAGCCTTGTCGATTAACACAGCTGATGGCCATGGTGTTATCAGAGCTAATAAGGATCCTTGAATCCGTAACTCGGTCACCAAAGTGGCGTAGAGCCAAAAAAATTGCTGTGAGCTCCAAGGCATTAGTATGGCTTGAGGTCTCTTCCAGAGACCACCATCTACCTACTGTCTGTACGTCCGTCACACCACACCCCTCACCCTGACAGACTGGCGTCTGTTTCAATTATGACAGAAAAATCGTCATTATGTAATATATTTCTCATGGAAAAAGCATTATAACCCTGCTGTTGAAGGTTCTGGAGGACGGAGGGGTGCGGGGTGAATGTTGTTTTAGAAGAAAAATTGCTAGCAGCTAAAAATTTCACCTTGACCTATTCCAAGTACATAGTATACGATTTCACGTATAGTGTCGCGGGGCAAGCAGCCACCAGCGTCCCTATCACAGTTGTATATTGCCTCAGCGTGGGGTGCAGAAGAGAGGAAAAACGAGCTATCATGTCGTTACTATACAGACTTTTTTGAGAGGTAACGAAATAGTCTTCTCGACGGCGTCAGAAGCAACGCCTAGTAAAGTAAATTGCTGGGGAGGTTTCAAGAGCACACTTATCCTAGTAAATAATGAACCCCTAGCTTTGTAATAAATTTATCAATGTATTGGCATGAGACGACAGTCAGATGAGGAACCTAGGATCCCAAAGTCATCCAGATTTGGGAACAAAAACGGTAAACAATGGGTCTCATTAATTTATGGAAAATTAAAGGGGATATTCATACAAGCTCCCCTGAAAGTTGAACCTGAGAAATTTTTGATACCCTGTGGCAACGGGAACCATATAATAATCATCCGTAAGGTCAACCATAGCTCCATAACAGTTTTTGGAAATCAGTTGATTCATAGTACGATAATCCTCCAATTCAAAATGTGGGGGTGTAATAAAATAATTTAAATATTTCAAATTTAAAATAACTAAATCCCGGATGACTTGGTTACCGGAAAACTCTGAGAAATGACTTGATCCTCCCTGGTGGGACAAAGACACACTACCTGGTAGGTTACAAGCTTATTAATGGGCTCGGGCATTTGGCTAATGAAAATGGGATCCTGCAAATGTGGCAACAGATTACAGGGGGGGGGGGGGGGGGGGGGGGGGGGGGGGCTAAAAGGAAAGTGAGTCTCCTCCAACCAAGTTAAGATATCTGATTTATCTGTAATTCCATGCAAGGAATGTATAAAAAATCTTGAATGGTCCCCTGGAGGGGACCGTAAATTACTTGAGGTTGTTGCAGAGTAGTTACATCCACTGGGGATGAGGGTCCTCAGTTCCCTAACCCTTCCTGGGGGGAGCCTGCTGCCCCTAGAGAACCGCCTTAGCATATCTATGGTGCTGGTTGGCTCTGAGGCGGTGCGGGCGGGATCGAGCCTTTGTGGAGGTCTGCCCCCACTAAGCAACCTGCCTGGCTATTCCAATTTTCCATCGGTTTTCTTTTGCCCACTCTGTGGGGGGGGGGGGGGGGGGGGGGAGAATAACCAGAGCAGGAGGTTTGATCAGTGGCCAAATATTCCTTAATGGGGAAATCAAGGCCAGTAAGTTTGGAGGGGTCAGATATTCAGCTTGGAGCACTTTAAATTCAGGCCATGATGCTAATAGTGGTCCCAATGGGCCATCAAACTCGGGTGATGAGCTGGTGGTGAGGCGCCAGAATCCGGGGGTTAGTCCTCAATGCCAGGTTCAAATTCTCATCCGGGTCACCTTAGTCGGGATCAAAACCCGCAAAACAGTCAGATTATTCTGATAAGGCCAGTTCCCTAGTCAGGATCTGGGGGTGAATATCGCTGATGCCCTCTGTCAAATTCCGTGGGTCAATCGAGTCGGTAAACTCTATCCCATCATCCTCCGACGAAAAGTACTCTCCTGGAAGGTAAATAAACCTGGGCTTGTGAGGCATGAGCAAGATGCAGGTGCAACGCCATCTGCCCTGAATCCCCATTTGGGCAAACCCCGGGAAGGCTTCTTCGCACTTGCCTGGGCGACAGATGAATCTCCCCTCTGGACGGTTCTTATATCGAACAAGGAAAAGTGCTTTTCCTTGTTCGATGTACGAACCGTCATGTACGGCTCAGTCTTTAAAAACGCTGCAAATTATTTCACAAAGGTTTATTATTTTTTCAATCGAGTATGATCGTAGTTTTAGTTGGCTTGCGTCCAGACTCCTCGGCGTGTCCTAATTCGAGTTGCCACAACCTATACTTCTATAATTATATACGTATGTTTATATTTCTCGATTTGAGCTCCTATCTATTCAAATAATAATTGCCTTAATAATATCATTATCTAAGTACGTACGAAAAGTCGAGAGGATTTGTTATTAAATATGCGTAGGTAAAGCATTGGTATTAACACACAAATATGACCTAGAACATGAAATTCGAAAGCAATACAAGTGTAGGAAATTTACCACGCCACCCTGGAGGTACTCCCTAGGTCTCGTTACCTCACAACCGGAGGTTCACCACCCTATTACGCTTACACTATCATATCACTCATAGTTTTCCATGAATATTCATTTGAAAGTTGTGCATTTTGAGATGAGTGAATTTTGTCCTAACATGAGAATAATAATTATTAGGTCTTGCAGTTGTGGTTCATGATCTGGTCCTAAAGTGTTCTGTTGCGAAGTCCTACTGCCTATTGTTATCCTAACCGTGGAATATTAGCTTGCGCAGTTGTGGTTGAGCAGGTTGGAGTTCTAACACGTCAGTCTAACACTCAAAGCCTCGAAAAAGACACTTTTTCGCCCGTTTTTGGCCCATAGCATCTATGCGAGTAAAGCGATCGGGATGGTTAAACGTTAGGACCAACTAGACCCCAAATGGAGTCTATGTGCGAAAGAATGGGTTTTTTTAACCTACTCAGTGCGGGTGTGGTAATATTATCACGCCACTTCCCTCCAGGACCTGAGCCCTATTCATCGGTCCGTAGAAGGAGCTGCCGCCTTCTTCTGTCCGTACTGAGGTTTTACCTTCAGTATGAATGAGATAGCAGTTCTGAGCACTCCCTTGGCGGATTGCATGTTTTTGAGCCAGGAAAATGGAGTCCAATCCAAGCCCGTTTTCCTCAATTTTGACACGTTTTTCTCGATTTTAATTGATTGTATCCTTCTTCTAACTTTGGTACTGCATGAATATCATACTAATGTTGAACTTCAATTCAAGGCAAATGAAAAGTACAATTTGTCTAGTGCTGTGATTTTTATCTAACAATTTTCAAAAAGTAACAAAGTGACAAGTCATAAAAACTCAACTTCTGCACTGGAGGTTGTTCCGCCTTTTAACACCCGCGCTGAATGGGTTAAGTCAATTCTTAGGCCTTTTATGGCCCGAACGGCGGACGGACATTTCAAATTTGGATTCTACGCACCTTGAAACGTAAAGTGACAAAGTTTGAGGGGGGGTTATAAAAATTTTTTGCTATACGATCACATAGGCTTATTATTGGAAATAATAAACCAAAAGCTCATCTACCAAAGAAGGTAAAGGAATGAGTTCGATTTAGTCGAGGTATTATATATTTTTGGGCCATTTCACACACTTACTTTCTGGTGAAATTTGAAATGGAGCCTCTAAGGAACTGTTGAGATCCAATGGCCTCATTAGCTTATCATCCACGTTTCTTATGTTTTAGGAGTATCAAGTTTATCGTTTGGACATTCATGATACGGAGTATCTTGCGTAAAGTGGATACCTTTGTGATACTCGAGAGCTAACTTCAGCTCGCATGTACTCGTCAATTGTGTTGAGAAAACGAAATTTCATTTTGATACAACGATAATGTATTGTTTAATACGGCTTTTCAAATGATTACATCAATTTATTTTTCAGTGTTGTAGCGTCCGTTATGAAGAATCTGGAAAAGCATTTGTCCCCTGTGATCCCGCCTCCTTTGTCAATAGAATTTCTCAATGAGTGTCTCGAAAAAATAATGAAAAATGTGACTGAAACATCAGAGTTGGTGACCGACTTCTGTTATAGACTTATTACTGCAGGTATGTATTATAAGCCTGAACTTGTATAAATTGTTTTCTTTTATGATATTATTATTATACCTGGTTGACACTCTGGGTCTGGGGGGCTCGTAAGTGTTTATTTTTTTCGGGTTTATAATAAAAACAACAACCATTTCGCAAAGAATTAACTACTTTCGTTACCACTGACTGATGCAATCGTTCCTTTTCAAGTAATCTTACATATTTCTTTTCTATTCAACAACGAGTACAATATTGAAATTTGAAGCCTTGCTCAAGATGCATTTCATTGAATTCTCACACAACAATATTATTGTGCAACGGTTTTTGCCAGGGCGGATTGTCCTATGTTGTGTCGTTATCAATTATTTACACCAATTGCTTGGCGACACAATCTTCCTAATTTGTTCTGTGCCACTGCTCATCACATTTGTACATGTTTTTTAATGCCAGTAAACAAGCAAATTTTTTTTCATTGATTAACGACTCTCATTCTTTAGCCAGAGTATTGCGCTATACTTGGTGTAGCTGTCCTGCTGTTAATATAGGCAATTGATAAACCGGCACTAAAACAGATTGTTTTGAGACATACATCGATACCGATTCATACTTTGAAGCCATTTTAGAGTTTAAACAAAACCCAATTGCACTCGTTAGAATATCTGCTTTACTTTTCTAGTAATATTTACATCAACAATATATGAAGATTTACATTATTATTTCAGGTAATAAATGTGCCAAGTATATCGTCAGCATTCTTGGCAATAGAGTTCGTAAAGCTGACGTTTTATTGGAATTTCTGTACATGCAGTTTCGATTGGTTGGCTCATCAGCTGTTTTCAATTCTACCCACTTCAGTCTTATCGCAAAGGTAAAATTGAACATCGATAATTTTTATTTGATTTTTTTCTACCCAATATTTCTGAAAAACTTCTCACCACCTTTCTTTATTTCCATGTTATTAGAATGAATTGGATTTAATCTTGGTTACTTTGAATATCACAATTCTTGGGCTATGATAAGTATTAAATGAGAGCTAAAATGTTATACAAATCGTTGTTTCGTTCTTTAAAAATTGTTCCTTGATTCATGCCTCTCGGTATCTTGTTGAGGCATCATGTTGCTATACAAATCAGTTTAATTTCCGTTATTTTCATCTGATTTAACCCAGTTTAGTTTGGCCGGGGAAAATGGGGTAAAACTTCACGAAGTTTGAAGGAGAAATCAATACGATTTTTTGTTATATTTTGTATGTAATTATTTTTTATTATTTTATTACGCTATAATTTATTCTCAAGTACAATATTGCTGTTCTCTTCAGATAGCTAGTATTAATAACTGTGTGTGTTAGTTGATTGGCTCTTCTACTGAACTATATGATTAATGTTAACTGGATTTTAAGAAATTTCGCAAATATAAAGATGAAAGAACTTTTTTATGTTAAGACTAAATCTTTGTCAAATAATTTTTTTGACTTTCTTTTTTTTTAACTTCTTACGAAGATTATATTCAACTAATATTTATATTAGTGAAATTTCCTAAAATCCAATTGAAAATAGTTGAATGTTCAGTAGAACAGACAATCAAGTAAACCACCCACCTTTTTATCTTACTTTAAAACTTCCCTTGACGGCGAAAGAGGCGTGCAATTAAATAAAAACAAAAACTATGTTAAAATAGTGGGAAGAAAACCTGGTTTGCCTGACGCTAGCCCTCGGGATCAACGAACTTGAGAAAGGAGTAAGAGGAAGAGAGGGGTGGATGGTGATGGCCCTATAAAATGACCACCAGTTGAGTTAATAGCCCCTAAGAACGCAGGTGGTGATACCACAGAGCTCTCTAGCTGAGATGCCGAATTTGCGTAACTCTGTGGCACTTATCTTGCACTACACTCTATGCCATGCCATGGTTGTGGCCATGACTCGATGTTGTTAACAGGCTTATTTGGGTCATTTTCCCGAAAAGGGCAAATCGCTGTCCAAAAGGATTTACGTCTTCCCACTATTACATAGATTGAAAAAACAAAAGTTTCCGGTCTCTACAAGTTGCTCTTAACATAGGTACATAGGTTTCAAATAAATTAATATTTTATTTAACACTGAAAAATCAATTCGAACAGCGAAATGTCTCCTCCCCCGCGGCGTCCAGACCTGACTTTTAAAACTTTGCATCCATCTTTGGAGTAATTGTGACTGGATTTCGAAGCTGAAACTTTCTTGGTTATTATAAATACTTCCATAGAGTGAGAAAATAGGGTCGCCATAATTTTTGGAAATTTAGATAAAGAGGGGTTAGAGGAAAAATGTTTGTCCAGAGTGAGGTGTCTTTCCCCCGCTCAAAAAGTGTTTTCGAATTTTCGTGCTCTTGGGGGTTGGTTCGCTTTCCCGCCAAGTGTAGGTTACATCCTTGGCTATCAAACCATGTTGGGTCCAGAATGATCTCAGTCCGTGCTATGCCGTTCAGGAAGAAAGAAGTTTCGTTGGGGCAGCCTGTCACACAGTACCCGTCTTTCCCCCACGCCCTTTTTTCATAATAAGTAACTGAGAATAAATTTTTCCGTCGCTTTGTGCTTGTGAGCTCAAGTAACTCTTTCGATTGGTATACTGCTTTTGCTGAAAATCAATTACGGAACTCTCAAATAATTGAAAAAACGAGTTGTTCATTTCCACACGTATGTCTTTCCCCCGCCAATCACTGGAAAGACAAGGAAGACGGGGGGAAGACGGCCTCTTGTACCTTGAATTTACATTGTTTTTATTTGATTTAGTTGAATTTAAACGTACCTTCGTCGGACTCGGAGTTTGCTTATGTTGCTGATTGAAAAAATTAAATTAGAGTTCCAGTCATGCAGCATGACCATGTGAGCGAATTTTCATGAAATTATGTAATCTAGTGAACGCGGCTTCTGAGAGCGAGCGAAATGGACTTCAAATTTGAATTCAGCGCATCAAATAATATAAGGATACCAATATTGGTGAATTTTAGACAATTTCCAAGGGCATTTTGGGGAAATTTTCATGAAATTAATGAAATTTTGGATATCCGGTGAATGAAGCATCCTAGCACAACACGGATTTCAAAATCGAATTCAGCGACTCAAAATACTCACTGGAACACATTTTCGTCAAATTTACTGTGAGTTTTAAGGGAGAAATGCGAATTTAGGAAAAAAAAAATTATTAAAACAAAAAGGTTTTCCAGAATGAAGCCCAGGTGGGTCCAGTGAGTGCCCGCTCGGCTTTTTTGGCAAATTCAGTTTCGTAAATTTTTTTTTAATCTTCATCTTTTATGTAGGGTTATCCGCATATATTATCGATTATTTATTGATAATAGTTATTATAATATTTCAATTCACTGTATATCATTTATTTAATTTATTAGTTAAATAATTATCATAAATGTGTCCAATGAACTGGGACACAATGTGTCTAATAATCCAGGACACATAATCCCAATGAGTCCAGTATAATCAGACACAATCGCTTATGTGTCCTAATTTGTAGGACACATCTTAGTTTGTGTCCCAGATCATTGTACACATAGTGTCCAGTCAACAAGGACACATTTCCCGTCGTGTCCAATAAACAGGGACACATTTCCCGCCGTGTCCTATCTTCTCGATGTGTCAAGGAACGGCACTTTTCCAAAGCTATGATACAACTGAAGCCCTCTATACCTGTCTGAGGCTTTCTAGGGTCCCCCCCCCCCCTCCAATGGACATATAGAAGTAGATGAGTGCTCTGGTTCAGTGAGTAGCCTAAGGGCTGAGCACATCCGTGTATGGCTACATCCGTGCTGAGGTTGTCAAGCTCAGATACCACTTTCTGCTGATCATTTCTTTCATACTTACTTCTAGTCCAAATCCACTCCAATACTGACAATCGTACATCCAGGAATATGGGAGGCCTGTCAGGCTTGATGGCAACGATATCCGGCTTCTTGCTCCAATTACTTGGCATGTGATGTAGTCTGACTCGTTCTACATCCCTACCGCTGATTGACTGGGCATCTGCTACAGAGGTATTGAGTGGTTGCCTCCAGGCCCACTAACCCTGGCACTTACTGGATGAAAACTGTCCGGGCACAGTCAACACATTTGTGGGTCTTCCCGATAGGAGTAAGTGGTTGAGGATGAGCAGCCTAACATTCATAGAGAGCTTCGTTCCAGCATCGGACAGAAATACCATCGTGTCCTTGAGAAGTTGAGTTTTTGACAGTGCACCTATATGCTCAGCATGAAGCACATAGGGAGGATCCTCAGCACATAGGCTGCAACCTGGTCCTACAAGCCATCTGGCTCTTCATCAGCCTGCCTCACCATATCCTACAGCTAGACACGCTCATAACCATCAATACCTGCTCCCCATGCATCAATACTTACGTCTTTTGATCAGACAAATGATCCGGTTCTAGAGCAGTTTTACTGAATGGCGGGCCAGTAGGAGATGCGGGAGAGAACCCATGGCTTCTTGGAGATGCGGGAGAGAACCCATGGCTTCTTGACAGGATTGCATCCTGTACAATCTACTTGTAGTGGGGCCTCAGGCTAAGATATTGACTGGTAGCATGCAAATGGATCAATGCTGCAAAAAAATAAAAAATAAAGTAAATAAATAAATAAAAATAATAATAATATTTCTCCTTTGCTGCCATTTGACGTAAATCTTCAGAAGCATCTCGAAGTAGCTCTTGCTCTATATTGCTACATTAGCCTCAACAGGATGCTTCTGTTTGATTTGTGCACTGAGGCCACTCTTGGAGCCGAAGGCTCACTAACAGTGGGTTCTATGTTGGGCATCAAGAGGAATGCAGATAGTAGGAGAAGGTAAAGAAGAGGAAGGGGAAGGTAGAGTCCCTGAACACTGTAGGACATTTTAAATGTGTCTTTCCGGACGATTATTCTCCTTAGGATTGAGATGAAAATTCCGTTCTTGCGCCAAAAAATCAAGCTTTCCAAACGAAAGGATGAGTTCGTTGACCTGCATTTTTGAGCTCATTAAATTGGTAAATTCTAAGAAATGTGCTTAACAAAATAACTAAAAATGGGTAAAAACGGCTAAAAAACGTAAATTTATATTTTTTAGCAGAATTTAAGTCTATAGAAATTTAACAACGGTGAACTAGAACATTAAGAAATTTAAGCACAAATTTATGCAGAAAATGCATTTAAAGTTCATTAACATTTGCCAAAAAATATACTAAACTCCAAAAAAAAGCTAAAAATCCAAAAATCGTTTGAATCGAAGAACATTATTTATAATTAGAACGAGTTTTTTTGCCATAAAATTATCAGTTAACAATTTCTTTTTACTCAAAGTGCCCGAATTTTCAAAACAATTTAACATACAAATACACTAAGATAATTTACAAAAATTCGCTCATACTAGAACTTTTTAATTTTTATTTTATTTTATTATAAACTAAAATAAGTATTCCTTGATGATTTTCATTCATTGGCATCCCTCAACCCCTACTCACTCTTCCATTAATCAACAAAACTAGTCAACCAAACGTGTTATTTACTGCTATTCTTTTTCTATGTTGAAGATTGTGGAGTGTGTTGATGAAGCTGTAACTACAGGATTTGTGGACGTGTTACTTTGTCCTGATTCAGTTGTTCTGAAGGGTCGCCTTGACGATTCAAGTGAAAAGATCGAATTAATCTATGAATCCTTGCTGAGGAATAAAAACGTCCATGTGCTTATAAGATCCTACGCGTAAGTGAATGTCTTAAATTTAATTTTTAAGGATTAAGAAAATGCTGAGATAGTTTAGGTGTTTTGTTTACCTATCTGGCCACTTAGGGCCACTTTCACCAACAACATAAACGAGTTTAAGTTAGAAAAGATTAACAAATAATCGAGATTCCAGCTAATCGTCTTTCACCAGACCACTTTACGAGTTTAAACTCCTAACGAGGTGGCTTGAGGTTAATCTCCCAAGCCCCGGCCAGTTACACTTCCCAATCTCAGATTAGTGATAAAAATGATATCGATCAATATGGCCGCGCACCAACAGCTGATACCTCATACCTCTACAGTTTGGTTCACAGTTTATTATTATAGTTTATATATAGTTTATTGTTATTCAAGTTTTTGATGATGAATTCACGCGATTTATCGCTCGGATTAATTTGATTCCTTGGATGAGGATGATGTCCCGCAAAGACGCCCAAGGACGATCCGACGGCGCATTCCACATTTTGACGGGTTGGACGACGTCGAATTTCGGCGGAGATTCCGGCTCCCAAAACCGACAGTTTTGAAAGTCCTCGAGCTTATCGACACTCACCTGAAGTTCCCTTCGAACAGGTATAAGTTGGAAAAAGGCTTTTATACCATCAAATCGATGAATTATAATACGAAATTGATATTGATGGTAGGAAAATAAAGTATAATCGATGATGATAGCACGTTATAATACGATGTTGAATTGCTATCCCTTGTACAGTATGTACCTACCTACCTATACCACATAACATAACTTATGTACATTTAAATAAGGTGATTAACCGTCCTGCTTTCGTCAAATGATGTGTCACACTTTCTTTGTTGGAAGTCAACGAAAAGTTGCGAGTAGTTAGTAACTAGGTAACTAGATAAAAACGGCGCGGGTAATAATTGGTCGTGGTTGTGATTCACCGCTTTATTGTCTCGATATGTCGGACACATGGCGGGGTTTCTAACTGTCGTTTCAAATTGTCCAATTTTTCATTGGACAGTTTCCGGAATCTCCGTTAGGGAAACTCGATTATTCCAATCTTGGTTTAAACGAATTTTGGGTTGGTGAAAGACGCCAAGGTTTGATCCTCGAGATTATATTTAATCGAGTTTGGCCAATCTCCGCTTAATAAGTTGTTGGTGAAAGTGGCCCTTAGTGAGGGGAGTTTTCCCAGAAGTGAGGAAAAGCGATCAGTGTTTACTGGCTGATTCATTTGAATCAGAATAATATACGGATTCGGACAAAGGAGATTGAATAGATATAGACGATCTACTGAGATCGGACATGGAGATTTTTGTGTACGAATATGACCCCTACAATCTCTTTGCTATTTATTGTTTGTGATTGTAATATTTTATAGTTATTGTCTCCTTATAATAATGTTTTATTTCCAGGCACATAATAGGAGATTTGGATGCTGCCTTGAGATCAATCAAAGCCGACTTGCCACCGTTAAAAGAATTCGGAGAAGACAATCCACATTTGCACACAGTGTATCCTGAGAGTCAAGTTCAAGAAGTAATCTTATTCATTTTGAGGGCTTTTAAAGAATTAGGTACATGAGGCTATTGCTTTTACTATATTATATTTATTTGTAAGTGTAGCAGCACAAAGATATTTGGTCTGATTTATTATGGTACCAATCGAGTCATGTTCCTATTTTAGCAAATACGTTATGTGGAAAACTTAGCTGTTGCAGTTGTAGTTGACTAACAAATTTTAGTGGTACCTAAATTTCAGAAAGAAAAAATCACAGTCGTGCAATTGCAAATATGATTTCTTATTCCTTTTCTTAAATATTGTTAAGTTAAATATTTTCTTACATTTCTTATATTTAAGATCATTGTGTGCAATAGACTTAACTATAAACGTTATACAAGTAGTTCCAGTCATGCAGCCATGACTTTATGAGCGAATGTTCAGAAATATCGTACATACAAGGGCTATCTAGTATAGAAGTAATAAACCTTTGTGTTATAATGTGCAGCGTTTTTTCAAATGCCATGCAATGGTGAAAATTGAATATTGATCATCAACTTACGACACCTAACTCACGTATTTCAAGTGAGAACCCCCATATTTTATTGCAGATTCAGAATCTACATAAAATTTAATGGAAAAATGTTCCATCACGCGAATCTTCGACTGTGCAAAAACGGGCGCATTTAGAAGCAGAAAGTGGGCTCATTGTGAAATGTCAAGTTTATTTAGCCTCATTGAATCAAGTTTCAGGACAGCGCAAACCCCACTTGCTACTTGATCAATCTAATATTATGCCACCTATCGGAAAATCTTTAAGGTGATATTTTTTAATATTTTATTGATATAAATGTATATTTATTTTCTTCCAGCCATTGACAGTAATCCATCTACCCCCCTAATCGCATTAAAACCAACGTTATTTGATGTCCTAACTCAAAGAATGCCTCTTGTGGTTGACCCTTGCGCTCATCCCAGACTTCATCTTGCATATATGCGGCTTTTGAGAGCTCATTGTATTGCGTAAGTATTTGCATTACTGGTAGAATAGTTTCAGTTCAAGAATGTCTTCATAGTTATAAAGAATCGATGTTTTCATGTTTGTGTGTAATTTGTATATTTTTGTGATACACTCTCCCCTTGAAAATATATTTGATTAATTGGATATATTATAAATTATTAGGCCACCTATGGGTAGGTTTATTGAAGTGGAACATATTGTTAAATAATGCATGCATTACAGGGACGTCCCTTTATTTGGTGTGCAGTAGTAAATCGTAATTATCCTCATTACTAATGGAAGTGTCGTGATTAATTGGTTTTCAAAAGGCTCCAGAGTGTTCTGCACCGATATTCAAAATACCTGGCACACGTAATGGGATAGTGTAAAAATCAGGATTTATCACTATTAACCCCTTGATCCAACCCCTTCCATATTGAAATTTTAAACTCCAGACATATGTTCCAAAACTATACCAAATTCTCAAATAAACAAGAAAATAATCACGAAAATCAGTCGAGAATTGGTGCTTGAGTAGCGCTTGAATGAATTGGTTACCTCCACCATCAACCTCAACAGCGAATCAGGCGATCCATTCGATTCAACTTGAAAAAATACGTAGAAAAACCGGACCCAAACTCGCATTTTCATAGGAGGTCATTTTTCACTAAAAACCCTCAATTCCGTAGAAAACATCTTGTTTTTCAACATACGAACATATTTTTCTCCACCAATTAGCAGAGTAAAAGTAAAATTGACTATGCTGATCAAAAGCTGACAGTTTGAGGAAGTTTTTTCCGAACAGTGCACGCCGAGAAATCCCCAAACTGGTAGCAAAAAAAAAAGGAAGGAAAAATGTCGATTCAGAATATTTTTTCTAATTTTGTACCTACTTTGGCCTTTTTTTAACCAATTAAAACAAACTAAAACAGCTTTACTTCACATCAGGGTTATAGGAAATTTAACGGTATTTCCGAAAGTGTTCTTAGGTTTGAGTTTACTGTGAATCTAGGGGGAGTTATGACCGTTTTAATGTCACAAGGTACAAAACACGAAAAAAATCTTAAAAATTGAATAACTTGAAAACAAAGCGTTTAAAAAGTAATCTCTAAGAGTAACTTTCGATCAGAAATGAGCTCTTGAATCGATTCCTTTAGTTTGTCCCATAATTTCTGTAGACACCCTGTAGAGAATAGAATAAAATAGAATTATATGTTTTTATTTGTAATCAGCCAACAGGCTATACAAAAGTCAGACAATATATATCTCTATTATTTATAAGAATGAAACTCCGTCTGTTTGTCTGTTTGTCGTGTCTATGCACGGCCAAACGGCTGAGTGGGCCGGATCTACGAGTGGGGGGATCTTCTTGGGATTTTCCAAAAGTGGGAGCGAGCGAATTTAAAATTTTCTAATCCCAGCCGAACCATGGGCCGTAGGGCGGGAGGGGGGTCGAAGTAATAATTAATGTGCGCTTTTTCCACTTCCCCGCTTCCCCTACCCCTCTAAACGGCCGTTGACAATTCCGGAAAAATACGGGTTTCGTAGGTTTTCCTACGAGGAAGACGACGGCGCAATCAAATCGCGAAAAAAGTATCGGTAAATGCGTCAAAAAAATGCGAGAGTACGGACCCGTTTTCTCGAAAAGTCCGCCGAAAAACTTGGTTTTTTCCGATTAAAATATACCCCATAAAGGTACGTTTTTCGGAACGGTTTTCGCGGGCGAAATACAGCTTTGGGTCCGCCGAATCTGAATCCGAAATCGGATATCGAAAAAAGTGACGAGAACTCGGTCGAATCGCGAGCGGAAGCGAGGCGAATCGTTAAAATTACATTTTTAATCGACCCGGGCCGCCGTTACACAACGTTGCTTACCAGAAGGGACCCTCACAGGGGGGTTCCCATTTGCACTTCTACGCAATACCTTGCGAGCGAAGCGAGAGCCATTTCAACAGAATAAATACGGACTTTGTCCTACACATATACAGGTATACCTTGCGAGCGAAGCGAGCAACATCCCCTAATAAACTGTTCGTGGTTCCACATAGTTTTATAAGATTTAATTTGTTTGTAAGAATTTCCAACAGAAAAAAACGTCTGCCAAGTTGGGTGGGCAGTATAACTTCCTCAAGGATATACAGGTATACCTTGCGAGCGAAGCGAGCAACATCCCCTAATAAACTTTTCGTGGTTCCACGTAGTTTTATAAGATTTAATTTGTTTGTAAGAATTTCCTACAGAAAAAAACGTCTGCCAAGTTGGGTGGGCAGTATACCTTGCGAGCGAAGCGAGAGCCATTTCAACAGAATAAATTCGGATTTTTTCCTACAAATATACAGCAATACCTTGCGGGCGAAGCGAGCAACATCCCCGAATAAACTTTTCGTGGTTCCACGTAGTTTTATAAGATTTAATTTGTTTGTAAGAATTTCCAACTGAAAAAAACGTCTGCCAAGTTGGGTGGGCAGTATAACTTCCTCAAGCGAGCGAAGCGAGCAGCATCCCTTACAGAAGTTAAACCTATCCTTAGGGATCTATCGTTTGAGAGCGAAGCGAGCAACATCCCCTACATGCCAGACTTTGCGAGCGAAGCGAGCAATATTCCCCACACGCCAGACTTTGCGAGCGAAGCGAGCAATATTCCCTACATGCCAGACTTTGCGAGCGAAGCGAGCAATATTCCCTACATGCCAGACTTTGCGAGCGAAGCGAGCAACATATCCTACATGCCAGACTTTGCGAGCGAAGCGAGCAATATTCCCTACACGCTACACGTTGCGAGCGAAGCGAGCAACTTAATGGGGGGTCCGGGGGGCTTGCCCCCCGGCTGGACGTGGAGGCGAGCGTAGCGAGCCGGAGCGGCTAGTACTTAATATAATCAAGGGTGAAATAAAAACATTACTTTACAATCATTACATTACTATTACAAAGATTACTTACTAAACGGACAAATGAAAGAATCAAAGTTAAAAGGTGCAATATTTATGAGGTGGGACCGCACGGTACCCTTAAACCCCCCAGTCCCATTTCCCTCTAGTTTATGGGCGTACTGTTCCAAAACATGATGCACCACCAGTGGGGCAAATTTAAGGCAGAGCTGAGTCGAAGGAACGGGGTCTCCAGATTGTTGGCCTGCCTGGTGCGTTTCGAACGAGAGGTGGGGAAGTCTGCGATGTGCCCGAATGTGTAGACACTCCATGATGAAGACAGCAGGTACGGTGAGGATCTGGAGTCTCGTGAAAGCCGCCCGACAGTCGGCCCTGTAGGGGAGACCAGCCACAAGCCTCACAGCTCTCCTTTGACAGGCAAAAATGATCCTGGTCGACGGGGCATGGCCCCATGCCAAAATCGAGTACGTGGCTTGACTCTGGAAAGTAGCGTGGTTGGCCGTCAGGACCGCACTTTGAGTGAGTTGTTCGGAAAGACGTCGGAGCAGGAAAATTGTGCTGTTTAAAAACCCCGCCAGCTGTTCACAATGGGGCTTCCAACTGAGTGTAGGGTCCACGGACACTCCGAGAAACCTGGTACTAACTGGATTCGACTCCAGCCCAGCGAGCGACCGCAGTCCGAAGAACATTTCTACCGTCTTATCGTCGTTCACGCCAAGTCCGTTCCGGTTGAACTCCGGCAACTCCTTTTCTCTCCAAATCATCATCCCACCATTACTTTTTCTCCCTTTCGTTTCTTTTCCTCCTGAGTTCCGATGTTTTCATCATAATTCTTGACATCATAATTACCAAATCTACCTTTACAGTGACATTTTTTTCTTCGTTTACCTCCGCAGTTCATTGCTCAAGTTCCACTAAAGTAAAACTCTGTTTGCAAACATTTTAATTTATTTCAGGAGCTGACTACGTTCATTTCGTTCTATTTGGATAATTTCCACTAACTCCGTTTAATAGTTATCTGTGGAGCATTGATCTGGGCAGAAGGACTATCTAATACAGAAATAATAAACCTATGTGTTATAATTTGCAGCGTTCCCCCTCCCCCTCACTTATAGGGCATTAGGCCCTACCCATACCCCAGAATAATATATTCCCCTGAAGAAAACGGAATTTAGATGAAAATGCTGTTCGTTTATTTCAGACATGATTATTTTACTGAAGCTGTTCATTTGATGGAATTCGCTGCCTCTCAAACGCAGACACTTGCTGAAGCATTGGGTGTATCTACAGTTATTGATCCGCCATCTCTGTCCAAAAAGCATTATCCCTCTACAGTAATTGAGCTTCTGAACTTCAATTTGACGCAGGTCGGTATTTGAACTAGGTCTTAGATCACTACTCCAGGTGAGATAGATCACTACTCCAGGTGAGATAGGAGGATGTTACCTATTAAAAGATTGTTCTCACACTGCGTGTTATGATTGAATCTAAAATTTCCAGATACATATAATAGTTTTGAATAATTGCTATGTGTTGTATACAATTTTCAGCGGTTGGAAACTCTGAACAAAATAATGATAGTTGAGTGGACTCACGAAATCCTCATCTTAAACTTGGAAAAAGGAGAGTCTTTTGAAAAGTCTCATGAGCTGCAAGAGCTAATTGGTAGCCTCTGCTTCGCCGCTGCTGACTCTCGTCCGAAAATTGCGTTGGCGTGCGTTCCTGTTTTGAAATATATAGCTTTCAACAATCTGATTGCTACCACACATTTCTTTGAACAGGTAATGCTATTTCGGCCTTCATGTATTTCTTACATGTAATTGCCCAAACAAAAAGATTACGAATCCAAATATATTCGGGTCATTCTCATTTCATTTGCCGCTTTGGGTCGTTTGAGAACCTCAGTGACGTGGGATATGAAAGTGCTCAAAAATGAGGTTAGATCGGCAAATACTACTCATTATACATTGCAGATTTGTGTTCCATAGATGAACAGTGAGTTTTTCATTGATGTTGTATTTTATATATTTTTTACCCATCCTTGGTCACACTCCTGAGAGGTCACACTCATGAGGATTTCCAGTAAAACTGGCATCACACAGGATGATGAACTGGCAAAACTCGGGGATGGCTACTGTTTTAAACCTGTCACCAAGCAGTACGGTTCTTAATATAGGATTATTTTGTTTAAGCACTAACAACATTCGTAATTAGTGTAACACTCATGATTGAAAATAAAAATACTCCTCACGTTTTTAGGCTTCTTGCACTGTAAAAACTGCTGCAACTCCAAGCACTCCACTGCAGTCTCACATCTTCAACTGGACAATATAACCTTCACACCTGTTTCCCACCATTTTCCATCGGTCTTCTTGATCGCGAAAATGGTAACACTCCTGTGGTCCCATTGAGAAGAGATATGGGGGACTGACTGAAAAACTAGTTTTTCACGGGTTGGGAAAAATCTTAAAAATGTAAATCCTTACTCTAAATAAAGAGGAACCAACCTACTGCAGCTAGTAACCCTGGCCCACTGTGTATTGTTTAAAGGGGATTTTGGGCAGTCAAATTATTTCTTCGTTGATCTCTAAACTTATACTACCCTTTTTCCCCCCAAAATCGCTAGTTTTGGTCAAGAATTGTGAGAATTCGTCGTCAGGGACATGAAAGCGGCAAATGAAATGAGAATGACCCATTCATTGTGAGATGTTCAGCTGAACTGATATAGGTTGAGGGGAGGAAAATTATGGCTGTTCCTCGTCTGTTTAATATCCTTTAATCCTAGCGGTTTCAGGGATATAAAAGTACAAGGAGTACCATTATGATTATATGATGGTATGGAGTCATTACATAAAAGTTATATAGGTCAACTTAGCTTGTAATATTGCACCATAGGTTAGCAGTAAAACAATATTTATAATACTTACTTAATTTAGAACTATTATCAGAGGAGGGTGTTATCGTAGTGTTACAGTGGAGATACATCGGATTATGTAGACCGTCTGTAATAGAAAGGTATACGGTAGGCATTATTCCCACATCCAGTCCCTGACCTACGATATACTTTTCTATCACAGGTGGCCTGTATAATCCGATGTATCTTTACTGTAACACTACGACAACACTCTCCTATGATGATAACTCTAAATTAAGTAAGTATTATAGATATTTTTTTACTGCTAACCTAAACTACAGTATTACATGTAAGTTGGCCTACAGTACAATGTTGGATCCCTGATGAGGCCCTAATGGATTGAAGGATAATAGACATATGTGGAACAGCCATCATTTTCCTCCCCTCAACCTATATCTGTTACGAATTTTGGCCATTGGCATTATTACCAAGTGAATTCTTCCGTTATTAATGGTGATTATTTTATAGTTGAAATCTATTTGGTATTGCAGAACGCTTTGATCATCAGACTGATAGATTTGTGTTTCTACTACCTTAATTCTGCTGATGATAAAGTGCGTCAGGAGTTCCATTTATTGATGTCTGCACTCCCAGCAGTTGTGCTCACATTTGTTACCAAAAATCAGTCATTTGTAAGTACATGCAATGGTCATTCTTTTTCTAACCCTTTTCATCCATTTTATTTTAGGGATCAGAACATGATATTACATATTGGTATTCTAATTGATTTAATGATCGATTACATACTGTGAAAGTCCAAGCTTTTACTCACTCAGCAGGTTTTTTTCTAATTTCCTGCAGATGGCGCATTGCTCTGTTGTTCAACTCATATCTATAAATTATGAAGACATGATCAGCACACAAGGAGTTGTGGACTCTACCGTCTTCAGAGATTTCATGAATTACATTTTTCATGGAGTTACTCCCAGGTATCACTATTATTAATTCCCCATTGAATAATTCCTTTTGTGTTGTTGAGATTTCGATGTTCCATGACATTTTTTAATAAAAATCCTAACCCAGGACTGTTTAAATATTTTTACCGTTGCAGTCTCTCCCCTTTTAAATGGATGACTGATTTGATGAGTCGGAATTATAATTTGGTCGACACTAATCATGAGCATGGAATTGAAGTGAGGAACTCGCTGGGATGTATAATGGAATGGCTAGCATTCCAAGCTGCCAAACATTGCATCGATAATCGCCTTCGAACTGTCTACGGAAAAGCGTTGGGAACTTTTACTGCTATTGAAGGTTACTGTTTCAATATATCGCTTCAATTAAAAACTTATGTTGGCTTCCTAGTCAGCTTGGATTATGGAAACCTTGTGATCACGTTCAACAACCATAAAATGTTCGCCCCTCCCCCCTCCCAAGTACCCACACTTATTCTCCGCGTCCATCTTCCCCCCTCGCAACTCCGATTCAACTCGCTGGTTGATTTTCGTGACTGACAATGATAGATGGTGTATGCATGCTATCCCGCCGTCAAACATATACTAGATACTTTGACTTTTCTATTTTGAAAAATACGTAGGTGCCTATTTAGTAGCAACTGATACATATTCATCTTCTTGGGTTCTGAACACATGCAACACAGATGTATTTAGTCTGGAATTATCACCTAGGGTATGGAAACTTACTGTACTCTTCTCGTTGAACAAATTTCCATAATTTTCGTTCGTTCTACTGAAATTCCTTCCCAATTAGCAAGATTCCTTGATTTTTTCCAGTCACATGTACAGCTTTGGACTGACTTAACTGTTAGTGGTGCGAAAAATTGGTCACATTTTCCACTCGTAAATCGCAACAGCCATCTTTACTTTGGTATCCCTATAATGAAAGTATTAAGTTGATGACATGACATATTGGACAACTGTTGGGATTCACCGCAAATGACACAATATCGATATTCATGTCATCCTTCCCCTAATTATTCCTTTTTATGCCTTGTAACGTGGACAGTTGACATCCATACAACTGTTAGAAATGTATGCAATGAATGGGGAAAGTCTTTAACATGGTAGAAAATCAGAGTGTTTGGGAGTTGCGCTACCCCGGCAATCTTGTATTCTCCCGACAGAGTGCTAGCCTGCACATCCTGTTCACATGGCATATAGGTATGTTTGGGAGCATTGCAATAACTTTTGGGAGGTGAAAAACTAAGTTTTTGTTCAAAATCATAATTTCCATTTCCTTTTTACTTTTTAAATGTCCCGGACAAATTTTTGTTTCATGTCATTTTTGTTGTGTGTCTATTGATCACTAGTGGCGTAGGCAAAACTTTACAAAGTTATTGACTGAGTTTGATGAAATTTTCAGAGATTGTGCAGGTTGGACCCTATGTTGTTCTCTTTGAGTTGCATAGTTGCTGGATAAGTAGCCTCACTGCATGCAATAATCCTTGTAGTAAACATTACTTCTACAATTGCATCAAATTTCGATTAAATTTCCAGGGATTGTGCAAGTCCTGGCGCTGGGGTAAGGGTCAGGGGTGTTAGATGTTCTCGAATGGTTTCCATCTCCACTAGAGCCATATCTTTTCCACATGCGCAAAAGTAAAATTCTTATAACACGCCTGACAGATACAGTTCTCTTCCAATTTCCGATTTTGATGAATTTCTCAGGGAATGTGTGGATTGAAATCGACATGGTCCTCTAGGAAGTCCACTGTTACCAGATCATATTGTCTACGTATGGCAGAAGATATTGTCTGCTAACAGCAACCTTTGCATTTTTGCTTCTACTTTCATGATACCTATACAATAACATTTTAATATTTTCTCGAGGCTTTGTTTTATGATACCAAATTCATTCTTTCTAAACGTCTCTAATACATTCATTCTAAAGATCAATATATCACTTTATGAGTTTATGGAAGCCTTATCCAACTTGGCAGACTTTTTGTTTTCTTACAAAACACTGTGGTCTCAAAATTTTTGAATAGTTATATATCATATCATATAACCATATATCAACTGAAAGTGCCATCACCTGTGGTTTATATTTACCCTCGTAATTTTTCAGACACCATACGATTTCTAGCTAAGGAAACAATTTCAAAGAAAAACTTGACAGACACTCCTGCGACTTGCCGCCGAGCTCGGCTGCTCATACAGTTTGTTGAACAGTTTGAAAAATTGTTATACAATGCTGTCGAAGGAACAGGCTCAGCTTTCCATCCTGCCTCGAAGGTACTGATGAATCATGCTGTTGGTCTTGTTTATCATGGTTCAGTTCAAATTATTTTGTTTTGTCTATCTGTGCATATATTTCAATGATGACAATTTTATCATTTGACTTATGACAGTATTTATTTCGCAACGTCATCTAATTTGTATGTCAGAAATATTTGTTTCTGTATTATTATTTATATTATTATTATTAGTATAAACGGCTAAAAATTATAAAATCAAAAATTTTTTTTAGCAGAATATTACAAAAAAAGGTCATCAACAATGAACTCTAGATCATTAAAATATGTGTGCACAAAATTATGCTGAAAAATGTACTCGCGTTTCATTAATACGTGAATACGGATAATAAAGCAAAAAATGTTTTAAATCCTAAATCTACAAAGTTTGAAAGCAGATTATTATTTAGAACAAGTGTTTCGCCATGAAATCGAATGTTAACTCAAATTGTTTAAAGTTTAAACAATTATTATTAAACAATTGAGGAGGAGCCATGCAAAACCCCACAAATCACAAAAAAAAAACATTTTTTAGTTAGCATTGGTTTCTTGTTCTTTGTGATCAGCTGTGCCATTTTCTTCACTCACTGTTGAGCAAAACACAACAGATCACGTCAAAACAATACAGTATATTTTTGTACTTCATCCAAAACCACAAATGCCCAGAGCTGTGAATCACCCAGAGCCCCACTAGTCCAATCAACCAATGGGGAGCCACACGTGACCCTCCTGTTTCTTCTTGTTTAGCTATCTGTGAAGCTCGGCTACCTTTACGTTTATCAGTGAATTTTTACATTATTTCAAGTGATCATTTATGTTGATCAAAATGGGTGATAGTGAAATGGATGGTGCAGTGACAGTGAGAGACGGTAATCAAGGTACGAGGGGAAAGGCAAAAACCAGTAGTTCGCGTGAAATTTGCTAAAAAAGTAAGGCATTCGTTTCCATCTGGTTCAAACGTATTCATACCATGAATCATAACAGTAAAGCTTACCAGTGCTTCAAAATTCGGCCTTTTTTTTGTAGGTATCGCCTATTCATAATTATTTGTTTTAATTTTTCCTTCCACGTCTGATTTACTCAAGTTTTATATTCAAGCATTAACTCAAATTGAATTTTATTCCCTTTTTAACAATTAAAAAATTTGGTTCAGCATAAAACGTTTAAAATGGCATATTATCTTTACCCTAGTTTCCATTTTTCCTCTGAATGAGGAGGTCCCAAATCCCTTAAGTCCTCCATGTGTTTCACCAAAACCCCACAAGTGAGAACAAATCAATCAAACCCCCCACATGTCCAAACTAAAACTAGGATTTTTTCATCTTTAGTGGCAGTATGATTTGAATCTAGTATACCTACTACTTAGTTTCTAAAGACTCCTACAAGACAATGAAGTAAAAATACGCAAATTTTTATCGGTAGAACAATATGAAATAGTTATTCCTTAGTTCTGAAAATTTTGATTTGACGGACTAGTGCGAATTTGCATGGCTCAACCTCAATTATTTTAAACTCCTACTGAAGCAGCAGAGTTTCAATCCCACCATTTGGCCAGTTACTCTAGCTAATTTTCGTTAGCCTTGTTATCACTATAGCCTTTTGGAATAATGTTTTCCTTTCATAAGTTTTTTACTGACCTGTATTATTTGTTTGTTTGTTTTCTTGTTCCTTGTTCAATAATTAATCGATTTATGTGTTTAGCAATCCAAGACATTTTTTGCCACAAACCGTGCTTCTTGCTTAGAATGGTTCCATAGGATCCGCTTAGCTCTGTTGGTTGTTGCATTACACTCAGGCATGTCTCCGTGGGCTGTTCGGCATGGTTATTGTCTACTTCAAAATCTCGTCGATTCAAAAGCAACGCACGTACGTATTCTTGTTATTTTTGTTGAGGGCTCACTTGTTTTATTCAATTTCTTTCTGTTTGGTGCAGTGATATTGGAATATAAATTTTCACTCATGAATCCTGTATAAAATTATTACAGTCTCCTGAGTTTGAAGCTGCTCTTCTCAATACTGGTTTAGCCCTAACAGGCATGGGTGAGCGTGATGCAGTGACAGGGCTCCATTTATGGGCTAGGGATATTGCTCAATCTTCCCATTCTGAGCTCAAACCTCTCATAGATATGGCATCTAGAAGGTAAATTATTGGAGTATTTCTTATTCTATTACTCTAATTGATGCACTATTCTTTGAGCTGAGTGAACTAAACATTTTCAAGTACTCTTATTGAAAGCAACTCTTTTTAAATATAAAAATTATCTAGGTCACTAGAGGGTGTTTTATTAACAATTGTAGTGGCCTTCGCCACGCGTCAAACATAGCTGGTTTCAAATGAATTTTTAATATTTCGCGGGACGGGCGCCTGGGGAGGTCGTGCCAACCGCTATTTCGCCCGGCTAAGTTGGGAGCACTGTCACCGGCCCTCCTCACTTGTCTTTCAGCTCTTGTGTCAAACACTTCGAGCCGGTGTTTCTTACAATAAAATGTTCTTGTTTAGTGAAGCAAAACAGTGTTCCTTCCAGTTTTTTCGAAAAATAAGTCGGGAATCGAACGGGAGCTTAGTGAAATAGTGAAATGGTGTAAATCACGATTGAAAAACATGTTTTGTGCTCAGGGAACCCCCCCCCCCCCCCCCCCTGAATCGGTGTTATCTCCGAGACGAGACAGTGAGGACCTTTCCCGTGAAGAACGTTTTTCACGTACTTCAGGTCGAGAAAGAGGTTTTCCATCTCATTCGTCCGGACGGGAATTTCATTTTCTCCTCGGGCGGATGCGGGAAGACCTTTCCAGAATCCAAGCAGATGGGGATTCGGGACAGCTAGCGTCGGGCTGCCATTTTGGTGGAGCCCAAGACGACTTTTTATTCAAAGAACCTCCAGGAGAATATTTTTTTTGTGTTCAGGTTCGGAGTTTTTTGAACCAACAGACTCAAGTTCTTACGACTGGGGATGTTGGGGATAATTACCCACAAACCTCAACCCAGAAACCGATTTTATCAGGAGATTTGGAAAGTTTTAAGGGTTTTGTCCCCAACAAGGGGAATCCGGACGGGACTCTGGACCCAGGTTTCCTCTCGGCGTTGGGAATAAATCAACAAATTCTTCCACCACTGCCTCCAGGCCTTCATCCAACCATAGTGGCCCGGTGGGACCATTTTTTGCGTCAAGGCTTGGACCAGTCCGCGTTCAGTGCTCTTTGAATAGAATATCCGGCCCTTCTAAATCTCCGGGCAGTGATTCCTCCCTCTCTGAACCCAGAGATTTTGTCCTCCGTACCATCGGGAGTTATGATGGGAGATAGGGTGTTCACATAAATTCAGTGGCAACTGACGACGGACGTGTCAGCTCTAGGCCATGGCATTTCGACCGTGTTAGATCAAGGAGAGGAGGCGGCTAAGGTGGTGTCTCCAGAGTATGTAACCCTCTGTGGCAAGGGAAAATCCCTAACTACGTTTTTTAATGTAAATTGAGCCAGGAGGCGGGCGATTTACTGAGTGTGCACTCCGGCACTGGAACAGATTAGTAAGATCGAGCCACCATCCACCTTTTTGTTCGGAGAGGACTTGGGAGCTAGATACAAGGAGCAGCTGGCAAATGAAAAGGCCACTCGGGGACTGGTTCCACTGCGGAAATCACCCTGCTTGGGTGCTCCCATCCCTAGGTTGAGTGAACAGGGAACTTTGAAAAGAAAGTTTCTGGGAAACGGGGATGGCCAGGCTGCACAGTGGGGGCAGACCGGAACGAAGGCCCGAACCTGCCCGAACCGACCCGGAGCGAATCAGAGGCGAAGATACCAAGCGAGAGCCCTCCTCCAGGGGCAGCAACCCTCTCTCAAGAAGGGGCCACAAGAGGCCCACCGCCCCCAACGATCTTAACTGATCTTCAACAACCTCAGGTACATATCTGCCACCCTTTTGGGGGCGTTGAAAACTTTTTATTGAATCTTGGCATGCTATTACTGATAAGTTAGACATTTTCTCTTCATTGGAGGGGGTTCAAATTCCGTTCTCTTCACCTCCTGCCCCCCCCAACCAAATTTTTTGCCACACTCTCAGAATCCCAATTTCATTTCCCAAATGTCTGACCTACTGGATTGGTTTATATCCGACCAGGTAGTGTGTTTGTGTCCCACCAGGGAGGATCAGGTTATTTATCCAATTTTCTTGGTACCTAAGTTGTCCAGAGGGAACCGTTTCATTTTAAATTTGAAATATTTAAATTCTTTTATTACGCCTCCTCATTTTAAATTGGAGGATTACCGTACAATGAAACAGTTGATTTCCAAAAATTGTTATGGAGCCATGGTGGACCTCGTGAACACATACTATATGGTTCCTGTTGCCCAAGAGCATCGTAAATTTCTTAGATTTAATTTTCAGGAAAAATTATATGGATACTTGTTTACCAATGGGACTGTCAGTGTCTCCTTTTATTTTCCATAAATTAATGAGACCTATTGTACGATTCCTTTGGGCTTGGGTCATTCCCTGTGTTAATTACCTTGATGATTTTGGGATCCTGGGTTCCTCGCCGTCTGACTGTGCATCTCATGTTGATATTTTGAGCCCTTTATTACAAAATTTGGGATTTATTATTAATTGGGATAAATGAGTGGTTGAACCTACCCAACAATTTACCTCCCTGGGTTTTATTTTCGATTCTGTCAAGGAAACTATATTGTTGCCTCTCAAGAAGTGCCAAGCTGCTCATGATTTAATTAATAGATTTTTATATATTCAACATCCCACTTTGAGGCAGTTCGTGACCGTTATAGGAACATTGGTGGTGGCTTGTCCCGCAACCGCTTATGGGAAACTTTATACGATAACGTTAGAATCGGTGAAGGTTAAAGCCTTGGCCTCTCATAATTTTTCCTTCAAAGCAAAATTTACCCCTCTTCTTTCCGTCCATCAGGACCTCCAATGGTGGAAGGACATTTTTTTTCTATAACTAATAGATTGTACACTGACGATATTTCTGTCATTATTGAAACTGACGCCTGTTTGTCTGGATGGGGAGCATGGTGTGACGGACGTACAGTCAGTGGATGGTGGTCCCCGGAGGAGGCCTCACGGCATATTAATATACTGGAGCTCACAACTATTTCTCTGGCGCTACGCTACTTTGGTGACCGAGGTACAAACTCAAAGATCCTTATCAGGTCTGATAATACCACGGCCATCAGTTTTGTGAACCGTAAAGGTTCTACGGTCTCCTCCAAGTTATCTAACATGACCAGAGAAATTTGGACCTGGTGTGAGGAGACAGAAAATTTTATTTTTGCGTCCTATATCCAGCACAAATAGAGTGGCTGATGAGTGCTCCCGGCTCCTCCCAGGGGACACGGATTTGGCGTTACAGGACAGATATTTTACTGAGATTGTTCAAAGGTTTGGCTCCCCCGATTTGATCTATTCGCCTCAGCGGCTCGAGGTTCTTCTCGTGGTTCCAGGACCCGAGAGTGGCAGGAGTGGATGCCTTCACCTTTTCTTTTTCTGAATGAAATGTTTTCACATTTCCATCGTTTGCAGTGATACTGAGAATGCTGAGGAAGATTGTGGGGGATCAAGCAATGGGCCTAGTTGTGGTACTTAACTGGTCTCGGAGCAGAGTCTATGATTTTACTGGTAGCCGAATTATCAGGGAGGCGTTCCAGAGTAAGGGCATCCCTGCGGCTGCAGCCGAGACAATGTTGGCTTCATTGTCAACGACTACACAGGCCCAGTATAATTTATGTTTCAGGAGATGGTAGAACTTTTATGGGGAACAGGGATTATTGCCTCAATAGCCTCAATTCGGCTGCTGGAGATTCTCCACACCCCAGAGTACGGAGTGAGGATATTCAACACTAGTAGAATAAAAACATCAGGACCATCCTTGCACCAACCTTGTCTACTATTGTCCTTTTTCCCAGAACTCCCCCTATTGTGTGTAGCATCATTGATAGTAAAATATTTGGCTCACATGGCCACCAAGCGTAGCAGTGATAAGAACGACTCCTAATTCTTTATGATCAGATGACCGTTTGGACCGGCTTCCTGCCAAACATTGTCGAAGTGGGTTAGTGAGGTGCTCACCAATGTTGGAGTTGTTAATGTTTTTAGGCCTCACATTTGCAGGCACGCTTCGGTTTCTGCAGCGAGGGGAGGAGGAGCCCCCTGGATACTATCTTCCATGCAGCGGGCTGGGCACCCTCTTCCTCGGTGTTTGCTAGATTTTATGATAGACTCCTTGTTCCACCCCCCTGCTTGCAGCTGTTTTTTCGGCTCACACATCTAATTTAGTTTCCTAATAGTAAGTGATTCCTAATAGTAAGGCTCGCACATCTAATTTAGATTCCTAATAGTAAGTGTTTTATTTTTTGTGCTTGTAGCTAGGTTATCGGCTCGCATACTTATGGTTATTCTTCATAGTGAAAATACTGCAGATTGATACCTAACAGCATTTTATTTTACTCTCAGGGTGGACTTCAGGGAACCGTGTCTGAATGGCGGCGGATTTTGGTTACCTAGTTTTCTTACAACAGTTTTTTACAGTTATTGACTCATGTTATTCCCATGTCATATGTTCATGCTTACAGTTACTCACATTTATGGTTTACACGTAGAATTTCCATGTTAGTTCCACATCATGCATTTATGATTATGGTTTATACTTTGAATTGTACCTCCACCATGGGGTGAATTTACATTGGATGTCAGTGTCATTTTAATGTTTACCTGTTCCAAAATCGTTACAGCTGAGACGTCACTAACTCACCCTGGGCCGACTCCCCCCTTCTGGGGCGCCTTGATGGCACAAGTGGTGAGGGGGGGGGGGGGGGTGAAAAGGGTGCTGTATGACGAAGAGGGTAGGTAATGGGGACCCTGAGTGCATGGGTGAAAAACCAGTGTTCCCCTTCCCTGCCCTAGGCGGGGAAAGAAAAAAATCCTTTTTTGGTTTAAGCTCTCCATCAGGGGGGGGGTGTTCTGTCCAGGCCTGGTCTATGATTTCTTGCTTGTATGTTCCCTTTAAACACCTACAATTGTTAATAAAACACCTCTAGTGCCCTAGATATAATTGATGAATAAACGAACTTCCTTGTGAAGTTCATTCATAATTATGTCAGGGGCACTAGAGGGTGTTTTATGCCCACCCATTACCCTGCCCTTTATCATAGACATGCCGGGGGACCCTTTGTACTAGTGAGGAGGGCCGGTGACAGTGCTACCAACGTGACCGGGCGAAATAGCGGTTGGCTGGTTGGCACGACCTCCCCAGGCGCCCGTCCAGCGAAATTTTAAAAATACCTTTGAAACCAGCTCTGTCCGACGCGTTACGTAGACCACTACAATTGTTACCAAACCCTCTAGTGCCCCTGATATAATTATGAATGCACTTCACTAGGAAGTTCGTATATTCATCAATTCTATGTTTATTATAGTTACGAAAGTGCTGCGGACAAATTTGAGGATATGATCGCTGATATCGGAGCTTCAAATGTAGTTACCAGATCAAAACAAAATGGAATTGCTGACAAGACAAAAAATATGGCCTACACAGTGAAAAGTTTTTTGGCTGACCAGGTACCTATGAGAATATTGAGAATACACGCCTCAACATGCAGTGTTACCCATTTTTAAGATTTTGAATCAACTTCATTGAACAGAAAAATTCTTATGACATGTATTTATCACCAATATTGAGTGCTTTGTTTTTATTTTTACTAGTTGTGCCTGCTCGTCCACAACAATCGCAACATTATATGTTTCTAATCTATTGTGTTAGTATTACCACACCCAGAGAGGCTCTGTTCCAAATTTCACTTACCTTGACACACTCAATGGTGGTAGCCTTTTGTGACGCCAAGCATCCTTTCCTAGCTGATGGATGACCTCATTCATATACGCTCAAACTATACAAACTCCGCGACGCCCGTCCTGTACAAACCATGCACTCCACTATATCGCCACCTGCACATGGAGTCGATTTGATCTTAGTCGAGTCACTGCTTACTAGCTGGGGGTCCATTATTCTTGATCATCATTAGTGTGGGGACTTCTCCACCACCCCAACAAATTTGATATTGAAAGCCTAGAAATGAAAGTAGTGCGCACATTACTTATCTATTCTAGTTTTAATGTATCTGACAGCTCAAAAGGAAAAAAAGACAATAGTTATGAGCAATTTTTTATAAATTTATCGTAGCATATTTACGTAAAATTGTTATAATAACTCCCCTTGAAATGCGGGTGATGGGTTCAAACCAGTAAGCAAGTCAAGTACGGTCGCAGTGTCACCGCACCTTGAAGACCGAAAACAGGTCCACTAACTCTTGGTATGTTCATGCAAGTGCACTGTTCTTCCAGATGGTCTTTGAAGTTTTTGGGACCAATTTTATTACAAGTTAGTACATGTAGATTGTACTGTAGATGTAATATTGCTATGAAACTGTCGTTTTTTGTTTTCTTTCCCCTAAATTGCTCAAATTACACGCACGTTGTTACATTTTTTCAATTTAGGATATTATGGAAAGCTTAGGGGATATGAATATAGCCTTAAACCTAGCCAGAAACTTACATATCATTTTGGGGGGAAAACTCATCAAAAAACTTCAAGTCTGCTTTGGACTACACACAAAAACATTCATTCATTTTGTATATTATATTTTTACTGACTGCTGTTTTCAGCTTACTGAATGCTACTTAGCATTGAATAGTTGGGATGAGTTATCTTCGTGGAAGAAAAGGGAGGCCGAGTTTTTAGCTAATGACAATGGTGAATGCTGCCGAAAATATGTAAGTTATCTTAAGCTTATTTTATTCAGCCAATTTTCAATTCCTATTTTTATTGATAATAATTACAAGTGTTATCCTTATTTTATTCAGCCAATTTTCAATTCCTATTTTTATTGATAATAATTACAAGTGATCATTTTATCCACATTAGTGTTTAATGTTTAATTTATTACTTTGTCATAAAAACAATAATCATGTTGTACAGGACCGGGATCATTGATCTAGTGTCTTTGTTTGTTCAGGTGTACTGGCATGAATTTATATCAAGTATTCTATCTAACGTTGTTCATTTTTAGGGATATGTAACTGCAAACTTTGCTGAAGCAATGTCCAAATTTGATGCTGGAGATTTGAATGGAGCAGCCGAACTACTTGTGTGGGATGAAGAGGAAACTGAAAGTCTATTCCCTTCCGATCGGCCGTCCTGGGACGTTGCCAATCTTCTGGATGAAGCCGATTTCATATTGAAGAATATCATCGTCAATAAATGCTGGTTAGATGGTCGTTTTTTTCCAATAACTGTTGTTCCTTTGTTTCAGGATTTTTGCTATCTAAAATTGTGAACACATGATTTCACCCAAAGAATTTCATTTTAATGCATTTTGCTAACAGCGCTTTTGAGGAATTTCAAGTGAATGGCTTCCTAGTTGATAATAATAAAATGTGTTTGTCAGTTCGTCTTTGAATTCTGTTTAAGCAGCCAGACCAATGTTCATACCGTTTTTACAAGATGCTTGGGAAGCTCTTGGTTACATGTTATATGCTACTGGACGTCCCAGTCCCAATCTACTGATTGGGAGTAGTGGCTTACTCGTTTTGTATCCCACCGGAAGTGTCACAATTTTAAATTGTACCTCTTGGAGACAGTCAAAATATTGTAATACAACGTCTCTTTCTTGAATTATAAACACTTATATTTTTAAACACGAAACTTAGCAAGAACCAGCAGAACTTGACAACCATTTTTTTTTAAAAGGACGCCGAAATTGTTTGCCTGGGAACTAGGGATTCCCTGCACTACTCCCCTGCCTGTCTTCAGGCCCGCCCTCGGGCCGTACATCTGCACGAACTAGCCGATTAGCGTGTAGTAGGCATGACTTCCTTCCCATCCGTACTCGGAAAAGAACATCATTCCTTTTCTGTGTTACAACCCATGGCCCTGCCCATTGGGTTGCAGTTTGGGGCATTACCCCAAGCCCATTTCGGGTCGTGCACCCACACCCAGTCTCCCTCTTGGAATGCTGGTGTTTTTGCCTTCCTATCATGACCCTCTTTTTGAGCTTGTATTCTAATTCCTACTTGGACTGATGCAAAGGTGTGTATGCGCTCCAATGTTCCTCAAAGCCAAAATGCGTATGGTGTGGATAATTCAACTTGCTGCTGCGGGGGCTACCGGTGTAAGGCATCAGGCAAATTCAGATCTCTGCCGAACATTAGATGGGCTGGCGAGAATCCAGTAGTTGTGTGAGGAGCAGAGCAATAGGCCAATAGAAAGAGGGGAATTTTTTCATCCCAATCCCTCTGGTTCTCACCAATGAAGATGGCCAAGAATTTGGTTAGTGTTCTGTTTAGCACTCAACTAACCCTCCTGATTATGGGTGTAGGGGGGTCAACTAACCCTCCTGATTATGGGGTGATGATATGTATGTCGGTGCTCCACAATGAGGTACATAAATGCCATGCACAAGCAATTTTCATCCCATAAAAGGGGAAGTGGGCAAGGAGGCTACCGTCCGATATCTATATTGTCTGTAGACTTCTGCCACTTCCAAAAGATTCTGGCATCTTACCTCCAGTCGGCTGGTGTCATAGGTGATGTCTAGAGAGCATCTTGGCCAGTGGGTGGCACAGTTCAGAACTTGACAGTTCTCCAAACTGTTATTTTGCTGTCCCGTATTAAGAAACGGCAACTCCATCTTGCTGCTCTGGATGTTGCTAAGGCCTTTGACACTGTAAGCCATTTTGCCCTGACCAATTGTCTTCGTGGTGTCGCGGGACCTGCTCTTTCAATTGAATATGTTGTCTCGGTACCACGAAGCATGACGGTCCTCAAAGCAGGAGGTGAGATGTCAAGGGGTCTTCATTGGGTGTGGGGTATGCTAGGGGCATCCCCTGTCGCCACTCCTCTTTAACCTGGTCAGTGATACGGCGTTGGGTAAGCTGCCAGCTTATAGGATTTGATCTCCCCTCTGGGGTGTGAGTAGGTTCATTAGATTTTGCCGATGGTGTCAACTTACTTGCCGAAACCCGTGGTGGCTTGTTGATCGCACTTAATGTGTAAGCTGAGCAGCTAGCCAGGTGCGGTTTTGTAGTCAACCCAGAAATGTGTGGGTCAGTCTCCTTGGTTCCGTCGGGTCGCTACCATCAGTTGAAGGTGTTCTGTCATAGGACAGTCACCCGTCCTCGCCAAATCCGTGCTGGAGGTTTGGTGGTACCTTGGAATTGACTTCATGGATGTAGCCACCATTGTTGCAAGCCTTGTAGACCTTAGTGGACCACTAGCTAGTATCACCAAGGCTCGTTTGAAACCACAGCAGAATTTGTACCTCCTTTGCAGATACTTACTGCCAAAGCGCAATAAGCATCCTGAGGGGTTCTTACTTAAACTGGTGGTCATTTTATAGGGACACTTTCTTTCATTCCACTCTCCCTCCTCCTCCTTCTTCATTTTCTTTGATCCCAAGAGCCAGCGTCCGGTAAACCTGAGCGTCCTCCCCTCTCCTTTAATTTAGTTTTTTCGTTTCTATTCGATGATTCTATGATTCGAACTATATTTCCATTAGCAAAAAACGCTGAAACAAAGGTACTGTAGTTAATAATAAGTGCCCTTTTCATTGCATTACAATTTTGCATCCCCCTCTTCTATATTCATTTGGTGTGGAATTTATTAATTATATATTAATTATTAATTAATAATATAGTAATAATACTATTATTAATTATAGTATTATTATATTTATTGTAATAATATAGTTAATATGTTATTATTATATTTATAGCAACTCGTATTACACCTTGAAGGCTCTTTCCAAGTGTGGGAATGCCCAGACGCTTGCTGAGAACTGTATGGAAGACATCATTAAAGATTCCTCATCAGAAATACTGTCCAAAGCTTGTTCACTCAAGTTTGTTGCACATGCTATGATAAACCGAGGCTCAAATTTGGCTCCAGAGGTACCTCAATGCAATGTACTTTTAGGAATTATCGATAAATTGTCACATTCGTTTATTTCTGTATTTTATAATCATTCATAATTTTTTTATTTAATATTGTTTAGCCATATGTGAGGGAGGCTTGGTGGAGACTGTACGTCAGTTCCCCAGATATGGAACGTTGTACCTGGTGGGCCATTGCTCTGGAAAAGTCAAAGAAGCCTGTTGCTAGTAATGAAAGTTTGAAAGTTTTTCTAATAGAGGTTAGTTTGATCTCTTGCTATATTTTTAATGTAAGATCCAATAATTTGTCAGTAATTTTATTTCAAATCTAAAGCGATCAGTTTATTTGAAAAATGTCCTTTGAATCTCGATGATTGTTTGACTAGGTTATCAAGGCTTCCAGAAAAGCGGGAAACTTGAGGTACACCACCAAATGCTTACTAAACTACCTCGATCGTCCGTCTAACACCAATTTATGTCTTGGAGATCTTGCTGAAGAATTTCTACAGATTCCTGTTGAACCAAGCCAAGCTCCAGCGCTTCATCAACTCACAAAACTTTTGAGAAGGTAATATTATGTTTCTGTAAGAAACAAGAGAATGCTCCTACCATGATGTCGAGGGATCTTTCGATTCTTTTTGATGCAGCAAAAAAATACATTGGGCAAGTTAGGGATATCTGAGCCTTGAATAACCGCGGAATGAAACTCCTGATTACTGCACATTAATATACAATTAGGCTTTTATCTGAATTTCGATACTTCTCAAAGTGTTGTTGGTGGTGTATTTGTGCTGCAAGCTCTGCCTCTCTCTGAAGTCCTAATTTGGCTACAGAACATGGTTGAATTAAGAGCTGGAATCCTCCACAGTTCAATCCACTATTTTTGGCCAGTCATTCCAAAAGGAACACAACGCCAGGGGTCTCTTGAAGGAGCCCTTAAAATCTCTTTGATATATAATATAATAAATACTTCAATTATATTCCCTGTTTCTGTGTCAATGTCTGTTTTCAACATCATGTCGAAAGACACGATTTTAATATGTTTCTTCATTGTTATATTATCTTATTGAGTTATTGGTATTATGTATTGTTGTGTGATTGGCTCAATGGTATAATGTTGCTCACTTAATTTTGCTCATTACCTGATAGTGTTATAGTCAACTAAACATTGTTCCCATAGTACTTGTGACACGGCTACGAGCGTTCGATTATCCACCCACATATCAGCTGGATTATTACCATTGGAAGATGAACACTACCGAATGCTGAACAGCGCAGTTCTTCGAAATCTGTCTACAATTTTTGCTGCTGAAAAAGGTCATTTTGAAAACCTTGTGTCCGACCAACTCAATGAAGTATTGAGTTTGGGGATAAAAAATGTCTCTGATACTAATCTGCAAGCATTCATGGGTAAGTTTGGAAATCATTCTGTGAATCCACTTCTTCAAATTATTGATGGATTGCAATGTTTTCTTTCAGCCATGTTAGCTCAATTAACTACTTGGTTCTTCATCTTGCAGCACTTTGTGACCAACAGCAAACAGAGTCAGTAGTTCAGCTTCCCAAGGAAGATACAATCGTCGGAAAAATCCTTCTGGCATCTGTTGGTGCTCACATTAATTCACTTAAAAGTTGGGAAGCCCTTGCAGCATGGTGCTATGAAATGGGCGGTAAAGTCTGTTCTCAGATATGGGTTAAAAATCCTGACAATTATGGCGGTCTGGAGACTCTGAAAGTTATTTCTTCGTATCATTCAGTTGGAGTTGATGTAAGTACCTTTTTCTCATAAAGTTGTTTAATCTGTTTGTTGCGTGTGGAGAAGTTAGGTTTGGGGTCTTCTCTTTTGGTTTATTACTTTCAATAATAGACCTTTGTAATCAACCAAGAGAGAAAAAATAGTTCAACCCCCCTCAAAAATATTCAATAGCCAAAATAGTTTAACATTTTAGAGAATTTTCGTATTTTTGTATTTAGCGGTGTAAGCCACACCTCAACCATAAGGGTCATTAGCGGCATCAAACAAGGTGTCCAAAGGGACACTGCAAGTGACACGATTCCAAGGGGGGCCATGCCACCCTCCACCACCAAACGGAGTGCCATCACGGACTCCACTGGCAAATCGGAGGAGGACAAAATAAGGGGTACAGTGATGACCACTGTTTAGCCCCTAGAGCGGACAAAAAATAAAAATAAAACCTCAAAAATAAAATAGTACAACTAAAAAAATACCGTCACAGATCAGATATCACTGTTCGTAGTAGAGCTCACTCAGGTACGACAACAGGGACTGACCTTGTCTGGTCCAGATAAAAAGTCAACCCACTGAGGGGGTGAATGCTAGACTCGGAGGTCTATGAGGTCTGGGCAGTCCTCCAGGAAGGCGGATGGACAGATCACCCCCACACCTTTCGCACACAATATCTTGAGCTCCTGAGCTAAGCACGTGTCTGTGAGTAAGACTGGTATGGCCAGTGGCAACCCGGTTGACCATCATTCGGTCCCTTCTTGGAAGTTGGGGTAGGCCAACACAAGTCCTGAAGGAACCACGCAGACCAGTGATCTCACCCTGCCATCATGCCTACACATGTAGAAGATTGATCCTCAATGCTAGCATATCGATGGAGTTTACTTTTTCATTGCCAAATGGGGGTGAAAGTTATGTTTTAATGTTGACAAACGTAGATTTTTCAAAGAAATCGAGTCTTTTCCTATGACCCTTTATAATCCAACGAGTTTGAGATCAGTTTCTACGTCATTTTTCAAACTGAATCAAATCACAATACTTGCGGATCTATCCAACTCTGTATAACCGTGTTTTACACTGTAACTAACTAGCCCCTAAAAACGTAAAATTGAGCATAACAAATAAATCAAAAATGTGTGTGTTATAACGTCAACTTGGTTTACGGAATCGGGGAGATCTGCAAGTGTTACCATTTGATTCAGTGTTGAGAAATATAGGAAAAAATAAAGAAAAAGCGAGAAAATAGTTTAAGAGCGAGATATGTATTTGAACGCACGAGAGTTTGAAGACAATGAATAGAAGATACATGAAACCTAGTTCTGATGGAACCCAACAGGTGGAAGAGGTGGGATAACAGTTCACTGAACTCTTCATTCACGAAATCTGCGTCAATACAAGCAGAAATATTGACATCTCTGAGATACTGAGATCTCTACTATTTTCCTAATGCCTGATAACTTTTTTGAGGTGACACCAATAGGAAGAACTACTTATATGCATTTTGAAATTGGCTAGAAAAAAGGCCCTCCCTCTTAGCCAAAGCAGGTGAACAGCCTCTTAAACTTAGATGAGAACGAACGCTCTCAGTCTCAATGTATAGTCGCAATGAGAAAATGGTTTGTACAACTCGTGAGCTAGCCATTAACAACCTTACATCTAGATATTGGCAAAAAATCTGTCTCCATCATGATGTGAGAGCTTCACTAATTAGTCTAACGATTTACAATGGAGCTCAAAAAGGAGAAGTACCGTCTCACTACTCAATTCTATAATATGAAACTTTTCAGAGAATTCATAATATCACCAAATCGCCTGAGATAGCCTATAGAACCAATGACTCAATAAATAGATTCTTGGCAGAGCTTAAGGAAATGGCTGAATGCCTCAGCCGTGTTTTCAGATGGCTCTTGCCTTGGTGGACGAGTTGGATGTGCCTTATATGACAGTACCAACGAACAGTATAGGAGCTTCCTCTTGAACCACCCACCAATATACTCAGCTGAGTGCTACGCTATTCTGCAAGAACTGATACCCACGAACACAAAGATACCTGCCAACAACTTGTCATCCGGCCAGATTCTGTAAAATGTACTCACTAAACTGGGACATACTACTCCAAGCACACACCTTACATTTCTCGAAGCGTAAATCCTTAGCCTTTACACCAGTATAGTCGAAGTAAACGGTTCTGTATGTATGATTTGGATAAGAGGATACCGAGGTATGAAAGGCAATACTCTAGTCGATGAAAACAATCCTCACATATTCCCTTGAGATTAACGACTCATTACCCCGTACTGATATTCTTCATTAATTTACTTAACAAATGACGAAGTTAAAGAAATTCCACACCCACTACAATACTCCCCATAGATATATTCACTGTTCCTTCCTTCAAAAAAAGAAGAGGTTCGCAGACCTTCCTTCAGACACCCGTGCACTTCATTAAGACGATGACTAGACTACGTACAGGTCACACCGTGATAAAAAGTTATCTGTCAACCATAAATCGATCCTATACAGACGTCTGCACCCTATGCAACAGTGAAATAGAAACCATACAACACATCTTTCTCAGCTGCTCCTCACATATTTATATTATGATAGAACGAGAAGAACTATTCTCAAAAGAGTCTACCATGGTTACCAACCCATTTCATATGGGCTCTTTACTGGCACCCTACAACCCACAAATCTGTGGTGCACTCTACGACCACCTCAGGTCAACCAACAAAACTGTTTAGTGATATCTAATGTATTGTTTCTTTTTTGTTTCTTAAATCGATTGAGTTAATGACTATGCAATTGAGAACTGAGAAGAATTGAATTTATGAAATACCATCACCATAATTTACCCGTTAATTGTTGTGTACACCAGATCCATGTTATACATACACCCAAAGTAGGACGAATGTATTGTTAACAAAGCCAATAAATTTAAAAAAAAAAAAGTATTTTACGATTCTGCATGCACAGAAGATATCCTTAATGGAAGATCAATTAATATCATTCAACCTGCTCAATCCCCTAAATTTCATTGAAGTTTGGATTATAAGTTAATCGTATAGGTTTTGCCTGTTGCAAACATTTGGATTCAAATACTATTATATATTCTTGATTATGCGGGTACAGAGATTACCTATCTTACAGTATTTTACTCTTTCTTTATTGCAGGTTGATCGAGCTTCTTCTGAATCTCTAGAAGATCAGATAAGGGACCTTGGCATCCATACTTTAGAGCAAATCAACTCTTGCATTGCTGCTTGGAAAGTGGATAATGCCAGAGTCTATTCCTTTTTCAAAATGGCCATTCACTCATACTTCAAGTTCCTGAAAATCTCCCCCTATGAAGAGAACAATTGTAAGTTTGTCACTGCCACACTGCGCCTTCTTAGGCTCATGGTTAAACATGCTTCTGAGCTCCAGGAGACAGTTGATGCGGATTTGGCAGACACTCCCGTTCACCCTTGGATCCCTATTGTTCCCCAACTGCTGGCAAGACTAAATCACGCAGACCCCTATGTCAGAAAAAAGGTGATAACAAATTTCTTTAATACTTTGAGGGCACCCGACAACCATCCCCCTCCCACCATAAATAGAGGTTATTTCGGTTACATTTTTCTCAGCACCCATCCTACCGATTTACATTAATATATACCTGGTGTTGTTGTTGTCTAGTGAATAATACATGCGAGGGTTTTCTTGGATTGACCAAACTAGACTTGTGGTTAGGGATGTGTCCTAGTCATGGGATAATATTTCCAACAGGTGTGGAATCTTACATGTGAACTAAGACTCCACACATTTAAGATATTTAATACTCCACACCTGTTGGAAATATTATCCCATGAATAGGACCCCGACCCTGGGTGGAAACGTTGGGAAATAAGACATAAAACCACAAGTCTAGTTTGGTCAATCAAAGAAAACCCTCGCATTAATATATACCTATATTTTTTCTTACATTTTGTTCAGCACATTCTCAACTTTACACCCTTGAATCGGTTTTCCGAAATACGAAAAAAAAGGTTTCCGTGAATGATTTGTCAATGATTTGTCAACCCCCCCCCCCCCCTTCCTATTTTGAAATCTGTCATTCTTTAACATAAAGTGGAAATTTCCCCTATAGGATCTCTTCTCTCAAACCTTCTGGAAAAAAAAATGTAAATCAGCACAGCAGTTGCTGAGAAAAAGCACGAGTTAATTGAAAAACAGTTGTTTTACAGGAGAAGCAAGAAACGAAGGATGGCGTGACTTTATTTCTCGACACTCTTTTTGTTTTATCTATGTCTAATTTGAGTCTGTTTTCATGGAGCTAGAAGTTTCTATCATCATTAGAGTTTTCCATTTTATGAACAAAGGAGAATAAATCAGTTTTGTTTTGATTCCGTTTTGCGTTTGTGCATTACGTGACTATAATTTTGAGTTCTTTACAATATTTTCATGTTCTATACATATTAAAGTACCATTTTTTGCAATTAAGAAAAAGTTATTTATTTTTTATTTTTTGACTGCCGGGTGCCCTAAAATTTGTCGGCCTTATTATCTCATTATATTTTTAGCAATACTCAATGGTAATTGGGTCTTAATTTTTGTAAAATCTAGTCTTGAATTTGTACATTTGCAGGTTGAAGAACTTTTGGTTAAGATAGGATTGGAAGCACCACATTTGATTTTGTTTCCTGCTGTTGTTGGATCTGGAGCAATGCCCACCACAAGTGCGTTATCTTTCTGTTCGATTGATGTGCGATTCATTTCAATTTAGTTTCGGATACAACGTCAGGGTTTATATTTAGGCAAAAAAGAGAAAAGATTTGACTATTTATGAGTGAAAAGGTTCTAGTAATTTTTTAACGGATTCCCGTATAACAGTACTATTACTTAGTTGTTTGAATTAAGTAATTATGTAGTGAGTGTGTGTCAATATAATTGAGATCAATAACTTGCTTCCTATTCAGAACTCTTCCCAATGATGAAGACTTATGAGAACAAGAAGGATGTGCAAACAACTGAAGATTGTGATGATGATATAGAAGATGAAGATGAGGATGATCGAGATGATGATGATGAAATGAGAAGTACCAATGAACGAGCCGAAATGATGGAGAACTCATTCCATTCGATTTTGGATTCACTTTCAGAAAAAGTATATGATCCCCTGCAAACTTTTTCTTGTTTGAGTTGCAATAGTCGTAGATTAGGTACTAAAGCTGAAGCATGCTCAGATGGTTGATATTCAGCTGTTAGATTGTCTTTGAACCATGGGCGTTTGGAAAACTCAACAGCTAATTGAAAGTTTGAAATATAAGTAGAACGGTCTTTCATTTCACTATTATTGAAGTAGCTCACATTGGATCATATTTCTATTAATTGTATTGATATTTTTGAGTGGTCTGTAGGAGTTCCTATTCTGATTTATTTTTACTTTTAATTCAGTACGAAGAAGAAATATCTCAAGTCAAGATGTTTGTATCTGAGCTTCAAAGAATCACCCTACTATGGGACGAGTTATGGCTTGGAGCTTTGCTGCAGCACCAGGGTGATATCAACAGGCGTTTCTCATCTCTTCAGTCAGAGATCAAAACTACTGAAGCCAATAATCATCTTGAGCAAGCCACCAAAGATGCCATAATCAAGGATAAATATAGGCTTATACTCAAACCTGTAAGTTTAATTATGCAAGTTTTATTTATCCGCAACTTTTGAAAATATAGGTAATACCAAAGAGGAATTGATTAATATTGTTTGATTTTTCATCATTCCAGATTTTGTTCATTTTTGAGCAGCTCCATGAAATTACCTCTGTCGAGCCAGAAACCGCACGAGAAAAACAGTTCCAGGAACTTTATAGTAAGTCTCCAGGCTCAAAACCTGGTGCCCGCTGTTTCCTAGGGAGCAGCAGTTACTGTGCACTATAATTTGCAAGTTAGTATCTTCGAATAATTTTTCTTTTGTGTCCACAGCTGAAACCATTCAGACTATCCTGAAAAAATTGAGGGAACCTTCTGAACCCTGCAACCCCAATGAAGTTTGGGAGATTATACAAGGATTGCAACATGCACTACAGGATAAATCTCGTTACAGAGGAGGCGTTAACCTCTCTATGAGTGATTTATCAACCACTTTGTCCAAGCTTGACTCGACTAAAATATTCATGCCAGGTAACTTATAGTTTGGGTAAACACACTCTCTTTCTCTCTGTCTGTCTGTTATCTATCTTTCTCAGTTAGTCGCTTGGTTAGTGGCAACATATGGATATTTTGGACATTAAAGTCGTCATTGCCATTACGTCCAAACAATATTAAAACCAGTTCAGCATATTCTAAAGACTTAATAAATAAGTCAACATTCAACATTTAAAATTGTTGGTACTTTTTTAGTAGTTTTAGTCTTCTTTCTTCCATTATATGTGACGGTTGTCGTACTCTCCAGTAAAGCAAGGACATTATCGTTTGAATAGTTCATTGGAACGAAGAAAGGTGGTCACGCGTGTGCCTCAGGGTTTTGTTCCAGGGTACACGCTTGTGCCGACCCCACTGCATTTGGACTTGGGGTGAATTCTCTCGGGTGTACTGATTCCAAGCAGATTGAGTTCATACTGCTTCTCGGCAAATGGTGGCATATGGGTACCGTGATGACACCCCAGCTGCAGGTACTCACTGGCACGTATGCCTTGCTGGGGCAACACACATATGTTACCTTCTTCAAATGTGTGTACGGTCAAAGAAACACGAATGTCATGGTTCGAATTAGCGAAGACATTCTTATACCACTATAGGAGATCAGGGTAGATGGAAGGGGGGGGGGGAGTAAATCTAGCGTCGAAATTCCAATCATTTTCTACTCCTCGGCACCTTTACTGACTCCAGGGAAGCTGTATAGGCTCTGCCATAAAGGATAGCAGTGCAAGCTGCCCACAAAACCCCTATCACACTCGCAAATTGTCAGCTGTAGGATTTGGAGTACATAGGTGCTCAAACTGTGGTGCTCCCAACGTGCCACCAAACTTGGGTGTAGAGCAAGCGGTGGGAGGGGGGGGGGGGTGGACGCACATTTGGGTTGTCCCCTAAAGCTGATAAAAAAGCCGGGTCCAAGGATCTGTTGGGACCAACGGGCTCAAACCCCAGAAAATTCCTGGACAGGCCCAAAAGCATCGTCTGCTAAATCGACGTCTGGGGAAACATCTCCCCACCATCCCCATTCCCTTCGGGAGGGTCTATAGGGTAGAAAAATTCCTCACCATCTGCCTCAGACTTCGAAAAAGAATAATAATGTGCAGTAGGGTCCTGATACGGGAATCGCTCCTGATTTTCATCCCCTTGAACAAGATGGCGGTGATGCAGCAACGCCATGGAACTTACCTTGCCAACCCTTCTGAACCCCAGATGCGTAATTCCAATCCCAATCCGGTGAAAAATCTCTCTCCCGACTGTATATAAAACTCGAAAAACGTCTCTCCCGGTTCTCTGTGTGCAAAAAGCGATTTTCTTGAGACTCTTCTTCAACTAAATCCTGTTGCACTCCGAAGGGACGCGACTGGGGGAAGGATCGCAAAGGGGAAACATTTTAATGTACAATTCACTGAACTCGCGATTGCGGAGTGGAAAAACTAGCCATGAATCAGGATGCTATTATACGGAAAACACCGGCACCAAGTTCGCCCGAAGAATTTGTTTGAAAATATTATTAGATGGGATAGCAACAAATCTATGTCTGTCGTGACGCGCAGCCAAAGGATCAATGAAGCTTTGGGGACCACGGACAGTGCTGCCAACATGGCTGGGCTGAGTACCGGTTTGTACGACCTCCTGGAAGGCACTCGTCCACTAATTTTTGGTTTATTATTTCCAATAATAAGCCTATGTGATCGTGTAGCAAAAAATTTTTATAACCCCCCCTCAAACTTTGTCACTTTACGTTTCAAGGTGCGTAGAATCCAAATTTGAAATGTCCGTCCGCCGTTCGCCGTCCGCCGTCCGGGCCATAAAAGGCCTAAGAATTGACTTAAAAAACCCGTTCTTTCGCACATAGACTCCATTTGGGGTCTAGTTGGTCCTAACGTTTAACCATCCCGATCGCTTTACTCGCATAGATGCTATGGGCCAAAAACGGGCAAAAAAGTGTGTTTTTCTACGCGCGCACGCCTGGCACGCTTGGCAGGGGGTCGCGGTGGGTGGTGAGTGGGGGGGGGGGGGGGGGGGGGGGGTGAGCGGGCGGTGGAGTGAGAGGAGGCGCCGGCGCCGCGGCACCTTGTGGTGGGTACGGCGGGCGCCGGCGTTCCTTCGAGGCATGAATATATGTTTTTTCAAGGTCATATTCGTGTGTTAATACCAAAGCTTTTCCTACGCATATTTAATAATATATCCTCTCGACTTTTCGTACGTGCTTAGATAATGATATTATTAAGGCAATAACTATTTGAATAGATTGGAGCTCAAATCGAGAAATATAAACATGCGTATACAATTATAGAAGTATAGGTTGTGGCAACTCGAAATAGGATACGCCGAGGAGTCTGGACGGGCCTTATGACGTACGCTAGCCAACTAAAACTATGATCATACTCAATTGAAAAAATAATAAACCTTTGTGAAATAATTTGCAGCGTTTTTAGTTTTCTCTTTAAACTGGCTCTCTCCGACGCCGTGGCTGGGGGTCACTACATTGTTAAACCACCCTCTGATATAATAATTTGCCTTCTGTTGGTTGACTCTGGCAGTTTTAGGTTTTGATTGAGGCAGTACCTCCCTGATCCGATGTGCACCCCCTCCCCCCACCTATACTTTAATCCATGTTTTGTCGCCGCTTGGTTTGTGTCCTCCAGCGATGCAAAGTAATAAAAGTTCTCGTTATATTGTTAATTTATTTGGTTTTTATTTCTCTCAACCTTTTTCCTCCCAAATCGAGAAAGAACAATCGACTAGAAAATAGGCCACTTACATGAATATGAAATATTTCCTTAGATTGCCAAAATTTCTTCGAGTTACTCCTAAAACTTGATTTCTTCTCATTTCAAATTTGCCCAATTGATGTATTACGATGCGTAATGCAATAGCAATGCCTGATTACTATTGCAGAAGGATGGGATTACCAAATCCCATAGTTCTGCAGTACAAACTTGTTTTAACAATGTTAAAAATGTTGAAAATCACCCTTAAGAATAAGTAGTGGTGTTATATGTTTTTGAATTTTTATTTTGCAGGTGTCAAAGGCCGAAGGATGCCTCCAACTATTGAAAAAGTTGAAAACAATGTGATTATCCTTCCAACGAAAACTAAACCTAAAAAACTAATTTTCTGTGGATCCGATGGAGAAAAGTACAGTATTAGTATACAGTATATACGTTGTATTCGGTTGTATTCGTTGTTTGTTCGTGTATGTGACTTATGATGTATCATTTTCAATCTGAATATTACTGTAAATTGTTCATGTTTCAGTTACACATACCTTTTCAAAGGGTTAGAAGATTTGCATTTAGATGAACGGATCATGCAGTTTCTTTCTATCGCTAATTCCATGTTGAAAGAACCTCATTTACAGGCCCACCATTACTCCGTTGTTCCTTTAGGTAGACATAATCTTTGTTTTATTATCACGTATCATATTATTGTTTTATGGACATATTACCTTTTACTTCCGAGTTTACCTTCAGGTAGTGGAAGCATTGTTTTACTTTCAGGTGATGAAAAGATTTTGCCAAAATCAAAATTTCTACTCGCATTTTACGTTTTAGACCATTCTGAACAACTTTCGTTTTGTATTTTATTTTTCTTCTCTTTGATCCGAAGTAGGTATGTCCCCATGCACATGCCTGGGTAGGCACTGCAAATGGGGTTTGAAAGCTTATCCTTGAGAATTTGTCCGCCTTTTCGTTACCAATGATCTCCATGTTCTAGCAAAACTGTCCAAAGAAAATCACTGAAAATGGCTAAAAACCGCCAATAATAGTTAAATTTATATTTTTTAGTAGAATTTTAGTCAAAAGAATTTTATTAACGATGAACTAGAACATTTAAAAGTTTATGCTCAAAATTTTGCAGAAAAAATTACTTAAATGTCATCAATATTTGCTAAAAAAAAATCGATAAAAACTCCCAAAAAGCTAAAAATCCTTTTTTTGATTGAATTGCAGAATATTAAAAACCAGTTTTTTCCCATTAAATTGGTACTTAACAATCTCTTTACACTATAAGTGCTCAAATTCCAAAAGAATGTAACAATATAATACGACAGTTAGTCAGAATGTGAACTTTTATCTTTCAGCCCCTCGGCTCTTCAAACCATGTAATCAAACCTCTTCGACGTGCAATTTTTCTTGCAAGTAATACACCCAGATATTTAGAAGACTCAATGGTTTAATCAACTCATACTCAAGAGATTTAGAATAGTTTGCTAAAGTCTTGTATTGTAAATTAATTAATCACTCCTTAAATAAGGAAGTGGAAGAAAATTATCATACTGATTCGTTCCATTTCGGATGTATGTGCATATACTCTCCTCATGTCACCCACAGCATACACATACATATGAACAGGTTATCAGCGTTTTCCTATTTCTATTGTTTGACTTGCACAAAACGATTAATTTGGAACATTTTATTTAGGTCCAAGGTCTGGTCTCATCAGTTGGGTGGAGAATGTAACACCAATTTTTTCACTTTACAAGAAATGGCAGCAGCGAGAAGCCTCCAAAAGCCCGGACGACAGTAATGCTATTTTCTATTTATAGTAAAATTAATCAAGTATAAATTACGAATAGTTACTTGAACTCTATTAACTTTCTTTGAATATAAAACGAAAAGGCCTTTCTATAATAACTATTTTTAGTAGAAGACTTAATCAATACTGGTGGCAGGTTCTTTCTGCTGCTTAGAGGCACCAAGTATGAAGTGGAAGAAGTTCATATGTTGGAAAACTTTCCCCCCGCTGTCCATTGTAAACAGATCAATAAGAAAGCTTTTAGCATGAAGATGCATTAGCTGGGACCTAACTGCCGAAATAGGTTATATGAGATTGGAATGAAAGTAGCGCGATACCGATAAAAATCCATTGCTAGGGAGTTATGTCCGCTAGCAACCTGGTATAATATACACTCATAATAAAAATACGAGAAAATTCAGTAATGCAAATGCTTGCACGTTCTAGGCTAAAGTATATTCATGTTTGGTAATTTTAGCCGAAGGCTCTAAGTAGAACTTACGCGAGGCGCGACGCACCAAGTTTTTTTTTTTCTTTAAATATATAGTAGTGTGGATTGATAGATTGCGTGTCTCTTAGGGATGGGTGTTATTATGTTATCACGTAGTTTCATCACAACAATGTTGCCAAAAATCCAAGTGCTCATGGATTTTGTCGTATATCCATGCTAAAACTATAATTCTATGGAGTTTTCCCGAATAATCTATTCTAAATTGTGACTCACTTCGATATCGACTTTGTCGAACGCCCATTCACACTCGATTCCTGTATACAGATTCCGCCCTACATCTAAATAGTTAAATACGACGTAAGAAGTAGATGAAGGTCTCAAGGTTTTCCATAGTCATTAGGTAATGAAGACATGAAAAAGTCAGTAATGAAGATTAGATCGGACGGCAGACGTCACTTCTCCTCAGCAAGAATCAGAGATAACGAAGGAAGTACTGTGTCTTGCAGTCCACAGGTCCCAGAATGGGCTTCTTATAACTCCTACTTGAAGAGCTGGTGCTTAATATCTCCTTCAAATGAACACATAGTGTGTATATGTGCACTAGGTATATGTGGGTTTGAAATGAGCCCTAGGTGTGAGGAAAGTGTTCTGATGAAACGCTTCACTAAAAGTAATGATTTAAAATTTGCGCACAGGGTGTGTGCGGAAATGATGAACAAGTATGGGTATTTGTAAAATCATGCACTGGGTGTGTGCAAGAAAAAGTATAACAAATAATGTTGATACTTGAAGAAATGTGCACTAGTTGTGTGCAGAAAGTAGTAGCGTTAATAGGTATTTGAAGAAATGTGCACGATTTCTTGTGGTGTGTGCAAAAATTTGTTGAAACTTGAAGAATATTTGTCTCGAACATTATTGGTTTTCTTCTTACTAGTGTGTGTGCATGCTGCAGCGAGCCTACTCTTAACCCCAAAATGTTTTGTGGTACGAACTAAATCACTCGCGACAAAGTTGTGGAAACCCATTGCAGAACGGAAGTTAGTGATAGGCACATGTGAAGGGAGATTGAATCCCATTGATATTGAATGTTTTGTGGCCTTGAACATGCATATTCGCGGTAATTGCAGTTAGGTTCCGGTAGAGTTCCGTTGTATGCGTCGATGAAAAACTCTTGGTACTGATCCGTTGAATGCGTCAGAAATGAGAATGCAATCGGATTTGGAGTTTTTAAATAACACTTTTATTGTGAAGAAGTTTAATGCAATATGGACATGGTGCTGAGACAGGATTGAGCGGTAGTGCAAGATTGATGAGTGTGGGTATTCTGTGAGCTTTAATACAATACAAAGTGCTTCATCAGCTGTCTATGATTATTATGGGTACTATCTCCCGTCCCCACACACTCATAATGTTTGAGCTGTGGGATCCCTCAGGTGAGGATAAAGCGTTAGGCGCAGAGACACCTTCTCTGTGTCGGGCTAGCGACCATTCTGGCCTTAATGGAGAAGTGCTGTATGGCGCTTTCTCCAGTAAATGGTACCACGGGCGGGGATAGACTTTGTCGAAGCACCACCTGCCTGCCCCCCAGTTGAGGTTGGATTCGCGGGGGCAGTGGTTTCATCACCCCTAACATGCCGTCAATTCTACAGATGTGGGGTAGAGGTGCGTGGGAGTTGACTCACGGGGGTGAGTCTCCTTCCACGGACCTCGGCATTTGGAGTTATGTGGATTTCCATAAACTCAGGTACCAACCTGATAAGTTGGTAATGTTTGCTAAAACGCATGCCTCGACCCGTAGGTCGAAACGGGTACTTGCCAGCTGTCAAGGACATTGACTGGGTGTGCAGTCTCCTCTCAGGAGGATCTTCCCAGCTTGTCTGGGGGGAGACCACAAGGTACGATTGCCTAAGGACTCCTAAACACGACTTCCATTCTTTGGAAGGAGATATTGGATTCTTCTTCTGTCTATGATTATTATGGAGGGAATAAAGTGTAGTATTGCGTAACTTTTATATATATCTATATAATATAAGGTCTAAAGACTTTTCGTATTTAAATTTCTAACGTTAAAATGTATGGTATACAATTTTTTATGTAACTAGCCTGAGGGGCCGCCACAGTGGGTGGGACCTGTGGCAGGTGGGTGGCCCCTGGCAGGCAGGTGGAAGTGATTTCCCACATTTTTCATACCCCCCTTCATTGTTCCTCAATATTGGATAATCAAAAATATGTAATTGTTCTCTAACTTTTGTAATGCCAGTTTTGCCTACTACAAATAAAAAACTATTCGGCTTGAAATTGTATACTTACGGAAAGTCGCTAATCGCTAATCGATTCTTGTCTGAAGTTCTATAGGGTGAGAATAATTACTGGCTCGTTCTTTTAATTGATTAAAAACTACAAAAAACTTCCAAGATCACTGGAGCACCCATACCCTCTACTTGAAAATTTGTTTACAATGGCCAAGCATTAGGCAGTTGAATCAGTTTTCGGTTGGATGTTCCTTCACAACTTATTGATTGTCTTTTTCACTTCTTTTGAGCAGTATCTCGTTCTGTGATGCGTCCTTCAGAGCTCTTTGCTACGAAACTTGGTCCTATTCTAATGGAGCATAACATCCCAACCGTTGACCAGAATCAAAGACACAAATGGCCAGTAGCAGCCTTGAGGAAGTGTCTGCAAGAGCTCATGTCTATCACGCCAACATATCTCCTCTACAAGTAAGTGAAAATTAATGTTAATTGTTGAATTGTCTCCACAATTCAGTGGCACAGTCTAGGTATTTAATATAGCCCCTCATTTAACATCCCTTGCACTCCAGTCGAATAGTGCACCAAACATTCTAATCTTGGCAAATTTGGATTTTTTTTTTTTTTTTTTTTTCAAGAAGTTTTCTGTAAGTTTTTAGTGGTGTCGAATCTTAACTCTTGAAGTTCTCAACCCTAAATTTTCGGACCGGAATTGGTTCAACAATTATGGAAAACACCAGTGGAACTTGAACCAGCTTGGGGTTTATTGCCTACATTTTATGACAAGAAGTCATGCAACATGATCGTATGATATATATATCATGCGATCATTATGTATATATATAGTATCATCTATGTTGAATTGTTTTGGAATTTGAGCACTGTATGCATAAAATTCGTCAACTATACAATTTTGGCAAAACAACTTTTTCTAAATGATATTCAGTTTTTCAAATAAATTTAAGATGATTTCAAATTTTTTTTCGCAGTTTTTAGAGAATTTTTAGAGAAAATAAAGCTATTGCAGTGGCCCTAAAAATGAAAAGTAAAAATACTTTAAAGTCAGCTCACCAGCATTAAGTGAGGTGTGCTTTTTCATGGGACTGTCACCCATTCCCTTCTTACCCGTGCTGGAGGTTTGGGGGTACCTTGGAGATGACTTTGTGGATGTGGCCACTATTGCAACAACCCGTGTGGACCTTGGTGGAGCACTACCTCGTATCGACTAGGCTCCATTGTAGCTGACGTTGTGCCTCCTTTGCATGTACTTAGTGCCAAAACTAACCTATGTGTTAGTGATTGGCAGGCTTAGCATGGGGAGGCTGTTTGAGTTAGATTTTGAAGTTCGCTTTGCTGTGTGCTTTGGTTAGGCTTCACACCTGTTACCAAGTGCCTACATACACACACCTGTCAAGGCTGATGGACTTGGTATTGTCTCGCTCTCTCTCTCAGTCAGCATCCCATCTTTATGACATCAGTGCCCGCTCTTTTATGGGGGGAGGCTATCCGCACTGTAGCTGACCTTGACTTCATCATGTAGCAGTTGTTGTGGTGCAACAAAGCAGCACCAATTGCTCCCAAACCCAGCACATCTGTTGAGTTTGTTGCAGCACTGCATAAATAAGTGGGCAGTAAAGAACTTGGACAGTGCTGTGAATCCCCCATTTCTTCTGCCTGAGTTGAATGGGCTTCAGAGGGCATAGGTGCCTATATTGCCATTTTCAATCTGTCTGGGTGGCTTGCTCTGAGTAGTCGTGAAACAGTGGACCCTCTTTGCCGTGCCTGTCAAGGTAAAAATGAGAACCTGTAAAATTTGGTGCAGCAATGCCCTCTGATTCATGGTGGCTGCATTCTACCTCATCATGCGGTAGCCAAGCAGAGAAGGTGATTTGTCGAGCAGTTGGGATGTTGGAAGGGAGAGACAACATCACTTGCCGAGTGACCGGGGCAAGAAGCCTGATATCATTGCCATCAAGCCCGATGGGTCTGACATAATGGATGTCCAGATTGTCAGTGTCAACGTGGATATGGAGCAGACGTATTAAATATTTAACTATTATCATTTGAGGTCAATACGTTGATGGTTTGTAGATGAACTGCTCATGCTCAAGAATTCTACAACTGAACTGCTGCTGCTCTAGCTTTTTTACTATCCAACTTTCTGGTAAACCCACTTAGTATGGCGATATAAGTTATCTACTCGATTACATATACATTTGGACTTATTTATATTAATCTGGTTGAAATCCAATCTGGCGGTAGGATGGTGGGTTTATGTTCATGTAGTCAAAAAATCAATTTCAATCATTTGAATTTATTGAAAATCTTGAGAAAATATATTTGGTATATTGTGTAGATTCTGTAGCAATTGTATAAGTAACTATTCTGTAGGTAGCTCAGACATTGAATCTCTGATTACCTTATCACGCATCTATGTTTTGTGTTTTCTTTTGAACAATACAAACTTTGGCGCTTATTGCAATTATCTAGTACCCAAAATTCATAAAACAAAAGATACCATCGAACACTTAACCAACTAAGAAATTATTCCTTTTCCTAGTTGTTGGTGTGTAAGTGTTTTATATATTCCTAACTGTTTACTATTTTAAATTTTCAGAGAATTGTGGGCTCACAGTGTTAATGCTTCCCACTGGTGGAGAACACTCAAGATTTATTCTTCATCTTTGGCTGTCATGTCGATGATCGGTTATATCATCGGTTTAGGAGACCGACACTTAGACAACGTTCTCGTCAATTTGAAGACGGGGGAGGTAGGTTAAGATCCAGAAATCTCTTCACAGCCCTATGTTAAATTGCACTACTTGGAGATTAATCTTTTTTGATCATCGAAATTTCCTGATTATGGTTACTGCAAAGGACGATAATACTACAAAACCAGCACTTTGCCATCGTCATTATTAAAGCTTTAGTGAATACCCGAAAGCTCCAAAACTCTGTAAAAATGATTTATTGCTATCGATAGCTGCGAAGAAGTGTCTAATATATTTGCCTATACAGGTGATAGGATACTGAGTGAGGGTGACTTAGAAATTTCTATCTTAGTTATAAACAGTTGGCCCCTATCCGTGCCTTTCCTTACTCGAAATCTTCATAAAAAATCTCTTTGGTGGAGAGATTTAAGATCAGCTTACAAATATGGTAATCTTAGTTTTATATGACGGAAAACACAAAATAGCTCGGCAGTTCCCTTCAACACATTATAATCTGCAATTTGAAACATTGAACAAATAATTAGTATTTTTTAAGCAGGTAACAGTAAAAATTATCATTTAGTCTCGTAATATAGGTACCTGAATTTTTTAAGGTTAATAGGATAAATTAAAATATGATGGTAGGTACACGAAGAATTGTGTGGGTATCTATATTTGAAAATTACAGTGATAATGACGTTGAATAATGGAGCACCGCACTCCCAGCGTATATTACTCCTTCCGGAAATCTGAAATTATCTTACAAATAGGGCGTATTGCACAAAGTGTTATAGTAGAGTAGATGATACTTACCTCTGATTTGTCGTACGAAAATATGATTATCGTACATTTAGGAAAAAAGCTAGCATTTGACGCTCATTTACCTGATCAGGCTAGCCGCTTTGTGTTAGTAGAAATTTCTGAGTGCTTGCTGGTAATTTTGCAAAACTTGCATCTAAATTGTTGCATCTGTTTAGACAGAGTTTTGGATCGAGAAGGTAGACTGGTAGATAGCGTTTTAGTATCATACATTTGAGCTCACCATTTCACGTTTGCTCTGTCTATGTAATAAATGAACGAGAGGTGCATCAAGATTAATAACAATTGTATTGATAACTTATTATTTCATCTTATTTTCATTACAAACAGATTTCTTCTGATATTGAAATGGTAATTATTTACTTAAATTCGTTGTAAAGGTGGTCCATATAGACTACAACGTCTGCTTCGAGAAGGGAAAAACCCTCCGTGTTCCTGAAAAAGTACCTTTTCGTCTAACCCCGAACCTGAGAGCAGCTTTGGGAGTCACAGGAGTAGAGGTAAGTCATGATTCTATTTCAGCAACAAAAAATTAAACTATTTTACATACAATGAAAATAATATTTTGCCCAGAATTCACTATTTCCGTAACTGCTTTTTAAGGACTTGGGTTCATTGAAATCCTCGCTATTTTAGAAACTCTTCTGAGGACCTTAATTTTTTTTCAGTTCTGGTTCAGTTTTTTGGTTCTGAGGAGGAAGGGCTTGTATAGGTTTTATTAGAAAGTCTACCTAATCCGCCCTATTCACATGCTGGGCCTCCAGCTACATTTGATCACGTTTGTTCAGGATCGTCACATACAAAATGGACGCATTGTGGTCAGGAGGGTCCTCTATCCTACATAACTGTCCTAGGGGTGGAGGGGAAGGAACCAGGTTACTGAAGGGATTACAAGCCTTAGGGAATCCTCCAGCTAAGATCGTACAAGTGCAAGACTCGCGAGGGTGGGTGGTGAGCTAACCATTCCAGGGAGCGGGACTTTCAGTTAGTCACTCAAGAGCCGTTCTTAAGTTCTTTAGCCGGCCCTTCAGGAATCATTCATTCGCGACAAACCCATCTCTAATCTGACATGGATCTCCATCAAATGAAAATCTCCTTCTCTCAATGTTAGTGACACTGGAGCCCACAAAAGAGGACTCGGATTGAGGAGAATCCTGGACGCAAGAAGTATAGGTATCTGAACAAATGTAAAGTGTTTCATCGTTCCAACCATCAATTTTCAAGCGAATGAGTACGCAGACCTGATCAATTGGGCTCCACGAATATTTATTCCCCACCCGTTATCAGGAAAATTACCGATGTTGGCATTTTGGCTCTCATCAAATCTGGTGAAAAACCGGATTTCCCTTGCCACACGCTAGCAGTAGAAAGATGCGACAAATTGGTGAACAGGCAGCAGCCAGCGTTTGCAGAGGAAATGCCAGAGATGGTAAAATAAGGTCTACGCCCAAATCGAGGACCATCTTGCCACATTATACGCTAAAATCGCAGTACCGACTGGCGTCAGAATCACCTGAGAAATTATGTCGTCGTTTGAACTGTGATAATCTTTTTCTGAAGTTCCAAATGTATTTCTATGTACTGATCTCTTTTTCATTATCTCTGATAAAGCCATTATATGTATTCAATGTGTAGAATATTATGATACTCTACTAATCCACTTTCCCCAAAATAATGTCAATGTAGCAAATTGGTCAATGTTTATGACCTCGAAAATTTCGCGATTCTTTTTAAATTGAAAAATGGTTTTTTTACCTACTTATCGCGCAAGATATCATTTCAATATTAACGTATACTTTTCACGGTTTTCGGTGAACTTCAACGCGCGACTTGATAGGAACAATGTTGAAAAAATTGTTCGTTTATTTGGGACAATTTAGCAACTTTTCCGCATAACTAGAATCTGGAATAAACAAAAAAGTTGTTTTGACCCACTCTAGTAGACGTGCTCTCTCTAAAATGACGGGAACTGTCACACTAACACTAACATAGGTAGGTACCTACTTATTTGAAGAATAAGTATGTTGAATTGGACGGACTGTAGCATGGGTTGCGATCAAGAAAATGTCTACTGGGGAGCCTTAAATCTAATTAGCTTCCTTCGTAAGGTTACTACTGATATTGTTTTATTGACGGAAAACTTATGCCCATAGGCCATTAAGAATAATAATAAAGAAATTAGAAATAGGATGGATTGTCAATTAATTTTGTTCAGGAAATGCCATCTGAAACATTCATTAGGATGCTTACCCCCAATCAAAGATTGGAACAAGCGGGAAGGATAAATTGGTGATGCAAACGCGAGGTTGGGGAACCTACAAGTTATCCCAGTCGAACTTCCAGACTGATTGGTATCCGCACCAATTAGGACCAAGACTATAAACTCCCAAGGTTCGAAGTTCCTGAACAAGGAAAAGGAATGTTACAAGCAACATCCCCCTTTACCCATGGGGGTTGTTTCTACTGTTGTTGAATGGGAGTTCACAATCGGACCCAGAGGGGAAACTTACATTTTCATCCCATCATGGCTCACCTGACATTGATTATGTGTATGTCATGTGCTCTCTCTCTCTCTCTTTCTTTCTCTATCTCTCTTCCCTCCCTCTTTCTTCGGCTTCACTAATGTTTAGAGTGGGTGTATTCGATCGTCAACCGTACAAATAGTGTTGTCTGTGCTGTCAATCTACTGTTCCAAATCATCCTTGCTCTTGAAAATTGTGTTGCCCATTATCCAACTACATGTCAAGCTGTTTGTGGTGATCATTGGCGGTCCATCGCTGGCGTGTAGTAAGCAGTTTTTAAGTGTGTAAAATTGCTGCTTCGTACATTATGTTCTTAGCATGCTAACAGTCAGCACAATAGCTGCTCTTGCTGTTGCCATCCTTAATAGTCGTACACTCATATCCCAATCAGAGTCCTCAGATGACTTTCTTATTCTAACTCCTCGTCACTTCTAGGTTCAAGATCTGATGGCCTTGCAGTTCGTGCCAAACAGAAATATAATTCTGCCGTTGGTCTTGCTTTTTGAGATATTATCCCAATGATCACTGACATTAACTCCTCTCTCTCTTGGCCCAGTGGTATGTTAAGGAATGATTTCTTGAAAAGAAAAGGATGATGTTGCTAGAGTTGCCCATATTTTACCAGCTCTGGTTCATTTTAGCAATCTGAGTCCTAGTTGTGGTCCTTGACCATCGGCCAATATTCTTTCTTGTTTGAATTCTGTTGTGTCGTGTAGTTTGTTCCTTCACTCTGACGGATGAATGTCGGATAGCTGTTTCATCCGAGTTCAAATTTCATCGATGTACTGTATTTGCTGAGCTCTTAAAGCTCTCCCACTTTGCCTTTTTCCCCTGCTCATCTACATTTTCGGTTTGGAGCCACATATTCAGTCTTATTCCACCTAATTAAGGCAGGCTCACCCCTATCAGACCATATTGAGTGGGCATTTTGTCCTCATAGTATGAACTGTAAACCATTCTGTACAGTATTCTAATTCAAAAGTTATATACTTTGAGTTCACCCTGTTCGTTGTTTTAGCGAAATTCCGAAGAAAATGAAGCTATTGCAATGGCTCCAATTGTTTAAAAATTAAACTATAGTGAAATCTCATGATAGTGAACTATCGCGGGACAAATAAAATAAATAAAAAGTTCGCTGTGAGAAATAGGTACCTACCTCTGAGAGGTATTTTCACAAGTTATTGTACTGGTTAACAAAATCCAAAAGCTTTTATCATGCATTTTGTATTATCATGTCATGTCAATGTCGCTACGCAATGACAGCCTGCTCCTGATCGGAGGCATGGCTCACACACTACTGGTGGTTGGAATAACGAAACGTCATTGTAATGCTAACTATTGCTTCTGCACCCTCACATTGAACGTTTTTCATAAAAAACAGACCTTCTGCCTTCTGTGCCAGCCTTCCGCTTCAGAGAGGCCTGACATTCGGGGCCGAACTTTTGTGTCCGCTACTAGACGGGAAGTTCCTCTAAGGGGATGCTATACTTATTACCAGTGAAATAACTACTACAGATAAACTAACTACAGATTTTGTTTGCAATGAAATGGGCATGGGTTCTGCTTTCGAGGAGAGTGCTCCTTAAGAATCCTTGGGATTGAGAATTAAAAATCCGTTCTATCGTGAAAAATAAGGGATAAGGTCGTAAAGACAGCACTTTTTGAGCACTATGTATTACACAAATTTCAAAAAGTGTGCTAAAAATCTTTACAAACGGCAAAACAAGTTCTTGTCATGCAGTATGATCGTATCAGAGAATTCCCGTAAATTATTGTATTATTTTTATGAGAATTATGAGAACATTACGTGCAAAGGAATTTTTAACTATAAGTTTTATGACGAAAAACTTATTCCTTTTATAGCATTTCTTTCCAATTTTAGCAATTTAATTATAACATTTTTTACCAATTTATTATGCTCAAAAGTGCTGTTTAACGAACTCGTCCTTTCTTTAATGACACACACATATGCATATATGTATCGTTAAAATCCAGAAATTGTTTCAGAATACCTCAGAACAGATTTCCATGAAGAATATTTTGGAATTTTCATTCTTAGTTTCGGAGCCATTGCAATAAATAGTTTAGTTTTCTACAAAAATTCGCTAAAACAGCTAAAAATCGTCAAGTTTATATTTTCTAATCAGAATATAACTGAGAAAAAATGTATCTACTACAATCTAGAACAATGAAATATACCGTGCAAACAATAGTGCTGAAAAATCTCCGTAAATGTCACAAAAATGCAAACATTAAAATGCAATAAAAACTGCTAAAAATTGTTTAACATATTCAAATTGGTTTGTACTGCAGAATCATGTTTATTTATATTTAGTAGAGTTATTTTCATTTGTTATTAGTGTTTTTCCATCCTGGTAACTGCCCAAAAATATTTGATACCTCGACAGGAGTTCGAACTCGTATCCTTACAACGATGTAAGCTATGGGGCCAGGTTGATCAGACCTCTTCAACTGTGAGAGTTATTTTCCTGGAGCGTAACATTTCCCCCGGAGTCAAATACCAGCTGTCTCGGCTGGTTCGGGGTCGGACGAATGACGAAGTGTACCTGCAGGCCACTGGCTCAGCAGATGCTCGCTGGAACAAGTCAGCAGTCGAGTGAGGTCATTGTCACGATGTGTTTTGACTCAAGTGAGTGAGGAAGTGAAAGATGCTAATGACAGGAAATGTGATGTTTACAGTCTTTTGGCTTGAGAGAGATTTATATAATTATTGTTTCGTATGATTTCGGGTCCTACTGACTGCGCCAATATGTAGTGGGCTACGCTGGAAGAAATCAACAGCCTAGACCAAAACCTCAGGGTTGGGAATAGGGTTCACAACAGACCAACTACAAGTTTCACTGGAGAGATCTATATTCTACCTTCTGCCGTTGGAACACGAATGCCCCACGTCACGCTACAATTTCCTGTCATCAGACATTCCCCTCCTCCATCCATATTTTATTGGCTCACTTAAATTCTCCAAAATGATCATTATTCAAAGGGAGTCCGGCAAATGTGAGTGAACCACTATCAGTGACGTCACCCACCAAGGAGTGATACCTTATCTTGTCTTTGTCTTCTTCTTGTTCTACCCCCTTCCTTCCTTCATGCCTAGTGGCCTGCAAGGAGTTAACACTGTGCACTCTAAATGCTAAAAGCTGAAAACAATGCAGCATAAATATAATACAAAAAAAGAAGAAACTTCGCCTATATGAGCATGACTGGAACTTCCATTCGTTGTTATAATGCTGGTTGATCACCATCTGTTCTGTAAGTTTTCGCGGTCCATCATTGCTTGGCTCGACGGTAAATTAACTCAATTTCATAGTTTTTGTACGATGTTTGTATACACTGTCCTAGTATGTAAATTCTTTATTGCCTTCAAACGTAATAATTAGCAAGATATCTTCAAATTGGCACAAATGCGAAATTAAATTTGTCCAGCATTACTATAATTCGATGTTAACACTCCTGAATTGAGGGTTAATGAATTTACTCGGCCACATAAGTAGGGTTTAATACATAAACTCAAAATCACAGACTTCATAGGCATCATATTAAAAAATGAAAATAAAAAAACAAAAATAATCATAAATAAATAAAAACATGTGTTAATGTGGACACGTTATACATAATAATGCCGCCACTGAAGTAAATCACAGTTTGTCATGGTTCATCATTATCACAAGCTTTCTTCCAAATTCCAAGTTACTATTCTCATTATCTATTTGACATACCTGGCGTTGCGTTTGAAAATGGTTTTCAAAATATTTGCTTAATAGTTTTGGGTACCTTTATCACTAACATATCAAATTAAAAAATGTAAGTACTTATCTACAAAATACTGTCTTTCCAGTAGAGATACTATATACTATGGGTTTTCTGATAAAACATTATCATGAACATGGGAGTAACATGAAAAATGCATTATTACCTCTAAGGAAGGGTTCGTTCATTGTCTGACAGGAATAATTTCTGATCGATTTCACTACTACACACTATTTTACGTAGACACTGTAAAATCGCCAAACATGAACACGCAACAATACGTTGGAGTCTACTTTCTAACACATGGATATCTCTATGAACCTAATAAAATGTGGGCAATACAGTATGCACCTTGAATTTATTGTTGGGGAGCACGAAAAACAAGGCGAAACAATTTTGCTAATCATGAAACCGAATCGTCGCTAAATTTGTAGCATCGCCATCAAAACTAATGAAATGTCCGTTTTAGGAGTTGGTGTCAATGGTATTTTATATATCATTACAAAATTATGGTACTATGATATTTCTATGAAATCAGTTGTATCATGCATTTACATATTCTACCAAATGCACATTTAATTATGTTAATTTGCATTATTGTTTTTACTCGAGGCCATTATTTATTACTAAATGTATAGTGTAGGTTTTTCACTCGTCTATACAATTGGTAAATTCTGAAAAAATAAATAAACAAACAGAAGTGTACCGATGGTAATCCTATTTCTTTTCACGTGGCTCATTTTTTAATACTAATCAATTGTGTATTTAAAGTGTTTCATTGGTACTTGACTCTGAACAAATACTTACTCCCAATCTTTAGATGGATTAGAATGTGATATTCTAGAATATTCTAACCTATTCTTTTATTTTATACGTTCGTACGCTGACGAAGTCTAATGAATTCACGTTTAGGGTTCTTAAAATCACAAATTCTCCGACTATGATCCTGAAATCTTTACATCACTTTTAATCATTAGTATGTATGAAATTGAAGGGTTTGAAATTAAAAAACCAGTACCACATAAAACTATCAATAATATAGTAGTTCTTCCGTTGGATTTTGTTAGACTTAATATAAATTATTCTGATAAACCCATCCTGGTTGTACAATTAACTGTTTGTGAAAAGTCATCAAGGGTTAAATTATGAGTTAATATCTTCCGAACGATTGGGAATCACAATTTGTTCAGTAGTAACTTACCTATGGATAAGTTTTGATTTGCTAATGATTGCACAGGTAAAACAAAAATCTGAGTTAATGGTTCATCCCCTAAGAAAATAATAAAAGTTCAGACAAACCATTTGCTTAATAATTTGTTGAATTTTTCTAACCAAAAATGAACTTTGTGAAACAACATGGTGTCAAAATTGTTTGGTTCTCAATAATATTGTGTTACAGTATTATAAGCTCTACTACTTGTAGCTATTATTTGGTGTTTCTAGCGATTTATTGAGCTATTGTAATATAAGCACATTTTCGTGCTCAAGAAGTCATTTCCAAGTGTTTTTTAATCTTGATTTCAATGTCTGATATCATTTTAAAGGACATATTATTCGAGTACATACACATATGCCTCACACAAATAGGTTTATGGTGAATACGTAGATTCTGTGCTCCCAAAATTGGATTTCGGTCGTGTCACTTTTTGATATAGTAGCTACTTTTAAACCCATTGGAATACCTCAATTTTATACGAAATTTGGTGGCATGAGGTTTTATTAAGTAAAAAATCCTACTATGAAAAATGAATGAAAACTTGACTTGGAAAATAGCCAAGTCAACAGAGAACAATATATATATATATATATATTGATATACATTTTGCGATCGTTCAGTAGAATGGTTGCTTTCGAGTTTGCCGTGTGAATAAACACTAACCGCTCATCCTCATTGCGTTGTGGATGCGCTTTGAATCCTTCAATCCTTTCAGAGCAATACTTAACCCTTATTTGCCTGATAGCACTAATACCTAACAGTGCGTGTTTCCGCCATAGGAACTACGAGTAGTTTTGTACAAGAATTGATACATTATAAAAAATATATATTCCCCACAGCAGTTGTGCTGAGGAGATCATAAAATATTTAAAAAAAGAATTATTTATTCGTACTGTATATCGGGTTACTTCGCGTTGTGCTGATATGATTCCCCTACTGTTTACTTGGTTTTGATTATTTTCTCGTCGAGTAATGATTCTGTAAGATATTTTTGGCATCACTAATCGCTGTCTTGACGTGAGTCGTTGATTAATCTCTCCATTCGAGCCACGACACTTAAACAGGAGTTTGAGGTACGCTCCCATTGGTCATGTCCTTGTTACCTGCTACAGTGACCACAGTTGCAAGCTGCTTCTTATCCCTGCACTTGAGTAGAACTCGAACGGTTTCCTTGAATTCAGCGTTTTTCCAAGCGTAGATGAGGGGGTTTAGTGCTGAGCTGCTGAGGGCCAGGCTCAGAACGGCTTTATATATTGTAGATGAGATACGATCTTTGTAGCCAGCAGCTTGTGCGCTGGTGACTGCCAAAAATGGGAGCCAACAAGCAGTGAAACATCCCATCACTAGAAGTACCACCTGAAAAAACAAAGTCACTTGAATCAACTCAGGGTTTCTTAAACTTGATGCTTACAGTAACATTATACCTGTATAATGTGCCGGTATTGTATACCCATGGATTTTCAAACATTTTTTCACTATGGTAACAGATTTCTACGTAATTGTTTTCTCTCAAAATAGTAGGTTTTGCCCCTTTTCCCGACCTAAACAAAACAAAAAACAACTTCGAGCTTTAGCCCCTTCTACCCAAGTTTCAAATCCGAAATTGGCGACGTAATGCACTATTAGCTAGAGTTCAGCATGAAAACAACTACAAAACACTGCAAATTATTTCACAAAGGTTTATTATTTTTTCAATTGAGTATGATCGTAGTTTTAGTTGGCTAGCGTACGTCATAAGGCCTTTCCAGACTCCTCAGCGTGTCCTATTTCGAGTTGCCACAAAATATACTTCTATAATATTATATACGCCGATTTGAGCTCCTATCTATTCAAATAGTTATTGCCTTAATAATATCATTATCTAAGTACGTACGAAAAGTCGAGAGGATATGTTATTAAATATGCGTAGGAAAAGCATTGGTATTAACACACAAATATGACCTAGAAAAAAACATATTCATGCCTCAAAGGAACGCTGTACCCACCTCATGGTGCCGCGGTGTATTATATGCGTATAACACGTAAAAGTAATAAATATCCATTCTCTTACAACCCTCTGCTACGCCCCTGGTCACCTCAGACACCACAAGGTGCCGCGGCGCCTCCTCTCACTCCACCCCCCGCTCACCTCCCTCATCACCCACCGTGACCCCCTGCCAAGCGTGCCAGGCGTGCGTCTAAAACGTCTAAACTCAAAGCCTCGAAAAAGACATTTTTTCGGCCCATGGCATCTATGCGAGTAAAGCGATCGGGATGGTTAAACGTTAGGACCAACTAGACCCCAAATAGAGTCTATGTGCGAAAGAACGGGTTTTTAAGTCAATTCTTAGGCCTCTTATGGCCCGGACGGCGAACGGCGGATGGACATTTCAAATTTGGATTCTACGCACCTTGAAACGTAAAGTGACAAAGTTTGAGGGGGGGTTATAAAAATTTTTTGCTACACGATCACATAGGCTTATTATTGGAAATAATAAACCAAAATTAGTAGAAAAAGGAGGCCTAGGTAGCCTGAATAAATATTGGTAAAAAACCCACATTTTCTGGGGTCTAACCCAATTCCTCAGTCCGAATTCATCAACGATTCGCCAATCTGACGAATAGAATCTCTCCTCTCTCTCCTCTCCTCTCCCCTCCCTCTCCTCTCTCTCTCCTCTCTCTCTACCATGGAAGAAGAGAAGGTGGATCAGCTGTGTTGTGTGTGTACCCCACCCTCCTGCCCTTTTATGGGACACCGTCCTAGAGTGTGAGGGGGGGGGGGGGGGGGCTATAAACAAAAAGCGGAAAAAACTGAATTGAAATAGTGGGGAAGAGGTTTTTTCTCAGGTAGGTGGAAGAGGGAGATTGGTTTAGAAGGAAATGGCCCCACAAAATAATGCACACCAGTTATATAGAAGTAGGAGCCCAAAAGGCCGTTGTCAATGCTGCCAACATGCCCCTGCCACACTCAGTGTCACTTATCTGTGACCATGCCCTTGTTGTTGTTTACCACCAATCCTTTCATCTCAGATAATTTTAACCAGTGGTCTCTTCTATTATACCACACCTCTATCAAGGACAGCTTTTAAAGGTTTTATAATGTTTCAGCCTGGTGAAACCATTAGTTCACCAATAGTTTCTGTGTGGCTAAAACTATTGAAAACGATAACATAGTCGATTTTCGTTGATTTGACAACGATCTCCAAAAACTATGAAGCTAATTCCGTGATTCTGCGATCTGGGAGGTCTATGCCAGAAAGTATAACAAAAAATACCAGTCATGTAGCATGACTAAATGAGCCCATTTCCGTAGTTTTTCTCATCATATTTGTAAAATTTTTATGAAATTGAAGTACGTTGTCTGTCCAGATATGTTTACACGTCAAATATAGCTAAAACGAACTTGAAAAATAAATGAAATAAATTCCTCAATATATACCAATTTAAATTTTAGTATAATTGATGGCCGTTTTTATAAATTTTTAATCACATTTTATTAAAATTGATGTACATTTTTTAGCATAATTTTGTGGAAAATGTTTGTAATGTTCTAGTTCACTGTTAATACACTTTTTCTGAGTAACAATCTGCTTAGAAAAAAATTTAACAACTTAGTAGTTTTTTCATTTTTAGTGATTTTAGGCTGGGGTTGGGTTGTGATGGGGTTGGCCTAATCAAACAACGGGAGATTTTTTTTCTTGTGTTGAGGTTTTACATTCGTCAAAAGCACGTTTTTAAGAGGCAGATTTCACTTTCCTACCTTCTTCCAGGTTTACTGTTTTCTGTGATGGTGTGGTGGTGGAAAGCGGCGACTAAATTAATGGAGGAGACAAAATGTACGCCCCTCCATTAGTACCTATTGTACGCAACTTGAAAGTCTAATTTGATAGCAAAACGTGCATGCTCACCTGAAACGAAGGCTTGCAATTGGCAAAAACGTTGTTCCGCCTTAGTTTCTCTGCTTGTATGACGGCTTCGTGCCAAATTCTGGTGTAGATGACAATCATGACGGCCCAAATCGTCAGGAAAGCTGGTAAAAGTACTGCCATCATGTAGTATCTTGGTAGCACCTAAAAGAACATGATTTCATTGTAACAATCAACTGAAAGTAATCTAATGGGAATGAAACAGAAAAAAAATTAATTGTTTGCCATAAATTTTATAGTTAACGATTACTGCGCACATAAAGTGCTAAAACCAAAATTGGTAAAAGGCATAAAGACAGTACGAAAAATTGCGAAAATTCTCTCATTTCATGGTCACGCTGCACGACTGGAACTTCGAACTTAATTAGCAATCCATTTACACTTTCTCTCAGAACTCTTCTGCAATAATTACCCTAATTTACCTGTTAATGAGGTGTAAGAATCTAGTACAATTTTGGCCATTTTAAAATTAATATACGACGGTGGCTTGATATAAACAAAGCTATAAATTGTTTACTAGATCCAGTTATGATACTTCGAACTGGGGAGTGATTTCCGAAGTTAAGACTACTTGTCACCTATTCACTTTAAGAAATATATCATACCTACTTACATATTTTATTGTGTGGATATATACTAAACAGCTACATAAATCTGTATCCAGTGATGAACCGTACCTGTCCAAGTTCGCAGACTGATGCTTCATCCCAATTGTTCCAATAGATTGGTACGGTGCTCATGAGAATAGCGCACATAAACGCAAAAAATAGAACCCTTCTAACCAACCTGAAAAAATATAACAATAAATGAATAGTTAGGAAATAGAAAGGGAAAGGCACACAAAAAAAATGTCACCCTTAAACTCAGCTTTGCTCGTATGTCGCAGACACTAACACCCTCATTTTAGCGAATTTTCGTAAAAAATGAAGCTATTGCAATGGCTCCAAAAATTTTAAAATCAAAATTTTCGAAAAATTTCTTCGTTGAAATCTGTTTTGAGACATTTTGAAACGAATACTAGAGTTTAACGCTTTTATATATATGCGTGTGTGTGTTATTCCAGACGGTAACTCTCCTTAGGATTGAGATAAAAATTCCGCTCTTGCGCCGAAAAGTTACTAAATATCCAAAATCTGTTTTGAATACGATTTAGAACGAGTTTATTTGCCATAAAATTGAAGGTTAACTATTTCTTTGCACTCAAATAGCTCAAATTTCAAAAGAATTTAACATAACATAGTACGATAATTTACGAAAATTCGCTTATACGATCATGCTGTATAACTGGAACTTTTTGTAATGAAAAGCCCTAATTGTGAAGCGTTTGGGACTATGTCTACTAATCATACAAATGCCCAACGAGCAGATAGAATAATTCCACTAAATTGTTCGCATGTTTCTGTAGAGATCTGTAAATTGTAACACGTATTGTATTGATATGTCTTTGCCCTGGGGGGTCAACCAAAAATTTCCGTCACGCAAAATTTGTGTCGCAGTTTCAGGGTTTTTCACGTACAACCCAGCCGTTGCTAGGGGAATGGAACTTCCGCAGTTTTCATCGCACAGAAATCGTTCGCCACTCGTTGGAAAGCGCTTGATTTATGAGATAAATGTTCACATCTCAAGCTACCAATTTCTCCCTCCTTACGTACCTGGCTACATTCCTAAACTAAGTTGATTGGACTATAAACAATTTTAATAAGCCGGTTACAATATTCTTAACGTAAAGCAATAGCATCATTTACTCCACTCCATAGGAAACATTTTCATCCCCTGAAAACCGTCGACTGTTAACAACTAATTGCGTCTGTATTGGAGAAAAAATTTATAGTATGCTTTTTATGCCTCCAAGAATAATAAAATAAATTCTTTATCCTACATTTCGTCGCCTACAGTACAAAGTTAAAGGATTTGTTTACAACTCTCGAGGACAACCGTTATGAAATCCCCAATCGAAGACATATCCATGTAACATGGTATCTGCTTGTAAAGCAGATAGTGAAACTCGTTTACAAGTTTCGGTACGGTTTTTTTTTTTTTTTTTTTTTTTTTTTGTGGTTGCTTGCGATGAGGATTTGAATGTGACTCGAATTGCGACGTTGGATTAATTGTGGATACAAATACTTGTATACATATTTTTGTACTTGGTATATATATACAATATACATTGTATACATGTACAATATACCTTGTATGGACCCCCCTTCATCACCCTTCCGTTGACCCCCCTCCTCCTTATCTTTCACTTTTTAGTTAATCTTACTTGACGAAACGCTTGATGACAATTCATCTTTCCACCATTCAGATGTCCCAGAGAGACTCCCTACCGAATTCCAAATTACTAAGGTATGGAGGAGAAAAGGAAGACCACTCAGCTGATTGCAAGAGCCCATCATTTTTAATGTCAACTTCAACTTTCTTGGGTGAAAAGTTTGGCTGGGCTAGGCCTTAATTGTTACCAAACTTTTATCCATCCTCCTACCCGAAAATTCAAATAACGGGTCATCCTAATGACAAGAAACATTTCTATAATATTAATTGCGAGCAATTTTGATTACTTACAAAACCATCAAAAGCTATTCAGTTGTCACGCTTACCTATTCGTACGAAGTAGAAACTCATGTCGTACTTACCTCTTGGTCATGAGGGTTTCATATTTGAAGGGATGTACAATGGCAAGATAGCGGTCAATCGCTATGGCTGTTACGTTCAGAATCGAGCAGCAGCATGCCAGCAACACAAAAACAAACCTGAAAAATAATGCAAAATGTCAGCTTTTCTCTGTCTTAGTTTACCGCTCGTCAAATACCCCTTCAAAACTAGTGTATTTTCTATGGATGAGATTGGAAATTTGGTCTCGTTATTTTTAGTAATATACCTGTTTATCACATGAATTGCTTCCTAATCTACCCATAGGTAACGGGAGCATTTTATGTATAGACTTTTTCGAGAAGGAATATTCATCCCGCCAAAATCAAAATTTCCTCTCGCATTTCAATTTTGATCCATTTAGAACAACTTTTGTGTCGTCTCTGTCTGTCGTGTTTGTGTGTGTGTATGTTAGCGCGCGCGCATATCATTCGTACCTGCTGGGCATGCGCGAGTCTTAAATCTGTGACAGAGTTCCCGTCGGGATCTCAGAGAATGCGCTGTCGTCGCCCCGTTGGTGAACAACGGGCCTCACACGGGCCTCGCAAGCCTTCCTCGTGTTTTTGAGAAGCTGAGTTTGGCGTTGGATGGGTGATCCAGGTTCCTGGAAATCCAATTTACTCCGAACATAGCTCATTAAATGCTATTAGTAAGAGTCGTATCTCTCTGACGGGATACTGTCAACCTTTTTATGACGATTTAGGCCCCCCATTGCACCTTGGGGGGGGGGGGGGGGGTACCTAGATCCCTGATATGGTAGCAGAGCGTGGTTAGGATTATGGACGGCTAACGCCTAGTAATCCAATCCACTATTTTTGGGGCGTTAATGTTTCAGAAGAAACATGGCCCGGGGTTCCAGAAGGAATTCCCATAATCACCCTTTGGTATATAAATAATTTCATTGGTCTTTGACTTATAATTTCTCAATTTTTCCCCTCTTATAATTTCAATTTCATACCTATGGTCTACCTGGCCTTTGCCATTTTTATTATTATTCTTTATACCCGGGCATGGTTCCCAATTATTCAAGGGCATTGTGGTTTCCATCCATCTTCATGCTAATCGACAGAGTTATAGTTAAAAAGGTTCATTCTTGGTGATTTTTTTTTTAAAATAAATTGTCGATTGAGTCGTTTTTTTGTTTCAATTGAACAAAATCTCTTGAAAGCATTATCTCAATTGGCTTTATTTTGTATCCTTAGGAAAGCACATCTGTTACTGAAGTTGCTTTTAAACAATTTATTGTTCAAATAAAAAAGCTTTCAGTGAGTTGAGTTGGGTGTTTTTCTTACAGTTTGCTATCTGACTAAAAGCTTTCAACGCTTCAAACTTTTTAACTTTTTTTGTTTTATAAAAAAGAATTTTAACCATTTTTAGGACCAGGAAAATATTTTCCGAATAATGTATATGAAAATATTTAAACAGTTAAAACAGTTGGACGTGACGGGAATAGTACGTAATGTGTCGTGCGGAGGACCGTTCGTCAAGGTTGGGTTGGGCGGGATCAGGGGCGGTCAAGTATGGATGCCTGTCGTCTGTCTGGTACAAGCTTTAACTGAAAGGCCGGAGCACCGTTCTCTTAAGTGGTAGGCTGATGGGTTGAAACTGTGGTAAATACACCGAGCTGAGAATCTGTATCTCTTACCTATCTTGAGTAAGAAGTAGTCATGTTAAAATATAATATTCTATACTTACTACAGGGTGTTAACGTTTGGTACGTACAAGTAATTTGCAACAAAGTGCCTCGTAGACTTTTTTTAGAGACTTTGTTCCCAAGTAATTTCACTTTTAAGATTTTTTTCGTAATTTCGACCTTAATTCACTTAAATGACTCAAGTCTCTTGTCATCTATATTACTAGTGATCGATGTTTGTATGCACACTCCTCAACAATTGGTCATTTTATAGGGGTATTTATTTACCTCCCTCCCGACTTTTTTATTTGGTTTTTCATTTTCGAGAAATTTTAAAGAAATAGAATGGCTTCAAAAATTTTAAAAGCCAAAATTTTTCAAAACATGTATTCAACGAAGTCTGTTTTGAGGGATTCTGAAACGATTCCTGCCCTTCGCACTTTTCCATATATATAGGTATTGTAAGTACTTGCAAAAAAGGCAACATAATTGGAAACAGCGAGTTTTTAACCAAAAATTGAAGAAAAACAAAGTTTTGGTAGGTGTTGTCTGTTAGGCCTACCAAATTCTATTTTAAATTGGAAGGGGATCATATCAAATGTTTGGATATTTGAGAAAGGAATTCTTTAAACTTATTTATTTTTCGGTTTTTCTGATAGGTACTGTGTTTTTTGCCATAAAGCGTCCGTGGCGAAGCACAGGTAAACAGCAAGCTTTGCATAAACTTACAGAATTAATATTTCGGCTTTTGTCTTTGCCGGTACCTTTGCTTTGCTTTGCGGTACCTTGCCTTTTAAATTTGCCTAAGTTTAGCCCTCAGTTTGACAAAGGCAAATGCGCGAAATATTAATTCTGTAAGTTTTTATTGAATCATTCTTTATTTGTGTTTCAATTTTCATCGCACATCTTTGCCAAAAGATGTACTGTTCTTCTAGAACTGTTTTAAACCAACCACAACTCTATATCTAGTAGGATTCGAGTTTAACATACCTACCTATGCGCAATACAGTCCAAAATCGTCTCTAAAACAAAGTTTAAGGTGTATTGCTAGGTTTATTGCTCCATTTATTATTGCGAATTTCAATTTTACGAAGTTCCGACGATTTTCCGAAAACGGAGTTGAAAGTGTCATATTTTCTCCTTGATGGTAACCAGTTCTGGTTGCTTAGCTACAATTACCTTACAATTTACCCAGAACATCGTTTAAAAAGAAGATACCCCAGAAAAATATTCCGAATCCTGTTTAAATGGCTCTTGTGCGGGATACTTCATTATCACTTCGAGCTCTTGAAGGACCGTCTTGTGTAAACAAGGAATTCTTTCCCACGACCCATTGTTCCATAGTGTGACACATTGAAATCGATTCAAAATTAGCCGTCGCTGAATAGCTGTTCGCAAATAACGTACGGTCGAGTGTATTTTGAGATCAAGCTTTCGAACTGATGTTATTTAACCTACCTATACGAGATTTTGAAAGATATCATTAAGGACCCCGCAACATACTAGTATGTTCGCATCAATAAACATATTGGTAAGTAATGCATTCATTAAAGGGACGTACCTATGTTTTTGTTGCATATTATTTTGGTAAGAATGGCGAATAGATTGTTTTACTGGATGTACCCTCTCTATTGTAACTTAACATGAATATGCAACAAGCAACCTCTCACTCCCGCCTCCTTCCTCACAACCATAATAAAGTGTGAACTGCTTTTAAATTGTGGAAATTTAGGGAGAACGGATTCAGGGAGAGACAAAATACACCGAGGAAGTAATTAAATTCAATATTATTTGCACGTTTAAATCAAATGATGATGATTTATCGGAATTACCCCCTCAATTTACCCCACTGATAATAAATTTGAAACTCCCAAGATTTGTTGCATAATTCAACCGAATTCCTAATTGAACAAAAAATAATGACGAAAATCGGTCGAGCTATTACCCCCCATCACGACGGTAAATCCTAAATTTCCATGCTTCAACTCAAGGGGCAAATCGAATTCGGAAAAAAAAACTGTGAAGAATAGTATCTTGGGCAGCACTTATTATGGTCGGCTATTACCTCCTCCATCCCCCTCCTCGATGGCAAACCCAAAATTTCCTAGGTTTATTGCACAACTAGACTAAAATTGGGATCGAACAACACATACACATACACACACACCAATAAGTCCCCCCCCCCCCCCCCCCCCTGTTTTTTCCACTGATTTGATCTTAGAATTCTCTGAACCCAAATTGTATTAAGTTTTTCTTTTCTCATGCTTGGGTTTTCCTACACCCCCTGGATCAATTGTAATAGGCGTCCCTTTTATTCACGAAGCCTTGTCTATAAGACATAGCTTCAAAGGGACGTCCTAAAAAGCGGTAGAGGTACTTGACTGTTCCTATAAAATCTATACCATTCTGAAAATTGAGGCTCCTTCTGGACAGTAGATGGATTTGTTAACTTTTAGTTATAATAAATTTAATAAAGTGAATCATCGAGGATAATTATAATCTAGTTTTTAATTCAACCACGCTTTCTACCATGTAGCTGACTGGATTGGAAGGAGGAAGGGAGGGCTCGTATGTTTCCACATTTTGGACATTTCCTGAATTTCCGGAGGGAAAATATAAAAATTTAACGTAATGAAAAATAGGCCTTTTTGTCCTTAGTTTTGAAAATGAACTGCGAAAAAGTTGTAATATATATGAAGTTAGCAACGATTCCAGCATTCTGAATGAAAGGGTGAGTTCAAAAAAGTACTCAAATAAAAATAAATTGCTTACAAAATCACTATAAAAGGCAAAATGCGGCTTAAATTCATAGTTACAGCACAATATTACTTGAAAAAAGTTCTCACGAACTTGTGCACAAAACGTGTAAAAAAGTCAATGAAAACTACTAGAAATGATTTAAAATTCGTTAATTGATTTGTGTATTTAGAAAAGTTCAAACACCCCTTCCCCATCTTACCATAATGAAATGGGTAGTTAATGATTTCTGTGCACACCAAGAGCTCTAGTTTCAAAACAATGTGAGATAAATATAATGCCGAAAAAGAATGTGAACTCGCTCATATTTTCTTGAGTTTGATTTCAGAACCGGATTCAGCACATTTGAAAATTACTGTTATGTTTCGAAAGTTTTCAGTTCAACTCTTAGTAGTTTCGGGTAAATAGAAAGCGATGCCGAGATTTCAGCCACATCTTCGTCCAACGTGTTTTTTCTCCTTTTTCCAGGCTTACCTACGAGTAATTGCTCTACTTGCCTGATATATGCCTCTTTATGACCCTGATAGTACCCACGTTGGCTACGTATCTACGAACGCAATTTAAATGGCGTTATTTATATTAAAAATTATTTTAATCTTCCGGTAAGTTACCGGTTCCTATAAATGCAGTTTAATTTCAGTGCTTGACGTTTGAGTGGCCAGTCTTCTAATCGTTACTTGAATCATCCTTCATATTTGTCCACATTATTCTCCTGTACATATTTTAACGACTTATAGATGGGACCTCTGATCACTCCTGAGCGTCTTTACTGGTTATATTACTGGAATAATGTAGTCGTATGGTTAATTTTAGTTTTAGAAGTTTTTGCAAATTTCTCGGACTGTATCTCATTCCGTGATACCAAGTTTCTTGCATACTTATTTCTATTTTTACTTAATCGCATTGCAATGTGCCTCACCTGAGCAAACACGTAGTCTTGTTGACCGACAGCTGCGGGAAGACTGTAAACGCCATGTGATATGGCAGCGTCAGGCCAACCAACGTGTCCGTGATGGCCAGCGACAGAACAAATCTGTTTGAGATCACTTTGGAGCTTCTCGTAAGCACGTAAACGGTGAACAAATTCCCACACAGAATTAACACGAACAGAAACGAATCTATGCCCACCCAAGCCCATTGTTCGAACGTGTGGTGCCCGTCTAGGCAGTATGAATCGTTTTTAGAACACATTATTCTTCAATATTTGAACACTATTGCACATTTTTTCTCAATTACGGAAAATTCTTACGAACATCGACGAAATCCGCGTTTACTCCACAAGGTTTAATATTATATTATCTTACACGCACTTATTTTTCTTTGGTAAAATTATGAATATTATTGTACAAAAATGAACTTCGACGGCTACTAATAAATTACGTATTGTATTCCGTCGAACTTCCGGTGGTTTTAATAACTCTCGTCAGCGATAATTTCGCACATAGTTTTTCTCATCAACCCTTAAATTTGGTTGACTGTCTTTTTTCTCCTTTTAATTCAAATAATAATTCTACCGTTGGAATGTTACGAATTTATGGCCTTGGTTACGCAGTGAGTCGTCGCTATTGTCGTCAGAAGTGCTCTCCTCTTCTTCCATTTCCTGCAACAAAAGAAACAATAACAGAACCGAGTTACTTCAAAATTCAAAATACTATTTCTAGAAGGCATTGGACAAATAATTTTAAAATTATAAATTTCTATGGCGCATTTTTGAAATTCAAAGATATTAATTTATCGTCGCCTTATTATACTCCTAATTTCGAATCTATAGGTCATTCGTTGTCGTTACCAGCACCCTTCTCAGGAATTATTTACCAAGTTTCAAAATGCATTCCCCTAATATGGGAATTGTATTTTATAATTTTATATCGAATAGTATAAATTGGAATTAGTTCCGTATGTGTCCCCACTTTCACACCAATGTAAATTTTTCATTATCCTTTAAAAAAAGAAAGAATTTAACGAGTGTTTCGTAAACCTCAGAATCTACTCTTTCCCATGATTCACTAATGAATGTTAGCGAATTTTTGAAGAAAATTAAGCTATTGCTCTCGCCTCAAAATTTGTAGAATGTGATTTTTTGAAAAAATTCTATGCAGAAATCCGTTTCAGGCTATTCTGAATCATATTCTGAAGTTTAACGCATTTTTTAATGTATGTATGTATGTATGTGTCATTCCAGACGATAACTGTCCGTAGAAACTTAGCTTGTGAATAACGATAGCTTGTGCTAGAAACTTCAAACAAATTTTAAAATGTTGAGGACACTAAACGAAAGTTCAAGTTCGTTGGCCAGCATGATCAAATTACATCTTCGGGTTGAAATTTTCAAAAATGTAATCAAAAATTTCAAAATAGCCTGTTTTTTTCGATTTGTTGTGCGAAATAATTTTTTCAGCATACTAACATGTGGTATATTCGGAATCAGCGTAAAATTTCCTATGAGAATATGAATCAAGTTTTCAAAAATTTCAAAGTTGAAAAATCAGTCAAAAATCGAAATAATGCCGTTCGCTAGTTGTAAAAATCGGTAATATTTGCATGAAACATTGTCCAAATTCAGATTGAACTACTCTTACGGAAGTATCCCTGTATAATCAATCCTAGAACCATGCTGTTTAAAACGTAGGTAGTAGTTGCTTGTTCACAACTGATCAGTAATTACAACTGATGAGTTTACTCTGTGAAATATTCCGTCCTCCGATTCTCTCGGTTTTACGCTCAACTGTTTTAGGACTTGATGTAGCTTTAATACTGACTGTGGCTTAGAAAATATCAGCCATGAAATTATGAAGAAGTTTTATTCATGTACGTACTAGCACGCAGACCTAATCTCATGTCGAAGATCTGAAATGTCGAAGATTTCTTCAAAAATTCACTCATGGGGTCATGCTACATGACTGGACTTTTTTTGTCTTCCACGATAAAAATAGAAATTGGGGTATTTACAAACGCTGGGACACATGCAGAACTATTTCCCTGGTCAAATGGATCCGTATGTATCCCCAAGCTATATTCGATTCGATCCAGATTATTCCGGGGGGGGGGGGGGGGGGGGGGGGGGGGGGGGGGGGGGTCGGACAAGCTCGTGCATTGATACTCAGGAAATCGATCAATCAAATAATGAACACTTGAACAATGTTCAATACATTTTTCCAGTTAATTATACAATCATATTTTACAACAGGAACGTTAGACATGGATCAACATTGAAATGTGCATCACTAATTTTTATATTGTTTTGTGCACGTCTGAATAATTACTATAATTCAACTAGATTTCCACGATACCTAAAATCAGTCTTTATTCATTGCGGAAATGAAGTCACCTGCGAGTGGGAAAGACGATCGATACCTCCTCCACACGTGGTTAAGTTGCCCTCTCTCGCTTTGCCTCTTCTCTGTTGGATTACTCACACACACACCAACGAAATTTCTTTCCTGTAATGGATATTACATACTTACTTTACCGACTGTATTTTGAAAAGGTATTCCTGATAGCATTGGAAATTTTCATCAAAAACCCGTTGAAAACCGTTTAATTCCGAATTTTTCGTAGAATATTAATTTGAAAACGTAGTTGATCAACTATGAACTAAAACATTCGAATATTCATGAGTTAAATTTGAAAAACGCTGCAAATTATTTCACAAAGGTTTATTATTTTTTCAATTGAGTATGATCGTAGTTTTAGTTGGCTTGCGTACGTCATAAGGCCCGTCCAGACTCCTCGGCGTGTCCTATTTCGAGTTGCCACAACCTATACTTCTATAATTATATACGCATGTTTATATTTCTCGATTTGAGAAATCGAAATCTATTCAAATAGTTATTGCCTTAATAATATCATTATCTAAGTACGTACGAAAAGTCGAGAGGATATGTTATTAAATATGCGTAGGAAAAGCATTGGTATTAACACACAAATATGAACTAGAAAAAAACATATATTCATGCCTCAAAGGAACGCTGTACCCACCTCATGGTGCCGCGGCGCCTCCTCTCACTCCACCCCCCGCTCACCCCCCTCACCACTCACCGTGACCCCCTGCCAAGCGTGCCAGGCGTGCGTCTAACACGTCTAACACTCAAAGCCTCGAAAAAGACACTTTTTCGCCCGTTTTTGGCCCATAGCATCTATGCGAGTAAAGCGATCGGGATGGTTAAACGTTAGGACCAACTAGACCCCAAATGGAGTCTATGTGCGAAAGAACGGGTTTTTTATGTAAATTCTTAGCCCTTTTATGGCCCGGACGGCGAACGGCGGACGGACATTTCAAATTTGGATTCTACGCACCTTGAAACGTAAAGTGACAAAGTTTGAGGGGGGGGGGGGGGGGGGGTTTTAAAAATTTTTTGCTACACGATCACATAGGCTTATTATTGGAAATAATAAACCAAAAAACGTGGTCCCGGCTGAAGGAAAGGGGTGAGAGAAGTAATCATTTTCATATTCCAACTCAACATGTAACCACCAAATCGAAACGAAATTGCACAGTTGACCATACAGTTTGAAAGCTTTTTATTTGAGGAAGTTTCTGTAAGGTTTGACAGTCTCCATGATATTTTCAAGAGAAGTAGTGAAGTTTCCACGATTTTCAGAAGTTTTCATTCTTCAAAATATTTCATGTTTCAGCTGGCGGTATGGTATTTGATGATGTACCTATTTGCCGAATCAATGGACTCGATTCTTTTTTTGGAAATTTAACGCTGATTTCGAAAATGTGATCAATTATTGAAATGGACAGAGAGAAAACTGTTAGGTAAATACAACTTCTTCCACCACCCCCTTCATTCAAGATTATTCTTTTAGAAATATTAACTTCAAAGATTAAAAAAAAAAAAAAAAAAAAAAAAAACCCTTTTTTCGAACCCTTTATGTTTAGGCCGATGTTATGATCTTTAGATGGTATTTTTCGAGAATTTATTGTGTATGGTCATTTAATATGGTCATACGTTGAAATTGATTGATTTGAAGAAGAGAAATTTGTTTAATCTGAAGGGTTATTTTCGCTAGTAGTAACAGAAGAATTATCATTTTCATACCTTTCGGTCTTCACTGGAAAGTCGAGTACCGGGAGGCGAGTGCTTTCGATGTGACATCATCATCAGGACTTCGATATAGTACTGTTTATACTTGATCATCATTACTGTTACGACAGCCTGATGATGATGTCTTTACATACATAGGACTCGCCCCCCGATACTCGACTTACTAGTTACGACGGACTCTTCCTAAAGGTATGTAAATGGTAATTTTAGAGAAACGTGGATTTGTAAGGCAAAAAACTACTAGTAAATTACTAGCAATAAAGTTTTAATAAAGTTAATAAAAGAAATCGAATAAAAACGTCTATGTTTCGATTCATTCAAGTTATCTGTCATCTGAGGTCGTATTCATGGGAAGTCGATATTGGAGTGAGTTTATAAAGCGTCAAAATTCTTAGTCACTGCATGATGACGGCGAGACTCTTCGTATTTCAAAAAATTATTCAATCAACGATTCCCCAGAGGTGCAGCCTGAATGTGAAATCAACCTCCTTCGAGTCGCGTGAAGATACGACGCCAATTTTCTCCGACCTTCCTCTACGTCTTAATATTGATATCTCCGGAAGGGGCCGCTGAAGATATTTTCTCGGTGTTACCTAACGGATTCCATTTTTAATGCGGTTATTCCTTGATGTGGAACAGTTCCCACATCTCATACCACCAGCTTATTCTCTCTCGGCCCCATGGGTATCCTTGAAATGAAACATTCAAATGTAGAAAATATTTCGGATCAGGTACAGTCCTGTACTTATAAATGCCCCAACCTGAATTACTAACAACCATCTTTCTCATTAACCAGAAGACTTCTATTGATGAACCAACCTTGGTTGCCAGGTGTCCGGTTTTGGCTCGGACAGTCCGTTTTTTTTATCAAGGCGTCCGGGCCAGCTAATTCTCTCTCGGTCCCAGGGATATCCTTGAAATTAAACAGTAAAATGTAGAAAATATTTCGGATCAGTTACAGTCCTGTACTTCTAAAAGTCTGAATTACTGACAACCATCTTTCTCATAAACCAGAAGACTTCTGTTTATGAATCAACTTTGGTTGCCACGTGTTCGGTTTTGGCCCGGACAGTCCGATTTTTTGGTTTATTATTTTCAATGATAAGCCTATGTGATCGTATAGCAAAAAAATTTTATAACCCCCCCCTCAAAATGCGTAGAATCCAAATTTGCAATGTCCGTCCGCCGTTAAAAGGCCTTAGAATTGACTTAAAAAATCCGTTCTTTCGCACATAGACTCCACTTGGGGTCTAGTTGGTCCTAACTTCTCGCCAGCTCGATCTCTCCACACCCATGGGTGCTATGAGCCAAAAATAGGTGAAAAAGTGTCTTTTTCGAGGTTTTGAGTGTTAGACTGACGTACGCGCGCACGCCTGGCACGCTTAGTGGAATGATGAAAACATTGGCAGAGGATCATGAGGGGGGAGGGGGAGGAGGCGCGGCGCCTTGTAGGGGCATAGCGGCACGTCACCCCAGGGGCGTAGCAGAACGGCGCCAGGGGCGATCATACTCAAATGAAAAAATAATAAACCTTTGTGAAATAATTTGCAGCGTTTTTATCAAGGCGTCCGGGCGAAAATTTTAAGTCGCTCCGGACGCTTAATGTCCGGTTTACATTAAAAGAACGGAAAATGTCCGGTTTTTTATTTTAAAACTACGCGCCTTCCCATGCGGGACGTTGAGTGGACTCGTCAAGTTGAAAATTATCGCGAGTATGATAAAATTTAATTTACCCTCTCCAACTTTGCCGCAACTGGGACCGTGTTTTTTTCAAATTCCACAACAAACAGTTCATGTTTCAGCTTATTGTATGTTATTTAGATCGTATTTTTCGAGAATCAAAAGACATAATTCTTCTAGGAAATTTATCACTGATTCCTAAAACATGCTCGAAAATGAAATTTGGTTGAGTTAAAATGGAGAAACATGGTTTTAATGCAATTAACGAGGCTTCTACGAGAAACTTACAAATTACATAATCTCGAATATGAATGAGAATTGTGAATAAATGGAACTTATGAATGCATGATCGTTTAATGAGTAAGTATTTTTGACATTTTATGTCGTTGCTATGGCACATAAACTTAAAAAACGTCACGGAAAATTGCTCACAAAAATATTTTGATGATTTCCACTTACAACCGAGTCGTTGCAAGGGAAATGGTACTTCGTCGTTTTTCATCCCACAAAATTCGTTGACCATTCGTTCGAAAGCTCTCGATTTATCCAACCATATTATGTTTACTACTGCGAAGTGCGTGGCCAACAAGCTGAATTATGAGCAAGGTTATTTGAATAATTGTGAACACTCAGGTGGTCATTCTCAATAATTGATATTGTGAACATGATTGCCACCGCTTGTTAATTTCTGATGATTTCATTGAGCTGGTGTTTCGATGATTTGATTCATAGCAGGTGATCCAAATATTGCGAGAACGGTTTGATTTGTGAAGAGGTGGTTAAATCATTTTAATAGGTAATTTCTATGTTTTACACTCTAGGAAGCTGTAATTTCGTATGTAGTCTCTCTAGCACATTTACGTGACGATGCCCAGGGTCCGGATCAGCTGAGTGGCTCTTAGAGCTTGCATACGAGTCTGCAACACATACTTGTCTTCAACTAAAGACATAAAATGTCCCAATGTGTTGCAGACTCGTATGCAAGCGTTTCTTTAATATGGATCAACACAACCGGAAGCATGTCTTTTCTTATGATTTCCACGTACTACCAAGCCGTTGCTGGGGAAATAAAAGTTCTTTAGTGCTTATGGGGTAAAAATCGTTCTCCATTCGTTAGAAAAGCTCACGATTCATCATTCCTGTTATCTTTTCTTTAGTCTATACTTCCCCCCCATGTACGGTTCTTTTCTCCATACCACCTGGCAGCCCTGGAACCAACCCGTGGGGAGGAGTGCCAACAATTTGGAAGGATTATCATCCATCATTCATCATTACTATATTCTGTTGAATAAATGAAGACTTTTGTAGTTATCGTGTTGCTCTGAAATTAGTGAAGCATTTCCACATTGATTTGAACCTTTCCCACTTGGATTTTGGCTTTCTCCACTTGGTTTCAAACTGAAAAAGGTCTAAATCTAAGTAGACAGGCCTATATCAATGCGGAATTGCTACAAGCTGTGTGATCGATCTTGCAGAAATTTGAAGTAGCACAGTTCCGATTACAGTATTATTCTTTTCAATCTCTATTTATATGATATAAATTGAAATGAGGAAGATGGATACGTGAGAGTTTGTTTAATATAGGTAAGTTGAGGATAGTTTTACTAACTGGAGTAATTTCTAATTCCCGTGGACAAAAATAAATCCATTCTCAGTTGATTTTTTTTTCTTGTGTTCTGTTTCTCGTTTTCGTCGTCCACTTTGAAATTTGACTGTTTTAAATTTCACATGTGCTGACGTTCCTTGTTTTCTTCCCTTTCTTCTGAATGGAGTTGAACGAACTCGAAACAGAAAAGTAGAAATTCCATGAAGCGAAGCGTTCAATTGAGATAAAGGACAGTTAGCACGTGAGATGGAATCTTCCAATTTGTGTAGTGTATTTGCCTCGTGAATTCAATTGTCTCCCGCTGAAATTTCCAGGTCGGTGCCCGGTAATTGTTGTTAATTATTTCATACAGCGTATTCTCGTATTCCATTATTGAACACTACGAAAAATAAATTGACGCAAGAACTTGATTTCATATTCAAATGTAGTTTTGGCTTCCGATTTTGTCGGAATGAGTATAAAATACAGTATAAAAAGCTGAAGTACGTGAAAACGTATATCGAACTAAATGAAATTAACAAAACGCGAACATTGTCTTATATTGGGTGGTACCTACTTCTCTTGTTGAGCCCATAAATTTAATGATAATTTCTACCATCTAAAAATGATCGACCGAATTAATTGGGACAGCGCCAATCATATTTCGATTTAATCCAAGTAGGAACGATGCTGTGTCGTTTAATCATAATCAAAGAATGACTAGCTTGTATTTATTGAAAGAGTTTTGCTATCGAGATAGGTTAAAATAATATATTGATCCTGTTTTCATACCAACGACTATTCGATAAAACATACATACCTAATAATTTGCAGGGTTTTTTTTTCCTTCAATTTGTTGACACTAAGCTATCTTGAGGGGAAAAAAACTGACGTGCGTGCGGTTGTTTTATTTGCACACGCAAGCGTCAGTAAAGTGGAAAATATATTCAGTTTCTTATCACAAACGGAGATTATCAACCATTGACGCAACCTTGCGTTACCTTCCTACCGATCTAAAGTTCAAGTGAGCATAGATGCTATAATACTTAAGAATTTTATTGTTCTGTGAAAGACCATAACTTTTTTCCCGTAATCACCGAAGTTTATTTTCCCGATCCGTATCTTATATGTGCAGAAAGCTAACTTTCAAGTTCAGCTAGGGGAATAAAACCGTACAAAATATTTCACAGAAGATTTATTACTTGAGTATTGAATAACCCTTACACACATATCTCTGGTCTTCCCTGATCAGTAGGCATAGGTGCTAATTCCCGCCCATAAATTGAACGTATTGTGTAGTGAGCCAGATTTGAAAGAAACAAATCGTATTTGGCGCAGTACCTGTAAAAACTATTTATTAATAAAACCTATTCATTTATAAAACATCCGGGGCGAGAAAAAAAAAACGCTGCAAATTATTACACAAAGGTTTATTTATGTATTGTGTAGCTTATTTTTTATAATATGCCATGGATTTTGTTGAGTAATTACCTATGATCTAGTGATCTGCGTAGAACTGCGATCTACTGTAGGAATATTAAACCTTTGTGTAATAATTTTCAACGTTTTTATTAGGATTGTTAAAGTTTGTTATTTCCTATTTATTTATTATTTGTTATTATCCTATTAAAGTTGTTTATGGATATGAACGTCATTGAGTAAACTCTTGTTCCTTCTAATTCTCTGCTTACGAAATTTTCGACACGATGACCCCCATTATCGAAATCTCGTGAGATATATTGACACGGCTGCTAAATTTGAAGAATATAGATATCTGTATGACTCTAATGGGTACGCTTGAAAGTATGATGATCCTTCACGATTAGATTGAGCTGGTACTACTCACCTGACTGCTCTTTTGTCTTGTCTGTTAGGGACATTAGGAAATGAAACATCTTTTCTTACGCCAATCACTCTTCATTCCAGGCTATTAAAATCCTTTTAAGCGTTCTCCTGTTAAAAATAAGGCGTTTTGATAATGGAGGGCTTGAGAGTCCGTCAGTTTTATGAATGAGGAAATCCTATTTATAGTCGCCGGCTGTCAAACACGCTCCACGGTGGCCTGAACTTTCACATGACTCATCGTGACTCTCGAGATCAAGACATGGCGCGACGGTTCGGTTGTGAATGTCTAGAGGTTCGTTCGGACAGACCATCCTGAACCGTTCGGAACCGTTCTACCTAGGCCACCTGTGACGACAATCACAGAACGCGTTCTGGATGTGTGGTTCGCTGATCTGACAGACAATCCCGAACCACCCTACCGGTTCTGGATTATATTCAGAACGTTTGGTTGGTTCGGGACATGCGCACAGGATGTTTTCAGCATAAGCCCCGCCATATTTGAATTTATCTTCGATTTCCCGCGCATTTTTTTTATCCCGTTTTCGGTTTTTTATCGATTTTTTGTTCTCATTATTAATTACATTGTTTTAAAATTTATTTGTGACATCAAAATAAATTTATATTCTTGTACTATTAATGATTGGTTTAATGAAGGTCTCTCATCGTTTTGAATCATCAAAGCGCGTTCGGAGTGCCATACGTTCCAAACGGGGTTCTGAATGGTTCTCCTCACGTTTCGTTCAGAACGCCGTTCTGAGAACCACGTTCAGAACCGTCTGTCCGAACAATTCTTAGAGTATCTTTCTAGAACTGGCTTGATCTTCCAGCTAGGTGCCCTTTTATCTAAGAACATTCCACATCCGCGCCCTATTTTTATACAGTTATTTGAATACTGGTGTAGATTACGGGGATTCAGGGATTGCTCTTAATTTTTTGGCGATACTTGATCCTTTGCGCTTTTATGAACATCCACGCTTTGTAATTACTAAAAAATGGAAAATTATATTTAAAAATATAAATTTGATTAAGAATTGAGTACCTATTATGTTCATGTGCAACAGATCATGTTTTTAATTGTCTGGTCGTATGTATGAATTGTCATAGTTGACATAATTTTTGAGTACGTGTATGCTTAATTACTCTTGAAAAGTTCCAGACTTCCAGATACCATACCCAGATAAATCTCCAAAAGTAGGTATTTGGAGAGCGAAACTATTTCTTCTCCTTCAAAGCTCTATTGCTTCATTTGTTCAACTATTTAGTTTTTTTCTGTTATACCTGGAAAAATTTATTCAAAGCCCGTTGCCCTTGTTACATGTTAATTGCTAAACTTGAACACCCTAACCTAATTTGACGAAACTGTGATCCTTTTGAAACAGCTCGTGCCGGAAGACCTGAGAGAGCTGAAATTGTTCTCAAACTAGGCGCGCATGTAATTATGAGTTGACAGGAAAACTCGGAAGTTATACTCCCTCGATTAGGAACCTGTGCACAAGTATGTGCATTATTAAGACTTGGGGCAAGAAGGAACTGAAACCTTCAAGCGGTAGTGTGGCAATCTCAACAAATCAAAAAGCTGTCTGTGGTGGACATAACTCTCCAACTTCCGAATTGGTAAAAGGAGTAGGGGTAAAAGATGAATTGACTGATTATGGCAGACTAATTACTGCACGCTGAACAAAAATCACATTCTAAGCACGCACGATTAATTTTGGATCAAGGATTCTAAATTTCAATCTATTTAGAACATTTCTTACTTCTAATAAGAAAATTAGAAGAAAAATAAATTGTCTCGCCGGCATTTGTTTTTTACCCCAACTTTTCGTAGAAAATGGGGTATTAAGCCATCGGAACGGCGGCACTTGGGGCATTTTTCTTTGCGCTTTAGAGGGTGTAGAACACGTTTACAATAGCCATTCATTTTCACGTTTCTTTATATTATATATGTATATATATATATATATATATATATATATATATATATATATATATTTTTTTTTTTTTTTTTTTTTTTTTTTTTTTTTGCTCACTACTCCTCCGAAAACACTGGTCCGATTTGGATCAAATTTTGATATGATCATATGACATATCATATGATGTATATGACATATTATGACATATCATATTACGGACATGGTATGTATTACCATGTCCATAACATCAATCATAATGGTGGAAAAATCTTGCTCAAATCTCTCCTATACTCCGTAGTTCGTCGAAATTTGGTAGAGAGCCTTTCTGGGACAACAAGGGACGAGCAAAGTGAGGGGCGCCATCCTGATCAGCTGAGTGAGCTAAAATCTCTCCTGTTCACCGTAGGACGTTGAAAATTGTTAGGGAGCCTCTCTGAGACAACAAGAGACGAATGACCTTACAGGCTCCATCCTATTCAGCTGAGTGTGCTGAAAGTTATGCCGTCTGTCTGATTACAACGAAATTTGATAATGAGCATCTCTTGGACGTCAAGGGACAAATGAAATGACGGTCTCTACCCTGAGGTCCAGCTGACCGATTCGAAAAGTTGGTTCTGTTTACGCAAACTGCCTGTTTTTTATTTGTATATTCCATTTTATTTCATTTCATTTATTTATTTCCACGGACTGTTTGGATTTGAATTTTACGCAATCCGTTTTTAAAGGCTGTTGTCTTCCCCATTCCATGTACTCTCTCGCCAGTTATTCTGTCGCATTCTGTGTTTAACCGGATTCACCTCGAGAAAGGATTGAAGGAAAATTCAACTGTTGTCACAAGAACTCGTCACGGGAATCTATACGTCGATGATTCGGCGTTGATTCCATTCAGGCCAACGTTGATGGGATCTGATGATAAGGTCTTGAATTTTCGCAGAATAGCGCACTGTTCTGTATATCTTGCGGGAGGTTTATGTCATATTTACATTAAGGGGAAACAGGCAAACTTGCCATATGTTTCTATTCTGAAAGACCGAAAACCTAAGTGCAGGCTTGATGAGGTTGATGATCGAATATTGAGCGTCCTATTACACCTACAGGAAATGAGGGAATGTGTTCGTATGTCATGTATGTCTGCCATTATTCTAATTTTTGTCAGATGTACCCATTTAATGAAGAATAAAAGTGAAGCTTACTAGAAATGTTAACACTTTGGAAATGAATTTTCTCGATCGAGAGTCGACAAAGCTTAAAAATATAAATGTAAGCAGTTCACAATCTTATGCACTGAGCGAGGAATAGATCTCGAGTACACTAGTTGCGGAACCCGTCCTAAATTGGTTAATGTGAACATTTGCGAAGAACAATATTAAATGTTGGTGTTGCCTCATTCTGGATAGCGGTCTTAGTAAAACGTTGTGAGGAGAAGCTGTTCGGAGGATCTGCCAAAAATCTGTTAGTCTGTTAGTCGTTTACCCAAAAAAGCTCTCCAACCACCCCAGATATCTGCTGACATTTGGTATGGTAAAAAAGTAAATTTAAATAAGCGTGTGTTTGGCGCCGCAGCTTATGCATTCTCCTAGGATGATCGCTCAGGGAAACTGGATCCTAGTAACAAGCTTGTTTTGATTGCATAACGCGTGTAGACTTTTTGACAAATAGAATTTGAAAGTATTGACAGGCAGAAGCGTCATATTTGACGAAAATCCTAACTATTCAAAACTTGCGATTCAACATGACCGCCAACATTCAAAATCGAAACAACAGTCCGAAAGTGGTTCAGACTCGGATGATTCCTACGGAACCTCGGATGAAGACGAGACTGAAGGTCCGTGGAACAAGAGAATAACATCGGATGTAGTTGCTGGTTAAACGATGCTGGATGGACCTTGGCAATATGTGAGAAGTTGGGTAATATGAAGCGAAGCAGAACCATACCTACGATATTGTTGAGAACACGAAAAACTGTAAACTGAATAGCACAAAGTGGGTTTGTTTGCCAGAAGAGAGTACGCGGCGCAAGACTCGTTGGTAGGGGATTCCAGCAGGACTGTGTGTCCTCCCGTCACCCGCATGAGTACCTTACGACTTCTGTTGGCCATAGCCAGTTGACCATTGGCCAGTTAACAGTTCGCCATTTCTTATTTTGGTCAGTTCCGAAATGGGCATTCTCGAGGGCATTGGAGTAATTTTAAAAATCTTGTTGAAATAAGTGAAAGTTACTGAAGACTTGTGATTATTATATCACAAATCTGGTAATGAGACTTTATTTGAAAGCATACAGCGATGCAGACTTTGCCGCTAATGTTTCTTCTAGGAAAAGTGTGTCAGGATTTGCCGTTCTTTTGAACGGAAAAACGATCAGCTGGCGATCTATGAGACAGGATTTAGTTGCTTTGTCTACCGCTGAGTTGGAATATATTGCTCTTGCCCAATGTACATCCGAATCACTTTTAATGGTGCAGATATTGAATAAATCGTCGAGTATTGAAACGGGGTCATTGACAGTAGGTATTTAAAACAAGTTTGAATTCTGATAACGGTATAAATAGGTATCATGGCTACTACAATGTGTTCAATTGTTCATTTTTAGAATTAAGAATTGATTAAAAAATTGATTATAAATTTTTGATAAATACAAAATAATAATTAGGTCAATCTGCTGGTCTAGGATATTTCTTGCTACAACTCACCGAAAAACTGACTAGGTTTATTATGAATTTCAATGCCCTAAACGTAGTTAGAACCTAAGATTCAAACCGTGGAAATCCCCAGATAAGAGCTGTCTGCCATGACAACAAAAGGGCAGAAAAGAGAAGAGAGCTGACGGAAAAATGAGAATCACGCTGCAGAGTCGTGACAGTACGGTATTGTTCTTTGTCTCCCACGACCCCCCAACCTCCATTTCCGCGAAGAACTGGGTGGCTTCCTTCCTTATAGTTTGATCGTTTCTATGAAATCAATGATTCTTTTAGAATTAATCAGAAGTGATGAACTGTTCTATTTCGGTGTCTCAAAATACCAATTACCTTGCTGTATCCAAGTTGGACAAACAGTTATTGATATTTAGGTAATTGTAAGGAAACACCTTTAGATTATCACATATTTATTGCATTAAGCAAAAGCACAAAGCTTTTCAGGTAGATTTTAGCCATCTTCAGGCACACACAACAAAACCAAACACAGGATTTAGTGCCAGAAGATGGCCAAAATTTAGCTGGAAAGCTTTGTGTTTTTCCTTAATGCAATAAATATGTGCTAATCTAAAGTTGTTTCCTTACAATTACCTAAATTTTAGAGGATCATCGCAAGAAGTCTTCAACAACTGATCTGAGATCTTAAACAATTATTTATATGTTTACTAACGAAGTATAGAATAAGGTTCCATCGTATAGATATGAGTTGGCAATCATCCCTTTCAATAGTTTCGCTAACATACTTGTAGGTAAATGGTTAGCTTTCTCATGTCACCCATAGTTCAAGGAAGCGATTAATCCAAAATAGGGGGAGGGGGTTGAGTTAGAGAAGCGAGAATGATTGTAACAGACTATAAAGTCTGCGCCCTCTATAAATATTTCAATCTCTTTGCTTTGTCAATTGGAAGCGAATTCCGTGACCATCCGGAAATAGTATTTCGTCGGTATGCTAACACGTAAAAGAACATCGGTGTAGGTATTTGTAAAGCCAGTAGGTTTTTCTTGCACTAATTTATTATATTAATATGAGATACTTTGCGCACAAGCAATCGTTCACGTTATACAACTGAAAATTATAATCATTCGTTGTGTACACTGAGCATATTTCTCAATAAAAAATATCAAAAATCAAGTGCAGGTAATTCATATTTTTTTTAGGTATGAAAAAAACACACATGGATTAAGTTTCAAAATTATAAAATGTAGGTAATAATAAGGTAAGGTATTATCAACCAATTTTCAGTTTGGAACGAACAAAAAAGCCAATATAGAAAAAAATCTCAGAAAATCTTTAAAATCTGTCAACATTTCAAACATGAAAATTAGTTTCCTCTTCGTCAAGACAATTACATTCTTCTACTTCGCCATCGTCTTGTGAGGGTACCCAAAAGAGCGCCAACAATACCCTCCATTCTTGGCAACACCAACACGACACCTTAGCAACGCAAAAACGACGCTAAGGCTAAAAATCTCAAGAGACACGAACTAAAAACAGAAAGAAGCACTAGAGAAATCAGCGAAACAGGAGTGAAACATGTTATCACAGCACGTCTTGATATCATTGAATATTGGGAAGTACAGGAGCACAGTTGATAACAGGGGTGCCGAAGAGTATTGCTCCTGCACTCTGTTGGTTATTCATACCTTCAAATCTTATCACCAAACAGCACAGGTATGTTCAAAACTAGAGTTGGAAAAAAATCCGGTAGATGGCATTTTGGATATGTTCCTTTTTGAAAATCATCAACGAGCATCAACTTGAAGGAAGATGAGGATATATTCCCTTTTGATTGAAACGAAAATTACCCATCATGTAGGAATGGATGTGATCCCTTATGATCCAAACATCAAACATTGGCCTTCAAATACACAAGGATATGTTCCTTTTTGATGCTAACTGCTCTTACAAATCGATTTTGGTTATCCTACAGATTGAAAACCCGTTTTTTACAGATTTTTTTCGAAAAATGGATATGACCCCTTTTGAAAGTAAACTCTTCATATATTAATTCTTAATACCTATCCAACAATTAAGTTGGGATCAGTTCGATTCGATTGGAATCGGTAGAATTCTCATAAACTCATAACATTAAATTAGTATTTTAAAAAAACGTAAAAACATGAAATTTATGTACTCGTGTATAACTTCGAAGAATTCTCATGAACTGATAACTTTTTAAATTCGATTTTTATCACAAAAAGAAAACAATATTTTACAATTTTAAATTTGATTTTTGAATTTAATTTATCTCCCTGAAGAAGTCCCAGTTCATGAGGAAAAACGTCGGAGATCAAGGACAGAAAGGTCTTTTTTGTGTAGTCTTGTTGTGATTGTCTAAATAAAGAAACGCTGTAATGGTAACGGTCGTTGCCTCCTAGGCCGTTGGAGTTCATAATGTACTCATTTCTAGGCCCATTTAAAATTTAAATGATACTGCTGGCCCTATTTCGAATACAATATCAATTAAATATCTGGAAGGCTAATTAGATTGAATCAAATAAGTTCATTTGTACCTACATCCGCTTAGATGGTTTTGAATATATATATATATATATATATATATATATATATATATATATAGTTACATATGTTTGCATATAGGTCTTGTCACATCAGTGGAGATCGTATGGAATAAAGAGATAAATCAGAGTGGGTACGTCAAACAATGACCGTTTACCCACGTATTCATTTTATATTTTTAAATGAAAAAAGATTCCATTCTAAGAAATTTGATCCAGTAATTTACTTTCTATAATGTTTTAGTTTGCTCTGGTGACGTCACACTGATTATCATGAGGTCCCAGTGCTTGAAACTTTGAAAAATCGTAGAAAGAAAACTACTCATCATGGGAGGGTGCGGTTGATGCCAGACTCCTTAGGATGGAATCTTCTTCCATTTAAAAATAGAATATTTTCGCACCCATAACTCAGTAATATATCACATTCGAAAGGGGTCGCTCTCTCTTAGAATAGGATTAACACGAGTCATCTGAATTGTAACAGGTTGTTCATGTCCCCGAGTTACAAGTTCCCAAATAGCAGGACTATTTATCTTTGAAATCTTTCGCTCAGTGTCGCATTATGGTTCATTAGTTTCAATAATATAATGTATTGTAATAATGTAATGAACCAAGGAAAAAGTCTAATTCCTCCTTCAAAATTTTTGGTACACGTTTCAAAATACGTGAATTTTAAAAGTGGAATTATAAAATACATAGTGAAGAAGAAAAAAATCCATCCTCCCGCCGTCTGAAGTTGTTCTTCTAAATACCTGGCCGATGTGTTCTTTGGGTTGGCACATTTCGATTTTCGGAACCACTAAAAATGACAACAAATGGGTAGTAAAACTTTTTTTTTTTTAATGGAATAATACTTCAAAAAAGGTCATAATCATATAATTAAAGCATTAATTATGCATATTCTAACCAGGTTGATGCACTTTTTTTTAGTAACATTCTGTTAAAAAATATGAGTATAATACTATAGTTTACGGATACTCATATAGTATTATCAAAGATTAGTGTTATGGGTGTTACCCATAAATACGAGTAATAAACTTTTGAAATGAAAAGATCAACATCCCTTACCTAAGTTTGTCTACTTTTGCGTTTAGTAATTTACTTTTGGTTTGAGCAATTTTGAATAAACAAAATACGCCGTCTTTTTACGAAGTTCGTTCTTGCGAGATCAATCAATTCTTGTCAGCATTTTTCATTATTTAGTCAGTTATCAATGCCTGATAATGTCGTTCAGAAGGCAATATATATATATATATATATATATATATATATATATATATATATATATATATATATATATATATATATATATATATATAGGATCCGAACAGCTTAATTATGGAAAGATAATATCTTTATGGAGATTTCTCTCCAATGATGTAGGTCATATCCAACAAATATATATATTTGTCTGTGTGTGTTATGTTTAACGAATATAATGTATGTTTCCAAATTTTCGAAGCTCATGATGCGGGGGATCTCAGTTCGTCTTACCCGTAAATGAATAGATTTCAATTGTGATGAAATGGTAAACCTAAACAATGTAAGGAGTTTGCTTTACTCAATTATCGTTCTTGCATCAAAGCGCTCGTTCACGATCAAGTATGTGTAAGGCCATCTTCGTTTCGCACTGTGCCTGCAATGTTGAACCTTCATTTTTGGATTAGCTGTGATTAATAGAGCCGAACCCAGAACCTTGCTTCATATCGCAAGGTCTGGTGAATCGTTTCTATCGCCACTTCCGTCCTTCTGGATGTGTTACATTTCAATACACAGGTACTTTTGAAGATCAATCAATTCGAGATTTATCTGTTTTTTTCTCTCTTCGCTCGGAATCGTTGTCAGAACTAATTCGCTATAGTAGAAATGAAAAGAGAAGGGAAAAAAGGATTTGGCTTAAATGGAAACTTCTGTAGAGAATCTGCCTGCACATTATAATTCCTGACATTTCTCAGTTCGTAATTGGTCAGTAATTTCTATTACTTTGTCCAAGTTCCTTATTTTCTCCTTCTTCAATATGTTTGTTCTGAATATCCTACTCCATCTATCAGTTTTCATAAAGTTGAAACAAATTCTGATGTATTGTGTTTATGAACGCAATTGATTTGTGCTTCTGTAAGCCCCGCGTTACACCTGACGGACGCGGGCCCGGCCCGCGCCTTTCTGCGGGCCCGCATTTTGGGAGAACACGAAGAAATAAGTGTATCGACTTACATCTGAGCCCCGCGTTACACCTGACGGACGCGGGCCCGGCCCGCGCCTTTCTGCGGGCCCGCATTTTGGGAGAACACGAAGAAATAAGTGTATCGAGTTACATCTGACGGAGAGCGGGGCGATCCCCGCGACGGGGAAAATTTCGCCCGCAGAATGTTGCGGGGAGATCGGTGCCCGTCCGACGGGGCGGGCCCGCCGGGAGTAGCCAACACATAGAAATGAATCTCTAGTATTACACCTGACGGGGACGCCCGCCGACGGGGACGGGCGTTTTTCGGTTATTTGTTTGAATTTTGTTGTTTGAAAAATGGAGGTATGCAGAGTGGGAGCGACGGGCCCGCGCAAGTGGCCCGTCAGGTGTAACGCGAACACTGCGACGGTTTTTCCCCGTCCGTTTCGACGGTTTTTTCCCGTCCGGTTTTTTCCCGTCAGGTGTAAACCCCGCCTGACGGAGAGCGGGGCGATCCCCGCGACGGGGAAAATTTCGCCCGTAGAATGTTGCGGGGAGATCGGTGCCCGTCCGACGGGGCGGGCCCGCCGGGAGTAGCCAACACATAGAAATGAATCTCTAGTATTACACCTGACGGGGACGCCCGCCGACGGGGACGGGCGTTTTTCGGTTATTTGTTTGAATTTTGTTGTTTGAAAAATGGAGGTATGCAGAGTGGGAGCGACGGGCCCGCGCAAGTGGCCCGTCAGGTGTAACGCGAACACTGCGACGGTTTTTCCCCGTCCGTTTCGACGGTTTTTTCCCGTCCGGTTTTTTCCCGTCAGGTGTAAACCCCGCCTGACGGAGAGCGGGGCGATCACCGCGACGGGGAAAATTTCGCCCGTAGAATGTTGCGGGGAGATCGGTGCCCGTCCGACGGGGCGGGCCCGCCGGGAGTAGCCAACACATAGAAATGAATCTCTAGTATTACACCTGACGGGGACGCCCGCCGACGGGGACGGGCGTTTTTCGGTTATTTGTTTGAATTTTGTTGTTTGAAAAATGGAGGTGGTTTGGTCAAAAGCATATCCATCTGATCACACATCTATAATTTTGTTCTGAATCATTTCACTTACTGTTGTTACTTCTAACAGAGAGTTTAGTAATGCAGTCGAGAAACAGCCGAATCTATTACATACATCGCTTTAGTGTCGTTACAATTTGTATGAATTCATACTTTGAATCACTCTTGTTCGTATATGTTCCAAGGTATATTCATGAGATGGGCATGGAGTTGGGATAAGATTTTCAAGTTCGCGTTTAGTTTATTATTATAGTGGATGACTGGACGATCCATTGAATTCTCATGTTGATCCAACGAGTGCGCATTCACAGAACTAAAGTGGTAATCATATAACCACCCGGCGCTTGTGTGCTAGGCTCAAGGACAGGTGCTTCACGATGATACAGCGGGTTTGCAATCGCATTCTACCTATTGTGGTATTGTGGTTTTTCCCCTCAAACTCAGGGATTCTTGATAATGTTTCTGCTTGATCCTAAACAGTAGATTGGTACCGAGAATAGGTAGGTTGGCATCAATGGTTCAACGTGAGAGTAAACAAGGAAGATATAACCGGGCCAGACCTTACCGGCGAAGAAGCTCGCGATTGCCGCAATAACTTGACGATGCGTTGAGCTTCGTAGTGTATTTAGTAGTTTTATACGTCGATACAATATTATGTCGATGAGGGGTTTCTGTATTTTCTCTACATGTAGGAAAAGGATCAAGGACACAACCCAATCATTTCCCCATTCCATAATACTTTACGTGTTACGCTGTACTAAGTTCCACATCTCACTTCGTGCTGTACTTTTTTCGCCCTTGTTTGTAGATGTATTACGATTCGTTTTTCCGAATTTCCGTAGAAAAAAGCTATTGCAATAAATTCACCGATTACATAAAATTTCTAGAAACTTCTTCATGGAAATCTGTTTTTTTTTAAAGAATTCCTAAACAGTTTCAAGCTACTAGATTTTTAATATATATATTTTTCTTCAGGGTTATCTATTAATAAAATTGAAGTACATTTTTCAGTAGAATTTTGTGTTCAAGTTTTTCAGTGTTCTAGTAAATATTTGATAATGTTCATTCGAGTAATGTTATTATTAAATTATTTCTAGTCATTTTTAATGATTTTTGTCATTGCATTTTTTGGATATTAACTAATTTGCTGTGATCAAAAAAGTGATACCCAATTCATCCTTTTCTTTTTAGAGGCCTTGGTTTTTTTTTATGAAAGAACGGATTGATTTTTTATTTCACTTCTAAAGAGATAAATCGTCCGAAATGACAAAATATATGAAAAAGCTATATTGAAAAAGTATTAAAATCCAAGAATCGTTTCAAAATGTTCCATAACTTATTTCCACGATAGAAATGTTGGAGCGTTCTATTTTTTAATTAAAATATTTTAAAACATTCTTGAATAATAGTACATCCGTCCGCCAGGAAAGACAATCGAATGTCAACATGACAATGAATGAAAACACGTGTCGTCCTGAATATAGTAACAGCCCATTGTAAACTTATGTATATATATGATCAATTCTTCCAATCAATCAAATTTCTTCAATCTCGTTAGGTTTGAGATAAAAATTCCGTTCTTGCGCCAAAAAATCAAGCGCTTCAAATGAAAGGATCAGTTCGTTGGCCAGCACTTTTAGAGCACATTGAATTGCTCTTTTTTCAAAGAAATCTGCTGAAGAATACCATTAAAGTTACTAAAAACGGCTAAAAATCGTTAAATTTATTTTTAAGCAGAATTTTAGTCAATAAAAAGTTCACCAACAATGAACTAGAACATTGGAAAATGTACCTATACACAAAATTATGCTGAAAAGTTCTGCTTGAATTTCATTATTATTTGATGAAAATTTTTTCAAAAATTGGCTAACTGAAAAAAAGTTTAAAATCCTAAACTGTTCATGAATTTTTTGGATATTATTCAGAATGAGTTTGTTTGCTATGCAATTGGAAGCTAACAATTGCTTCGCATTTGAAGTGCTCAAATTTCAAAACTATTCATACATATAACATAATATAATACGAAAATTCGTTCAGACAATCATGCTACATGACCTGGAACCTGACCTTTTTTTTTTTTTTTTTTTTTTTTTTTTTTTTTTTTTTTTTTTTTTTTGCTGCTGTTTACGTTTATGTAGAATTACCTATACTTGGATAATATTGTAACATAGGCTCCTTTTATTAATCGTCTGTAGACGTGATCTTTGCAGAATATATCTACTTATACCAAAATATAAATCTACGTGTAATTAGTCGCAGTGTTTTTTGCTTCCTCACTACTGAAGGTGGGGAAGCTTTGTGTTCGTGATAGAAGTCAACAAAATTTTTGTCCTCCAAAATCAAAATTTCCACTTGCTTTTTGCGTTTCAGAGCTTGCTGATCAATTTTGGTTCCGTCTGTGGTAAATCCTTGTCACGCCCAAAACTATACCAAGTTTTTGTTCGATTCCAATGAAATTTTCAGGGATTATGCGGGTTAGCTCCTAGACGGTCCCCTATAATTTCAATTCAATCGAATCAACAATAGCCTGTGCGCATGCGCAAACGTGAATTTCTCATAACGTCTATTTCTCATCATTTGTTGGTCCGATTTCGTTCAAACTCGGTAGGTAGTTGGGTATATGTTCTAGGAGGATGCCCTATAAATAATATCGCAATTGTAGGAGTAATCACTACTGCGCATGTGCGAAACTAAAATCGATTGACACAGGCAAAACTCCGAGTCTAATTGATCAATTTTCCGGAATTTTCAGGGATTGTGCGGGTTAGCTTCTAGACGGTTTCCTATAAATTTCATTGCCGTCGGAATAATAGTACCTAGTCTGTGCTCTTGCGCAAACATTAATTTCCTATAACATCGACTTGGACCACCTCAACTGGTGGTATTTATTTTATTACATTACTTACATTTTGATCGTTATTTCCTCTTTTTTAATCATTTATTAACATCTCCTTAGCTTTGTACCAGGTCACATAACGCCGCAAATAGGTAGGACTTGTATCGTTACTATAATTTGCTGGGTTCCTGTTAGGTACTCCTGTTATACGGACTAGATTAGGGCTTTCCAAGCCCTAACAGGCGCCTCTAGTTTCTTAGAAATGCGACTCGTACTTATTTGGTTCTTCAACTAATTCTATAGTCCATGTTACGATTTATGAGAAAGCTATACTGCCCACGCAACTCGGCAGACGGTTTTGTCTTCCATTCGAACGTCTCAATATAGTTTGATTGCTGCCAAATTTTACAAGAACTCATCATCATTCTTGCCGTTGGTGGTTATTTTTAGGTATACAGTTCCATTACCTTAGTTCCATTTACTTGGGCTTTTGGAAATCTAGACTTGCTTTTGCTACTAAGTAATTCATTGCAAGACTAAAATTATTGAATCATTGAAATGACATAGAATCAATCGGAACGCAATTATAGCAGGTCTATCATAAAGTTTTCATGCATTTCGTAATGATTTTCCATTCAATTTGTGCCGTTAGTCGTTGAAAACACGCTTATCCCTGCTCATAATAACACTCTTGAGCGAGATAAGACCCTAGAGGGGGTTTGATGTCCCAGGAAGGCCTCTGCGAAACACGCAAATATCGATCAGGAAGCTTCACTATCTCGTCGCGCTATAAGAAAGATAATTTCGACTATCCCCTCAAGAATCGTGTTCCTAGCCACAAATGGGAATCCCTGTAAAATGAAATATTTTTTCCAAAATTTATCTGCATATTCTGATATAGAGATCGGCTACAGCAAGTTAGTCACTTTTAAATGCCTATGATTTTATAACCTCCAAATGAAAATTTCCACTCGCATTTCGTGTTGTAGAGCACTTTATGGATTTGATTTGGTCTTGCCACTCTGTGATGTATTGCAACCCAGATCAGCTGGAGCTAAGTTATTTGCTGTTCAACCTATGAAGCTAAAAATTGAAATGGAGACCTCTTGACACATCTAAAAACGACTCGTAAAGTCTAAAGCTCCACGGATCAGCTGAGTGACCTTCGAAGCTAATTTCTTTGCTATACAACCTATGAAGCTAAAAAATGTGATATGAAGAACTCATGGCACGTCTAGAAACTAATTATGGACTCCACAGTCTCAGCTGAGTGAGATCCGGAGCTAAGTTCTTTACGGTCTTCGTCAAGGACAACTCTTAAAGCTTTTATAGTGGTTACAGTCGATTCATTCTATGTGGCGAAAACTATTGAAAACCATACCAAAGTCAATTTTTCGCCGTCGTACCTATTGTCAACAACTTTTAAAGCTTTCTGGTGGTGGTGGATTCTGTGTAGTAAAAATTATTGAAAACGATACCAAATTCGATTTTTGATTAATTTGACGACGATCGTCGTCGCAAACAAGTTCCTGTCGTCGGATCGTCACCAAAAACTACACAGCTAATCCCGGATGTCTGAAGAGTTTATCTACCAAATTTCATGTTGATAGCTCCCAATTGCGGCTTGTAGCACGCACACAAAATCCCAAATAAACACACACACACACAAACACGCATGCGCGCGCGCACACACAATACACACACGCCATTCGATTCAAAGTAGAGACTCACTTCGTTTTATTTAGTCATCCGAGTCCTAATCTATCTCCACTAACAAAAAAATAAAATAGTTAGGTAAATAAATTTAAAACGCTGCAAATTATTTCACAAAGGTTTATTATTTTTTCAATTGAGTATGATCGTAGTTTTAGTTGGCTAGCGTACGTCATAAGGCCCGTCCAGACTCCTCGGCGTGTCCTACTTCGAGTTGCCACAACCTATACTTCTATAATTATATATGCATGTTTACATTTCTCGATTTGAGCTCCTATCTATTCAAATAGATATTGCCTTAATAATATCATTATCCAAGTACGTACGAAAAGTCGAGAGGCTATGTTATTAAATATGCGTAGGAAAAGCTTTGGTATTAACACACAAAAATTACCTTGAAAGAAACATATTCATGCCTCGAAGGAACGCCGGCGCCGTACCCACCACAAGCCGCGGCGCCGGCGCCTCCTCTCACTCCATCCCCCCGCTCACCCCCCTTTCCACCCACCGTGACCCCCTGCCAAGCGTGCCAGGCGTGCGCGCGTCGAAAAACACACTTTTTTGCCCGTTTTTGGCCCATAGCATCTATGCGAGTAAAGCGATCGGGATGATTAAACGTTAGGACCAACTAGACCCCAAATGGAGTCTATGTGCGAAAGAACGGGTTTTTTAAGTCAATTCTTAGGCCTTTTATGGCCCGGACGGCGGACGGCGAACGGCGGACGGACATTTCAAATTTGGATTCTACGCACCTTGAAACGTAAAGTGACAAAGTTTGAGGGGGGTTATAAAAATTTTTTGCTACACGATCACATAGGCTTATTATTGGAAATAATAAACCAAAAATCATGCATTGGATAAAAAGTAAGTTATATGTTTGAAAAGTTCCACTTGTTGTCCACAAAGCATATTTACTCGAATGTCTTTCATTACAATAGCTTACAAAAAATCACTGTAAAAGGCGAAAAATAGTCAATAATTCCCAAGTTTAGGTTAAATCATTAGATTAGGTCAAAATATTTAAAACAATGGCTTCTTTATCAAAACCTTACTAACAAAGTTTCTTTGTCTCGATTTCTTTTCTTTTTTTTCTCTCGTTTATATCGTTATAATAACAAGATTAGTTTATTTGGTCCATGAATTTCCCTCAAAGGAATAAAGGCACGGCCAACAAACTACCTGTCGATTCAAAGCGGTACCCCCGGCTAACATAATCTAGTTATGGAAATAAAAATATACTTCTACCCTTGTTACCCGTCGTCCGAGGATTGTTAGGGAGGCATTATATTTCCTGTGGACAGATGTTGGCGATTGCTGGACCAGCGTTGTATAAAACACTACGACGCGGGTTTCCATTCTCCAGGAAATTGGGAGTTCGAACCAGCACAGGTGGGACAGGGGGAACCTAATATAATTCGCTACCGATAAAATAGAGGGTGTTGACCCCTTGGCTAGCCGAGGGAACCAATATCCTGTAGATCAGGGGTTCTTAACCTTTTTGAATTGGCGGACCACTAGTAAAGACGTAATATTTTGCTAACCACATGATTTTGTTTTAAAGTAATTATTGGCTATGGTAGATTTTTTACTACCATTTGATATTCGTACAATATATTTGACATTTTTGACAACTTTTGGTTTATTATTCTCAATGATGAACCTTTGTTAACGACCAAGAAAAGCAAATTTTAACAACCCGCCCCCACTTGAAATTTGTTGGTTTACGTTTCAAGACTCATAGAATCTAAAAATCGAATAAAATAAAATTCGTAAACCTTTAGAGCTTTTCTTCAAAACTACTTGACCAAAGTTTATGAAATTTGGCCGAAAAATCATACACCGGCCGGGGATGTGCCAGTAACATTGGCATCAATTTTGATCATCCCTACAAAGTAGTAAATTAGGGACTGAAATATTGAAAAATCAAGATCTCGATAACTTTCAAGGAAACATGAATGTTTTTTTGGTTGACATTTATGTATATTTTCCCAGCAAATCGATCATCTGGAAAGTCGTACGAGTTTCCGTCCTCTCACTACAAGCTATATTGGCGCAGCGACCCTATGATTTTTCTGGGAACTAACTAGGTTTTATCAATGACCACTAGATAGTTTTAGGCTTGCAGCAAGTGAGCCGCATTAACGCGGCATACGCGCCGCGGTTTAGCCAATTCACAGCACTGCATCATTAGCTCGTGTCAGGAAAGTTTGGGTGTGTTATTCAATCTTATTAGTTTCTCTTTAGTAGGCGTATACACCTATGCAGACACATTAGATCCCTAACTAATGATTCGTTAATTAATATATAATGTATAAACAGGTGTTCTGCGTAGAAGAGCTATTCAATTCAGAAATAATTAAACTCTGTGTAATAATTTGCAGCGTTTTCAATGTGATGGTTACGCTTGCATGTTTTTGACCACTTTATCGATGTGGGGGTGACACTTGTTGCAACTGCCATTTGTAGGTTTACCAGCTCCGTGCACGCAGCATTAGCATAGTGACCTTTGTACTTTCGTTCCTATTTAACTTGAGATGCTGAAATTTAGAAATGGGCTCTTCTGGCTGTGGTAGAGTATAATATTACCATTTGAGAAACTCATCAATCTGCTGAGTGGGTTTAGATAATTTTGTTCCACTAAATATGCTGAACTCTGGAACGGTGCCTTTCTAGGTGTGATGTGTAAAATTACAATGTGGGAATTATCTCTCATTAACTAAGTGTGTTCTATAGCTAATGTACAGGAGATCAGTGGGCCTCTCTGGTTGTGGTAGATGCAATTTTAGATAGTATTTCCCTGGCAGTTTTGACACAATTGATTAGAATGTTATGTGATGGTACACTGTGATATACATTCTTGTCTTGCGTGAAACTCCTCAACCTTCCTAACTATTTGTCATAATTCGATAATTTATTGAAATTCGCTTACACTACCATGATTGCAACTTTTGTTTTTCGCTTAGTAGACGGTAATTTTTTTAGAAAAAATGTTTGTCGAGTGCATATTGATAACTGGCTATTCAAGTCAAACATCGCGTAATAAGCAATCTTCAAGTTTAGTATTCTATTGTAATTAATATTGAGGTCGATGTGTGTCCAACGGTTGAATTATTGTTACATCTTAGCGTTGGATTGTTATATAATAATTATCCACCTAAACTCATGATGCACGATAACGAGGATGAGCGAATTCCGCTACGTTTGTTGCGTTACGGTATGTACGGCGAAAGTTGGAGACATGGAAGCTAATACTGGATATAATATTGACTGAATGAACCTTACCGGAAAAGAAGTCGTCTCCAAATGTACGTGATAACGTAATTAGAGTTAAGAAGCGTGAAATAGGTTGTGCTGAAGATGAGGGGAATCACACCAGAAGGTCTTCGCTCTCTCAATATGACCTCCTTTGGGAGTGTCCGTTCGGAAAGAAATCAGGAAGAATGAAATTCCCTAAGGGAATTTCGTCCTGCGAAAATAAGTGGAAGAAAGCAATTAGCTATAGGCGAGGGGCTATATAGCACGTGCACGTTGCTGTGGTGTGGGCTTGTAGGCCGTGCGTTGGATAAATGTAACGCCGAGAAGGGTAAATCAGGAATTCCAGGAAGATATTTTCCTGCATGATGACCTGATTGAGTTGACATAGCCTAGAAAAGGCTCACTAACCCCCCCCCCCCCCCCCGTCACTACATACACATCGATTGATTATGTTCGCCATACGTGGCTATTTTCAATTTGCAATTCTTCTCCGCAGATTCAGCCTCTGCTAAATATCTGTTTGATGTTTTCAGACATTGAATTTAATATTTTCCAAATATGAAGAAAAAAATTCATTTTCTCATTTTTTTTCAGTTGCAAGTATTATTTCATTCGCGCATATTTACTCCGACTTTTCTAGGCAGTGAGAGAGACTTATAAATGTGTTATCTGCAACTCATTCAGGGAAAGGAGAACATATTGTAGGTAATTATTGCTGCAGTCGATAAGACCGACTACTTTATGACTCCTTATCCGTCGATATGCTGATCATCATTTAAGACGTTTCCGTGCTACTGTTCGTTATGAAGAACATAGGTATTAGATAAGTACATCTAATAAAAATGTATTACACAATGAGTGAACTTTCTTTTATTTTCCAAATTTGCTATGAATTATTAGTAATTTTTGCTTATTTTTTGTTTTCCTACTTGCTGTGAATTTGCACGTTCTCCTTACTCGGAAGATTTCTCTCAACATAAGAGCAGGAAATCTATGAATTTTGCGGTCCAAATGAATTAACTTGTGTACAAATCCCCTAGAATTTCTTCAGAAAGTGCTCTCTACTGAATTTGTTCAGAACAGAGCACGAGTGGTGAACTGACCCTCCTTTCGTGTTAGTTGTGATGTTCCTTTTTTGTTTTTTTGTAATGTCTCAACTCTGTCACATGGGTTTTAAACGTTAATTTAAATTAATAAAAGTTCCAGTCATGCAGCATGATCGTATGAGCGAATTTTCTTAAATTATCTATCGTATTATAATATGTTAAAATGTAATGAAATTTGAGCAATTTCAGTAGAAAGTATTTGTTAATTTTATGGAAAAAAAAACTTGTACTAAATAAAATTTGGTGATTCAAAAAAGATTTTGGAGTTTTAGGTTTTTTTTTGCAGTTTTTACAGATTTGTCAGCAAATATTAATGGAATTGAAGTACGTTTTTCGGCATAATTTTGTGCAAAAATTTTTTAATTCCCTAGTTAATCGTTAATAAATTTGTTTTGACGAACATTCTGCTAAAAATTTTAAATTTAACGGGTTTTGGCCGTTTTTAGCCATTTTTAGTGGTTTTTTTAGCCATTTAATGAAATTTGAACAATTTAATGTGCTCAAAAATTATTGGCCAACAAACTCATCCTTTCTTCTGGAAAGCTTGATTCTTTGACGCAAGATCGGGATTTTTATCTCAATCCTAAGAAGAGTTATCGTCTGGAATGACACATACATATATGTATGAAAAAGCGCACGCTTCAGAAATCGTTTCAGAATGCCTCAAAACGGATTTCAATGAAGACACTTTTCAATAATTTTGATTTTAAAATTTTCCGAGCCATTGCAATAGCTTCATTTTTACGAAAATTCGCTAAAAATATATGTTTCAGCTGCCTTCATTATTTGATCATTTGCAAGTTTGAAACAAAACACGTACCACTTCCTTAAAAGTTATTTAGTTATGTTAAAATTATGATAAGTATAATTTATCAACGCTGGTCCTCTAAAATGTCCATTGCAATCGCTTGTTCTTTCAATTTCGTGGTATGACCAGTCATTTTTCTTCGTTATTTTATTTATTATTTTATTTTTATGAATTTTTATTTTTTTACTTTTTATTAATAGAGGTATTTCATTTATTTATGTATTTATCATTTTTATTTTTTTCGTTCAATCTTTTTTAATATAATACAATTTACTTGTATGGCTTATATAAGCTTGGTGGTAAGTACATAAATTTCTTAGGATCCGTCGTGCAGCTTCATCCTCTACTCCTAGCCCTCTCTCAGCTTTCTTCTATCCCCGCAGGATTCTTATTCTCATCCATCCCATAATTTGAGAGCAGGCCTTGCTCCATTTTTCTTATAGGCGTTGAGCTGTACTTTTTTTAAATTCTTCGAATTCCCGGTGAAGCGCTCCTTCACAGTAACAAACCACTGGGGAAAATATCTTCAAGCATCTTCCAAAGCTCTTCCATATTTTCTATTCTCCGTATTCTCAATTTTTCGTTCTTCTTTATCGTAATGTCCTATTCATTTTATAATGTCCTATGTACATTTATGAGATATGTATGATTTTCATATCTAAGTAGGTATTGAGAAATACTGCGAATTGGGATTGGTAGCAACCACTAACACTACCAATGCCGGATTGAAAATTGAACAACGGCAAGAATTCCTACCTGAATTAATCTCGAACCGAAAGATGAATTCGTGACATACCCAGCTAAAACAACTGATATATTTTTATGAATTCCCCTTCATCCAATGGAATGGGTTTGGTTTTAAGGGGTTCCAGGAATGAAATCGAGAATATTTTATAAAACAATAACGGTGTTAAGAGGGGGACACTGTAAATACAAACCAGTATCTGCATAAAATCGACATCACGCACTTTCTACGTGGCCAGAGGTATTCTTCGACAGAAAAACTTTCCAATATTATTCCTGACCACCCATTACGCTAAGCCGCCTGACTGCAATTCCAGAAGAGTATTCAGGACATCGTTAAAGATCCTTCAGCCTTGACTCGCCGCTTGTAGAATGTTGCATTGATAACCTATATATAACTATTTATAATGTTACCTTTGTTTTAAATGAACATTCCAATTGTCAATATTATTAAAATTACCAACATTTTCCCTGGTGTCTTTAAATTTATTTTGAAGCAAGTTTAAATAAATGAACGAATGGGGAATTTTACAAGCGGACAGGTATCTGAACAGTAAAACCTGCCCTATTACGTCACAGTCCCTTGCCCTAATGAGTTCTAAGAGATCTTCCTACTCGTTTATTGGCCAAACTAATCGTATTTTGAGCTGAAAATTGCACTTCGGGGGTTTTCAAGTGGCTCAATCCGAATTTATGATCAAAAGTGTAAAATTCCAACTTATCAAAGTTTCCCGTTATATACAGAAAGACCATTAGATCTTGACCTGGTCCGTTGTCATAATCTACTTTCGACCAATTGGTATCCAATACTTCAGTTTGGGAAAGTTAGAATCTAATCTGTTAATGTGTTATACTATAATATATTGGGAACTCACATCGAGAACGCTAAACGTTTGGAACCGTTGGGCCTGGTGTGATGGCCAAGGTCGCAGGACCGGCAACTGGCAGGTCTACCCACTTCCTACTAACTTTTTACTCATGATTCCTTTAGAGCTTTTATTCATTTATTTGCTTCACTTCCTAGTGATGTTCCTCAATCTGAAAGATCATGCCGCACATTTTTATATTATATAAATTTGAATTTTCTCAGTTGGAAAACTCATAAATCTGCCCGTGGCCTATAAGCCAAAGATATCGTCTTATTCGTTGATGGGAATAGTAGATATTACAGTTAGAATATTACGTAGAACAGTAGAATATTACGTTAGCAAAATTACTAAGTATTTTTCGGTAATGTTACACACCTTCCGCGTAAAACTTTACCCGAGAATGTGACACATATTTTCACGATAACTGTTTGTAATTAATTCCAAATTTCTGATCAGTTCAAAATCCACCTTATATATATATATATATATATATATATATACCGTAGTACTGCACTGACTCGTACCACTTCTCATTTAAGTTAAAAAATATGTGTTTGCAGATATGTTGTCTGCACTCCTTCTTTCTCTCATTCTTCCATTATACATTTATATTTGGATTGAGCTTCAGTGGTGAGAGGTGGTATTTAGTGCTTGATGTGCCTGATTACGACAAAAAATATCAATTATGAGAAGAGAGAACAACAAATCTGTTTTTTAACTCCCGGATGAATCTGTAATGGAAATTTATTAGTATGTCTGTACTTATGCGTATAGATTGGTAGGTGTGATAAAATCTCAATTTTTTTTTTTAATTGGCGTCACACTAGCTGGTTCACCCGTGCGTTACACAGGTTGAATTGAATGTACGCAAGCCCCTCCTCTCTCACCCATCACATTTTGGGCCGCCCTTATGGATCTGATTAAAAAAGTCCTTAATTAAAAGTACTTACTTATAAATTAACTATTAGGACCAAACTACTGAGATCAACCCCCACTCCATCTCCACAAACACCCCCATATTTCAGAATAAAAATATTCTTTGACTTGAATTAGAGTAATCCAAACATATTCGACAATCAAATCCCCAGTTTGTTCAGTGATGACAAAGATACCCCATTCCCCGCTAAAACACCACCTTTTATATGTTAGATTTGAAAAATTTCAAGTATCCAGTGATTTAAGTTGGAATATTCCAAACATATTCGACAACTCAGATCCCCAGTTGGTTCAGTGACATTCCTAACGCTTCAACTTCCCCCACCCCCTTCCCGACCACTGTGGTTCAAATTTGAAAAAAGTAGTCTTTGACTAGAATTAGAGTAATCCAAACATATTTGACAATCAAATTGACAGTTTTTTCAGTGATGGGATCCCCCCCCCCCCTCCTCCCCTGAAACACCCCCTTTGGGGAAGATTTGAAAACTTTCAAGTAACCTGTGATTTAAGTTAAAATAATGCATTCGCCCAATCAGATCCCCAGTTCGTTCAATGGTGTCCAAAATCACCCCCTCCCCTAAAACATCCTCTCTGGCTCAAATTTAAAAAACTTCTAATAGCCTATAATTTAAGTTGGTCTGATACTGACATTTCCCCCTCACTCATAACAGTGGTCCAATTCCCCTGTCACCGTGAAAAGCGGACAAACATACGGACAGACAGACAGAAAAAATTGAGAAAATGATACCAATCGTCTACAAATAACATGAAACGGAAAAGAAACGCAAAATTTCATGATTCTAATCAAAAGAAACGCAAAATTTCATGATTCTAATCAATGTACAGACACATACTGTTGATTTTATTAATAGAGATATTACTTGAAAATAAGCTTTACTTACAATGTTTGAAAATAGACAGACTTTCTAAAGTTTGCTCTTAACATGAATCTGACAATAAAATATACACATGGTTACTGAAAATTTCTGAAATGTTGGTTTGTGAGACCAATTTTCTAATGATTGCTCTTTACTTTTCAGGTAAGTGGCTAATCGTTTAACCGCATTTCTTGGGTGAGTACTAAGTAAGAATTCCCTACAATATCTTATTAGAGATTTTTTTGTTCTTCCCGTAAGTTTCTACCCGTGAACGCAAAAAGACGGAAACACCAACTGCGCATGCGCGATTTTTGCGTCAACGCGTAGAACTACGCGTTTAGGGGAAAGAGGCCTACCTACACGTAGGCGGGAAAAATGCTTCCGTTGGTATCCCGTCCTACGCGTAGTCATCATAACCTGACACAAAGGTGACCACAGTTGTGATGATTCTCCCTCTGACTGCCGTCTAATAACTTCTCCCATTTAAAGTTAAACCTGTGATAAATATAATTGTACTGTTAAATCAAATTCCGTTGATTACGTGAACAAAGTACTACATCATCCAAAAGCCTGTTCACCTACTTGGGAGTGAATGCAGTTGTCGCTACTTTTCCGATTTTAAAATAGGTACCTACCTACCTATTCTTTGTAGGCATGTGCATGTACATTTCGTACAACCAAGTTGTATATGCCAACATGAAGATTCAGACAACGAACAGGTTTGTGTTTAAATAATACGATTTTATACGAAAGCTGATGTCAGTTAAATAACAATTGAGCAGTTTGGTTGTTGAATTAGAGCTAGTTACCCACCCAGATCATGGAAACGACGATCTGATAAAGCAGGGAAAGTACTCAAAACAAGTTATTCCAAGATGCGTGATTAAGTAAACTTGATGTAGATGGATGAAAAATTGAATAATGAGACAAAAAATAAAAAAGGTGCCGAAATTGCGGCGCGCTTGGATGGTCACCAATGCAAGTGCTAACCAAGCCCGGACGTTGCTTAACTTCGCTGATCAGACGAGAACCGATGTATTGAACGAGATATGAGCGTTGGTGAATACAATTTTTTTCTTAGGTCATAGGTCCGTTTACTCGATCTTAGCTATTCGAATTCGATGCCTGTGAAGACAGCTGATAAAGCAGACGCAGAGTGTAAATGTAAAATGAACTCAATCATCTTCTCGAACTCGAATTCAAGAGAATCGTTGACATTGAAATACTAAAGAAACTTTAGCGTGATAATAGCGTTTGGTTATTACGAACTAAATCACTCGCGATGAAGTTGTGGAAACCCATTTCAAAACGGAAGTTAGTGAAAAGCGTTGTTTATTTCCACGAAATATAAAGATGTAACTCTGTTTATTTCGTGGAAATAGACAACGTTTTTCACTAACTTCCGTTTTGTTTGGTTATTCGTGTACGTATGTGTAAAAATAAATGTAGACATACGTGACGAGGTAGCATCTGCAGTTGCTTGCTCTAGACGCCGCTCTACGCGTTAACGTGGGAAATTCGTACTGGAAGAACAAAAACTCTCTATTGACGTAATCGTTTTTCTGATTTCTATTGACAGGAAAATTGAATTCCTGTTCAAGTTTAAATGAGCGTAACCTCACTATCATTTCATATTATTCGGTTTTTTGTTTACAATAACTTATTTTGCAACACGTTACTACGCGCTGCCAAAGGATATTTTGAAATATAGTTTGTGGAACTCGTTAATTTAAGTGATTGTCAGAATTTTTCTCATTGCATTTCATCAAAACGTCCCTGGAATTCTTTCACTCGGGTACAGTTGCGATTCAGACTACAACAAGGGCGCTCTTGAAACAAAGCAGAGCTCCGTGATCAGATAGGATAACAAATACACTTGAAACCAATTCCACATCAACTCATTCTCCACACCACAACCTCAACTACTGAATCAATGAAACTCCAGACAACCTCACTAGGTATTTACTTGAGCTCTCAGCAGGTATTTACATTGGTTCTTCAAGGTTCAACGTAGAATCAAATTGTCCGGCTCAGAGTCGACCCCATGTTTGATCAACCTCTCCTATACACCCGGAAATCAGAGGATTGTATGTAATTTACTCCAACACGGAAGCCGATGTCCACTTTGGCTTCTACGCTTTTTTTGTGACGATACGGAAATCTTTTTTTGAATAGAAAAAAAATGTTACCTACCCTTTTATTGGGGAAAAAACGTTAGAAATACAACATGCCTACTCTTATAATACGGAATGAGGCGTTTTTATTGGTACTACAAGAGGTTGAAGCACGCGAATGTTAACCAAAAAGAGTAAAACAACTGTCTCAGGGAAATGCATTACCTGTCGAAGGTAGCAATTAAGCGGGGATCCCAAGGTTCGAATCCGCGTTCACCCTTTTCGATACGGAGGAGGTTCAAGGCTGTAGCGTGCTGTGACGAACAATCGCGAAGAAATTGAGGAAAAAAAAAATTGCAAATGACTACTCTTAAGGTGTATTATTTCTGTACCAAACGTCCCTACTATTCAGATCATTGGTCAACAGATAACTATGGAATGAAGTCTAGGGCACTTACATGAGCAAGCACCAACCTATCCTGGAACAGGTACAAGTTTAAAAAAACGCAAAACGCTGCAAATTATTTCACAAAGGTTTATTATTTTTTCAATTGAGTATGATCGTAGTTTTAGTTGGCTTGCGTACGTCATAAGGCCCGACCAGACTCCTCGGCGTGTCCTTTTTCGAGTTGCCACAACGTATACTTCTATAATTATTATATAGCATGTTTATATCTTGATTTGAGCTCCTATCTATTCAAATAATTATTGCCTTAATAATATGCTACGCCCCTGGTGACGTGCCGCTATGCCCCTACAAGGCGCCGCGCCTCCTCCCCCTCCCCCCTCAATACCCTCTGCCAATGTTTTCATCATTCCACTAAGCGTGCCAGGCGTGCGCGCGTACGTCAGTCTAACACTCTAAACCTCGGAAAAGACACTTTTTCACCTATTTTTGGCTCATAGCACCCATGGGTGTGGAGCGATCGAGCTGGCGAGAAGTTAGGACCAACTAGTGGAGTCTATGTGCGAAAAAACGGATTTTTTAAGTCATGTCTAAGGCCTTTTATGGCCCGAACGACGGACGGACATTGCAAATTTGGATTCTACGCACTTTGAAACGTAAAATGACAATGTTTGAGTGGGGGGGTGGGGGGGGGTGTTACAAAAATGTGCCAACCCTTCCCTCCCCACCCCTCTCCCCCTACCTCCTGAACCTACCCCTCAAGAACTCTTATCCTATGAACATAATGCAACACGTGTGGAAATACAAATAAATATTATTGAAATTAATTGAAATACTTGTATCATAGGTATCAAGATCGCTATTTCAAGAAAGTTGATTTTTCGTTTATATCATTTTCAATAGTGAACCTTTGTAATCAACCGAGAGAAAAATACTGTTTTTTACCCCTCTCAAAATTCCTTGTTTTCCATGTCAAGATCAGTCGAGTTCCACGTAAGAACGAATTAAAAAATGTTATGCTGAAAGAGAAACAGGAGAAATTCACAACTTATCAAATCACGGTTCACCGCATATGTCATATATGCCTTAATAAACCACTTCAAATATGCCATATTGGGAAAATGATTATTAAAATAAAGGTCTACTTAAGCGTGGATAACACGTTTTAAGTATAGTGAAAATCTCCCTATGAATGACAACGTTCGAACCGGCAGATAGATGTAAATACAGTGGAATTCTCTTTTCATTAAATCGATATATTTTTGCGCATGTAGAAACTTTTCATTTTATTTATTTTTATTTTTTTTTGTAAGTTATTTAAACTTGAATAATTGAAAAATGTGTAGGTAACACTGGATCCGTTTAATAATTATTTAAGAACCAATGACCTGGGGGTATAAAGGTTATCTAATACAAAAATACCTTTTTTTTAATTTGCAGCTTTTTTCCCATTAATTTGAGTACAGTTATGTGCATATAAAATGCCTTGCAAACTCATCATTTCTCTCGCGATGCTTGGTTCTTGGACAAAAGAGCATATTGCTAAAGCAGTTCTCTCACTAAACATGAAATTGTTCGCAGTAGAATAATTTAATGTATATGTTCATGTATTGGCAATCCCTAAAAATATGAAGTTGATCATAGAACAGGTTAGTTAGTTGAAGATTCCCACGAAATTATCAACCAATATTTACATTGCAATGTTAGTGGACATACAGTTGCTCCAAGGAAAGCAATTTTGTCTTCGTCATATTTTCCAACTCGCCTGTCTTAGTGCGCTCCTCAGAGAAAAAACATTCTCTCTACGTTCATCTGGAAGATGCCCTCGGCACGGATCCAAATTCATCGTTTCTTGAAGTACTTATTTTTGGAATCTTTCAGATTATTCTCGCTTGAACTGACACATGGTGTAAACTTGGTTGCATTTGAGTAGGACCTACACCAACGTTCATTTGTCCATTTTAAATCTAACATTAGATATTTATCAGAAAAACATTCTTGATTAGGCTAAAAGCAAAGCACCCACAAAAATTTTTCCAGCAAAAATGTTTTATTTTGGTGTTCTTTTTTAAAGTTATGAATTATTGATATGTTCGATTCTGTATGCTTAGCGTTGATTAAAAAACGAAATTTGAGCATTCCCCTACAACCACATGAGCAGTAATTTCAACTATTTGGAAGTGGATGTGAATCAGGTTGTCGTATCAGTTCAATATTGATGATCTACAATCAATAAATAAAACCATAATGGTCAATTCAATTTTATATTAATTTTCATCATCTGATTGCCAGTATTTGCTCCGAAATCGGAATAGGTTCTTACAGTTGTATCAGGTCCATTTCAGTACAGTTAAAAGTTCCAGTCATGCAGCATGATCGTATGAGCAAATATTCGTAAATTATCGTATTATAGAAAGAAATTCTCAACTACCTATTTTATGGCAAAAAACTCATTCTAAATGATATTCTGCAATTTATCAAAGATTTTGGATATTGAGCTTTTTTGCAGTTTTTATCTATTTTTTTTGCAAAGATAATGGAATTTAGGTCCACTATCCAGCGTAATTATGAACATGAATTTTGTAATGTTCTAGTTCATTGTTGATAAACTTCTTTGCACTAAAATTCTGTTATACAATATAAATTTAACAATTTTTTAGCTTTTAATTTTTTTTTTTTTTTTCTTTTTTTTTTTTTTTTTTTTTTTTTTTTTCAATTGCACATTTTTGCTGTTGGAATTTTACTTAAAATGTACTAAAAAAATGCTGACTAGCGGTATCATCCTTTCGTCTCAAAAGCTTGATATATATATATATGAAAAAGTTTTAAACTCTAGGATTCTTTTCAGAATGTCTCAAAATGGATTTCAATGGAGAATATTTTCGCCCACTGAAACAGCTTCATTTTTCACGAAAATTCGCTAAAAGCTGTTTAGCAAAATCTAATGAGAATTCCAGGTGTTGTTCGGTATTGATTCATCGAAATGTTTAGAAGTTTCCATACAAGTTTCATCGCCGACGGAGTTCCAACCATTACGTGTGTGCATGCACAAACGTAAAACTGAATGCCAGATTTAACATTGGTACTTTTTGGTCAATTTTGATGGTAACATCAAGACTTGAGCAGGTTAGCTCCTATAAATATCCGTATAAACTTTATTACTATTGGTATGTTGTTACAGTACTTTCAATAATTCCGCTGCATTTTATCACTTTTTTTTAGCATTTTTTTTTTTTTTTTTTTTTTTAGTATGTCAATGATACAATCGGTGTGGCAGTTACGCTGTCCACCCGACTTCGCAGGCGTTTTTTACAGCTACTCCTTAGACCTAATTTCAATTTAGGTAAATAATTTTTCTTCAACACGTGATCGAATAGATTAAATAACATTTCCCGGTGATGTTAACATTGTTCCTCCGTCTTGGTTCAAGGTCTGTCCGAGGGCTATAATTGTTGGTCATTTGGGGCTGTAACCCTACTCGGATCTCCCCGAACCCACGAGACACCTTTGCTGTGTAATCCCATTAGTGACACATCACCGAGCTGTTGGGGTTTTTGCTTTGTTCCTGCTCGACCTTAACCAACTTACTCTAGTTATCTTCGGATTTCTCCTATCACATCAGGACACGACCAGTTTGTGCCTTTTTAATTCAGTACACATTTTGGTTTGTTTCAAGTACAATACCTAATATACTTTTGTAATCGATTTGAATAGAAAAAAGTCTGACCTCTAAATATATACTGCGTTTCAAATGAAGAAGAAGAAACACTAGTACCTACGTGGATTCTTTGGCCCGGAAACAAATTTATCTACAATAAATTGTAACTACTGAATTTTTGCCCAAAAATGTGATTAAAAAATGTCATTAAATTTCATTAAAGTCCTGAAAAATCGATAAAACTGCAAAAAACTGTTGAAATCCATAAATTTGATTCATAGCAGAAAATTGTGAAACGGGTGCATTCCATAAAATTGATAATTAACAAATAGTATCTGTACACATGAAGTTCTTAAATTTCAATCAATTATATTCATAAATATGATACTGTATCTTACGAATTATGCGTCATAAGATCATGATGTTTGACTGCAACTTTACTTTCAATAATTTTGTTCCGGTGGGTGCCTACATCTATGTAATTATTTGCAGATATGATGAACCGTATGTTCCGTTTAATAATTACATAATATAGACCGTTATAAATAATTAGGTATCTATAGACCACTAATCTGCGCAGAAGGACTATCTAATACAGAAATAATAAACCGTTTTGGATTCTACACATCGTGAAACGCACATAAATTTTGAAGAAGGTTCCATTTTTTTCTTGGTTGATCACAAAGGTTCATTATTCAAAATGATGATATAAACAAAAAAATAGTAAAACTGTATCAAAAATGGAGTATCACTTTGGATATTTCTGCAATAAGCGTTCAATTCATGATGTGTTATAATTATACTAAAACGGTGCTATAGCATTTTAAATTGTAAAATGTTGTGGTGGTTGACCTATATTTGGCTCCATCTCACACTTACCAACTAAAAAGTGTGCCCATAGTTTTGTAGACTTCTTTGAAGTATTATCGTCAGCACCCATTTCCATTTTGAAAGTCAACTATTCATGTTGAAATCAAGAGTAAGAGAAGACCGTTGCGGCGAATGAAAATGAGTTCGACTCATTCAATAAAAAGGCAGTCAAGAGATAGAATGGCGAAAAATGTTAGCGGCTCTTTTATTACAGCTTGTGTCGCGAGTTGAGTAGATAGCGGGTGCCGAAGGGCTCTTTTTCGAGCTTTGATGTACGAATGCCAAGGTCGGTCAGTGGTCGGGAGACGAGAACGGTTCTCAATTAATGTTGCCATTCTGTTATCGTGATCTGTGAGTACCTACTGCTCCCACCTTTGCTATTTGCCAGATGACCTTCACAACGTTGCATCTCTCCTATTAAGAGATGGTAAAGTTCCTAGTTGAAATGCAGGATCCAATCAGCAGGAAGTAAAAATTCGTTGTCAATGTTTTCCAATCCAAGTACATATATATATATATATATATATATATATATATATATATATATATATATATATATATATATATATATATATACATATATATATTACGGATCATCCCTTCTATTTTCCTTACCTGTCAAAGTAAAAACACTATTCTTCTCAATTTTTCCGTAAATTTCAAAAATGACAAAATGGCGCACTTGCGCAAACGGGCGCAATTGACATGATTTTTTTTTTTTTTTTTTTTTAATCGGGAACCCCTTTTTTATTGCAGATATGAATTGTACGTCAAATTTCATGAAGATCGGACTCATAACTTGATTTTTTTAGTGCGCAGAAACGGACGAATTCCGCCGTAAAAATGTGCAGTTCCGCTCTAAAAGTGCAAAATTTGTGGAATACCGAGTTTTTGAAGATATTCAATCGCCACATGGATTACATGATTTTGGGATATTTTTCGCGCTGAACGTATTGATGCTCATTTATTGGTGTTTGCAACACCAGCTTGGGAAAACCGAAAAAAAACTACGTTTTATCACGCTTGGTGCTGTGTTGAAATTAGTAAGAAAAGTGCAAATTTGGTCGATTTGTCGGTGTTATACCAAGTTGGTGTTGCAAATATCAATAAATGAACATTATTACGAGGTTCAGTAGGGATTTCACCATTTACACTTTTGAGTTTTGCACTTTTAGAATGGAATTGCGAATTTTTACAGCGTAATTGCGCCCGTTTGTGCGCACTAAAAAAATCGAGTGATGAGTCAGTTCTTCATGACATTTTACCTGCGTTGAATTTAAATCTGCAATAAAAAATTGAGGATCCCATTGAAAAACGAAGTTAATGTCTATTGCGCAATGCACAATTTCGTCATTTGTGAAATCTCCAGAAAAAGTTATGAATAATAGCGTTGGTCCGATATTTTTGCTTTTGCAGGAAAGGAAAAAGGGGTGAGCCATAACTTGGTAGACTACACCCTGTATATATATATGTGTGTGTGTGTGTGTGTGTGTGTGTGTGTGTGGGTGTGGGTGTGTGTGAAGGCAGAAACCCGTGAGGGCTTGCAGATCTCCCTTAACGCATTTGCTGAGCAGCTAGCCAGGTGTGGTTTGGTGGTCAACCCAGCTAAGTGTGGGTCGGTCTCCTCGTCGGGTCGCCAGCATAAGGTGAAGGTAGTGGATGAGGAGTGTTTTGTCTTAGGACAAACTTCCATCCCTGCTCGATCCGTGTTGGAGGTCTGGCGGTACCTTGGGGTCGACTTCATGGGTGTGGCCACAATAGCCGCAAGCCGTGTGGACCTTGGTGGAGCATTAGCTCGTGTCACCAAGGCTCCATTGAAGCCACAGCAGAAGCTGCGCCTCCTTCGCACGTACTTACTGCCAAAGCTAACCTATGGGTTAGTTTTTGGCAGGCTTACTGCGGGGAGGCTGCTTGAGTTAGATCGTGAAGTTCGCTCTGCTGTGCGCTCTTGGCTAGGCTTTCCACCTGGTGTCCCAAGTGCTTACATCCACGCACCGGTCAAGGCCGGTGGGCTCGGTATTGTCTCTCTTTCTGCCAGCATCCCATCTTTACGCCGCCAGCGCCTGCTTGCCCTTAGGGGCTCGAGCTGGGAGGTCCCCCGCACTGCTGCTGACCTGGACTTTGTCCGGCAGCAGTTGCTGTGGTGCGATCGAGCAACACCAACTGCTCCAAAACCCAGCTCATCTGCTGAGTTCGCTGCTGCACTGCATGAGTCAGTAGATGGTAAAGAACTCCGACAGTGCTCTGAATCCCCCATTTCAACCCAGTGGGTGGAATGGGCTTCAGAGGGCATTGGGGCCCGCGACTATCGCCATTTTCACGCCGTCCGGGTGGCTACGTTAGCCACCTCGGTGAGGTGTTCGAGGAGTAGTCGCGGGACAGTAGACACCCTTTGCCGTGCCTGTCGGGGTAAAAATGAGAATCTTTATCATGTGGTGCAGCAGTGTCCTCGTACTCACGGTGGCCGCATTTTACGTCACGATGCGGTTGCCAAGCAGATAGCAGGTGCTTTGTCATCTAGCGGTTGGGATGTCGAAAGGGAGAGACTATACCACATGCCGAGTGACCGGGGCAAGAAGCCAGATGTCGTTGCGATCAAGCCCGACGGGTCTGCCATAATCCTGGATGTCCAGGTTGTCAGTGGCAGCGTGGACATGGAGCAGACCTGGCGGGCTAAGAAAAGTAAATATGATAGAAATGATCTGCGCCAAGCGATATCTGAGCTAAAAGGAGTGGTACCTAGTAACATCAAGGTCATTGCCGCGACCGTGTCATGGCGCGGGGTGTGGTGCGGGAAAAGCGCCACGGAGTTACTCGAGTTGGGCATCTCTGCAGGAGTACTCCGTGGTATCACCACCCGCGTCCTGAGGGGTTCTTACTTGAACTGGTGGTCATTCTATAGGGGCACTTCCTTTCATCCCATTCTTCCTCCTCGTCCTGCAACTTCCCTTATCCCTAGAGCCGGCGTCGGGTAAACCTGGGCGTCCTTCCCACTTTAATGGCGTGTCCCCTCCGTCTTTGAGGAGGGGGAGTTTTCTAAAAAAAAAGTGTGTGTGTGTGTGTGTGTGTGTGTGTGTGTGTGTGTGTGTGTGTGTGTGTGTATGTATATATTTATGCAGAACGGGGCTATTTAATCCATAAATACTACAGCTTGCTGTGTGATAATGCGCAGCGTTTTTAAAATCAAGTCTTTGACTTTGTTGTCAATGTAACTGGTAGGCAGCAGCTGTGTTTTGCAATATCAGCAGCTTACTCCAATATCCTCAAATTCTATTCTATTCTTGTCGGTAGGTATATACAGTTTACGACTACCCTTTCCTTGACATTATACTTCCCGTTTTTATGAGATGAGCCCTACGGTTATTGTGGATTTGACCCTTTCGATCGGCGTTATTATTCTTTCATCCCCCAGTTTTCTGTTACCGTCGTTTGAAACACTTTTCTTCCTTTATCCGTATCGATTTTGAATATTCTTGTCGCGAAATGAGAATCCCAGAAGGATTTTATTTAACTTCTTCTACAGGATATATGTTTAACAACAACACCCTCCCTCTCCTCCTTCATACTTGATTCTGTTATTACGCTACCTACGTATTATCGAAAGACGGTAAATGAGTTAAACCTATTATCTTCCCAACATGTAGAATGGTAACGTATGGGAATGTAACGTATAGACTGTATATTAATCTGAAACTATGTTCGTTTTTTAACTCTTTCTTTTAACTTCGATTATCTTCTTGAGCTCTTGCTTTCTTTCTTGAGACAAAATTTCAGATCGATTTTTAAACCACTTCCCGATATCCAATCGATCTGAAATTTTGCACACGAGTTCATGCTGGCGTACATTTTAATTTATCAAATTTTCGCGACGAAAAAGTTAGTTATACTATAAATTTTCGAAAATAAATTTCTTTAATCTTAATGAAAATGCCAAATACAAATTAGCCACGTGAAAAAAAGACTGATGTTCCTGATTAAATTAACTTAACAGCAAATGCGATAATCGAAATTGAATGTTCAACAATGAATACATGTCTTATCTTATATCCCACTAAATATACTATATATATACATAAAATGACAACGAATCCAGGGTCAATAAAATATTAAATGATTTTCCTTGTCAATTTAATTTATTATCAATGTGATTTTGAAACAATGTGATTTTGTTTCAATTTACTGTTGCCAAGAAACTACCAAATATTGAAACAACAATAAAATTAACCGAGAACATGAGAAAAAGAAAGAGTTACCTACATTAAAAACTTGTTTTTATGGGTTCCTTTTTTTGCACATAAAATCAGTATTCACAATAATGTATTCCAGTCGATTAGAAAATATCTTAGTCTCTGAGGATCCTCAGCTGAAAAGTGGTCTTCCGTATTTCGTAAAATTGTTTTCAGGGTGTTCCATAAGCGCTCCATTTCAAATTTCATTTCCGTCTATCAATAAGAAAAGAAATTGGCTTCAGAGGCCTCTCGGCTGATCATTGCGCCTCCGTATCTCCGTAAGTCGATTAGAAAAGAAATTAGTCTCAGTGGTCCCAAAGCTGATTCGTGCCCCTCCATAATTTGTAATTGTATTGCAGATGTCCTAAAAGAGCTCCATTTCAAAATTTTCCATTTTTTTCCATTTAAGTCGATTAAGTTAGAGTGCAGTCAGAGTTGAAGTTCAGAGGCGTAACCCCTCAAGCGTAATTTTGTGGTGGTCGGTATAAAAGGTGGCTTTTTCATCAATATGCCCGGTAGGTATTATATAGGCATCTGCACAGCGAAAATTAATGCAATTGAATAGAACATCTAAACTTCACAAGTTCCCCCCATTTTCGTTTACCAATATGGACGTAGCCCCCCCAACTGAAAATTGATGAGATAAAAGACAATTTTATTATGTTCACACTGGTTCCGAGCTACACTTATGTTGTTGATTTTTCCCCCCTCAATGTTCCTCTTAAGAGGGATAAACGGATAAACAACTAATTGAGATGCTATCGCTGAATGAAATTTGAAAAAAAGTTTCAAAATTTTTCGGAATCCCAATTTTGGAATATTTTAGCCCTTAAATTCTACCCTTTAGGGTTAGTCGACATTGATGCCAACCTTCTCGGACATTATTGAAAATAATAAACCCAAAACTAAGTTACTTACAGTAGGTAGTATGCAAAAAATATTATATTGTATTCTTTTAATTTAGGATAGTTACAATTTTGTTTTGTTCATTTTTTCAAAAACGTTTACTAACAGCATTAGAATTTTTTTAGGGGGAAGGGGTGAGATTTAGTGGGACACCCTGTATATTTCACGCTTTACTCATATTTCATATGGTGAACCCATTTGCACGTTTGTTCAGTTCACTGATCGCATTATTACATTTTGAAATACTCTATGATCGCACGCAAACCACCTTGTTAAATTAATTTACAATTCAATTTTAATGAAACTTGCTTTGGATCTGTTTCTCGTAGAAGTGAAAGTTCCCTTTCTCCTCACTATTCAGCTATCTTTGTCGGGTTCTCTACTTATTTTTCATGGTTCCAAATTGTTTTAATTTTTTTTTTTTTTTTTTTTAATTGCATTAAGATAACATATAAGGATCAAAACTTGTATTGTTACAGGTGGTGGGTACTAGGAAGGCATTAAATTAACGTTTCAACAACGAAAGCACTTTAATTGTGTTACAAAGTTGATACTTTGTATAGTCTTGCTTAATGTAATATGATGAGACTAACTACTCCAACTTGATGGTAATTGTAACGATACGGTTTCGTTTAGTGTATACTTCAATATTCTCTACTGTGGGCATTTGGTAGTGTTTCTATTTTATCTCGAGTTCTCTCACTTCTCACCTTCACAAGGTATCATTTTTATTGAATAATGTACATGAAATTTTCATTCTGGATATTATATTTTCGCTATACTTTGTGACACCTTCCTTCAAAATCAGGCAACATAATAATTCCAGGATTAGTAAACATTTTGTAATTTTCTCTGAATAATGTCATTCTTTACTCATCTAAATTTGTTGTTCCACATTAGCATTATCTACGCATTCATTTTTTATTTTTCAATGAAAACAGATTCATGTTTGAGACCACTTGTTTTGCTACGATAATTAGGTAGTTTTTCTATGATTTTTCAACGTTTCGTGCACCGGTGACGTCAAAGCACCCCTCACACCTCCAGTTCAACCTGTCCTGGGACTCTCCTGTCCAGTGTGACGTCACCGGCGCCCGAAAATTCGAAAAATCAGAAGGAAACGATTTATTGTCGGAAACTGCGCTTGCTGTCAAACGTGAAAATGAAATCTCACATCACAAATCTGTCATTTAAAAATTGTTAAAAGTACCTTTTTGTTACCCGTGAGTAACGTTCATTATCTGGGATGTCAGAATCAATATGTCACGAGTGGAAACTTGAGGGCTTGCCTACTTTGAAAACTTGCACTTACGAATGTAATATGATCTTCACTAGGCGACTCACCATCCCTTCGTTCCTTTTCCGGATCGATAGTGGGAACAGGGGAGACGGAAGAGAAGCAAAAGGGCGAGGATCTGCTTAGGACCTCGAATGCACTTAGTTTCGAAGTTGCCGAACATGTGAGCTTGTCGTGAGCTAAGAAATATAAATTGTATTGCAAACTTGCTCGTACAATATTGACTATAGAATGCCAGCTATTGAACGCTAGCTTGAAGGGTAAAACAGTTGGGGAATAATCGTGATTTCAAATTAATTTTTGAAGTTTTCTCGTGCAAAACGGAGGTTAAATGAACCTCCATAATAACAGAAAAAATGTCTTTCTTTTCTCTCTTTTCAATCTTTTAAAACTGTCGACGCCACTTTTGAAATCTATTTTACATTTCACGTCATATGCCCATCAGTTTTTACTGAAGCTTACAAAAAAAAAAGCTGCAAATTATTACAAGAAGGTTTATTATTTCTGTATTAGCTGCAGCTGTATTGGCTGTATTAGCCCTTCTACGCATTTTTTCAAGGATACCGTCCCTCTCAGCAACGAGAATCCTAGTAGAAATCATACACTGAACGGGCTTAGTTAGGCAGTGAATGAGCGCGAGTCTCAGAACAGCTAGAGAGTTCCTAGTAGATCCGTAAAACACAATACGTCGTGCGGTATCGACAATCCGGCGCCGAAACTCTGACGCATTGAGTTATGGTGACGCATCTTTCTGTACAGATACCTTAACGGATCGCAATCCGTAAAAAACGTTATCGTCTAAAATAACCTTCTTCCATGGACTCGAATAAACCTTCTAGGGTTAATTTTCTCCTTCCATGGATTTAGCGTTATAACTAGATCCGTTAAGGAGTTGACGTGACTTTAAGGTGCAGTAAATGTTTCTCGTTACCGCACGCCGTATTCAGACCGACGGATCTAATAGGAAATCTCTATTATCAGCGGCGGGCAGCAACGGAAAGGACAAGTAGCCCGATATTTAACGTTGAAGAGCAGCTACGGAAAGTACAGGCGCCTGTTATGTCACGTTTGCGGGCAGCAAAGGGTGAAGTCCCATGTATATCTAGTAAATGATCAAAACTTGGCGCATCGTACCTCCCAAAAGGGTTCACACCTTTACAGCTCAGGACCCAACAATTTTACGGTTTATTTTCGGTGAACGTTGAAAATTCTTCTAAAAATGTCAAAACAACAAAACAAAAAACTTTGTAAAACGGCAGGTCGAAAAGGAAAGAAATTAGCCGCAGAGGCCCCATCAGCTATTCAGCGATCCTCCGAACCTCGTAATTGTTTTTGAGGTGTCTCGAACGGGCTCCATTAAATTTCAGCTACGTGAGCCCATTAGGAAAGAAATTAGCCTTCAAACAATGAAATTCAACGTAGATTCCAAATGCGGCGTCAAATATTTCAGTAGACAGAAAATGGTGTTTTTCGTATTGGTCCCTTTTGGTTTATTATTTCCAATAATAAGCCTATGTGATCGTATAGCAAAAAATTTTTATAACCCCCCCTCAAACTTTGTCACTTTACGTTTCAAGGTACGTAGAATCCAAATTTGAAATGTCCGTCCGCCGTTCGCCGTCCGCCGTTCGCCGTCCGCCGTCCGGGCCATAAAAGGCCTAAGAATTGACTTAAAAAACCCGTTCTTTCGCACATAGACTCCATTTGGGGTCTAGTTGGTCCTAACGTTCAACCATCCCGATCGCTTTACTCGCATAGATGCTATGGGCCAAAAACGGGCAAAAAAGTGTCTTTTCGACGCGCTGGCACGCTTGGCAGGGGCAGGGGGTCACGGTGGTTGGGGGGTGAGCGGGGGGGGGGGGGGTGGAGTGAGAGGAGGCGCCGGCACCGCGGCTTGTGGTGGTTACGGCGCCGGCGTTCGTTCGAGGCATGAATATGTATTTTTCAAGGTCATATTTGTGTGTTAATACCAAAGCTTTTCCTACGCATATTTAATAACATATCCTCTCGACTTTTCGTACGTACTTAGATAATGATATTATTAAGGCAATAACTATTTGAATAGATTGGAGCTCAAATCGAGAAATAGAAACATGCTTATATAATTATAGAAGTATAGGTTGTGGCAACTCGAAGTAGGACACGCCGAGGAGTCTGGACGGGCCTTATGACGTACGCTAGCTAACTAAAACTACGATCATACTCAATTGAAAAAATAATAAACCTTGGTGAAATAATTTGCAGCGTTTTTCACCTACAACCATCGTTGCTAGAGATAATGTATCTTCCTGATTTCTCATCGCTAAAAAATATTTCGTTGGAAATCATTAAACATGACTTTCAATGTGCCAATTTCCCCCTCCTTAACCCACCTGAGAAGTCCTAGGTTATGTATACAAACTAGTTTTGAGACTCTTACTGGATCCATTGGGACTCTTACCCTGCTAGGTTTTTTCTCCCTCGTTCAATACTCAGTTGATTTTTCCCACAAATGGTTTACTACTAAGTATTGTAGTAACCGAGAACCAAAGACAAATCGATGTCAAAATGCATCTGCGTGATACTCTTTGAACAGTTTAACCGTTCTTAATTTTTGACATTCGGATAAACCCACCTATGAAATAATATGTAGTATGGTAAAGTAGACTGTTGAAGTTCGATTTTTGGTTTATTATTTCCAATAATAAGCCTATGTGATCGTATAGCAAAAAAATTTTATAACCCCCCTCAAACTTTGTCACTTTACGTTTCAAGGTGCGTAGAATCCAAATTTGAAATGTCCGTCCGCCGTTCGCCGTCCGGGCCATAAAAGGCCTTAGAATTGACTTAAAAAATCTGTTCTTTTGCACATAGACTCCACTTGGGGTCTAGTTGGTCCTAACTTCTCGCCAGCTCGATCGCTCCACTCTCATGGGTGCTATGAGCCAAAAATAGGTGAAAAAGTGTCTTTTTTTGTATATTTCAAGTTGTATAGAAATTGGAGATTTATGAGTGAAAAGAAAATGTTAGCTATTAATTTTATGGAAAAAAAAGTATTCTAAATGATACTCTTCTATTCAAAAAGAGATTTTGGATTTTAGGCTATTTTTTGCAATTTTATAGATTTTTTAGGTTTTTAGCATAATTTTGTACATAAATTTTTGAATGTTCCATTTCATAGTTGATAAACTTTATTTGACCAATCTTATGCTAAAAAATATCAATTTAAAGATTCTTAGCCATTTTCAGTGATTTTGTCAGCACATTTTTTAAAATTTGACCAATTAAATGATATCAATATACAGTATAGGTAACACTTTTATGTGTTGGAAAGATGACTTGGTAATAAATTGTTTTGTTTATCAACAATATTAAAAAGCGTAAAATTGTGAGATTCCGCTGCTGTAATGGATTGAACCCATTTGTGAGGTCCGAAGCTCCGAGTTCCGATACTAAATATACTATAAGCGGCGTTTAATAATTATGGACCAGAGATCTACGTAGAAGGGCTGTCTAATACATAAATAATAAACCTTTGTGTAATAATTTGCAGCGTTTTTTCTTTTTAGTAAAATCAATTTCTCAAGTAATTTCGAATGTTTGGGACTCCGTGTTCTGGTGTTATTCTTCGTTAGTCTCCCTCCGTGGGGTAATCAGGAATCCCCCTCTTTAATACACCTCACGGGGCTCACACAGCTATGCAGATATGTTGAAACCCAATGAAATTACTAACAGACCCAATCGCTCATTTCTAAATAAGTGTACTATGCACAGTGTACTAAGTGTGCTATTCTAAATATACTCCTGCTCAAAGTTAGAGCACCACCATCCATTTCTTCATTTGTCTCCTTCTGTTTTCCCTTATCAAGTTTTTATTCATTTGCACACATTGTTTGCAAACACAGAAGGAATACGTTAACCAAAAAAGGCACAAATTCTTGAAGAAAAGATGTTATGGATAAAATTAAAGAAAAATGTACCTTGTGGTAAAATTATAAAAATTGTAAATGTGGAAAAAAGTATGCCAGTTTTGCTTTTCAATACTTGGTATTACCTCCTCTAGCTCGGATGAGGGCTTGGAGCCTTCGGTCTATGTCTCTTATCAAGTTTTGGTTGATAGTTGATAATGGAAGACACAAGGGGACAAACGAAGAAATGGATGGTGGTGCTTTAATTTTGAGCAGGAGTGTATGTTGCATGCAATTGTATATTTCGTAATAGTCTTCCTTATTTTTCTTCAGCTACGAGGATACCTCCTTTATGGACGAGTTGCCTTTTTATATTTAGAATCTCCAGCTAGCCTTTGTGTGGCCGCCTTCGGACCGCCTGCACGTATGATAATGTCTTAACAACTTATTTCCTTCTTAGCAGTTCACACGTCCAGTCATGCCAACGGGAAATCCCTTCTCTGTTGCACTCATTGCTGCGTTCGCTCTCTAGTTCATTTGCCCCTAGTGGGCTTCTACCTGCCTAGATTGTTTTTGATCGGTCCTTTTTTGATCGGTACGTGCAGAACAATATTGGTTGATTTATTTCATGAGATCAAATTAATAAATCTCCTTTCAGAGCTTTTCTGAATGAAGGGTTCAAGGTTTTCTGATAGTTAGAGGCGACCATTTCTGGCTGCACTAAACTCGAAGACGGGGTAAAATAGAGAGTTAGGACCTATCGGCAGAATTTATTTATTTATTTATTTTTTATTTTTTTACTGCACTGAAGCAGTTATTATCCAGCCAGACGCTAGTCTCGAATTGCCAAGCTTTCAATAAACCATTGCAACGAGACGCGCCGAGATGAGTAACAAAGTAGAGCTTCTGCCCAACTTTGGCCTCCTCCCGACCTCATACGGTTGACTCAAAATTAATTTACATTGCATATCCTGGGCGTGCTAGTGATCGATTCTGCATATGCTAAAACGAGGCGTCGAAATGCATGAACGATGTTCTCCTTAGCCATTTTTGATGAATTTAGAGACAAGCTACATTTGACCTGACGAAGTGCATTTTGGGGTTTCGGAGCCTCTTCGACCAAGTCATGATCAGCTGAGTGAATTGAATTCTTTCCTAGCTGTTTACTCTAGAAAAATGAAATTAGGTTGGGAGTCTTTCTGAGACATTACGAGAAGAATGAACTGATGGGTTCTATTCTGATCAGCTGTTAGCTAAACTATTTCCCAATACACCCTAGGAATGTGAAATTTGATAAGGAGCTTCTCTTGGGCATCAAGGAATGATGGACAAAATTACGGGTTCTATTCTAATCAGTTGTGTGAGCTAAAATCTCTTCTGTTCACCATAGGAAATTGAAATTTGATAGTGAGCATCTCCAGGGCATCAAGGAATGGACAAAATTACGGGTTCTATTCTAATCAGTTGTGTGAGCTAAAATCTCTTCTGTTCACCATAGGAAATTGAAATTTGGCAGGGAATTTCTCTCGGACAACAAAAATCGAATGAAATTACTGACTCCAACCTGAGCAGCCCGCACATTCCAACCTTTCCCTCCTAGACCACCAGAAAATGTGATCCCCCCCCCCCAATAAACGCTCCGCGTACAAAAAATGCCAAGCCACAAAATGGGTGGTATCATCCAACTTGAGCCAAGCTAATAGTCGGATTCTCTCACTTCTTTACTGCGTTTGGAGGTTTGACGCTTCTCCTACGGCTTGGCCGATTTTTGCCGCTTACACAATAAACACCATTGCTGTTCTTCAGGTGTGGGGGAGTATCTCCTTCAAACGGTCTTCCTTGATTTTTATTTCATTTCTATTTAAGGAACAGAAGGTTGCATAGGTCTACAACTTTCAACGCGATACCTGTACGATTGTAACACTGTTTCATATCTTTCTAACCCCATTTGCGTTACGTATATTTCTTACAGGAACAGAGCTAAAGATAGTGGGCTATAAAGAGCGCTATACCATTAAAGGGTTCAAATTCCCATATAATTTATAAATTAAATATATTATTATTCAAAATTAGGAATATGTTTTCAGTCTCGGTGAGATGTGTGAATCCACCATCACACATACCAGTACGGTTGTGCGATAGGCAAAAATCGGCCAATTTAATGAAGATACAACTTACTCCTAAACGCAGTCAAATAGAGTGAGAAGATCCGACTAGTGGCTTCGCCCAAATTTGATGATATCATGCGTTTGGTGGCTTGGCATTATTTGTACGTGGAGTCTCTTTTTGGGGGGATCTATTAATTTCATATGGCCGAACGAATTATCAAATTTCGTGATTGCTGAAATGATAGTAGTATGTATTCACGGTCATAGGCTCGTGAGCCAGTTGTAAAAATACAATACGTATTAAAAATATAGCATTGGTAATCAAGTCAGATTTGATCTTTAGGTCAGTTCTCCAAAGTTTTCAATGGCGAAACTGATTTTATTTTAACCAAACGTGCATGGATATGTCTGTCTACCCTTCCGTTTCATCCAGAGCTCACCCATGGTTGTGTCTGGCAAACTAGTGAGTTGCTGACCAGTGGTCGAAATATTCACCTTAAAGATGGCCAAACCTAGAGTTGGATATGTTTACATAGGTATTACTCAGAAACCAATCAAGGCTTTGCTAGGAGACGAATTAATTACAGTTAGGTTCCGAATTATTGCATTCGTATATGCATAAGTTGAAACTATTGCATTTGTTAATGCTACCTACTTTGGGGTTGTGAGTTCGTTTTCCGTCATTATCGCTATACAAAGTTCCGTCTTCAGAATGTAAGTTCGGCTTCACATTACTGACCTTCAAACTAAGTGCTCTGGAGAACTTGAAATGTTTTGGGTGATTGAGGAAGGAAGCGTCAGCCATGTCGTTTATACCGTTGTGCTCCGAACGATTGAAAAAATATAAAACATGAGTTTAATGTAGGTAGGTATGGCAAATTATCGGTGCTGCCATAATGCGTACCCCTGATTTTTTTCCCGTAGAGTCTAAACAATACACTGAATTTTTACGAGGTAATAAAACGTGTAGATTTCCTACTCAGTCCTCATACTCCCGTCCTTGGCTTTCCCCGCCTATTTCAAATCAGGAACAAAAATCCTTCCGCCTCGCTTTTGATTCTTTTTCAACTACGCGGAACTATGTTTTGTTGGTACGCTTCCGTAAACATTATTACCGACTAAAATCATTCTCAACAGAATTAAGCTTGTTTCCTCCTACCCGTTCTACCTGTTGGTGTCGGATCATCCTTAATAATAATTTCATTGTTCTTCTTTAATATCGATCGTTGATCAGTCGTTAATGCTTCTCTGTTTCTTACCGTGTAAATTTCCAGAAAAATCAACAAAAGCGATTGTGCATTCCTTGAAGAACCTATCGATAAAAGCCGGAGTTACAGACCCCTCCTCAAAATACTCAGTATGACGTGTGGGAATGTATAACTTCCATTTTTTATTGTGTAGAATTTCGCGTATATATTTACATGTTCCTTGTTACTTACGCTTCTTTAATCCATTTATGAGTCTCAAAAGCTGTGATACACATAACTATCATGTGCTACCGTACATCATTATCTAATTACATCTGCATGAGCGTAGGCACTATACTGAAATTAAATATAACAAAAACCTCCGTCTGGTTTACATCAATAACATTCGGAGCTTTAAGCAGTAAAGCAACATCTACCGTTCCCCCGGAAAGGTGAATCGGAATCACGCTTCTAGTTTCGATCAGTTATTACTCTATAACTGAGATTTACTTCATCTTCAAACACTCTCTCTGATTATGTTTGGCGAACTTTAACATAGGTACTTACTTCTGCAAACATCAAGTCCATCCTATATCGAGTTTAAGTAGTTTTTGTTGAATTCGATCCCCCTCCCATCCTCCTCCAAATTCAACACTTGATCTATCCAAGATGTGGAAATTTGTATTTTGCAAAACGATTCTGAGATTTGTCTTTACTTATCAAATTTCAGATTTAAAAAAGGTCCCCCCAACCAGATATCGGGTGACTATCCATGTGGCTATGAAATGTAGACAAAACATTTATCTAGCGGAGATAATGGGCTAATTTTCTATTACGATGAATCGGAACAAAAACATAGAACTGCATGATTCCAATCAACGAACATTGAAACATAAAATTGCATGCTTCTAATGAACGTATATAGATTAACATACTTGAGATTTTATTCATTGTTATAGATTAAGCAAACTCTGTCTGTCAATGGTGATGTAAGTATTTAATGAACAATGAGACCATTGCTTCAGTTTCGGTCATGGAATTACCTGAAGAGAATCAATTTTCTGTTCGGACTCAGGAACTGGGTCAGTCGATCTCTATAACTAAAAACACTATAAAAAACTCTATAAAAAAAAAACACTAATGTGTCGATATAATGGAAAATTTGATCAGATTCATCACGACCAAAACATTAGGAGAAATGGTATTTGCAATTCACTTAGAAATTGATTTTATTCATTTTTAGTTTATTATTATAATATATTTTTTATGTATTTTTTAAACCTATCAATATTTTATTGGACGAATTTTTTGGCCTTTTATTACTTCGATTTACTCAGTTCCCTGTGAAAAAGTACCAGCAGATCTCCCTTGTCCCCTGGTAACCGAGTTTTACGCCTACGTCAAGTCCGCAAGATTTTTCCTTTTGGAAAAATTATAGGATGAAGCAAATGTGAAATGACATGATTAAATATCGGATATATTTTTCAAAATATTCAGCTAACCATGGTGGTTCCATATGTTGGTTAGAAAGGGTGGTGTTATTCCAGTACGTGTGTCCTTGAGAGGTTCTCATTGAATTCCTGCATTGTCGGGCGATTATCAGTTTTTTATCGGGGAAAACCGCTTTGTTATGAAAGATCCTATTTTTTCGCTAATCAAGCAAGTTTAAAGGATTCGTATTCTATAGCTCAAAAACTATGGGGACAAGGTTTAGGTGTTCATTGAAAATTAGGAGTGGTCATAGGAACGATTTTCGGAAAAAACACAGAATCGATGGTTAATATCTTTAAAAATGGCTAAACGGATTTCATTTTCGGGTTTAGCACCCCGAAAAGTATTGAGCTGATTAGTTTTTGGCAAATCAAAAACATTCTTTCTTGAATAAACTTACCTAGGTAATTAATGAAGTGTCTCTTTGCCTATCTCTTCATGAAATTTATGTGACGAACCGCATCACCTATCAACATTTTTTATTGACGGGGCTAGGAGCGTTAAATATCCATTACTCTTGTCGCAATAACTATAAGTATATTTATCTTGTATTAAAGTATTCAAGTCTACCAAGTTGATTGGGCAGTGGCTTCTTCACACATTGTAACATGAGCGTATAGAATTAGTTGAAGAACAAACTACGATTCGAAATGATAAGTCGACGTTATAAGGAATTGACATTTGCGCATTCGCACAGACTACTGTTGCTCCAACGTCAATGAAATTTATAGGGGACCTTCTAGAAACCACCCCGAACAATCCCTGTAAATTTCATCAAAATTGTTCCATTAGACTCGGAGTTTCGCCTATGTCAATCAATTTTAGTTTCGTACATGCGCAATGGTTAGTAGTACACTAATCGCGATATAATTTATAGAACATTTTTGTAGAACATATTCCCAATTAATTTCCTACCGAGTTTGAACGAAAACGGACCGACAGATGATATAAAACCGACGTTATAAGAAATTCACGTTTGCGCATGCGCACAGGCTACTGTTGTAGGAGCCAACCCGCACAATCCCTAACAATTTCATCGGAATCATGTTTTGGGCGTGACAAGGATTTACCTCAGACAGACAGCCAGACAGACATGGAACCAAAATTCATCAGCACAAGCTCTGGAGTGCAAAAAAGAAGTGGGAATTTTGATTTTGGAGGACAAAAATGTGTTCGACTTCAATCACGAACACAAAGCTTCCCTACCTTCGGTTTGAAATGTGAAGTAGATGTACTACTGAACGTGAAATGAGAGTGAAATTATTCAGTTCATAGACAGTTCTTTTCTATTTTCCTGTTACCCACTTCCACTGTTGGTTTTTTAGTGGAACTGGAAGAACGCATCCAGTTTCCAAGGCGCCAATAGTTTGTTGTATTTGGGAATGCCCCACGCCTTACTTTTCCTTTAGTTTTTATCAAATGTACTCTTGAAGCATCCGCGATCCGACTTCCTCCTCAATAGCGACTTCCTTCCTTGGTTTTTTCTCACGAGCATGCCTATCTGAAGTATTGCTTCACTCTTGCCAAGTGATCGACAAAAAATCTCATTTCCAACTTGACTGGTTCCCCCCCTTCCCACCAACCGTGTTGCGACAAGGCCTTGCTGAGTTCCTTTCCTTCAGTTCCTTTCCTTGTGTCTATCACTGCCTATACCCGCTTCATTAATTCGCAGGCCTGCGAAATTTAATTTTTTGAAAACTTTATTTTATTGCACCCGAATTTTATGTTTTTTGGAATGTTGAGGGAAGTGACACCCGTTTTTCTTCATCACTCACCATTACATCGCAAATTCCTACCCCTGAATAAAGAGGTTCGTGGGTAACTCAAGGAAAAAGAGGTGTTGAAGCGGTGTGGCCAACACTATAATTTTCAATCGATTCTTTTTCTCACTTCGATCGATTCTGACCGACACTGGGAAGGCTTTTGTGTACCAGAAGGTTGTTAGGTGTGATCCATAGTTGAGAACTGTTAAAAAATAAGGTCTTTTAAGGGCTTAATACGAAATCCGTTTTGCGTTTTGTAGGAAAATGTTGGGGCCTCATTTTTGTATTCAGCGCACCAAGAGACATGAGGTTTGGGAGGAATGGTGCTACAAGTTTTTTGGTCGCTGACCTGTGTTATTAAACTTAAACGTAGGTATTCTCAAAGCAGGCTTTTACTTTTCAAATTATTTCTTTCTTTCTTGTATTGAAAATAAAGCTTCAATTCGGAATCACAAATGGCTTTAATACTCAAAATAAAACACTGAACGCAGAAAGCAATGGTATAATGAGCTTCTACGTCTACGGAGGCTCAAGTTTCACCCTTTCTACAAGAATTTTCTCACCACCTTTCTATAAATAAAAAATTTGATTTAAACAAAAAAAAAAAGATATATTGAGCTTAGTTGATATTTAGTGCCTAGTTTCTGCTGCATAATATTTTTTAATCAAGGGTTTGATGACCTTGGATCTTTGAGTCAAAAAATCTTTGAATTATATAGTCAGGTTGATTGTCGTAATGATGAAATTGTATATTATCGCCAGTGATACTAAATTATAGATAATGTATTATATTGGAAATAACTCTCTAGATATGTATTTGTTCACCCATTCTCTTTCTGTGTTGAACATTGCTGACGATATCTAATTTTATCAGAAAACGTGATGGAAAACTGAAATTTATCCAAAAATCGTAATCGCGAAAAAAATATGAAGTCAGAGAATGATGCTTTTTGGCGTGACATACAAGATTTCTAATTTAACTTATTGCTGTGGGATTCGGATGAAAAGTCATCGTCACCAGATAAATGTACCTACTAATAAGTGGCCTGACATATCAATATTATAATTGGTCTATCGGCCGGTGGTGAAACTTATACGTCATTTTCTAAGATTTTCTTAGCTTTTTAATATTTTGCGATTCGCACACGCTGTTTATTGTTCTACCACAGTTTAATCTGTATAGAGCATTGTATAGTGAGAAGTTATTAGAAGCTTTATTAAGAAGAAACGGACATGTCATCAAAATCGGCCTATTAATTTGCATTTTGCTTTTATTCATATATTTCATGGTTGCACATTCGGTATAGTCATAATTGATCCAGCTGCAATGGAATTCATACACATCAACTCTGTGCCTAACCTTCAAACAACCTCATGTATGTTGAGTTAATCCAGAGTTACTAACTTGTGAGAAAAGGGGTTCAAAATTTTTGCACGCATGCGCATAACCCTTATTTGTCTTATTAGTATTTATCAATATAGAGCAGCGGTATGCACACAAAAACGATGAAACGTGGAAAGCAACTGATTATTTTGATATCGAGAGAAAAGCTTTCTTTTACCCAACTTTTCGTAGAAAAGGGAGTATTGTACTCAATACTCAAGTACTTATTGTTTGTTACTGATGATGGCCTAACCGTCGAAATCGATTTAACAGTGTAACTCTTTATTTTTCGTGGAAATAGACAACGTTTTTCACTAACTTCCGTTTTTAAATGGGTTTCCACAACTTCGTCGCGAGTGATTTAGTTCGTTTCCCCTACCATATATCTACATCCTCTATGTAGAAAATAACTATAGCCACAATTGTTTATTTACGGTCTAAAGTTGATTTGCTGATGGAAGAGATTGAAAGGAACGACCCACTGACCCAGTCTAATCCAGTGAAGTTTGTTTTGAGTAGAAGGTATGAGTTTTCATTCGCAATTAGCAATTTATTCTTATCTTCATCCCCCTTCGTTGTTTAATTTCCCCGAGAGAGCGTTTCGTTTTACCTTTCTATATTGTAATTAAGGAGGGAAACGGTAGGTAGGTACTAGATTTCTGGCTCCAATTTAAAGAAGATTCTACCATCTTGTGTGCTTAAAGGGCTTTTGAAAGTTGAATACATTTTACTCCTTTTACAGTTGTTTGCTTTCCCGTACCGTTCGCTTACTCTCTCTAGAATAAAAATGCTGCGAATTTCCTGCGACAAAGTTTCAAAAGTATGTTTGGCAATTTCGATACATTGCACTCCGAGAAATTTGAAAATCGTGTATGTGATTCGAGATTTCCTCTCATATGCCAATGGAAAACGGTGAAAATTATTATTCGTTTATCATTTCTGTATTAGGTAGCTCTTTAGGGCAGATCAATGGTCTACAGATGATAATTTAATGATGATTGATTATTCTTTGAAACCTACAGTACATCCTTATCCTTATCCAATTACGAAACGAAAGAAAGATGAAAATTAAGAAGGGTCATCTTGGATCAATGAAGTTAAATAAATCATTCAAGTGTGCGCATTACTACTCCGTCTATGAAGACTAAAAGCTTTAATATATCATTATCTGAGTTGTATGGTACCTACATCGTGTGTATTGTAGGTACAACTAAATAGACGTTGGCACCTACCGAAAGGAAATAATCAGTTACCTACGTTTCACTAATCCGTGTTTAAATACATACTCAAGTTATAATAAATTTGATTCCTTGGAATGGAGATTCCATCAAAAATATGTCAGCTTGTTCGATAATTCATAATGGGATTTAAACTATTTTGACACGGAACTATTCACGTTTGCGCGTGCGCACAGGTACTGTTGATTCGCCGGAATTGAAAGTCATAGGGCACCGTCTAGGAGCTAACCCGTACAATCCCTGGAAATTTCATCGACATTGGACTGAAACTTGGTGTGGTTTTTGGGCGTGACTAGGACAGACAAACAGACACGGAACCAAATTGATCAGCAAGCTCTGAAACGCAAAAAGCAAGTGGAAATTTTGATTTTGGAGGTCACACTTTTTTTTTTTTTTTTTTTTTTTACCACGAAGACGAAGCTTCCCTACCTTTGGTCGTGATGAAGCAAAAATCAACATGGTAGCAAATCCTAACTGGTGGAATATAGCAAAAATCTCCTTGTAACGACGCTCGTATCAGCTGATATAACTCCCCCGTAAGTGGATTTCTAAAGCTTAGGTAGGTGACCTAATATATAATTGATTTTAAGTTCGTTGGTCAAGGCGTGTTAAATTCTAGGAGAGTGTAGGTGTGTTGCTTAATTTAATTCAATTCTCTTCAGTAGGTGTCTTCGCCTATGCAGATATATTTAGATACCTGATGTATAATAAATTTCGTTTAATAATTACAGACAGGTCTTCTGCGTAGAAAGGCTATCCAATACAGAAATAATAAACCGTTGTGTAATAATTTGCAGCTCTTCTTTTTTTTCTGTTTGCACTAATTTTATTTGTTGTCCCTTTAGATTTAAATAAATTATTCTTCATGAAATAATTGTGCAGTTTTTGTGCATATTGTGTAACAACGTGTACATTCACACTTATGAAATTCAAATCTCTGTCAACAAAGATTTTAGATTGCAAATTTACCCACTCGGGGTTGAGGTGAGAAAATCATTCGAATCCTCGCTCCTGCTCTCGAGTTGTTCTCATCTGAGCACGGGTAAGTTCGTGCTTATGCGTGGAAATAGATATTCGCTGTTCCCTTGTAGGTATTTGAGTACAAGACAGTCTTTCCAAGCCCTTGAGGAAGAAACTCCCTCCAATCGATGGGGACCGTCCACAGAGAATTACCTAAAAGACCTTGGAGTTCGTTCAACCCCTGTTAGTCCAAGCTCTCACGGAACAGTTTGTTGTTTCTTTGCATTGCATGTTATTTTCGGCACGACACGTTTTCCAATCATTTCACTACCCAGTTATTTTTGGCGTCTCATGAAGATCAGTTGCGGGCAGTTCCTGCTTTTCTATCGAATATGAATATTGACAGAGAAACTGTTGAAATACCATCGAGATCCCAAGCAGGGTATGCGCACCATATCATTAGTTCTTGACAAGAGCTCTATAGTTATATTTGTTATCATCCCAAATAAGCATCTTTTAAAGGATTTTTAACAAACAAATAACGCTTCCAATGATTACACAAAGGTTTTTTATTTCTGTTTGAATCCATGAGATTCTCGTTTGAAAATCAAACTTTTGCGAATCGTTCACAATAGGAAAATCTCAAAGTGCTCTAGCTCAAATTGTGCCGTTGAAGCTATTTATCGCTTATTGGATTGTTTTCCCAACTTACCATCCATCTGGTTCAATACATTTTTACGTGTTTGATTTTGAGTTAAAATTGCGCTCACGGGTCAAAAAACGTGTCAAATCATGTCTATTGGAACGTAACACTCGCAGATCTTTACGGTAATAGCAGAGTCCTAAACATTTACTCTTGTTGTTTGTTTATTCCTTATTCCCCACTCTCCGTGATTTTAGTTGTAAAACTCAGTTATTACAATGTCAGGGAGATTTCCTTTATTCAGCGTGAAACATTCCGTTGGGGTTGACCTCAAGCTCTTCAGTTCATGAAAACGTTCAATTTCTGTCAATAAAACGCGAATTTAAACGTTGAAAGAACATAATTGCAGCTAAATTTCAGATTAAAAGAATTGGCTTATGCCGTTGAAAAGCTAAGAGTCTGCCTAGGCATGTGCTTAGGTCTGAGCAGGCATATGTTTTCAATCAGGCATCAATTTCCTCCACAACAATTTAGTGATAATCTAACGCAAATTTATTTAAAAAAATTAACAAGTTTCAAGTTCGGAATAATCAGACCCTAACTAGATACGGGTTTTAAACTATGTTTTGTTGTCAATCTGATGGGAAATGTATTATTGCTCTTCCCTATAATATCCTATTTTTTTTTGCTGTACGCACTCAATGAAGGAAGTAATAGACGTTTTAATGAAGTAACGAACCCACGAAAAAAATCGTGTAAGTAAAAAAGTTTCCCGCTAATTTTTAGAGAAGTATAAAATTGTTTTAAAATGTTGGAATAAAAAAGGTACTAACTAGTTTTAGACTCGACACCTGAAGCTTCGCCATATTTTGGACACCCTGTTTACAGACCTACCTAGAGGCATTGCCTGTTCATAGAGTAGTAGTACATCCTAATTCTTCACATTTGTATATTGTTAGCTTTTGCAGAATAAACGTGAAGCACTTCGAGTTGAAATGCATGACTTTTCGGTTGTGACATGTTTATATCGATTTAGACAGCGAGACTGACTAGCTAAACCAATCGGGCCTTGGAATAGGTTAGTTCCGCCAACAGTAGTTGCACCCTTTCCGCTGCGCCTAGATCTAAAACGACTCCCGTACGACCTGCAGTGTTGGTACTGTTTGTTGATTTCCGACGCTCATTTGTTGGGCTACAAATAAAAGTCAAAGGAAATACATTTAACCACGGATATATTGCCGCGCACAGCTACCGTATGCTTTGGCGCCAACCACTAGGGGCTACGAACTAAATCACTCGCGATGAATTGTGGAAACCCATTTTAATAATAAAACGGAAGTTAAAGAAGAACGTTGTCTAATTCCACAAAAATGAAGAGTTAAAAGTTCGATCGATTTCGACGGTTAGGTCATCATCAGTAACAAATTGATTGGTTGGTTACGTGAGGTGACGCATGGTTGATAAATTAAATATTATTATTTACTATTACTATCACACTCTGTCCACGCTTTCGTGGCAGGTTGCCCAGGTCAAAATCCCCCCTGTCCCCCGCAACGCCGGGATCTCGACCAACAAGCTAAGGACTAACGCATTTTTCATCCCCAAATTATGACCTTCTTCTATAAACGAAATCCTATCAGCTAAGTACTGTCCTATCAGCTAGTAATGTCTATTAATGAATTCGGATTCTACATAAAATTTTTGTCAGCATGAGACCAAACAACACACGATTCAATAAAGTTTTCAACATGCAGCCGGGTCTTCCCCCGTAATAATATAGACTTGGAAAAAAATCAGTGTGTTAGTTGTTTATGCAATGTTGAGTTTATACTTGTTCTTTTCAAAAATTTTCTCTGGGTTTGATTTTTATTGAAATAATGACCAATTTTTTAATCCAACAAAGTTGGCTAATCGTAGAGGAGGCAAACACAGTACCCGAGGAGTTAATTGAGGGGGTGAGAAGAACCTCAAACGGCACAGCGTTGCCGGACTAAGGATCGCCTCTGGTAGTCGAACTGGCACGAAAGCGTGGAAGAGGAATAGAGGAAATAACCTTTTAGATTTATACCAGATAAATTAAATAGGTTCCAATTGAACTTAAGGTGCTAAAAATTGGAACGGGACGTCTTGGGGTGTGGTAGAGTATAAATATTACAACTTGAGAAACCATTCTAATCAGCTGCGCTGAGCTTTTCAGTTATACTTATACTGAATTTTTGAACGGGGTCTCTATGGATAGGGTAGAGCATAATTACAACTTGAAATAACACGCTAATCAGCACAGCTGTAGCTAGTTTAGCTGAATTTGCTATGAATGCTGAATTTTGAAACGGAGCCTCTCTGAGTCTGTAGAGTAATTCCTATACTGTAGATAGTATTTGCCTAACAGTACTGGCACAATTAATCTGAAATTTAAGTGGTGGTACACTGTGCTAGCTACATTTATGTCCTCGATGAGCGGGCACAGCTAGTATTTAATAAAAGCAAATAACAATCAGAAAAATATGTAGAAACCTAGATTGTTAATTTTATTAAAAAAATAAAAAATAATAATAATTTAAAAAACTACTATATAGTTTTTCAACATGCTATTTTCGATTTGGAAAATCGGAATACCTGGTTATCTTAGAATAAATGGGCTGCCTTTTGCTTCCTCATTACCGAAGGTAGGGAAAGTTTATGTTCGTGATTGAAGTCGAAAAATTTTTTCTCCTCCAGAATCAAGATGTCCACTTGCTTTTAGCGTTTCAGATCTTATTGATCAATTTTGGTTCCGTGTCTGTCTGTCTGTCTGTGGTAAATCCTTGTCACGCCCAAAACTATACTAAGTTCAAATTTTCGATGCCGTCGAATCAGCAGTAGCCTGTGCCCATGTGCAAACGTGAATTTCTCTCATAACGTCGATTTATCAATATCTGTTGGTCCTATTTCGTTCAAACTTGGTAGATATTTGGGTACATGTTCTAGAACATTTCACTATAAATTATATCGCAATTGGCAGAGTAATAACCATTGCGCATGCGCGAAATATTAATATCATTTGACACAGACAAAACTCCGAGTCTAATTGTACGATTTTTATGAAATTTTCGGGGGTTGAGCACGATAGCTTCTAGACGGTCCCCTATAACTCCCATTGCCGTCACATAAATAGCAGTCTTTGCGAATGCGCAAATGTTAATTTATTATAACTTTGATTTCTTATCATCTATTGGTTCGATTTCGTTCAAACTCGGGGAGTAGATGAGTATATGTTCCAGGCAAATTCCCTATGAATTATATCGCGATTGGTGGAGTAATAACTATAGCGCATGAGCAAAACTAAAATTGATCGATTCCGACAAAACTCCGAGACTAATAAAATTTTCAAGGATTGGCGGCAAACGTTAATTTTTTGTTTGTTTGTTTGCAACTCGAAATTACCTCTGAAACGGCTGGACCGATTTCTTAGGAGTTTTGACATGAATATGTCTAGCTCTGGTGGTCAGTAAAAATTTCTAGTTTAACAGTTTCCTTTAGGTACTCTCTCAAAATGTTCTTGGTTTACTTATAGAAATTCCATATGGAGCCGATTCATGGAAAATACCGCGTCCTTCCGAATCTTCAGCGGCGTGCGTGACCCAGAAATGAATTTATTCCCTTTCAACTTACGGTGGTAAAATTTGAAGTTCAAGGCCGCATGGGAACGCTTGAATGGCGAATGAACGCGAAGGTACTTTCCAGAATCAGCTGCGAGGCTGAGGAGGTTATTTACTTCCTACTCTGAGTATGAGTTAAATTGGCTGAGAATCTACCATGGCATCTATTGGTCTCTATATCAGTGAGCGCCAGCCATGGCATTTTATCGGCTAGGCTGCAGCGCCAGCTTTCCGAAAGTATACGAAAACCAACTGAAATTGCATAATATACGATCAAAATATGACTTATATTATGCGAAATCTGCCTTTTTTTTCATCCAGAAATTGATCTGGATATATTATAGTTGAATTGGAATTCAGAAATTAACTTGAGTCATGCTTCCCAATAATTTATATTCATATAATTCCTTTGACATTCCTCTTCCAAGAATAACGTAATGTAGTAATGTTGTACAGTAATGATAGATGAATGAATCAGTTGGTTATTATTAATTGGTACATATCCTAACTTTTCTGATGGTCAATACGGTTTCATTGAACTTTCTTTTGTTTCCTACTTTACTCATCATTCATAAATATTTGTGTCACTCTGACCTTTTCTGTCATTATTGTTTTGTTCAATTTTTTCATTAATGAGTGGAGTTGAAGGTAATTTTTGAGTTTGTTTTGTATCAATAATGATGTGCTCTTTTCCTCTCTCTACTCCTTCAGAAGTATTTGCTTATATTTTGCTATATAATTCAATTTGAGTTGAATGTTCTCGATTCGTTCCGTTGCACCGTACTACTTCCAATAAGTATCTTTTTTACAATAAAGCGGCTCTAGTTAGGTGATAAATAGGCACAAGCATCCACTTTCTGTTCCTGAACATTGAAATTGAAATACCATAATTGAATAACTTGTTGATTACACCCTTCACCTTGAACTTTTATTGAATCTATAACCTTAGGTAGTTTTGTTGCTGGAAAAATGTACTTACAATTACTATACATTTCTGGATTCGTGTCGCATATTTTGTTCTGGAATTTATTTACCTGGTCCAAACGTATCCACACTTGCACTTTATATTTGTTTTTAGTTCGCGGTATGAGATGGTTTTTTTGTTAAATTTTGATCGTAATAACTTGATTTGGTTTTCTAAAATCAAACAAATCGATTTATTCGATCTTGATCTCAAGATCGGGTAGGGGCTGTCTCTTTCCGCGTTACGAGGTGCTTACAACGGAGACTCCAGCCGGCTACTGACTCCCCTGAGCGGTCGTCTGAAGGGGCGCAAAGTGAGTCACCCGGGGTCGCCAGTCTGCCTTGGAGAGGGGGCGGCATATTGGGGAAGGTCCTCGAACCCCGCTCCGCCTCTCGCCACATATCCGAGCCTACCGCAAGGCATTTCCGTTATTGAAGAGACCGCCAGGAAAAAACATAAACGAAGGTAGAGGCTAAAGTATCTATAACGGACCGGCCAATCTACCAATCGATAATTAGGTAGTGGGGTGTGGCAGAACCGATAAAATTTCTTGCAAATCACTGCTGATATCATGACTCCTCTTAACTCAATAGTTTTGGATTAAGTGAACTACCTACCCAGCCTAAAGGTATCAAAAACGTCGCTCTACCTTGCCGCGGAGCGGCGCACAGTGGAAGGAAACAGCAGTTTTTGTGCAAAAACCTCTTAGATGAGCCAAGTGGTTGAACTTGATATGGATTTTCATGTTTTTTGGAGTGCTGAGTCGATTGAAACCATTCCCAATTCGCTGACCCTACTGGCTAATCGGATAGCAACGTTTTAGCCAATTTTCTTAGAAAATGAAGCTATTGCAAAGGCTCCAAAATTTTTAAAATAAAAATTTAAAAAAAAAATTTCATCATGGAAATCCGTTTTGAAGTATTCTGAAACGATTCCTGGATTTTAACGCTTTTTTATATGTATATATATATTTGTATATATAAGAATGCCCTGCTTTCTACATTGGAAAAGCCGAAACCAGTCATATCCCTTATTACTGCACCAAGTATCTACTACCAAAATGATAACTAGTAAAAAAAAGGTGTGGCGATGAAGGGCAAATGAGAACCTTTTTTCATTTTTCATAGCGCGAAAGCTGAATCAATAGTAAATCAAGCTGAATAATTATTTTGAAGGAACGTAAGTATAACCGAAATGGGTTACTTAGTTATTTTTTATTCGCCTGATGTAAAACCGTTTCTTCCAAATTTATCGGGTATCGTTCGCTCAAATCTTTCTCAAAACTACTTCCGCTCTTGAAAAAAATATCGAAGCACTGAATATGGAATTTCAGAAGACATTTTTTTTACTACGATGTTACGATTTTCTTTTTCCACAATGTGTGTTTGAATGTTAGGTACCACGCTTCCGCTGACGTTGAATGATTTGATAGTGATAGAAGACTACTCTCAAAGAACAATTTTTCTAGACGAAGAATGAATTGTAACATTCATTCTCGGGACAAGGTTCGCACCTAGTGATTTACTCTGACTCGTCATAGCAGGAGTTGATAGGCGGGTGCCGTCACATACCTTCCTCAACGTTTTCGTTCATAGTGATCACCGACGGCGGAGAACGGCGATCAAATTAATACACACGGCACTTGAATGAGTGCGTAGTCGGATTATTCCAGTCCCAGGACGACCAGAGATGACCTGCACTTTTGGCACTCTATCAAAGTTAAATAATCACATGATTATTCCAAAAACCCTCATTATCACTGCTTACTCTTGGTGATGCACCAAAAAAATGTGAAAAAATGATCAGGTACACCTAAACATGTATAGAATACATGGTATATTTCGTCTTGGGGAATTTCCCCAGTTTTGGAGGCGTAATAAATCATCAATACCTGCAACACAAAAACCTTGATTTCAAGAATACGACCAATTACCACAATCAATGCCTTCTCAAAAATTTCTACACACCCAAATGGCCCCCCCCCCCCCCCCCCCCCCGCCAATCCAGCAGGACAAACCTCAAATTACCTACATGACGTAAAATTCGTTCCAACACCAAATAAATTCCAGTCATGCAGCATGACCCTATGAGCGAATTTTTGAAGAAATCTTCGACATTTCAGTCGCTATTGATCGTGTAGAGAAATTTTAGTTTATGATTTTGATAGACAAACATGGAATCAAATTATTAAAAATAATTAGGAGGTACTCATACTTTATTATTATTAGGAGGTACTTATACATTCTTTATTATTGGGAGGTACTTATAAATTAAAGAGAGCGACCGAGAGAATCGGAGGACGGAAAGTAAACTCATCAGTTGTGATTACATATTTTTATTTTTATTTATTTATTTATTTTTTTTTTTTTTTTTTTAACAAGCACCTACTACCTACGTTTTAAACAGCATGGTTCTAGGATGGGTTATACAGGGATACTTCCATAAGAGTAGTTCAATCTGAATTTGGACAATGTTTCATGCAAATATTACCGATTTTTACAACTAGCGAACGGCATTATTTCGATTTTTGACTGATTTTTCAACTTTGAAATTTTTGAAAACTTGATACATATTCTTATAGGAAATTTTACGCTGATTCCGAATATACCACATGTTAGTATGCTGAAAACATTATTTCGCACAACAAATCGCAAAAAACAGGCTATTTTGAAATTTTTGACTACATTTTTGAAAATTTCAACCCGAAGATGTAATCCGATCATGCTGGCCAACGAACTTGAACTTTCGTTTTGTGTCCTTAACATTTAAAAATTTGTTTGAAATTTCTAGCACAATTCTTGAGATGTGAACATTCATCACATAAATCAAGCGCTTTCCAACGAGTGGCGAACGATTTTTGTGCGATGAAAACTGCGGAAGTTCCATTCCCCTAGGAACGGCTGGGTTGTAGGTACGTGAAAAACACTGAAATTGTGACACAAATTTTGCGTGACGGAAACTTTTGGTTGACCCCCCCAGAGCAAAGACGTATCCATGTCAAAAGTGAAGGCTACGTAGAATTTCTATTGATTTTTCACGTACAACCAATGAGTTACTAGGGAAGAGTAACTCCCATAGTTTTCATAGTAGGAAAATCGTTCGCCACTTTTTGGAATGCTCTCATTTTATCACGACATCTCATGACCTCTACGCCATTGTAGTGTCAAGGAATGCTGATTTATTACTCTAAGTAATAAACTAATATTGTTTTGTAACTATAATGGAATAATCTTGTGAAAAGAAGGCACTACATGGTTGATATACAATTGAGTGGTAGACATATCCATGATCTTTTGTTTTTCCCATCAAGGGAGAAATTAAAATGCTTGAATTTATGATAGGTTATTGATTTTCTTTGTTCGTTTGTGTAGAGGCAAAATGGCGTGGATATTGTACAGCCCCACGGATCGTAGTAAAATCACCTAGTCAACGAAACGGAAATGTGGATACTACAAACTGAAATCAAGTCGTTCCCCACTACCTTCTGGGGCTGGCCCATATGCGATTTTTCCCTAGAGAAAAATATCCATTGTTAAGTATCCACCGATTCCCCTATGAACTTCCCCTACTTTTCACTGCCTTCTTGATCAAGCTAGGTTTTTTGTTTCAAAACAGTGTCCCGTTGTATTATACCATTAATTTACGAATAAAATCCCAGTTAAAATGAAGCAAGAATACAATAAATAGAAGCCTGCAGTGGTGTTTGAAATAGTTGATTAGAACACATTAAAATAATCTAGTGTAGCAGTATTTCTATTCTAACCTAGCATGTTGCTGGTTTGAGTTTGTTTAAATTTTTTTTGTTTCTTGATCTCGGTTTCGTGTCCTGCATTTTATTTTGCGTTGGTAGGTACCTACTGGTATAATACAATTGTGTGATATTGTCCAGAGAAAGACATTTTTACGCGGAAGTAACAATTGAGGATAAACCTGTAAGACTGCAAGTCCACATAGGTAGGTATATGAATTTGCATGCAGTAAATCTAGAATACTAGTATAATTCTCCAATAATTGAGTGCTCCTCAATTCATCGGTAGGTAGAAAAACTACCTATTCGTATTTATCGTAGTTGTTCACATTCTGATTAGTTATTTGGATAGTATTTTTTCCAAGTAGTATTATGCTTTAATAATCCATAGGTAGGTTTATGAATATGAAAGCTTCCGTGATTTCAGATCATTATATAAAGCCATTGAGCACCTACCTACTTATATGAACGTTTGACAGTTGATTAACAGTCTTCGTATACTCAGCAACAAGCACTAGAAATTAATACTAAAATAAAATGAAATCCTCGACCGTTGCCCCTCCATGAGAAATGTCTTGGCTTCGCCACTGGCTATAAGTAAGATTAGAAGGTTGTACAGCCCGATCGCTCCGATGTCAGGTGTCCTAATGTGTTTACTTGTCCATAAAATGATAAAAAGAAAGAAGTTTCAACGTTAGAGGCAAAGGGGTTCGGTTTCCCAGTATCTTTCCACGCCGGGCCGTTTGAAACCATTCTCATACATCAAAGATGCTTAAATAATCGATGAAATGACGATTTTTCCGTAAAATTCCTGAAACATTGATGTTCTTTACGGCCTTTTTTTTTACCTAATGTTATCTAAGGGCCATGTCATACGAGCGCTATTGCCGTCGCGCTGATGCCGTCGCGTTAAAAACGCTCCAACCCGGCAATGGGGTTCTTATGGAGCATGTCATACGGACGCTAATGCCGTCGGCGAGTCCGCGTTAGCCGGACGCTGAGCGCTGCCAACGCAGACGGTCGCGTTAGCGACGCGGCGCACGTGACGCCGGGACCCTGTCAATGCAAATGCGCCCGGAAGACGCTACGTATGACAGGCACCTGGCGTTGGCGGGACGGCATCAACGCGACGCATTTGCCGTCACGTATGACATGTACTTTTTCCGGCGCTATCTCGACGGCATCAGCGCGACGGCAATAGCGCTCGTATGACATGGCCCCCATGTCATACGAGCGCTATTGCCGTCGCGCTGATAGCGTCGCGTTAAAAACGCTCCAACCCGGCAATGGGGTTCTTATGGAGCATGTCATACGGACGCTAATGCCGTCGGCGAGTCCGCGTTAGCCGGACGCTGAGCGCTGCCAACGCGGACGGTCGCGCTAGCGACGCGGCGCACGTGACGCCGGGACCCTGTCAATGCAAATGCGCCCGGAAGACGCTCGTATGACAGGCACCTGGCGTTGGCGGGACGGCATCAACGCGACGCATTTGCCGTCACGTATGACATGTAATTTTTCCGGCGCTATCTCGACGGCATCAGCGCGACGGCAATAGCGCTCGTATGACATGGCCCTAAGGGCCATGTCATACGAGCGCTATTGCCGTCGCGCTGATAGCGTCGCGTTAAAAACGCTCCAACCTGGCAATGGGGTTCTTATGGAGCATGTCATACGGACGCTAATGCCGTCGGCGAGTCCGCGTTAGCCGGACGCTGAGCGCTGCCAACGCGGACGGTCGCGCTAGCGACGCGGCGCACGTGACGCCGGGACCCTGTCAATGCAAATGCGCCCGGAAGACGCTCGTATGACAGGCACCTGGCGTTGGCGGGACGGCATCAACGCGACGCATTTGCCGTCACGTATGACATGTAATTTTTTCGGCGCTATCTCGACGGCATCTGCGCGACGGCAATAGCGCTCGTATGACATGGCCCTAAGGGCCATGTCATACGAGCGCTATTGCCGTCGCGCTGATAGCGTCGCGTTAAAAACGCTCCAACCCGGCAATGGGGTTCTTATGGAGCATGTCATACGGACGCTAATGCCGTCGGCGAGTCCGCGTTAGCCGGACGCTGAGCGCTGCCAACGCGGACGGTCGCGCTAGCGACGCGGCGCACGTGACGCCGGGACCCTGTCAATGCAAATGCGCCCGGAAGACGCTCGTATGACAGGCACCTGGCGTTGGCGGGACGGCATCAACGCGACGCATTTGCCGTCACGTATGACATACACTTTTTCCGGCGCTATCTCGACGGCATCTGCGCGACGGCAATAGCGCTCGTATGATATGGCCCTTAGAAGCTGAAATTTGAAATTGAGTGTGTTACCCCGTTCCTCCAAAGCTTAGCCAAGGCTCATCCATAACCACTCGTATGGCTTAAAACGCTCGTATGTCAAATTCATGACAAAGAAACTGTTTCCTAAATGATATTCTACTGTACAAGCAAACGTTTGAATTGTTTGCTTTTTTTGCAGTTTTCATACATTTTTAGCTCATTTTAATGAAATTTAAGTACATATTCTACCTTGATCTTGTGCTCGAATTCGTGAATGTTTTCGTTCTTAGTTGATTGGTTGGCGAAAAAATAGACTTTTTTTTCACAAACCAAGAAGATTTATCATCTGGAATGACACATACGTAAATATATATATATATATATATATATATATATATATATATATATATATATATATATATGAAACAGCGTTTAAATCCAGGAATCGTTTCACAATTACTCAAAACGATAATAATCAATCCAGTTCACTTCCCAGTCTCTATAAATATTTAAAGTTCCTTCCCAATACAGTTATTGGTATTTTTCCTATAATTATTAAGCTATAATATTGTAGTTTTGTGTCGACATTTCAACTGTCTCATTTACGCTAAGCATCATTCACGATGAAAAATATTGTCAGTCGAGTATCACTCTTTCACATGTTGTCACGTTTGAAAGGTTTTAGACTGTTTCCTCTGGGACTCTAACGTCGTTTAACCCAGTTACATCTAGGTCAGCGATAAAAACTCTCCTCAAGGGAGCGAATGGGAATAAATTCTCCCCAAACGCCATAACACAATTCCCATAAATATTCACACCTCGGTCGCCGGCCCTCAACCGTCAGTGTTACAGTAGTCGAAACGTTACGATGAAGTTTGGTTATACAACTTTCTCTATTTTCATATCGTGACATTACAACGGTATTCTTTTGTATCGGGCAGTCTGGTCATTGCTACATCACAACGTTGACAGACAACATAAATATCACCTAGTAAGGTATCGAAACCTTCATCGTATAGTGCGAATATTTTATGATTGCATGTGGAATATAACTCGTTTACCTGGAAATACTAATATTAATTTATACTCGCATGGATTCATGTTTTTATATGTCTATAATCTATAGGTTTTCACGCTTTATGAGGTTGATGCATGTGTTATGAGCTGTTTATTTCTTTACCCACGCATCAAGGGGATTAAATTACAACCCTTAAGAGGATATATAATTTACATTGCTTACCACTCAGTGCTAAAACATCACTCTTCAATCCATTAAGACGATTATAATTGATTACTTTACCACTAAGGTAGGGACATGTACTTAACAAAAAATAACCTTGTCCATCAACATTATTTTCCTTATAGCTCAAGACAGAACGGCGATCATAATACCCGTGTTTGAATTCTATGATTTTAAGTGATCCCTATTTAACCTACATTTTAAGTTTTTAATATCCTCTCAATAAATATAGGACTGTAGAAATATCTATTGGACTGTTGGTTCGCCATGTATATCATCACTCAGACATACTTACGAATACCGATTATAAACATTCATTTTAAAAAATATAATCGAAAAGGAGGGAGTTCGATGATAGCGGTATAATTTATCCTAGGGTTGAACTTCTTCAACTCATCTTATAACCACTAACTACTTGATAAATAGCTCTGTAAACTATCATGTTCAATTTTGAGAAGACTAAGTGCCATTGATCTGGTGCCCAATTCTAACGCACCTATGTACCTCACGCAATTACGAATGCCGAATACAAACGTTCATTTTGGAAGATAGAAACGGAAATGAGGAAGTTTGATGGTATACGTAAATTTATTGAAGAGTTGAACTGGTTCAACGCAGCGTATAACCACTAACTAGCTGTAGAATGGAAAACAGCACTGCGAAGTGTCAAATATAGTTGTGAGAAGACCAAGTGCCATTGATCAGGTGCCCAATTCTATCGCACCTACTGTGTTTTCGTCACTCAGAATAGGTCTTAAGCTGTTCACTGTCCTATTTGAGCCAATTCATCCGACTGAAAACGGAAATCCTTGAAATAGCCGCAGTAAAACCTACACATTGTCGACGAAGTTCTCAACCGCTAATTCCTTTATTCATTGAGCTCCCTTCTCTCAAGCTTTCCTATCCCAACTCGCCTTCTTGAAATTATTGTTGTTTTGTATTGAGTTTTTAAACGATGAATAATATGGGACTGAAAAAAGAGGTGGGGCTTCTAGGACTTGCACCGCTTGTTGGGCATCACTCGCATGGCCTTGCCAGAAGGCTCTTTTTAAACTGAACGGCTATCAACTACATTCCGTACTCGACCAACTGCTTCTGGCTAGGCAATGCTGCGGCTACCTACATGTACTCCACCAAATAAGGTCTTGATTTATCCTCGTACAAATGACTATGTATTGTAGATACCTTATAAATTGACATTTCGCTTCCGAGTCTACCTTAAGTGAAGCATTGTTTTCACTTACGGGAGATGAACAACGGTTTGTCTCCAAAATCAACATTTTCACATTTTAGGCCATTCTGAACAACTTGTTTCGTTCAACCCGATCGAATCAATAGTAACTCCTGCGCATGGGCAAATGTAAAATCCTTGTAAAAAGCAACAGTTTTGTTTCCAGTTTTTGTAAAACAGTTTTTGTTTTCATAGAAATTGTGCGGATTAGAGTTTAGATGGTCAGTTTCATTGTTTCCAAATAAACATTTCTCTCAGCGCTTGCGCAAACGTAATTTCATCATTTTCTCACGCCTTGTCTGAAAATATTCTCCATCTTGATTTACCATCCTTCCCTCAACCATAAGAACCATCTATGGAATCATGAGATAATTTAAATGCCAACTAGTTTCTCAGGGAATGTCAACTGTTTTCTCTCCCAGCAAACAAAGGAGGACTAGCTGTAACGGATCCTAGAAGCTGTGCAAACATTGCCTATATGATGGCAAGAGAAGGCTCATCAGAACTAATTTCAGCAATTGAACAGAACCGACGAGTAGATATTGCAGAGCATCAAACAAGAGTATATGCAGCCAAACAAAAAGCAAGAAAACACAGGGCAGAGAGTGAAGATAAATTGTTGGATGAAGTTCTTGAAATGTTTCCGGCAGAACAGAAAAGAACAATTGAGAGATCAATCGTTCACCTTTCTGGATCCAAAACATCGGGATGGCTCTCTGTGCTACCTCTTAGGAAACACAATTTTGATCTTGCCCCATCAGAGTTCCGAGATGCACTGGCAGTGAGGTATAAGCGGAGACCAGTAGACATGCCGACTTCTTGTGACGGTTGTGGATCAAATAGGTTCAACTTGGAGCACGCTCTAAGTTGTAAAACTGGAGGTTTGATCACACGCCGTCACAATGAAGTAAGAGACCTCTTAAGTGAGATGATGACGATCGCATGGGGCAACTGTGTGAAAGAACCAATAATCTCAGAGGCAAATGAACAATCTTCAGGGCTCAAGGGGGATTTGGCTTGCAGAGGGGTGTGGGAACCACAGAGGGAGGCGTTATTTGATGTACGTGTCACTGACACTGACGCTCCCTCTTATGTTTCCCGCCCTGTCGCAGCACTTTTCATTGCAGCTGAAGAAGAAAAAAAAAGTCCAGTCATGCAGCATGACCCCATGAGCGAATTTTTGAAGAAATATTCGACATTTCAGATCGTGTAGAGAAATTTTAGTTTATGATTTTGATAGACAAACATGGAATCAAATTATTAAAAAAAATTAGGAGGTACTCATACTTTATTATTATTAAACTAATCTTGTAGATTTAAAGACAAATGTAGGTAAATATTCATAGATTTCGATGTCCAATGTGGTCAGTATTGAAGGCAGTTGAAATCTTAACATTATCCTGTCATAACATCATCAAATCTTGACATAAAATAAAATAACATACCGACGTCATATGAAAGAAACGTATTTCCACAGCCAATCGATCATGAGGCTTTATATTACGAGTGATATAAAGTCAGTTGCATTCGAATCTAGTATCCTACAGCAAGAAATTGACAGACAAACTGTAGTCTCTGTGCATCTATTGACAGCCTAAATTATGGGGAAGTGTCTAAATTATGGGGACATTTTAAACAGCATGGTTCTAGATTGGTTATACAGGGATACTTCCATGAGAGTAGTTCAATCTGAATTTGGACAATGTTTCATGCAAATATTACCGATTTTTACAACTAGCGAACGGCGTTATTTCGATTTTTGACTGATTTTTCAACTTTGAAATTTTTTAAAACTTGATACATATTCTTATCCTAGGAAATTTCACGCTGATCCCGAATATACCACATGTTAGTATGCTGAAAAAAGTATTTCGCACAACAAATCGCAAAAAACAGGTTTTTTTGAAGTTTTTGACTACATTTTTGAAATTTCAACCCGAAGATGTAATCCGATCATGCTGGCCAACGAACTTGAACACGAACTTCGTTTTGTGTCCTCAACATTTTAAAATTTATTTGAAGTTTCTAGCACAATTCTACGGACGTCTGGAATGATACATACATAAACAAAATGCGTTAAACTTCAGAATATCCTGAAACGGATTTCTGCATAAATTTTTTTCAAAAATTCACATTCTACAAATTTTGAGGCGAGAGCAATAGCTTAATTTTCTTCAAAAATTCGCTAAAAGAGAAAGTATGCAGCGGCATGTGAAGAGCGACGCGCATCTTTTACTCCGCTAGTCTGCTCGGTTGATGCTCACTTTGCACCACAAATGTGCAGTTTTTTTAAGGTGCTGGCTGAGCGATTGAGCGATAGGTGGGGTCGGCCCCAAGGTGTAGTGCGAGGATGGATTCGCGCGAGAATAGCCTTTGCCATCCTGCGCACATCCAGCATGTGCAGATGAACTCATTGGGTTTTATGACGGCGCAGCAACCCATTTTCACTGAGATATTTACTGACATATTTACACACACATCACAAACAGTCCCAAGTTATTCACATCAAATGCCTCCTTTCCCCAACAACTTCTGAATCACAATCACCAATTCTACATCAGACCACTATCCCGCACTAAAATGTCGAAATAAATGTTTTGGGATAATTTAAAACAATTAAATGATCTATACATTCATGTTACGGATACGAGGAAACTATGTGCCTCACCCAACTTGGCAGACTTTTTTAGGTAAGTTAAGTGTGAATTGCGATATCTTCCGCCTATTTGCGCCCGTATTTCATGAAAAACCGAGCATATGGATATTGGATATAGTTGTTAACCTTGAAAAGAGTTACTTCTTTCTTAGAATTGTATCAAAATCCCTTAATTTTTTGAGGGAATAAAAGAATACCGAAATGAGGTCTAAAGTCCTGATTTTTACAGGTTTTTTTCCTAAATGGATCGCGTTTTCTTGTAAAAAGGAAAAATGACTTATTGTGTTCACTTTGTCCGTTGATGAATGTATGTACGTCCTTTTAAAATCGTTTTAAATGCCACTTCCCATCTTCCGATTTTGATAAAACTTGGTAGATGTAATCACCATCCATCAAAACATGGCGAGGATTGTGATGCACATCAGGGGCTGCTGAACCATGATCAGCTGAGTGTGCTCCAAAGCCATTTTGTCTCGTATTCGACGAAGGAAGTTGACATTTGAGAGGGAGGCTCAAGGGAGGATGCTGAACACGACTGGGAGGTCATTGATCAGCTGAGTGAGCTCCAAAGCCATTTTGTCTCTTATTCAACGCAACAAGCGTCTATTTCGTGCGGATCTCCTTTCAAGAAAATGCGCTATCATGTGATTCACTTCGTGAGCACTGATCTGCTTGTTTTATCTTAAATTCAGGTAGTGTATAGTCACCATCGCAATAAGTACTTTATTCTCCAAAACTCCTAGAAAATAAAGGAAGGACGCCTCAGTAAACACTGGATGAGCGTGCCGGTGAGAGTTAGAGGCTCAGCGGTATCATCGTTCATAACTAAGGCAGTGCAATAAGAGAAGGCACATATTTACAGTTGATTTCATCCCTATTACCAGATGGTCATTCTGTTACCCTCAGGGTTTGACAAGGACCTATAGTTGTCCTATTTATTTCCATTACTTGGGTAGGGATTCAAGGAGCCCCGAGGTAGTGTAACAATAACCCTACACCATCTAATCCAAGTCCATACATACATCTCTACCTCCACACATTTTCATGAAACGTAATATAACTTCAAATGATCGCAAGATCCACATCCCGGCAGAGTCCCCTGGTGTATTTCCCCGGTCGTAAAATCCCCTTCAACCCTTCTGAACAAATATAGAAAAAACTAAATACTCATCTCTATCTCTATCTCTTCTCTATCTCTATCTCTATCTCTATTATTAATAAGAATGAAACTCCGTCTGTCGCTCTGTCGTGTCTATGCACGGCCAAACGGCTGAGTGGGCCGGATCTACGAGTGGGGGGATCTTTTTGGGATTTTCCGATAGGGTGTATAAGCGAATTTAAAATTTTCTAATCCCACCCGAACCATGGGCCGTAGGGCGGGAGGGGGGTCGAAGTAATAATTAATGTGCGCTTTTTCCACTTCCCCGCTTCCCCTACCCCTCTAAACGGCCGTTGACAATTCCGGAAAAATACGGGTTTCGTAGGTTTTCCTACGAGGAAGACGACGGCGCGATCGGATCGCGAAAAAAGTATCGGGAAATGCGTTAAAAAAATGCGAGAGTACGGACCCGTTTTCTCGAAAAGTCCGCCGAAAAACTTGGTTTTTTCCCATTAAAATATACCCCATAAAGGTACGTTTTTCGGAACGGTTTTCGCGGGCGAAATACAGCTTTGGGTCCGCCGAATCTGAATCCGAAATCGGATATCGAAAAAAGTGACGTTAAGTCGGTCAAATCACGAGCGGAATTGCGAGGGAACCGTTTAACATCAGAAATTAATCGACCACGGGCCGCCGTTACACAACGTTGCTTACCTGAAGGGACCCTCACAGGGGGGTTCCCATTTGCACTTCTACGCAATACCTTGCGAGCGAAGCGAGAGCCATTTCAAATAATAAATACGGACTTTGTCCTACACATATACAGGTATACCTTGCGAGCGAAGCGAGCAACATCCCCGAATAAACTTTTCGTGGTTCCACGTAGTTTCTAAGATTTAATTTGTTTGTAAGAATTCCCAACTGAAAAAAACGTCTGCCAAGTTGGGTGGGCAGTACAACATTCCCTAATAAACTTTTCGTGGTTCCACGTAGTTTTATAAGAATTAATTTGTTTGTAAGAATTTCCAACAGAAAAAAACGTCTGCCAAGTTGGGTGGGCAGTATAACTTCTTCAAGCGAGCGAAGCGAGCAGCATCCCCTACAGAATAAATACGGCCTTGCGAGCGAAGCGAGCAACATCCCCTAATAAACTTTTCGTGGTTCCACGTAGTTTTATAAGATTTAATTTGTAAGTAAGAATTCCCCAACAGAAAAAAAGTCTGCCAAGTTGGGTGGGCAGTATAACTTCCTCAAGCGAGCGTAGCGAGCAGCATCCCCTACAGAAGTTAAACCTACCCTTAGGGATCTACCGTTTGCGAGCAAAGCGAGTAAAATTCCCTAAATGCCATACTTTGCGAGCGAAGCGAGCAACATTTTCTACATGCCAGACTTTGCGAGCGAAGCGAGCAACATATCCTACATGCCAGACTTTGCGAGCGAAGCGAGCAATATTCCCTACACGCCACACGTTGCGAGCGAAGCGAGCAACTTAATGGGGGGTCCGGGGGGCTTGCCCCCCGGCTGGACGTGGAGGCGAGCGTAGCGAGCCGGAGCGGCTAGTTACTAATAAGAAATCATTTGCCTTTACTCCATTTTAACATATAGATCTCACAAACGTACTATCAATGTTATGGTGGTATAGAGGCTGATTTCTCTATTGATGTGCCTTATAGCTACCAACATAAATAATACCTACTGAAACAACCAATTATTACACTAGGTTTATTAGTTTTTGTTCTAGGATGTTTGTTTTGTGTTAGGGTAGATAATTTTATCTCATAGTTCAATAATCTACTTTTCGGTTGTTCATTCACTAATAATATAAGCTAATAATATATGTATAGACGAAGTTATTATTATTATTTGTTTTATTTTCATTTATTATATTTTATTTTATTTATTTTTCCCCCTTCTAATGAATGGTTGTTTGTACAGTGATTTGAATGTCTTATCATTTGATCCACTGAGATGAAATCCATCAAACCTACGAATAACGAATAAAAATTGAAATAGGTGCAAATTGTTTGGTACACTTTTGAAAATAGTACCCCAAAATGTGAACGATCCCCAGTAACCAAGCAATCGAGCTATCTAATCAACATATCTTCAGTTCAATGTTATTGGTTTATCTACAAAATGGGGTTGCTTGTTCTTTATTTATCGAACTAGCTATGCAGATAGGTACTTACCTTGATTTGTTGTCTTTTGAAGGATACGAAATGCACTGGGCGTTTTGGTTCTGTTGTTACAATATATTTTAGTGCTGTGTACGTTTTACATACTATGGTTCCAGATTTGTACTACTTGCACGTCTTACTCCCTTGCTGTAGTTCGGGAAGTCGTTTTCGGAACTAAAGCACCCTGACTCGGTAACCCAGTTGCCAGTTGAGCCTCGTAGAATCGCGTGGATTCGGATAGCCGTCGTATAGCCATTACCCGGAGTCTTTCCCATCACAATAAAAGCGGTGTTGAGCGTGGACATTTGGTTGACGATCTGTCGTCGCGCACCATCCAACCTAGAAAGTATTCCTTCCCTATTACTGTCACTGACCCGACCCCAGACACACATTGCTTACTCGGGGTAACCGATTTCCCCTACTCTTAAACGCTACTTCACAAAGGCATACAGTAAATTATTCTGAAAACTTGAGTATTTTCTTAATGTTCATTATTAATAGGTGCGAACTTCAAGAATCGTTTCAGAATGCCTCAAAACGGATTTCCTTGAAGGAAATGTTCAAAAATTTTGATTTTTCAATTTTTGGAGCCATTGCAGTAGCGCTCCATTTTTTACGAAAATTCGCTAAAACTGCTGGAAAATATTAAAAATCGTCCTGTAAACTACTATGATCTATCCAGCTGATATAATTCCATTGGAACTCTCACTTCATGGAATCGAGTTTATTCTTACTTTTGTCACTTACAGATGGACTAGTGAAGCATGAATAGATTTATTGTATCTCATTAATTTTCATTTGGTTGGTGCCTATGTCAGGGTCGATGGACTTAGATTATAGACAACTGTTCTGCGTAGAAGAGCCATCTAATACGAAAATACCTGATAAACCTTTGCGTAATAATTTACAGCTTTTTCAATTTTTTATTTATCCTTTATGGGGTGTAAACATTCGGTTGTCGCTTACTCCGAATGGTCTCATTTGATTCATTGGAATAAAATTTATCGAAATTTAACAAAAAACAGTCTTGATTGTCTTTTAGCAAATTTTCGTAGAAAATGAAGCTATTGCAATGACTCTGAAAATTTTAAAATCAAAATTTTTGAAAAAATTTCTTCATTGAAATCTGTTTTGAAGCATTCTGAAACTGTTCCTAAAGTTTGTGCTTTTTCATACTTATATAAGTATGTATAAATATGTGTCATTCCAGACGATAACTCTCCTAAGGATTGAGATAAAAATTCCGTTCTTGCGCCAAAATTTAAGCTTTCCAAACGAATGGATGAGTTCATTGGCCAGCGCTTTTTGAGCCCATGTGCACAAAATTATGCTGAAAAATGTTCTTGAATTCCATTAAAGTTTGCTATACAATCGATAAAAACTTTTAGGGAAAATGAAAAATCTAAAAGCTCTTTTTGAATAGCAAATAACTATTTAGAATACGTTTTTTGCTATTAAACTTATGGTTAACATTTGCTCAGCTCCAATTTTTAAACAATTTAACATAATATAATATGAAAAAATTCGCTTATAAGATCATGCTGCATGACTGAAACTTTTTTGTATTTGCTTACTTGATTATTTGTTGATAGTTTTAGAAATAACCAATGATTTTCGAAAAATTTCTGCACTTACACACTCTTAGTTTTCTTACATTGTGGTGCTGAGAGTGTAGGCCCATCCTTGGAAGATATTTGTGATTTCTAAGTCAAATTTCGTGAACTGTGATCAAGTAGTTTGAGGGAAAAAAACGGACGATCAATTATTATTTATGTTTTAATTTATTTCTTATTATTATTTTTTGCAGATGATCTAGATTTAGGTATGCACCTGAACGTGGGTTGGAACGTAAAACAACATCGAGGGGGTAAAAAACGTCTGCCCAGTGGGGGGGGGGGGGGGGGGGGGGGCAGTATAGCTTCCTCACATATTGAATTTAACATGGACGTATAGAATCAGTTGATATACGAGTCGAAATTATTGAATGCAAAATACACCGTGTCAGTAGTGATATGATGGCGGCCTTTTCCGAGTGTAATGAGCTTTTCCGGAAAAGCTCGCCATCAATGCATTTAGCATAGGCTGCTCGGAAAAGCGCACCATCATCGTTGTCAAGTTGTTCCGGGAAAGCTCGCCATCAATGTGTTTTGGAAAAGCTCGACATCAATGTGTTATGGAAAAGCTCGCCATCAATGCATTAAGGCTGAAGCTCCCCATCAACGTGTGGGGAACCATCATACCATCAATGTGTTTAGATAGGATTTTCCCACCCCCCACTCTACTGTCCAGTGATGGTACGTTTGGAAAACCCTCGTGAGAAGATGGTGCGGTTTTTCCGACCAGTCGGGTGGGGGGTGGGAAAATCCGATCTAAACACATTGATGGTATGATGGTTCCCCACACGTTGATGGGGTGCTTCAGCCTTAATGCATTGATGGCGAGCTTTTCCAAAACACATTGATGTCGAGCTTTTCCGAAACATATTGATGGCGAGCTTTCCCGAAACACCTTGACAACGTCGGTGGTGCGCTTTTCCGGAAAAGCTAATTACACTCGGAAAAGGTCGTCATCATTTCACTAGTATCTAATACATGTGTGTAGATGTTAGAATGCAATTTAGGGCTATAATTCATGTTTGCATGTTTGGCAATTATCTAAAAGTTAACCCACACAATAATTGAGAATTACCACAAAATCGATTCATTATTCTCGGAATGTCACCCAATATTGGTTTCGCGTCTGCGCAATAGTTACCTATTATTCATTCAGATGCTATAAAATACAAAGGGCATCACCCTGGACCCAACAACCTCTCGAGTGGACGAAATCAGAACAGTAGATGATAATAAATCGATGTTAAAAGAAATTAACGTTTGCGTTCACGCACAGACTACTAATAATCCAATTGCAATGGAATTTATAGGGAACCGTCTAGGAGCTAACCCGCACAATCTCTGAAACTTTCATAAAAATCGAGCTATTAGCCTGGGTCAGCGAATATTAGTTTTGCGCATGTAATTTATATGACATTTTTCTAGAGCATATACCCTATTGCCTACCGAATTTGAACGAAATCGAGCCAACTGATGATAAGAAATCGACTTTATACGAAATTGACGTTTGCGCATGCGTACAGACTACTATTTAAGCAACGGAAATGAAATTTATAGGGGACCGTCTAGGAACTAACCTGCGAAATCCCTGAAAATGTCATCAAAATCGATCCATTAGACTAGGAGTTTTGCCTTTGTCAATCGATATTAGTTTCGCGCATGCGCAATAGCTATTGCTCCACCAATTGCACTATAATTGTATGGCATTTTCCTAGAGCATATACCCAATAGCCTACCGAATTTAAACGAAATCAAACCAACAGATGATGAGAAACTAACGTTATGAGAAAATCAAGTTTGGGCATGCGTACAGGTTACTTGATCCGACGGCATTGAAAATTACAGGGAATCGTCTAGGAGATAGTCTGCACACTCCCAGAAAATTTCATCGAAATCGGACTGAAACTTGGTATAGTTTTGGGCGTGAAAAGGATATACCACAGACAGACACCGAAGTAAAATTGATCAGCAAGCTCTGAAACGCAAAAAACAAGTGGAAATTTTGATTTTGGATGACAAAAAAGTGTTTTTCTTCTATCAGGAACACAAAGTTTCCTTACCTTCGGTAGTGAGGTAACAAGAATTGCATTTCTTGTTCGATTTTATAGGTCTATTTTCGAAAATAATCCTGAAGAATAAGTTCTGGTGTCTGGTGACCTTGAAAAGAAAAAAAAAAATCGTAGAAAGCTTTTTGATTGTAGAGAAACCCTGGCTGACTTTGTTATACACACTACAAACGGATTGCCGAATCAGAGATTTTCCGGGGAAAGCGGGACGGAATGAGCTGGGCTTCAACAGTTGTGAATGTGGATCTTCCGTTTATGTTCTGTAATGAAAGAAGGAGGTGGTTGGTGATTCTTCGCTTTCTGTCGAGGTAGGCCACAACTGGTACATTTAAAAAATGCATTTTTGACGTAAATCCTAAAACAGCCATCAGTCGCGGTTCGAATTTCATTATTTCTAAATAATAAACAATACACATAATATCCATCGCAATAAAAATTGGAGAGAAAAAAATCGAACAGCTTTATACAAAAAACCAAGTCGGATTTGATTTTGCAAAATTTAAAACTGAAAAACGAGTGAATGGATTTAGATGAAATTCGGCACAGTTTGAAATCGAAGTTATAACCTAATCCAGCTGAGTGAGCTGAATTCTCACTTCCTCCCTAACACTTTGAAGAATTCATCTTTCTCCTTTTAGAATTCTCAGAATTCTCCCTAAAAAGTTAAAATTTGATTGGGAGACTCTCTGGGTCATTTGGGTACGATTGAAATAACGGTATATTTTCAATTCCGCTGAGTGAGCTTAATTCCCTCCTGTTGACCCAAGGAAGTTGAACTTTTATGGGTAGACTCTCTGGGTCTTCTGAAGATAAATGGAATGTGGCGCTCCATCCTGATCAGCTGAGTGAGCTAAATTTTCTCCAGTTCATCCCAGGAAGGTGAAATTTGATTTAACAATAAAAGATGAATGGAATGATGGTCTCTTTTCTCATCAGATGAGTGAGCTAAATTTCCTCCTATCCAACCCTAGGAATTTGAAATACGACAGAGAAAATTTCTTGGACATTAAAAAACGAATGAAATGATCAGCATTTTACTGATCAGCTGAGTGAGATAAATACTGTCCTGTTCACCCTAAGATGTTGAAATTGGATAAGGAGACACTCTGGGACATTAAGAGACGAATGGGATGATGGGCTCTTTTCTGATCAGCTAGTGTGCTAAATTTTCTCCTGTTCATCCGGTTGTTGAAATTTGATAGTGAGACTATTTTGAACTCGACTGGAGGCGATTGGAATGGGTCTTTCCTGATCTGCTGAGTGGGCTAAATTCTCTCCTGTTCACTGTGGGAAGTTTAAATTTGATGTGGAGACTCTCTGGGACGAATGATGTGTTCAAGGGACGAATGATATGAGGAGCTCCATCCTGATCACTGAGTGGTGTGAACTTTTTCTTTTCTTTTGACATTTTATGTCTTTACTTAGGCACATAAACGAAAAAAGAAAAAAAACGCTAACAAAAAGCGTTACGGGTTTTCTGATGATTTCCGCGTACAACCGAGTCGTCGCTAGGGGAATGGTACTTCGTCGTTTTTCATCCCAAAAAATTCGTCGACCATTCGTTCGAAAGCTCTAGATCTATCCAACCATATTATGTGAACTACTGCGAACTGCGTGGCCAACAAGCTGTTTTATGAGCATGGTTATATGAATAATTGATCAATATATGAATAATTGAATATATTATATGAATAATTGATCAAGCTCAATCATTGATACTGTGAACATGATTGCAACCGCTTGTTAATTTCTGATGATTTCATTGAATTGGTGTTTCGATGATTTGATTCATAGCAGGTGATCCGAATATTACTAAACGGTTTGATTTGTGGAGCGGTTGTTAAATCATTTTAATAGGTAATTTCTTTACTTTACACTCTAGGAAGCTGTAATTTCGTATGTAGCCTCTTTAGGACATTAACTTGACGATGCCCAGGGTCCGGATCAGATGAGTGGCTCTTGAAGCTAATTTCTATGCTTTACACTCTAGGAAGCTGTAATTTCGTATTTAGCCTCTCTAGGACATTAACTTGACGATGCCCAGGGTCCGGATCAGCTGAGTGGCTCTTAGAGCTTGCATACGAGTCTGCAACTGAAGACATAAAATGTCCCAATGTGTTGCAGACTCGTATGCAAGCGTTTCTGATTATTATGGTCTGTAGTTTTCTATTGATTTTTACGTACAACCAATGCGTTACTAGCGAAGTTCAACTCCATTAGTTTTACATTATATTTTATCCAAATAAACTATTGAACTCGATTAATTTTTACTATTAATTTTATTACGTTAATCAAATTCTTCATCAAGTTTAGCTAGTGAAGTTTAGTAGGCGGTTAAAGTTCGCCTACTTTACACCAAGTTATTTAAGCATCCCGACCGGAGCAATGCCTGGGTAATCAGCTAGTACCTATACCTAATAAGGAAGAGTGTTACATTTCGTAAAGAACATCAGATATTGAGACAAATTTGTTTGATTCATTTTCATAATTAATTCATTCCATTTTCTAACGAGCTCTAAAAATTGCTTCGAATCTTGAACGTGACGAAGCTCATTACAAAAAAATAGAAATAATCGAGTATTCTCGACTTGTTTCAGAACAAAGATACTGAAATAACAATCTAATAAATAATAATCATTCTCCTCAATAGCTGACTTCCATCTCATTACAGATTTAATTATCCCAAGCTCTGCTCTTTTCAGATTCAAATCACGGTTTGTGATTGCAATCTTTTTTTTTTTCTTCAGAAGTTATTTTGTATGATCATTCGTAAACCATCCACTCCAATTTCATTTCGGTCGAATTTCATCGATCGATTATTCATTCTCTCTTTATAGGAGGTACCTCTCCACGACTTGAAAAATTCACCTTTCTTAGATGAAAAATTCTTGACTTAAGAAGTTTCAGTACGTTTCTCTTTATTTATATAGGTATATATATATAATGTATATATATACCTATATAAATAAAATATACCATATATATATATATATATATATATATATATATATATATATATATAGGGTGTGTGCGCTTGTTTGGGTGTGTGTGTACAGAGACTCAAACTGGTTTTCTATATAGGCCTTTCTCAAATTCTTTATGCCTTGTTCTACATTTGAAAACGTCGTAAAGCCGAATATAAATATAGTTTATACTATTTCTTGTTTCTTGACTGTGTCTCTGTGTATTTGGCCCTTGTAGGGCCATTTAATCTACTTAATATATATATATATTGCTAAAACTTGCCAAATATCGGCCAATCAAGTTTCACCTAACAAGGTATACCCTAATGAATCAGGACGAAGTATTTATGATGAATTATAACCTAATTTTCATCTGTTCCCTATCGCCAACATTCGAACACTTCCCAATTAATGTAGATTCAGATGATAATTTTTCTGTCACACAACTTCGTCCTATCTTCTTTTACAAAGCCGAACCCATTTTCGTACTGAAGGATAGTGAATGAAATATTGATTGATTCCAGGGTTACTTCAGGGCGCCAAGGAACGAAGGGCACAAAGCACAAGGGCAAAAACTGTGTACCTCCGTATTAGGAAAACGGCCGAATTCAGCTTTTCCCTTTACCCTACATTTCGCGAAAACTGGGGGCTAACCGGAGAATGCAAACATTCAGTCAATGCCACCGCTAATTGTGGGTGTCAACCTTGCAACTGGTTTGGAATCCAGGGTCACTGGGAAACCGGGGAAAAAATAGAAATTTCATTCAAAAATTCATACAATTTATTAGGCTTACTTTTATCGAAATTATTTTTTAAATTAGGTAAAGTTATTGTTTGTGACTGATGATGACCTAGCCGTCGAAAGCGATCTAACAGTGTAACTACACTGCTGTGAAAAAGTTAAGGGATCACTGTCGAAACTACGAGTACCTACGAGTACCTACATGAACATTTCTAAAAAATGCGGCAGGCCGCTCGTACTCTCTCTCTTATGAGAGAGGAGCTATGAGCATTGAAAATGTCTCAGTAATTTTATTGTTTTAAATAAAATAACAATTAGAAAACATAAAATAATTATTGACACACAATTACCGAATTTGCTGTAAGCGAGTCTCGACGATGTCCAATTCTTCCACGAATATGAATTCACAGGTAGGTAATTTTCTGTTATGGCTACAATTACTACTACCAAGATTAATTTCTCAACCAAGTGACAACAAAACAAGCGGCATTGTTTAGTATATCCATTTATAACATATATAAATACAGTGAAACTTGGATAATTCGAACCTCAAGGGACCAGTCGAAAACTTCGAATTAACCAAAAATTCGAATTAAAGAAGTTTTAAATAAATTATATTTTAACTAACTACTGTTCGAAGTGACGTACATACAGTAACATTGAATACTGTATTGACCAACAGAATATTGAACAATAAATATAAAGACACCTGGAATGGTACTGTATTTAACTGTTACCATAAAAAACAATCTATTGTTTTTCAAAAAAAGTTCCAGTCATGCAGCATGATCGTATGAGCGAATTTTCATAAACGGTCGTATTACATTTATGTTAAATTCTGTTGAAATTTGAGCACTTTGGGGACAAATAAAACTTTTATTATACATTTTATAGCAAATTAACTTTTTTTCAGTAATATTCCAATGAACAAACGATTTTGTGGATTTTTACAATTTTTTCAAGTACTCCTATCGATTTTTAGCTTATTTTAATGAAATTTAAGTACATTTTTCAATACAATTTTGTGCTTAAATTTTTAAATGTCCTAGTTCATGTTCGATTAATTTTTTTCGAGTAGCATTCTGCTAAAAAATATAAATTTGTTAATTTTTAGCGGTTTTTTGCCTTTTTTAGTGATTTTTTAAGTACATTTTTTGAAATTTGACCAATTTAATGTGCTCAAAAAGTGTTGTCCAACGAACTCATCCTTTCTTTTGAAATGCTTGATTTTTTGGCGAAAGAACAAAGTTTTTATCTCAATTCTATCGAGAGTTATCGTCTGGAATGACACACACACACACACACACACACACACATATATATATATATATATATATATATATATATATATATATATATATATATATAAAAAAGCGTTAAAATCCAGGAATCATTTCAGAATGCCTCAAAACAGATTTCGGTGAAGAAAACTTTTGAAAATTTTTATTTTAAAATTTTTGGAGCTATTGCAATAGCTTTATTTTCTAAGAAAATTCGCTAAAAGGATGATATTTTGGCCTGTTTCGTTGAATTTAGTCTCTCGGCCATTATAAAAGATTCCAACGCATTCAAAGTGTTGAAGTATGAATCACATTAATTCGGCTCTCATAAAAACGTCTAAGTTCTTGTACGTGATTCATGGCGTCAGCTGCACTCGGCACCGGTACTTCTGCTGATGATCCGGACGGTCGGCGTGCGGGAGGGGAAGGGGAGTTATCAGACTGTACGATGGCACTAACTTACATGGATTTGGTCTAACGCAAACCTTTTCGCCGAATATCGTTACTAAAACGTATTTCCCGTTAAATTTACAATTATCTTGAGTCGCAGCTTGAAATTTATACCTTAATTAGCACGCCAAAAATTCGAATTATCCAAAATAAAATTCGAATTATCCACGATTTTTTAGCATTGTTTAAATACAAAATGCTAGGGACCAAGAGAAATATTCGAATTAAAGAAGATTTCGAATTAAAGAAGTTCGAATTATCCAGGTTCCACTGTATAAAACTACGACATGAATAGAAGAACAAGTACGAAATTAATGCGTGATAAATCGAGAGCTTTCCAACGAGTGGAGAACGATTTTTGTCCGGTGAAAACAAAGAAGTTTCATTTCCCCAGCTACGGCTTGGTTGTACGTGAAAATCAAAAGAAAACAACACCTAACTTACTTATAGGTTGCGTGACGTTTTTTTGACATTTCATGTCTTTGCTATGGCACACAACCAAATTTTCGTTATGTTACGTTACGTAACGAAATATGCTCAATGATTATTATGATTCGTAGAAGTGAGGTAGGTAGGTAGGACCTCAAGAAAATCCTCTAAATATGTAAAGGGGGTCGCTAATCAAAAACGTTTGAAAAACACTGATCTAGATCATAGAAATGTGTTAACAGAGAATATGATATGTATCTATAAGTTGTTATTCAGGAGCACAATTTGATAAAACTGAACAGGCCATTTATAAGTTACTAGGTGTGCCCGTTCACTCGATCGTCCAAGACATGAATCTGATCACAGTATACCATCACATGGATTTTCAACCATTTATGTCAGTACTTCCAGGGAAATACTACCTACAATTATATCTACCACACCGAGAAAGGCCGTGTTCGAAATATCGGCATCTTAAGTTGAATATAGCTGAAATTTGGTTTTTAATGTTTTTGACATTTTATGTCTTTACTATGGCACATAAATGAAAAAGCGTCACGCGGGGAGCGTCACGCGGGGAGCGTCACGCAGGGAGCGTTACGCGGAGAGCGTTACGCGGAGATTCCCTAATGATCCCACGATTCTGAGATTTGGTATGTAGCCCCTTGAGGGACTTCTGAACACAACTGACCGATCCCAGATTAGCTGAGTGGCTCTAGAATCCAGTTTTTTCCCTAATGATCCCACGATTCTGAGATTTGGTATGTGGGCCCTTGAGGGACTTCTGAACACAACTGACCGATCCCAGATCAGCTGAGTGGCTCTAGAATCCAGTTTTTTCCCTAATGATCCCACGATTCTGAGATTTGGTATGTGGGCCCTTGAGGGACTTCTGAACACAACTGACCGATCCCAACCTCATTAGAATGGTCCAGTCCGAAGTAAAACAAGAACACACCATAATGTTAAATTTTGTATGAAAGTTTCGCTTTATAGTGAGCTGTAAGGATGTTTTCGTCTCGTTCTTGAAGACTTTAGTTCAATACGTTCGAACGATCAAAAATATCCGCTAGGCGTGCCAACTTCAGGAGGAATACAGAATCACTGAAATAAAATGGCGTTTTCTGTATGAGTTTATGTCCTCAAGAAAATCCTCTAAATATGTAAAGGGGGTCGCTAATCAAAAACGTTTGAAAAACACTGATCTAGATCATAGAAATGTGTTAACAGAGAATATGATATGTATCTATAAATTGTTATTCAGGAGCACAATTTGATAGAACTGAACAGGCCATTTATAAGTTACTAGGTGTGCCCGCTCACTCGATCGTCCAAGACATGAATCTGATCACAGTATACCATCACATGGATTTTCAACCATTTATGTCAGTACTTCCAGGGAAATACTACCTACAATTATATCTACCACACCGAGAAAGGCCGTGTTCGAAATATCGGCATCTTAAGTTGAATAAGGACAAAATTAGCTTAAGAGATTCCTCCGCTAACTAGAGGTTCCCCAAACCCAGCGAGACGCTAGTCTCGCATTGCCAAGCCTTCAAGAAACCACTGCAACGAGACGCGCCGTGATAAGTAACAAAGTAGAACTTCGGCCCCTTCCCGAACTCACCCTGTCGGCTCAAGCCTAATTTTCTTTGCATATCCGTGGTGGGGCATACCCCCTGAGTCGCCTGATGCCAAATATGTAACGGTAGATCGATTCTATATATCTGCTAAAACAATGCATATTTTCGGACATTCTTATTTTATTTTTATTTTTTATTTTTTTCCCTCACCTAAAAACTTCAAGAAGCGTCACTCTTCCTTACTCAGTCAAAAAAGGTGAGAGAATGAATGCACTGTATTTGGAGACGGCGATCCGACTATTGGCTTGGCCTAAATCGGATGATATCATCCATTTTGTGGCTTGGCATCCTTTGTTCGTGTAGCTTCTTGGTGTGGGAATTTTCAATAATAAACCATTTAAACGCTTAATTTTGCCGATTATGGGGACTGAAAATCTAAATATGAACGGAGATCAGTCGAACCTTCGATTATATATCATCAGGGAAGAGTTCTAAGAAGTACACGTCCGTATAGCTTTCTGTCACTACAAATATGGTTCCGTCTAGTTCTTTATTATGGCATCAGTTTGAATAGAACTACCCATCAAACACATAATAAGGTTAGTCGAACCAAGTTTTTCAAATGTTTAAAGACATCCCCTGAATGCCTCTTGTTCCCCATAAAACCGGGATTGTATTATGAGCAAATTTTGTTTTTCTAGAAAAAGTTTATTTCTAAAAAGTGATATTTCAAACACTTTTCCTGAAACGGTCAATTTTCATTTGTACTGATTTGGTGGAGCATGTGCGCAAGAGGTCCTTGACACTCAGTTATTCCTCAATATTTATTTAGTTTTGATGAAAGTTTCTTATATTTCTATACATCAATTTCAGTGCATTCGAATAATTCATAACCCTCCACGACCGATCGCAGGTAAATCATTGGTGAATCGGCTTTCACCTATAAACTTATTCATGGATGAATTGGAAATCCAGCGGAAGCGTCTGAACATTTCAAGGACAGGGCGGCTTACCTAAGAAGAGATGTATTGGACTAGACGTTGGAATGGCAAATAAAATAAAACCCCAGGGACTTCCCAGGCATACAATTTTCTCTGGTACTCAGGACCCTATTGGATTTCTCTTTTTTGTACAGACGTCAGGAGTCGGTGACTCAGCGAAACTGGTTGTGTTCAAAACAAACGTTGAGCCCTGCGAGTGTGTGCTTACGAAAAGATCTTTTTTTACTCGCACTTTCAAATTATAATAATAGCGAGGTACAATGATTGGTGTTATAACAGTGTAATGTTGGTAAATGTATACAGCAAATTATACCTAAATAAATAATTTAACCCCCTCACGGTCGCTCACGACTAACGTTCATGTCGGTGGAACACCTCCTCTATCATTTAAAACAAGGCAGAGTCCCTTAAGTACTGCTTGCAAGTGATATATACCTTATTTACCTGATATAAGTGATATATACCTGATATTTATCAGGTGCAAAGCATGAAACATCATTTCCAACGTGTAACTTATTTACTATTGGTATCAAGGATTTAGGTAGCCCCCCAGAGGTGCAATGGGGTCCTACTATGGGGCCCTACTAATAGCATTAATGAGCTATGTTCGGAGAAGATTGGATTTCTAGGACCTGGATCACCCATCCAACGCCAAACTCAGCTTCTCAAGAACACGAGACGAGGCGTGCGCCGCCCGTTGTTTTCCGACGGCAGCGCCTTCTCTGGGATTCTGACGGGAACTCTGTCACATTGGTTACATGGAAACCATCAGTGCTATTGTTTCTTCCTTGCTAAAAGTATTAAAATTTATATTTTCATGTAGAAGCCTAAAAAATAGTATTTTATCAGGTATAATTTATACTTATGTATATAACGAGTGGGTAAGAATCTAAATTCTAACAAATTTTGGTTTTTCTTAATCCTTAAATATGAATTAAGCTGCATCCAATCATGCGGGGTTTGGCGAACTCCGAGCAAAAGTTTGCCAAATATCCACTAGTGTGGACGGATGTTCGCTATTTCCCAAACCGCAAATGTTCGGGATTCGGGATGCTCCGTCCAGTGTCGGTAAATTGTCCGCTTCAAAGGAGTCAAATGTTTGCCAAATAGCGAGCATCACCCGCCAAAAAGCCCCATCCACACATTCGAGTCTCTTCCCGATTAGGGGGGTCCTCTGTGATTCACACTTTTCCTGGGTTTTTCGCAGCACTCCCGTTCTCCGTCGCCATTGTTTCGTTCTCGCCCTTCTTTGTGCTTGCTTTCAGTTTTTATTTTGTGCGATGAGATATCAGCTAGATGGACTGGACTAACGAACCCGTCATTACTTTTCTAGAAGCCTACGAGCTGGAGGAAGTTCTGTGGAACGCATCGCATCCACAGCACAAGCTGAGGAATGAAGTCCACGATGCGTGGAAACGCCTTGAGGGAAAACTGGGTGGAAAGTGGTCAGTGACAGAAATTAAGAAAAAAAAGTGCAGTCATGCAGCATGACCCCATGAGCGAATTTTTGAAGAAATCGACATTTCAGTCGCTATTGATCGTGTAGAGAAATTTTAGTTTATGATTTTGATAGACAAACATGGAATCAAATTATTAAAAATAATTAGGAGGTACTCATACTTTATTATTATTATTAAACTAATCTCGTAGATTTAAAGACAAATGTAGGTAAATATTCATAGATTTCGATTTCCAATGTGGTCAGTATTGAAGGCAGTTGAAATCTTAACAGTATCCTATCATAACATAATCAAATCTTGACATAAAATAAAATAACATACCGACGTCATATGAAAGAAACGTATTCCCACAGCCAATCGATGATGAAGCTTTATATTACGAGTGATATAAAGTCAGTTGCATTCGAATCTAGTATCCTACAGCAAGAAATTGACAGACAAACTGTAGTCTCTCTTTTATTATTTTTTATTTTTTTAACAAGCACCTACTACCTACGTTTTGAACAGCATGGTTCTAGGATTGGTTATACAGGGATACTTCCATAAGAGTAGTTCAATCTGAATTTGGTCAATGTTTCATGCAAATATTACCGATTTTTACAACTAGCGAACATTATTTCAATTTTTGACTGATTTTTCAACTTTAAAGTTTTTGAAAACTTGATACATATTCTTATAGGAAATTTTACGCGGATTCCGAATATACCACATGTTAGTACGCTGAAAAAATTATTTCGCACAACAAATCGCAAAAAACATTCTATTTTGAAATTTTTGACTACATTCTTGAAAATTTCAGCCCGAAGATGTAATCCAATCATGCTGGCCAACGAACTCGAACTGTCGTTTTGTGTCCTTAACATTTTAAAATTTGTTTGAAGTTTCTAGCACAATTCTACAGACAGTTATCGTGTGGAATGACACATACATACATATATACATACATTTAAAAAATGCGTTAAACTTCAGAATATGATTCAGAATAGCCTGAAACGGATTTCTGCTTAAAAATTTTTCAAAAATTCACATTCTACAAATTTTGAGGCGAGAGCAATAGCTTAATTTTCTTCAAAAATTCGCTAAAAGTCTTTGATGGTTGCCACGGTGCTCTTGTCGATCACGTACATGTCGTCGATCACGTCTGTCTACTATGTTTGTCGTTTCCTGAGACAAGCACGGTGCTCGCCAAACCCCGCATGTGTGCCCCTGCCTCGCTTCATGGCGAATACCGAATCGGCCGACCGCGAGTTGCTTGGGGTTCGCCAAACATTCCGTATTTGCCAAACGCCGCATGTGTGGACGCAGCTTTATACGAGTTATTTGTTTCTTTAAGAATACCTATTACATTTGTAAACCTAATGTGTGAAGTATATCAATACAAATCTAGTAGAATATAAATTTGAAGTTTCGGTCTACACCCATGTATTGGGCATGTCCCCTGGAGAAAAAAAAAACCTCTGGTATCTGGTTAAGACACCCTTCTGAATTTCAACATCCCAGGATGAAAAGGAGTGAATTGAGCTGGGTAAGGCTGATCAGGATGGAATCTGTAATTTCATTCGACATTTTGATGTCCCAGAGATAAAGGCTTCCTGTCAATTTTGAATTTCCTAGAGTGAATCGGGGAGAATTTTGCACTCAGCTGATCAGGAAGTAGGATCCCAGTTTACTTATATCTTGATGTCTCATAGAGACACCCTATCAAATTTCAACATTTCAACTAACAAACTTCCAAGGGCGAACAAGAGACAATCTACTCGGTCGGTCAGGAAATTGCCCATAATTTCGATCGTCTCTTAATTTCCCAGCCCGACTCTATCAAATTTCAACTTCCTTGGATGAACAGGAGAGAATTCAGCTAATAATGATGAACGACTTTCGTGACACGTTTTCTTCTCGCGATTCGGTTTCGCAATTTATTCTCGCGACAAAGTTCCGTTTTTTAGCTATTGACACAGGTAAAAGTGTGTTCCAAGATAATATCAGCCTATGCTACACTCAGGTGCAAAAAATTTGCCCTACTCTCCAAAATGGAAGATTTTATGAAGTTGCGACTAATATTCTCTTGTTTTCGACTGGGTTACTATCTGAACTCATTTAGAGGCTTCGTTTGTTGTTTTTCAGCCAGGTGGATGAAATTTGTTTGATCTCTCAAAGATTGGGAATCGTGACGAGACGAGATCGTGTTTCATTACCTCCCACTTTCACGTTAACTTCCAAACTGCGATTATGTTGTTCATCTCTTCCACAGTAGTTCTCAGCCGAGGGGCGAGTGTTTTCCTGTACATTGAGTGCATTCCTCCCAAAATAATCGCTTTAAGAGAACAAAAATGTCTTTCCCTCCTGGAATGGTCGCCCAAACTGTAGCTCTCATTAATGATGGAAGGTCACTGGGATATGCCGCTCGAATGCTTGGACGGTGAGCTCTCTTCCAGTCATTGTGGCAGGAACAAACCTTTCTCCAGGCCTTCTCCACTCTCTTTCACGACCATCTGGGTCCCGCAGGCTGAACCTAGACTCATTGCTGAAAATGACATCTCTCCATTCTTCAAGTTGCCAAGCACTGTGATTTCGAGCAAACTGAAGGCGCAACATCCTGTGCTGACGGGTTAAACTTTGGAACGCGAGCGGGTCTTCTGGCAGACAAATGCCGATGCCACCATCGTCTCAGAACTGTCCAAACACATAAATCCACTCCTGTTGCATTTTCAAGAGAGTTACGACCTTGTGAAGCAGTTAATCGTCGATTTCTTAAAGCTAAGGCGTACAAGTACCTGTCTTGAGCGGCTGTTGTTTTTCATGGGCGGCCAGAACCCTGCCTTCTAGAGTACGATCTCGTCTCTCGAAAACGTCTAACAGCAGCACGGACGGTTTCATAAGGCCATCCTAGCATTTGGGTGGCATATCTCGATGACCTTCCTTCATTAATGAGAGCTACAGTTCCCGCGACCATTTCCGGTGAGAAAGACTTTTTTTTTTTTTTTTTTTTTTTTTTTTTTTTTTTTTTTTTTTTTTTTTTTTTTTTTTTTTTTTTTGGGTTGGAAAGCACTCAACTTACAGGAAAACACTCGCTCCTCAGCTGAGAACTACTGTGGAAGAGATGAACAACATAATCGCAGTTTGGAAGATAACGTGAAAGTAGGAGGCAGTGAAACATGATCACGTTTCGATACGATTCCCTATCGTTGAGAGATCACAACAATTTTATCCCTCTGAACAATGCCTCTGAATGAGTACAGACAGTAACCCAGTCGAAAACAAGAGAATATTAGTCGTAACTTCATGAAATCTTCCATTTTAGAGAGTGGGCCAAATTTTTTGCACCTGAGTGTATAAAGATACCTAGTCAACTTCAAAAGAGGTTCCTTCAAAAAAGGACAATAGCTGCCTCAATTTTCGTCTTATGGATACCCTTTGAGTTCCCTCGAAGTCAAGTCTTCGAAGGAAGTACGTCTACCTAGAGGATCGCATGAACTATTTGCAACTCCATAACTCACACAATTTCCATCCGATTTCTCTCTAACTCGATGGTAGCTATGGAAATTTGTATGAATGGTACATTATGGATTAAATTGCGTTCATTTGAGATGTGGCTATTGCACATTCGCGATCGTTGAATAATCTTATAGAGGGACCCTGGAGAAGGAGGATATTTAGCGTGCGTTATGGTAGAGAGAAGCAGCATAGCGCGCGATTTTCAGAATCGTAACAAACATGGATAATATTGAATCAAGATAGGTACTTTTAGAAAAAAATGTCTTTTTGCATGGTTCATCCGCTCCAATCCAAGAACAGAATAAAATATCGCAATACTGGCTTCACCATCGTTTTCAGAACTAAAAAAATCTTTAAAATAAGGTATCACTCGCCAAAAAATGGATAACAAAATGTCATGTACTCATGACCTTCTCTTTGGGTAGGTAGTCCATAAACTTTTGGATTATTTTCGATTTTTATTTAGGTTTGTATGTACATTGAGTCCCGAACGGTTCTGAACTGACCACGCCCCTTTTTGGCTGTATGCACAGCGACCGAACGAGTTCGGGATTTTTAGTTCGCTGTTCACAGAGCCAGTGCGGGACTGTCCAGAACACGTTCTATCGGTCCTTGATTTTTTTGGAACTTCTAGTCCCGCTCATGCGCAGTAAACTACGCTCCGCCCCTACGATTTCCCCTTTGGGCTCGCAAGTGGTTTTGTTGTTGTTGTTTTGGCAATACTCTTTGTGTCATTACATTATTTACATTGATTTTCGGTAACCGATATTGTGACTAAGTCATAAGTTTGATAGCAAACAAGATTCTAGTGCTATATAATCATATATAACACAAATTGGCTTATGTCGATTTGCTCTTTTGGTTATACTGCACAATTTGAACATTTAGTGAATTTTTGAGGAAAATGGAACTACATGATGCAATGTCTACAAAAATTTTACAAATTAAATTTAAATTCGTGAAAATCCGTTTCGCGGTATTTTGAAACGATTCCTGGATTTCAATACTTCTGTTCTCTTCTGTGTAAGGCTCAGTTCGGAAATTCGTGAAACTCTTTGCTTCCGAGACTTTTCCCAAACTAGAAAGGCTCATTACGTTCCTCCAGTCTCAATCGGAAATTGGTGGAACTCGTTACCGCCCGAAGGTTAGGTACCTACTTCATTACTAGCTACTTCACAGAAATTCTTGTGAGCCGAGCCTCTTCTACTTTATTCTTCTTTCAATATTACCTATATTTTCCACCTAAAAAGTTGGGGGAGCAATATGTTCAGTTGACGGGTGTGAAGAAACTATATACCTACTTAGGTACCGCTCACAAACAACTTTTCATTTTTAGCGAATTTAAAAAAATATTTTCGGCTATAATTGCATTTTTTTTTTTTTTTTTTTTTTTTTTTTTTTTTTTTTTTTATTAATTTACTTAAATACGACTCGTATTTATTACCTTGGCTGTCCGATTTGGAACCAAGATATATTCGGAATGTCAGTTTGACAGCACAGATTAACAAAACACTAAAAAGACTGGCTGCCTTTGACTTCAATGGTTCAGCCGTTTAATTTTGAGAAGAATCCTATTGAGAAGAAGGTTACGAGTGAAGGTTATCAGTTCCGAATTGGTTCGAAACGCGTATGGACTGCGAGGAGTAATGAACCAGTTCTCATCCCCTCCCTTGTCGGTCCTCCTTCGAACCTAGTTCGATTCTGAACAGGTCCAGGACTCACTGTACATACAAACCTTTTGTTTGAAACTTGGTATCAGAGAATCCGAAAACGCTCTCCAAGTTTCATTTCGATTTCTCAAAAATTGTGGGAAAAAATGGGGGGGGGGGGGAATTACTTATAGTACATCCTGTAACTGCAAAATACGAAAACTAGAGAGTGTGGGGTGTGGTGGGGAAGGGGAAGAGGAGGAGGATTCAATGTCTGTCACCTCCACAGACGAATCCTGGATCCGCCCCTGTGTAGGGACGTTCCGATGCCACTTTCGATACGATATTTGATATCGAATCAGTATCGAATCAATGGTATCAATATCTATACAGTATCGAAAGAAAAGTATCGATATGAGTAGTATCAAATGAGTACATACATGGTACCTATTGATACAAGCTAAAAAAAATTCTAGACACAACTGGACGTTTGTAATCATACAAAAGCTTTATTATGATACAAAATGCAAAGATAATATTATATTTTTTATGTATTATTTCGAGATATAAGTAAAATGCGAATAGTTAATTAACCAAACCACTCTCTGTCACCATCGCTGCCCATGAAGATTAGTTAGTCGAGAGGAAACACCGCCACCACCAACCATAGGTGTTGCGTCTTCTAAAGCAAGCTTCTACTTCTCTATTGACAAAACTGTGCATTCGGAGTTACAATATTGTTGAAAAATAGACCTTACGGAAATTTAAAATTATGTTAATCTAAAAGTCCAGTCATGCAGCATGACCCCATGAGCGAATTTTTGAAGAAATCTTCGACATTTCAGTCGCTATTTATTGATCGTGTAGCGAAGCGAGCAACTTAATGGGGGGTCCAGGGTTTTTCCTACACATATATAGCCGTACCGAGCAAGCCGCCTTGGGTCTGCGTGCTAGTACGTACATAAATAGAACTTCTTCATAATTGCATGGCGTATTTTCTAAGCCACAGTCAGTATTAAAGCTACATCAAGTCCTAAAACAGTTGAGCGTAAAACATCAAAGAGAGCGACCGAGAGAATCGGAGGACGGAATATTTCACAGAGTAAACTCATCAGTTGTGATTACTTTTTTTTTAACAAGCACCTACTATCTACGTTTTAAACAGCATGGTTCTAGGATTGGTTATACAGGGATACTTCCATAAGAGTAGTTCAATCTGAATTTGGACAATGTTTCATGCAAATATTACCGATTTTTACAACTAGCGAACGGCATTATTTCGATTTTTGACTGATTTTTCAACTTTGAAATTTTTAAAAACTTGATAAATATTCTTATAGGAAATTTTACGCTGATTCCGAATATACCACATGTTAGTATGCTGAAAAAATTATTTCGCACAACAAATCGCAAAAAACAGGCTATTTTGAAATTTTTGACTACATTTTTGAAAATTTCAACCCGAAGATGTAATCCGATCATGCTGGCCAACGAACTTGAATTTTCGTTTTGTGTCCTTAACATTTTAAAATTTGTTTGAAGTTTCTAGCACAATTCTACGGACAGTTATCGTCTGGAATGACACATACATATATACATACATACATACATTAAACCAGTCATGCAGCATGACCCCATGAGCGAATTTTTGAATAAATCTTCGACATTTCAGTCGCTATTGATCGTGTAGAGAAATTTTAGTTTATGATTTTGATAGACAAACATTGAATCAAATTATTAAAAATAATTAGGAGGTACTCATACTTTATTATTATTAAACTAATCTTGTAGATTTAAAGACAAATGTAGGTAAATATTCATAGATTTCGATGTCCAATGTGGTCAGTATTGAAGGCAGTTGAAATCTTAACACTATACTATCATAACATCATCAAATCTTGACATAAAATAAAATAACATACAGACGTCATATGAAAGAAACGTATTTCCACAGCCAATCGATGATGAGGATTTATATTACGAGTGATATAAAGTCAGTTGCATTCGAATCTAGTATATCCCACAGCAAGAAATTGACAGACGAACTGTAGTCTCTGTTTCGAACAAATATTACCGATTTCGATTTTTGACTGATTTTTCAACTTTGAAATTTTTGAAAACTTGATACATATTCTTATAGGAAATTTTACGCTGATTCCGAATATACCACATGTTAGTATGCTGAAAAAATTATTTCGCACAACAAATCGCAAAAAACAGGCTATATTGAAATTTTTGACTACATTTTTGAAAATTTCAACCCGAAGATGTAATCCGATCATGCTGGCCAACGAACTTGAACTTTCGTTTTGTGTCCTTAACATTTTAAAATTTGTTTGAAGTTTCTAGCACAATTCTACAGACAGTTATCGTCTGGAATGACACATACATACATACATACATACATACATATATACATACATATATACATACATACATACATAAAAAAAATGCGTTAAACTTCAGAATATGATTCAGAATACCCTAAAACGGATTTCTGCATAAAAATTTTTCAAAAATTCACATTCTACAAATTTTGAGGCGAGAGCAATAGCTTAATTTTCTTCAAAAATTCGCTAAAATGCGTTAAACTTCAGAATATGATTCAGAATAGCCTGAAACGGATTTCTGCATAAAATTTTTTCAAAATTCACATTCTACAAATTTTGAGGCGAGAGCAATAGCTTAATTTTCTTCAAAAATGCGCTAATACGAAAACTAGAGTGTGTGGGGTGTGGTGTTGAGTAGGAGGGGAGGATTCTATGTCTGTCACCTCCACAGACAAATCCTGGATCCGCCCCTGTGCAGAACCACGTTCGCGGTAGCCAATAAGTTGGCCCATTTCCAAATTATTCTACTCCAGTTCGAGTAGCAACACTATATTTTTCATACTTTTAAAAATGAGCGATCTAAAAATAGCTCAAGTCCCCCTGTGATATTCTTATTCCAAACAAATGTGTCGAACCCGTTCTGGGCGGAACGACGAACCCGGATCTGATGGGGAAACCCTGTCGAGGTTTGAGAACCAATTTCAAGTCGTCCAGCTTTAGAGCTTCAAGGCTCATTAAAAGTTCCCTGGTTGGGTTTTCCCTGATCGTAAACTACTTGTGTTCTTATATTATCACGTTCCTACCCATTTTGTAATTAATTCACATGTGCTCGTTCTCGATACTTTATAAAAGAAGCAGATAACAATGGTCTGCTATTTAATTTTAATCGATGCAGCTTATCTGTTGTTACCTGTATTGTGAGAATAATATTGTAAGTTATGTTGTTTATTGTGGGTGATTCCTATTATAAATTTGTTATTGGTCTGATGATGATTCGGGGCGATCCTCGCGACCGACGCACTGTGGGGCAAAATCGAAAAAACCTGGTCAAAATAAGAAAAATCGAAAGTTGGATATTTCTACTGATAGCATGTGTTTTGGTCACCTGATATCCCTGAGAACTCATTTCAAAAGTTTCTGACCTCTGGACCCTCATTCCGGCAGAGTAACAATCGGGAAAACATTCACGTGCTCCGATCATCGAACAACTTGTTAATAGGTAAGCTGGAAGAAATAACTGCTAGTTTAGTATTGTTCCGATGTTTAGTAGTGACGTTTCGGGCCGGATCTATCTGAAAACATGTCAGCGAACGGTAAGAAATTATTATCACAATTTAAAAGTCGTTTTTTAAAAAAAAAGGGATTATTTCATTAGTGAAAGTAGTAGTTTTTCAAAAATGAGATTATTTCATTAGTGAAAATAACTGCGTATTGAATGTCGATTCATTTTTTGTTCGATAGGGTAACTATTCTACTAACTTAATCCGCTGAGATCGCCCTCTAATATGCGCTATTCTTGTCATCACCAACTTTTGTAGTTGAAAAACACGATTTCAATTAAAGTAACGGAAATTTTGTTTTTCTGTAGAAACCGCCGGTGTGAGTAACAGCTGTTCAGCAAAAACTTCAAATGCGAGGCTTCAACTTTGTGAATGGTTGTAGAATTCTAATAAAATAGAGTTGGACGATAAAATTAAATTTCTAGCGGACCGAATTGTTGATTACTGTGGTCTATGTGAATACGATCATCATCAAATTAAGCTCAAGATCAAAACATACAAATTCGAATACCTGACAAGGATGATCAGAGCCAGCAGAAACAAGGCTTTTTTCATCAAGAAAATTTTGCAGCTTTTAATCGCGTCCGATCCGTTTCCATCCTCTATGCGGGAAATTAAGAATACGACTGCAAAACCATTCTTTTCAGAAACAATAGCTTTGTTTGAAACCCCAATAATATCCTCTTGTATTTCTAGTGATTCAGATGATTCTGATTGATATGCAGGCATGTATCTGTCTGTGTATATATATATATATATATATATATATATATATATATATATTGCGTGAACGCGTTTTATTTTCTTATCGCCTTTAACACAATTCCTGTAGGTGTAAAAATATGTTAGTTACGATTAGCAATAATTTATTTTAAAACAACAACATTAGTAGGTCTATACCGACTAAGTAAATCGCTAGCATTTTTTTCAATACCTATTGTTATGGACTTCAACTCGTATAAACCTCATTATCTGAATAAATTTCTCACCTATGCTTCTCCAAACTACCTCAATATTGTTAAGTGCCCAGCACAGTAAATAAGGGTATCTCATTAGTTTTCCCTGAAATTTCAGTAAAAAAGTTCACATTTTTCAAGTTTTTTTAAGAGAAAAATACCTTTAAATTCATAAAGGAACTGTTCTGGACTTTTTTCGATATTTTTTTCGTGATCAGCACCCCCCAAAACATAGAAAAAGATACCTTCAGAATTTTGGCCAGGTTTTTTCGATTCTGCCCCACTGTGCGACGGTTGAATTGAAATAAGCTACCCGAAATACAGCAGAGGTAGTAAAATCGCTTTGGTTATCCAGAAAAGTACTGGGAAGGCATTTTGTTTTGAATACCCATAACTAGATTTTCTAATTATGGCTAAAATAATAAATTATTTGACCACTCCATTGCCTTCAAATCCAGATGAACCAATCGTTGGCAACTTCGGTAGGTACTAGCTTCTATGCGTTCCAGTCTAATTGAATAGTTAGATCCTTTCTTGTTTCCTCATTTTTGAAAGTTAGTTTGGTGTTAAATATGTGTCTCTCCGTCATTCGCTCATTCGCTGACAGACATCTAAGCCGATTATTATCCAGTTTTTGTAGTACAAGGAATATGATGGAGTTATGGATTAAATATGCATAGAACCCTTCTAAGTAGCGTATTGATTTATTAACCATTGACCGTAGCTTCAATGATTACCAGGTCACTGCGGACCTAACCTGACCGACACTGTGTTTCAGTGCCTACAGGTTACTGTGGTACCCAAGCATACCAAGAAGCTCATGGGTAGAACTGGTGGTATTTTTCAGAGTAATTCATTTGGGTGAAGCCGTTTTGATTAAAATAGGCTTCTAATGTCATAGAAATAGCGTTCATATGAAGGATTCATAAGAATAACACATTGTATTCTCTTAATACTAATTTTCTTTGTTGCTATTTATCCTTATTAATCTGTTGTTTTCCTCGGCAAATGTGTGTTACGTCATCCTTCAAGCTACCTTATTCTACGCCTTGGAAATTATCCGGGCTACGAGTCAAGATGATTTTTCCACACAGGGTATGATTTCGCGCAGTAACTAGAGATAATCTTCATGTATCATGGTTTTAATATAAACCACCCCTTTCCTATTCCTCATCCTTTAGGTGCGTGAATCGTTCGTCCTACTAGATTTGTCTCTCGTTGGCAAAACACAAAAGCATGGGAAACATCTTATTTCTAAATGGGCAACCCGATAACCAATAATGATCCTAATTTCCTACTATTAAATGCTTTGTAAACCCGACTCATTCTCTGATGGCATTTCGAAGCTTAGGCACCGCCAATGCACATCGACGAGACGTTCCAAACCCGACGCGAGCACCTCCCACCCTACTGCCTTTTCCCCTTCGTTTGTTCCCCGCTGGGTAACAACCTAACAGCTGACCCGTCTTATCATGTATGTTCCTCCGTTTCAACATGCTATTTGGTTACCATTGCACATACCAAACGAAGAGGAAATTCAATCTTCACCGGCACATAGAATCTCATTTGGTTAACTCGCCAAACAATGAATTGTTTAAGTTCAGGAAAATTTCTTGAGTCTCATTACTCGTTTACTGTAATTTTACTTGACTCTTTTCTAAGTCACTCTCTCTTCTAAGTCAGTCTCTAAGTCACATGGAAAATGAGTGGTGGTAATTTATTGTTCCTCATACATAATAAAATAAAAGCTTTATTGTTCTATTAATTTGTCATTATACATCAATTTTATTTTCCCTATTCCATTTGAAATATGTGTTCAGATACAATGAATCAAAAGGTTGAAGATAGCAATAAATTTTATAGTTAAAAATGTTAACGCAAAAAGTTGCTCCAATTTCAAAGTTTATGAACTCGAGAAATGGCCAAAAATTCGTTGAACAAATTTTCTTTTAAATAATTTAATCGAGAACTTTCATGTGTTGGAATTTCACACTTTTGACCCCAGATTCGGATTCAGCACACTTGAAAACCATCTACTACTAATTTGCAGTCAAAATACTGTTTAGTCTGGCCAATAAACGGGTGATAAGATCACGCAAGTAGTAATGCAAGAGAGCTGAAGGTTCAGATGAGGGCCGAGACGTCATCGTGCAAATAAATTACAAGAGCCGTATTACTGGTCTGATACCCACCGTACAGCTACTTCTTGGAAAGCTCTCGTCATGATATTCTATCTATTAAGCAAATAAAAAATAACCATGCAAATTCCGCATTGTTTTATAATTCATTTTCATTTTATTTTAAGATTAAAATATTTATTAAAACGAGTTTGTCACCTTGGAAATTTGAACATTACCAGGCAGATTAGTTTCATGAAAGTATTTAAATTTGAACTTATAAGGTGCATGCTGAAAAAGTCATGAGTTAAGGTATATCTTCATAAATGAATATGAATTAGAATTAACTCGGAAGTTCATGCTTCTTCACTGAAAATTTTAAAATCATGATCCTAATGTCTTACGTCAATCTAAAAGATATGAAAAATAACTTGAAAATACTGGCGTTCAAGTTCGATTCACTATTTTTGTTTGTACATTTGACAATAACTGTCTGCAGTTACGGATATTTACGAAGGTTGGCAACGCTGAGCGGTTGCTTTGTAGGGAGAAACATGTTGTAGTGGGATGTGCTCGCGTCGGGTTTGGAACGTCTCGTATGCACATCGTCCTTATTTAACAACCGAGAGCTCCTCGCCAAAATTACGCCAAACGGTAGGAATAGCGACAAACTGCATGCAGCACACTTGCTCTGTTCCATACTTTCAATTTATAGAAATTGGGCAAGGCACGAAGTATCGGAGATAAGGAAGAAAGTACAATACAGACACTGCAAAAAAACAGTGACTATAGCAAGCAAAATTAAAAACTCAGAGGTTTCACGATAAACTACTGGTATGAAGGTCAACCTAACACATCCCAGATACATGATCTTTGAGTATAATTATTTCTGTTCTAGAACCAAAAATTTCAACCATGTATCATGTTTTCTCCTCGATATTGATTCGAAATTCTATGAACTTGTTTTTTTTCCTGTTTTTTTCGTCAAAAACACGACACATGGTTGAAATTTTTGGTTCTAGAACAGAAATAAGCATCGTTATGTCCCCACTATATGTTTCGTGCGCGGATGAATCGACGCTCGGAATCGACGCTCGAAATTTCGTACGTCTCTCCACTATGTATTGCGCGGAAAAAAATTGACGCGCAAAAATTGCTAGGACCCCAGGGAGAAATATCTCCCCACTATATGTTTCGTGCGCGGATGAATCGACGCTCGGAATCGACGCTCGAAATTTCGTACGTCTCTCCACTATGTATTGCGCGGAAAAAAATTGACGCGCAAAATTGACGCGCAAAAATTGCTAGGACCCCAGGGAGAAATATCTCCCCACTATATGTTTCGTGCGCGGATGAATCGACGCTCGGAATCGACGCTCGAAATTTCGTACGTCTCTCCACTATGTATTGCGCGGAAAAAAATTGACGCGCAAAATTGACGCGCAAAAATTGCTAGGACCCCAGGGCTAAAACATGATACATGTTAAAATAAAAGAGAGTGCGATTTGCACTGTCTCACGTACAATTTTACAACACCGCTGTGTTAATTTTACTATACTATACTATACTTTACTATCAAACCTCTTTACTAAGATGAGGGTCGTCCTAAATTTGAGCTTTCGAATCAGTATCCACTATTACTACATCCACAACCACATGAGCCACATGGTCGCATGTGTTTATCCAGATCCTAAAATGGAGCCTTGAGTTTAGCTCGAATACACAACGAAATGGAACTTTCGTTTCAGCTGATTCAAGAATAATGGTTCTGTTGAATCTTCAAAGGGCAGAGTAAAGAGATGCATCTAATTTGAAGATAAAGGACTTTCAGCTGTTTCAATCAGGTTTTAATTTAATCTGGGTCAGCTGTTTTAATCAGGCAATTGCAGAATCAGTTGATTTATGTACTTTCAACGTAAATTTGCTTTCTTGCCAAAGAAACATGAGTATCCATTTTGTCTAACGCTCGAAGTATTCGCAATATAGTATAGGATACGGCCCCACAGGGGGTTGAAAGTGAGGCATGTCGAACGATTTTTCGTGGAGGTCTCAATATACGAAGTGTATATACCCATTAAGTAGGAGCAGCTCCTGTGCTTCTCATCAGACCTTGTAGGTGATATACTATGACACATTTCCCTTTCTCTTCGCCAAACTCAATAATCCCCGAAACCTTCAGTAAACTCTACATACATCGCTCCTACTTCTCTCCGAGCTGAATGTAACAACAGGGGAATTATCAATATGATACGATGTTAAACCTTGAATCTTAGAAAAAGTAAATGGTTTATATATACCAGACTCCGTTTCTGATTTACCAGACCCAAACTTTTGATTTACTAAGTTAATCAATTGATGACAAACAATTGATTCAAGAATTATTAGGCATTCTGTGATTTTAAGAACAAATTTCATTTATGTATTCTACTGTATTTACATTCATATGCTTCTAGTAAATCTAGGTAGCGGAAACATTGTAATTACTTTCTTTCGATGAAAAAAAAAAACCCCCTTCCTAACCCCTCCCTTTCTGCGTATGTTTGTTCTTGGGGGCTTGAACGTATTGAACAATATTTATCATTGTTAAAACATCAATTCTTTAGTAGTATAAATAGGTAGTAGTAGGAGTTAATTCATGGCAATAGAGTGATAATCACAATAGATCAGTTGTGGAAGTTGTTGACGTCGGTTTACTTTGTGGTACCAAGTAGGATTTGGTGGCATTAATTTTCACTGTCTATTCATTACACGACTGAGACACGATAGGGGCTATGCCTCCAGATATCTGAAACTGACAGTGTGAACCAAGTCATTCGCATACAAATTATAAAATCAGCTTTATTGTATATCATAATTTTCCTCCACAGCAATCTTCTTTGGGGTGCTTCATTCTTATTAAGTATTCTCAGTCTCCCAGTAGCGAAGGCAACCCGGCGTCGTCTTCCGGTCCTAGGCTCCTAAACTTCTTTCTAGTTACCCGTAAACGCATGGAAACAGCTCGAATGACGGAAAACTGGGTTTTGACCCTCACCCATCCCAGGATATGAGAAAAGGATCTCGACCATTTTTCTGCGAGAGTCGCAGCCAATCTCCTAGTGAAAATATCGTACTCCTTGTGCAAAACACTACCAGGCATTTTCAGGATGAAAACGAAGAAGATGTAGGGGCCAGGGATGGGTCGGTCTAAACCCAAATATTTGATTGGGAATAAGATGTTCAGTGTTTCTTAGAAGATGTTGATGAGAGCGATTGAAGACTAAGAGATTGAAAGTATGCTTTTGCCAAGATTTGCCAGATCTTGGTTGTTTCTAGTTTTCAGGAAAATTCTCAGCTGGGCTGCTGATGTGTATATTTGTGCAAGCTGGGCGGCTCCGAAACTCCAAAAGGCACTTCTTCAGGTCAAATGTAGCCTATGTTTCAAATTTCATCAAAATTGGCTGGTAGATGTGGGTGGACAAAAAAATCAGATGAGACGAGGAATAAATAAGTCCGAAAACATGCATTTTACGCCACGTTCTAGCTTATATACTCGTAAAATCGATTCAACGTTACACATTTGGCAAGAGGCAACTCAGGGGGCATACCCCTCTCAAGATATGCTAAGAAAATTAAGTTTGAGCTGAATGAGAAGTTCTACTTTGTTACTTATTTCGGCGTGTCTCGTTCATTGAAGAACAGAGCGTTAATAAATATTCCAGGCGTTTTTTCTTTTTATGCATAACTTTTTCTGCCGTGGGCTCCTAGACTAACTTGTTCGTTAGTATATGTGTACTGGACCAGAAAATAGAATATATTTTCCAGAACATTTCAGCAGAAACATATGAAAACTCAACTTCTGGAGGCATTCAACAAAAAACTCAATCCCCTTCCATCAATAGGTATTGTGAACTCCTATTACGGGAACAGCTACATGCCTGCTCATTAAATGATGGAGTCGAATGAACCGTAACAGCGCAAGGGTTGATGGACCTATGTAGCTCACCGCGGATTTCGGTACAAATCAGGATAGCGGAAGCTGTGCCAAGGTCGAAGCACGGTTCACTTACCTGACCATCCGGCCTTGAAACTAGATCTGCTTCTGAATTAACGCTTCAATACAGATGCAGAGAGGCGTTAGTTAAGATTGATGATTTTCCCAAAGTCACAATTCGCGCAAAGGATGTCAACGTAGGATGAGTTCATCATATTTGATTCACGGTTCGGAAATTTGAATGTGACTTCAATGTTACATAATAACTTGGTATTTTCGTACTCACCTATCATATATATTACCTTCTTCAAAATGCACATTAAATTTGATGTATTACGAACTAGGTATAGTTGCTTGTCATTCAATTTTGTCCATCATCTCAGTTGGAAGGGTTCCGTAGAAGATAAATAGGTCTATTTCCATTTAATTGTATATCTTGTTATTACGAACGTACCCTCCACAATCGTGTATATGATTTATCTTTTTATTCTATCATTTTTATATGTTGTAATCGACCAAGAGAAACACAATCCCCCCCCCCCCCCCCCCCCTCCCCTTAACCTCTAAATTTGTTTTGCTTTCGTTTGAAATGAGTAAGATCCAAAAATCGATTAAAAACAAAATCCGTCCATCTTCCTCACGCCGTCCTAAGCTATTCTCCGAAACTACCCGGCCAAACTAAGAAATCATGCATCAGTCGGGGATGTGGCAGTAACATTGGCAAACATTTTTATCAACCCTAAATAATACATTTGCAGCCTAAAAATGTAGATGGAATAATTAATTGCATTAATTTTCCCTCTGTGGGTGCCTAACTCTACGTAAGCATATTGATGACCAGTCTTTCACTTCCTACCACCACGAAATCGCATTACACAAATCGTTTACTTGACTACATCATGCTAAAGGGCCCGTAAATCTAATTTCTTTGTTAATCAACCTACGGAGCTGAAATTTGAAAGGGTGCTCCTCTGGGATCTCTTAAGTACAATTTCAGTGCAAGTAGGCGCACTGATCGGCTGAGGGACCTCTGAGCCTGATTTGTTAATTAATCGATTCATGGTGCTGAAACGGAACCAAAATTGGTCAGTAAACTCTGAAACGCAAAAAGCAAATGGCAATTTTTATTTTTGAGAGCAACCATTCATTCGACTTGTTGCACGAACACAAAACTTCGCTACCATTGGTAGTGAGAAAGCAAATAGAACAAACCAGTCAAAATACCATAGAGATTCAAGTTATGATCTAGGAAAATGACTACATTTATGTTATAAGGAACTATAATAATAGAATATACGTCCAAATTTCAATTATCATTCTATAGAATCATAATAAACCAAGAATTGTATAGGTATTCGTGTAGTTAGCCATTTCTTCGTACTGAATACTGGTGTGAGGGTGGAAGTATCACGGCTTCTTCCTTTTTATGTATTTATTGTCTTCACAACTAGTTTCGCCCTTTCCAATAATCCTCTCCAAAGGAAAAGCACTTAATTTCGTATATAGTATATATATTGTATATCTTATACTCAAATCAGTACATTTAGGTAGTTATATCGTGTAGTTAGTACCTACATATGAAGGATAGCTACTGGCCATGCTGGATTATACTACATTATACCCCCCAATTTGACCCTTTCAAGCCAATGGACGAAAAATTTTAACAACTGAGACTGAAATTATAACTTCTGAAACAATGACAAAATACACCTCGTATGGATCTGCCCCCTATTCACCTGATGAGGCCTTTTGAAAGGGCGAAACTAGTTGTGAAGACAATAAATACATAAAAAGGAAGAAGCCGTGATACTTCCACCCTCACACCAGTATTCAGTACCAAGAATTGTATATTATAGGATCTGCAATATTAATTAATTTGTTTATTTTTTTCCTTTTTAGGGTCCCTCTGAAGCTATTTCTTATAGGCTAGGCTCTCGTTAACTAGGGGGGCGCCTATTGGAATTGATCCAGGGCGGTGGGGGCAGCCCAGCATGACAAAAAATAAGAAAAAACCCATACAAATCCGTTTCAGACCATTCTAAGACCGAATCCGTGAAAAAAAACCATAGGGGTGTGTGTGTGTGTCCGCGCGTACTTACTGCCAAAGCTAGCCTATGGGCTAGTCTTTAGTAGGCTTATTGAGGGGAGGTTTGCATGAGTTAGATCGTGAAGTCCGATCTGCTTTGCGTTCTTGGCTAGGCTTCCCTTCTGGTGTCCCAAGTGTCTATATTCATGCACCGGTCAAGGCCAGTGTCTTTACACTGCCAGTGCCTGCTTGCCCTAAGGTGCTCGGGCTGAGAGGAGCCCTCACTGCTGCTGACCTGGACTTTGTCAGGCAGCAGTGGTTGTGGTGCGACTGAGTAACACCACCTGCTCCAAAATCCAGCTCATCTGCTAAGTTCGCTGCTGCACTGCATGAGCCATTAGATGGTAAAGAGCTCCGACAGTGCTCTAAATCCCCCATTTCTTCCCAATGGGCAGAATGTGCTTCAGAGGGCATTGGTCGCAACTATCGCCATTTTCACGCCATCAGGGTGGCAACTTTAGCCAACTCGGTAAGGTGTACCAGGAGTAGTCGCAGAACAGTGGACACCTTTGCCTTGCCTGTTGGGGTAAAAATGAGAATCTGGGTATGGAGCAGACCTGGCCTAAGATGAATAAGTAAAATAGAAATGACCTGCGGCAAGTTATTTCCGAGCTAAAAGGAGTGGCGTCTATCGACATCAGGGTAATGGCCGCGACCTGGTCGTGGTCCTGGGTGTTGTGCGGTAAAAGTGCCGCAGAGTTACTCGAGTGGGCATCTTGGCCGGAGAGTTCCGTGGTATCACCACCTGCGTCCTGAGGGGTTCTTACTTGAACTGGTGATCATTTTATTGGGGCAATTCCGTTTTTCCCACTCTTCCTCCTCACCCTTCTGCAACTTCCCTCATCCCTAGAGCTGGCATCGGGTAATCCTGGACGTCCTCCCCATTTTTTTATTTAATTGTTTATTTGTTAATTTATTGGTGTGCCCACTCCGCCTTTGAGGCAGAGTTGGGATTATTCGAATAAAAATTTAGTTGAACTAAAGTTGAAACTAAAAACTAATTAGTTTTTAGTTTCGAAATTGAAACTAAAAACTAATTTAGTGTTTAGTTCGACTTTCGAAACTAATTTAGTTACAAAAGGTAGTTTCGAAAGTCGAATTGAAACTGATAGTTCCAGTTTTTTAGTAGTTTTTTAGTTCCAGTTCGGAACTAATTTAGTTTTACTATTTAGTTTTAGTTTCAGAACTAATTTTTGCCCAACTGCGTTTGAGGTGAGTTTTGTAATAAAAAGTGTGTGTGTATGTGCGCGCGCATGCGTGCCTGGGTGTGTGTGTGTGCGTTACAAATTTTGTCGACGCTGCCCAGGCCACAATTCTCAACCGATTTTAGTGATTCTTATTTAGTTTGATTCCAATTTTAGTCAAGTTGTGCCAAAAAACAAGGGAATTTCGGATTTTCTGTTGTGGTGAGGAGTGGAGGGGGTAATTACCGAATCTTTCAAGCGCTGCTCAAGCTACAAATCTTGACCAATTTTAGTGATTCTGATTTTGTTCCATTACGAATTCAATATAGTTTTGGAACGCATGTAAGGGGCTTCAAATTTTATCATGGGAGGGGGTGATAAATCATGAATTTTAACAATTCTCCTCCGATTTTCGTGATTAGTTTTTCGTTCAACTATGAATTTAGTCTTCTTTTGGATAAATCATGCTGTATTAAGAATTCTCGTCGGATTTTTTTCCAAATTATGGATTTGGTCTAGTTTTGGAAAATATGTCAGTAGTTTCAAATTTCGTACTGGAAGTTTTATGATGGAAATTCACTCTCTGCAGAGGGGGCTAATGGGGGAAGGGTAATTCCGAGAATTCACGATATATATATATATATATATATATATATATATATATATATATATATATATATATATATATATATATATATATATATATATATATATATATATATATATACCTATATATATTTCCTCTCTTATTTTATCCCTCACCAAAATTGTACACAATCCATTCATAGGGACGTCCCTGACTTGCACACATCATTCACCAATATGTTTGGTTATATTTTCTATCTTTATTTCCATAGAAATAGTAATGAGTACCTACAACCATTGCATCTTGTGGGTTCTGATGAACTAGGTCACTAAGGCAACAGGTCGGCTATGGATGAGGGGAGTGGTGGAAAATGGAGGAAGTAAGGTCAGGAATTGAAAAGGATCAATACGAACATGCAGTCCGCCATGAGGGTTCTTCGACCCTCCAGCAGGCCAAGTGCAAGGTCGCACGGTTCACATCGTACTCTTCGGTGGTGAATTGTTCTATATGATACGATAGAAAAAAGTATACCTACGCAATCACTAGTGGTAGGTATATTTTTTGGGATCCCAACAACCTCATATAAAGGAAACTCATCAAAAATGTGATCTTGAAACTTTGTGATGAAATTCCTCATGGAGGGGACACTAGTCAAAACTGAATGGTTAGCCAAGTCGTCCAAAACATGAAATCAACCATTAGGCTATAACATGGGAAGATAAAAATTATTTTCGATGAGTTTTCTGTTGAAAACTCGTAAAGAGGAAGTCGTTGAAAGGAGACTAGTCAATACTGCTAATAGTTTGTGTAAGCCCGTCTATAATCACTTTTAGAGAGATTTTACACAGATCAGTTCTTTGCTTAAATCAGTGGTCTGGATGCTCGCTTCGCTCGCATCTCAAACAAGTTGCGTGAGCAGTATAGCTTCCTCACATATTTTATCATGAAAAAAGTACAAGTCGAAATGATTGCTAAGTTGACGTTAATATAAGTAATTAATAGAGAATTTTTGGTGACCTCTAACGTGCCCTTAACGTCACCCTTACGTACCCAAGAGTACGTAACCTTGAGGGAACGTTAGCAACGTCGTACGTTAGAATGGCTCATTTAACATCACCCGTTTGGGAACCTAAAGGCATACGACACCAGCCTAACCTTATTGTAAATGTAACACTACTTGTCACCTCAAAATTGCTCGAATAGTGGTGAAGTAAATAATAATAGTTTTTCTTCGAATTCCCCATATATCAGTACCTACTAATTATGTTGATGTAGCGGTTAGGTTTTTTGAACACCTCTCAAACTTGGTTATTGGACGTTTCAAGTCGCGTAGAAACCGAATGTGCCATCTTGCGCACAGGCTCTATTTGGTCGATTAAAGCCTTGTTTAATAATTATTATTTTACATATTTTAAATGAGAAACCTGAGTTTTAAGACTCTACTTCCTTCGCATTATTGATCTTAGTTTACCTGATCTCCCAGCTGTTTTTTGCTTCAGATCTTTTCAGCTGTTTACGTGAACTGCCTCCACTGATGATTATCAGGTGAAATTCTGGTTCATAGGGATAAATACGTTTTATTACTTGTTGATAATTTACCTACCCAACGGAATACCCAAAAACATGAAGCTCGTAACGACTAATGCTCTATAAGTGCAACTGAACCGCGGTGTTCCCCACTTGAGGCATATTACATTTGCATTGAATCCATGCCCTTTTCATGAATTGAAAACTAAAAATGAGAAATTAGCCCATATTTGTCCTGAAACTAACATGAAATTCGAATTTAGGATTGAAAATCAGCGTTTCATATCGAAATAAAGAAGTTTATTAGACAGATGGGGGAAAATATCGCATTGCTCAACCACCGTTAACGTGACATCAAAATTAAGGCAACCGTGCCCCCGGTTCCATTTGGGTTAGCATCTTCGTTTGCACTCTCAAGACTATGGTTACGGATGGCGTTAAGTTGAAGTCGCCAAAAACTCTCCAAATTTTGCGCATGCGCACAGTCCAGTCTAAAGCAACGTCATTGAAATTTATAGGGGAACGTCTAGGAGCTAAACCCCACAATCCTTCAAAATTTCATTCAAATCGGTCCATTAGTCTCGGAGTTTTACTGTGTCAATCAATTTAAGTTTTGCGCATGCGCTATAGGTATTACTCCACCTTCCAAATTATTGCTTCATAGGGAATTTTCCTGGAATATATTCCCATCTATTCCCCGAGTTCGAACGAAGTCGGACCAATATATGATAAGACATCGACGTTATAATAAATTATGAGAATTATAGGAATCCTTCTAGAAGATATCCCGCTCAATCCCTGAAATTTTCATCAAAATCGTTCCATTAGACTCGGAGTTTTGCCTGTGCCAATCGATATTTGTTTAGCGCATGCACAATGGTTATTACTCCAATCGTCAAATAATTTATAGGGCATTCTTCTAGAACATCCCAACCTATCGAGTTTGAACGAAATCGGACCAACAGATGATGAGAAATCAACGTTATGAGAAATTCACGTTTGTCCTTTCACACAGGTTACTCTTGTTTCGACGGCATGAAAATATAGGGGACTGTCTAGGAGCGACAGGGAAAACCAGGGAAAACCTGGAATTGTCAGGGGATTATTTACGTCGGGAAATGTCAGAAAATTTTGTAAAAACCACCAAATGTCAGGGATTTTTTAAAATGAAATCTGTGCGTGATAATTTGCAGCGTTTTGGTTTATTATTTCCAATAATAAGCCTATTTGATCGTATAGCAAAAAAATTTTATAACCCCCCCTCAAACTTTGTCACTTTACGTTTCAAGGTGCGTAGAATCCAAATTTGAAATGTCCGTCCGCCGTCCACCGTTCGCCGTCCGCCGTCCGGGCCATAAAAGGCCTAAGAATTGACTTAAAAACCCCGTTCTTTCGCACATAACTCCATTTAGGGTCTAGTTGGTCCTAACGTTTAACCATCCCGATCGCTTTACTCGCATAGATGCTATGGGCCGAAAACGGGCGAAAAAGTGTCTTTTTCGAGGCTTTGAGTGTTAGACTTACGCACGCACGCACGCCTGGCACGCTTGGCAGGGGGTCACGGTGGGTGGTGAGGGGGTGAGCTAGGGGTGGAGTGAGAGGAGGCGCCGCGGCCATCTAAAATCCTTCGTTCTTCTTCTTCCCAAAATCTTCTCAGATAGTTCGAAGCAAATCGTTTTTAAATTAAAATTGCATTACATGGAGGTTGGAGTCTGAACCCTCTGGATGAATAGCTGTTTATTTGTATTTCTGCCATAGGTAAGTGGGGTGTCGTCACCCAAGTAATTTCGGACGCAGAATCGACTGGGATATGTCCCAGATGCTTTTGGAATCCAGTGTACCTACGGTTTTAGTTTGATTCCTATAGAAATTAGCTCCGTGGATTGAATGAGACCACTCGGGTGGCTGTACGATCATCCATTTGCTCCCCATCGAGAGCGCAGCCTGTAACGCGAGAACAGAGGTGGATACTAAAAAATTCCAGTCATGCAGCATGACCCCATGAGCGAATTTTTGAAGAAATCTTCGACATTTCAGTCGCTATTGATCGTGTAGAGAAATTTTAGTTTATGATTTTGATAGACAAACATGGAATCAAATTATTAAAAATAATTAGGAGGTACTCATACTTTATTATTATTAAACTAATCTTGTAGATTTAAAGACAAATGTAGGTAAATATTCATAGATTTCGATGTAAAATGTGGTCAGTATTGAAGGCAGTTGAAATCTTAACAGCATCCTATCATAACGGCATTATTTCGATTTTTGACTGATTTTTCAACTTTGAAATTTTTGAAAACTTGATACATATTCTTATAGGAAATTTTACGCTGATTCCGAATATACCACATGTTAGTATGCTGAAAAAATTATTTCGCACAACAAATCGCAAAAAACAGGCTATTTTGAAATTTTTGACTACATTTTTGAAAATTTCAACCCGAAGATGTAATCCGATCATGCTGGCCAACGAACTTGAACTTTCGTTTTGTTCGTTTTGTTGAATTTGTTTGAAGTTTCTAGCACAATTCTACGGACAGTTATCTTCTGGAATGACACATACATACATACATAAAAAAATGCGTTAAACTTCAGAATATGATTCAGAATAGCCTGAAACGGATTTCTGCATAATTTTTTTTCAAAAATTCACATTCTACAAATTTTGAGACCAGAGCAATAGCTTAATTTTCTTCAAAAATTCGCTAAAAGAGACTGGCGAAAGCCCCAGAGCATGCTGGTTACTATAGCTGGCTATCTGATTCAGAAATAATAAACCATTATGTGATAATTTGCAGCGTTTTTTAGGTATAGAATCAGAATATATTTTGTCGAAACATGCTATTATGTAGGACAATTGTCAATGTAAATATTGTTGGTACAAAGTAAATTAACATTCATGTAGCCAATAAAGGGGGAGAAAAAAAACAGATTAATTAAAACAAGAATAATAAAATGAAACAAAAGAGTGTAGGCAGGTCATTCCTGACCGAGCCCGGACCCGACCCACCATGGCGGCCTCCCGGGGGGCGTCCACCTATTTCTAGGTAAGCACCCCTTGCTACGATTCATGAATCGCGCAACCGAGCCGATCGAGAGCCCCGAACCTAAATAATTGGCTCGCTATAAAGCCATACACTCAATAAAATACAATCACACTAAAAACAATAACTCATGCAACTTATATAAATTTTTAAAAAAATAAAAATATTCAACAGTTAACAAGTTATCACGGTCATTTTAAATATCTGAAAAGCTAACTCGAGTACTCTTATAAAATTCCTCGGTTGCTGACATAAAATTAACAATGGCTACAAGATAAAAACTATTTAAAGGTGATAAGTGGAGTAAAACGTCCCACTAGTCAAAAAATAAATATATATTGCTTGATTTTTGTTTGCATGAAAAATTGACTATCTACTATTTAAAAATGGCACATTTCATCTTGAAAAAATCACTAGTGTGGTATAGTTCTTGCTTAATGAGTTCGTGTTGTATAGTGGGCATGAAAAGTTTGAAAGAAAGCTCTTTAGTCTCCTCGTTAAGCAGATTGAACATACGGCACCCAATTTGGTAGGGGTTTGAAATGAAATCATTGAAGAATTTAGTCTAACTTGCGGGGGACAGAGTTTTTTACGGGATCTGGTGAAATGGTTGTGATTAAACGAGCCATCGGAAAAAACATCCAAATTTTTCTTCACAAGCCACAAACAATTAAGATATATTCTAACGAGATATTCTAACTACTAAACAATCAAACTTCAACAGCGTACTTCATCGAATTACATATTATTTCATAGGTGGGTTATACGAATGACAAAAATAATTATCAAGAGTGGTGGTTATATGAACTGTTCAAATTGAACCCTTCCCAAGTCTAACCCATGCAATCGCTTCCCACGCATTGGCATGGTTGTATCGCCGCACAGTTTTCGTGGGTCGGTATTTTTCTTCATTCAGAATGGATATTGAAAAGTTAATCGAGCTTGTCTGGGTACACCCCGTTCTTTATGATCGTAATATGTTTCCGGAAATATTGAAAACGTTAAAAGTTGGTATTTGATGCTCATTTCAGTACCCTAGATTTCATCGCGATCAAAATAATGATGATCAGCTTGATATTTTCTATAAGAATTGCTGATGAAATGACTTTTTTATCTCATCAATATCTAAGTGCATGATTTGGACCACTTTTGCTATAAACAACCGCTGAATTCTGGCCTGTCATCAGTGCTGGAGTTTGTTTCATTCGAGGCAAAATTCGATTTTCCACAACTTTTCTGTTGGACAAAAAAAAAAAGTGAATGGTGCTAAAGGGTTTTATATTGCTAAATATGTTAAAAAGCGAAAAAGCGAGTTTTTCGGTTATTTGCTAAAAAAAAATGTGATGTGTATTAGCAAATTTTCGTAGAAAATGGCTCCAAAAATTTCAAAATAAACTTTTTCGAAATGTTCCTAGTTGAAATCCCTTTTGAGGCATTCTGAAATGAATCCTGGATTTTTAATATTGATACGGTAATGTTTCATATGTTATATGTCATTCCAGACGATATCTCTCCTTAGGATTGAGATTAAAAAATCCGTTGTTGCTCCAAAAAATCAAACTTTTTAAACAAAAGGGTGAGTTCGTTGACCAGCTCTTTTTGAGCTCATTAAATTGGTCAAATTTCTTAAAATGTGCTGAAAATAAAATTAAAACACTCTAGGAAGCTGTAATTTCGTATGTAGCCTCTTTAGGACATTTACTTGTAAACTTTAAGGCATCATCAAGTAAATGCCCTAAAGAGGCTACATACGAAATTACAGCTTCCTAGAGTGTAAAGCATAGAAATTAGCTTTAAGAGCCACTCAGCTGGTCCGGACCCTAGGCATCGTCAAGTAAATGTCCTAAAGAGGCTACATACGAAATTACAGCTTCCTAGAGTGTAAAGCATAGAAATTACCTATTAAAATGATTTAACCACCGCTTCACAAATCAAACCGTTCTCGCAATATTTGGATCACCTGCAATGAATCAAATCATCGAAACACCAGCTCAATGAAATCATCAGAAATTAACAAGCGGTGGCAATCATGTTCACAATATCAATTATTGAGAATGATCACCTGAGTGTACACAATTATTCAAATAACCTTGCTCATAACTCAGCTTGTTGGCCACGCACTTCATAGTAGTTAACATAATATGGTTGGATAAATCGATAGCTTTCGAACGAATGGTCAACGAATTTTGTGGGATGAAAAATGACGAAGTACCATTTCCCTAGCAACGACTCGGTTGTAAGCGGAAATCATCAAAATATTTTCGTGAGCAATTTTCCGTGACGTTTTTTAGTTTATGTGCCATAGCAAAGACATAAAATGTCAAAAATCCCTTTAAATCGTTGAATGTAAATTTTTAGCAGGATTTTAGTTTTAAAAAGTTTATAAACGATGAATTAGACCATTAAAAGATGTGTGCACAAAATTATGCTTAAAAATGCACTCAAATTTCATTAACTTTTACTGAAAAATCGCTAAAAACTTCACTCAAAAACCCAAAATCTATTGAATCGCAGAATGTTACTTAGAACGAGTTTTTCGGTCATAAATTTGGTATTAAACAACTTCTTAGCACTCAAAGTGCTCAAATTTCAAAACAATGTAACACTGCAATACGATAACTTAGAAAATTCGCTCATTCGATCATGCTGCATGACTGGAACTTTTTCTTGGACATAAAAGGGTGTATTCGAAATCAGTTCAAAATTCCGCATTATATTACACGATTACATTTCATTACATGCATTACACGATGTTTGAGTATCCAAGAACTTACTTTCTAGAAAATAATCTTCTAAACTTTTTTTTAAAGTAATTTTTGGCCGGTTAGAAAGCCAGCTAGAAAATTATTTCATTACAAAACAGATTGTGGGAAAAAAATTCTTGCAAAAAAGTTGGCATTCTTTGATTTAACCCAAACCGAAAGTAAATAACTGTTAAAATTACGGAAATATTTTCTTAGGCCGTTTGCAATACTTAAGGAAAACGAAACGAGTGGTGTGAGCAGTCGGTATAGGGAGAAAAATACTTAGAAGGGACAAAAATACCTTCATTCATACCGAACATATCTGTGTGAGCACATCTTATCTTTCAAATCTATGGCTACATACTTTTTAAAATGACATTCTATCACTTAAATGACCCTAAATTGTCTACTAAATTTTCAGCAACTTACCAGTACCTATTTGTGTGACATTGAATTCTGTCGTTATTTCTCTAACTGCCTTACCACTCTGTTTGATAGAAATTTTCAATCTCTTCATATGATCCACCAATCGCATTTCTCATCCTACATGTTACGGACTCCTTAGGTGTCACTAAATGGGCTTTCCAGATTGGTCCCACTCTTTGCTCTTTCCAGAGGCTATCAACGGATGACCTTCCTTCAAATGGTTGTCCGCCAACGGCAACAAGGGCAGTCCGGTCATTTTTCGTCTTTTCGTTTGAAGGGAAATCGATGTCAACCTCTCATCCTGTGCTGTACGAAGTTCTTGTTATCACAGTCCAGGAAAGTTGAAGGGCATCGCTGTGACGTTTTTTATTAATCAACTTGTACAGGGTGTCCCAAAAGTAAACCCCCCCCCCTCCTCCCCAACCTTTTCCTACATTTTTTGAGATATCGAAGCGAAATTCGGAGAACATTTTTGGGGTTTGAGTATAAAAAGTCCAGTCATGCAGCATGACCCCATGAGCGAATTTAGGAAGAAATCTTCGAAATTTCAGTCGCTATTGACGGCCGAGCGGAACGAGGCCTTGGGTCTGCGTGCTAGTACGTACATAAATAGAACTTCTTCATAATTTCATGGCTGATATTTTCTAAGCCACAGTCAGTATTAAAGCAACATCAAGTCCTAAAACAGTTGAGCGTAAAACAATAAAGAGAGCGACCGAGAGAATCGGAGGACGGAATATATCACAAAGTGAACTCATCAGTTGTGATTACTTTTTTTTTTTTTTCAGCATCTACTACCTACGTTTTAAACAGTATGGTTCTAGGATTGGTTATACAGGGATATTCCATAAGAGTAGTTCAATCTGAATTTGGACAATGTTTCATGCAAATATTACCGATTTTTACGACTAGCGAACGGCATTATTTCGATTTTTGACTGATTTTTCAACTTTGAAATTTTTGAAAACTTGATACATATTCTTATAGGACATTTTACGCTGATTCCGAATATACCACATGTTAGTATGCTGAAAAAATTATTTTGCACAACAAATCGCAAAAAACAGGCAATTTTGAAATTTTTGACTACATTTTTGAAAATTTCAACCCGAAGGTGTTAGTCATGCTGGCCAACGAACTTGAACTTTCGTTTTGTGTCCTTAACATTTTAAAATTTGTTTGAAGTTTCTAGCACAATTCTACGGACAGTTATCGTCTGGAATGACACATACATACATACATACATAAAAAATGCGTTAAACTTCAGAATATGATTCCGAATAGCCTGAAACGGATTTCTGCATAAAATTTTTTCAAAAATTCACATTCTACAAATTTTGAGGCGAGAGCAATAGCTTAATTTTCTTCAAAAATTCGCTAAAATTAGTGGAAAATTCCAAGAAACTTTTCTATTTTTTTGCCAAGTGACACCTCATTTTATAGATTTTTTTAGTGCTGAACACTATGATGAAACCAGAATTGCGATATCTTAATCCGTTCTCGGATTAAGGCCGATGAACCACGGAGAAGCGTCATTTTTTTCCAAACATAGGTACTTTAAGAAAAAAATCGCCCTTCTTGGGCCCACTCTTACCTGAGAAGATATCGCAATTCTGGTCTCACCATCGTGTTCAGCCCTAAAAAATCTATAAAATGAGGTGTCAGTCAGAAACCCCCACAGTTGGATTTTTTACAAATTTTTGAGTTGAAGTGTAAAACTAGGTTATAATGGGTTTGGGGAGATATGCAAGAGACCATCCGATTCTGCGTGATAAAATTCGTAGAAACTGACCCCTAACTCGTATTTTCATAGAAGGTCATTTTTCAAGAAAACCCTTGATTTCATTGGAAAAAACAATGTTTTTCAACATTAAAACATAGTTTTCTCCCCTAGCAAAGTAAATGTAAAATTGACTACACTGTTGGAAAGCTGAGATTCCGGGGCAAATTTCATGGCTACAGGCTGATTTTTACATGCAGAATTTTATTTTATCTACAGAGTATGAAAAAAGTGACCATTCTGAAGATTTTACTAATTCACTTTTCAGATTGATTTTTCACCAATTGATCCATATTAAAAAACTTTTATGTTGCATTAGGGAGATGGGAAATTCAACTCTTTCTAACGGTATTATCAAATTTGAATTTTCTCAGGTAATTGATTATGGCCGTTTTAGTGAATTAAGGCGAAATCACGAAAAAATTCTTATAAATTGAACAACTCTAAAAAGTGTTAAAAAAAACTCCATGAATAACTTTCGATCGGAAGTTAGTTGCAGAATACGTGGATGAAGTTTTCCCGATATAACGTGAGACACCCTGTATAATAATTTATCTCTTAACTAGCTGTGTACCCTCTACTCTGGTAAATATAATTTATGGTAAATACATCGATTGGTAAATACCTTGCCATTCGGTCATTGTCAGGTGGTTTTGTACCTTGTTATTTTTACCCAGTAGTCCCAAAACGGCTCCAATAATTTCAGGAATCAAGTTTCAACTTGTACCTTATTAATGTTTCAACCAAGCGTACAACTCAATACCTTATACTTAACAACTTGCACCTTATACTTTAAAACTGTTCCCGACAAACATTGCTGCAGATAATAAGTCGCTTTTAATCCATTTTTGAAGATCCACCTTTACGAATATAAACTGTTTGGCTCAACTCACCAAAATCGTTTCGGTGTCGTTGAATATGTAACCGGAAGTTCTTTCACGTGAAAAGTCCGACGCATGTCCGGTTTTTCCTTGATCACCAAGTTATTTAACCGGCCTACGTCGCGTCGTTAAGGAAAGCCGAGTTCTCGATGAATATGAAAGTCTAAAGGATTGTAATATATGTAGCCTAAAATCATTCCTGAAACTTGCTGATAATTCCGGGAAAAAGCGTATTAAAATCCTTTGAGCCGTTTGACCAGCAACATGGGTGAAATAAAACAACATTCTCATTAATTTATATAATTAATATACGATGAAATGGGGTATGCGCACATACTCTTTTTATATTCTTTAGTAAAATTAGATTTTATTTTAGGAGTTTTGACAACAACTGTAGTTGGTAGTTTATTTTCTCGTTAATACTTCCTTAAAAAACAGAGGTGGCATGCCATTAACAAAATAAAGAACTATATCAACTTTTTAGTTGGGAGGACACCCAGGCTTACCAGAAACTAACCCTAGGGATAACAGTTGTGGAAGTAGGAGGGTGGATGCTGTGATGTAGGTAAGGATGTTTCCTTTACAATTAGGTCTTATCTTCGAGCCTCAAAGGACTTGGTGGTGGTGATGGGATGGGAGGAAGCACTCCTATCAATATGCCCAACTGGTGATGGGATGGGAGGAAGCACTCCTATCAATATGCCCAACTCGAGTATCTCTGAGGCCCTTTTTCTGCACCACACTCCACGACATGGCACGGTTTCAGTCGTGATATGTTATGTTGGCCACTCCTCTTAGTTAAGATACCACATGCTATTGGTCAAGAAACGTAGCACTCTGCGTGGTCTCTATCGTATTTGTTTATGATGTCAAACCCATCGGGCTTGATGGCAGCGATATCCGCTTCTTGCCTTGATCAGGATGTTTCTTGCAGGATGCGTATACTTATTTCACATGATGTTTTCTAATTTCTAATTCCTTGTGAGTTAGTGTTTCCTCAATTTTCTCCGAGTCTCGCCTCTAGGCAGTTGTTGTTTTTTGGTAGGTAATAGAAAGCGTTTGAAGCAACAACCGATGCAAAGCTTTGCAACAAGCACAACTCTTGAAATCGTCAGGTTGAACTCAATAGAAGCTAGTTCCCCTTTTATTTAGACGGATGTTGTAAAATTGACATGTAAATGTTCTCATGGGAATTTCATGGAGTTCAGATTATATTAGTCACAAAAGTAAAATTCATTCGTATAACATAAATTATCACATAGGTACATCAATACTAAATAATCTATCATATTTATTATGAACTTATTCTCTTAAATTAATTCTTCGAGCTGGTTTACCAATTTGCTGTCATAATGTTTCAGGGAGTGTACAAACAAACATGTGAACATGTTCTTCAAGTGATGAGGGAGGGACAAGAGACTTTGTTGACGCTTCTTGAAGCATTCGTTTACGACCCTTTGATTGACTGGACTCCATTCAGTGAAGGTGGATACACAGGTATGTCTCTTCTTTTGTAGCTTATCTTAGGTAATATATTATTCATGCGTGTTAGGAAGACTGGTGAACAACGTCAAACTTGTATTTCTTAAAATCAATATTTAAAGGCTATATAGATTGTAGTTGCGCTCTTTAGCAAAATTTCTGAGCCTATGAAGACTTAAGAAAATAAGGAAATGAATGGGATGATTGTGCACCGCAAAGCATGCACAAATTATACTAGATTAATGCATTTTGTTCTATGAAATCTCAACTCTTGAAAGACTTTAAACTCATATGGAACTATGATATCCTACCTTGTGAGCTGAGAACACGAATACCCAAGGGGCGAGAGGGAGTGGGCAGGTTAGTGTAACCAAGTAGAGTTGGGCGGCATCGTAATCATGATTACGATTACAATCATAGGGTTTTAGAGTTGTCATTACAATTACGATTAAAATCATAGACCCCGGAGATTGATGACGATTACGATTACACTTACGATTACTATTATGATTACATTCGTTATCACAGTTTTTTCTGTAATTATATTCATAATCACAGATTTGTTCGCGATTACGACTGTGATCTCAAGTTTTTCATGTGATTTCGGCCGCAACAACCGTCTCTATAAATGAGCCCGTTACCGCAGATGTTTCCCTGTAATTACTGTCTTAATCATAATTAATCATGTGATTACAGCCGTAATCTTAGTTTTTTTCTGTAATTACTGCCGAAATTTTAGAGTTTACTGAGATTGCAATCGTAATCTTGATTTTTGTACTTATGTTATTAATGGCGCAATCTGAGTTTTTCCTTTGATTGGTACTCAATTGGTTTTGCCACTATATAGGTTCCGATTTTAGCGCCGGCTCCGTCTCGAGTCCCGTCCATGAACTCCACCCTAAGTGACCTGTCCATGGTTCCAGGTGTACGCTGAAATTGTTTAAAGTACTGAGGAGCGGGGTTTCAAGTGTTAATATGGCCCAAAATCACGTCTCAGGTTGTAATACTGGAATCACAGAAGAAAATTGAGATTACGATTGTAATCGCAGGAAAATTTAAGATTACGGAAGTACCTAATCACACAAAAAGAAACTACGATTATGGCTGTCATTACAGGGAAAAATATGTGGTAACGTGCTTTTTATAAGGAACATCGGTTATTACGGCCAAAATCACATTTAAAAAACTTGCGATTACAGTCGTAATTGCAAAAAAGTCCAGTCATGCAGCATGACCCCATGAGCGAATTTTTGAAGAAATCTTCGACATTTCAGTCGCTATTGAACGTGTAGAGAAATTTTAGTCTATGATTTTGATAGACAAACATGGAACCAAATTATTAAAAATAATTAGGAGGTACTCATACTTTATTATTATTAAACTAATCTTGTAGATTTAAAGACAAATGTAGGTAAATATTCATAGATTTCGATGTCCAATGTGGTCAGTATTGAAGGCAGTTGAAATCTTAACAGTATACTATCATAACATCATCAAATCTTGACATAAAATAAAATAACATACCGACGTCATATGAAAGAAACGTATTTCCACAGCCAATCGATGATGAGGCTTTATATTACGAGTGATATAAAGTCAGTTGCATTCGAATCTAGTATCCCACTGCAAGAAATTGACAGACAAACTGTAGTCTCTGTTTCGAACAAATATTACCGATTTTTACAACTAGCGAACGGCATTATTTCGATTTTGACTGATTTTTCAACTTTGAAATTTTTGAAAACTTGATACATATTCTTATAGGATATTTTACGCTGATTCCGCATATATACCACACGTTAGTATGCTGAAAAAATTATTTCGCACAACAAATCGCAAAAAACAGGCTATTTTGAAATTGTTGACTACATTTTCGAAAATTTCAACCCGAAGATGTAATCCGATCATGCTGGCCAACGAACTTGAACTTTCGTTTTGTGTCCTTAACATTTTAAAATTTGTTTGAAGTTTCTACCACAATTCTTCTTCTACGGACAGTTATCGTCTGGAATGACACATACATACATACATACATTAAAAAATGCGTTAAACTTCAGAATATGATTCAGAATAGCCTGAAACGGATTTCTGCATAAAAATTTTTCAAAAAATCACATTCTACTAATTTTGAGGCGAGAGCAATAAATAGCTTAATTTTCTTCAAAAAATCGCTAAAACTGTGATTACGAATGTAATCGTAATCACAAGTGTAATCGTAAGCGTAACCATCTCCAGGATCTCTGGTTTTGATCGTAATTTATTTTAATTACAACTCTAAAACCCTATAATTGTGATCGTAATTATGATTACGATTACACCCGTGACCATGTCATGCAGGGGATGCCCAGGGAAATAGCCCAAGCGCTCTGTATAGCGTGGTATTTGTAGATTTCGCCAAATCCTGAGCAGCAAGCTATGTCTGAGCACTTGAAGGGAGGGAGGGGGTAATACTGATAAATCATGTTTTAACAATTCTCGTTCGATTTTTGTGATTCTTCTTTTGTTCAACTATGAATTCGGTCTAGTTTTGAATCGAATACCAGGAGTTTCAAATTTCATGATGGAAGAGGGTGAATGGAGGGTAATAGCGATAAATCGTGATATTTTCCACTACATTCATCTGATTTCCGTGACAGTTTTTTATTGTTTGTTCGATCCAAATTTAGTAGGTACAGTTATGCGTCCTTGGAAGTTTCTATTCTACTGTCAGTGAAGGGTTTAAATTAGGAGGAAAAGGGGGGGGGGTTAATTCAGAGAAATCATTATATATATATTTTTTTTTTTTCCTATTTTGATTCTATCCAAAATTATATACAATTCATTCGTGGGACGTCCCTGTAATGCATGCATTACTGACCGATATGTAAGGTAAAATCTTCTAATACTTTAAACTATCCAAACAAAGCAAAAAAAGTTCACGTATTTTTTCACGCTAAATCAAATAGTAACACTTGCAAAGTTCTCCAATTCCGTTATGTCCGAGTTTTACACTTTAACTCTCAAATATTTTACTTTATTTGTCATGCTCAACTGTATCTGTTTTTAGGGGTAAAACTAGTTAACCAAGGTGTGAAACTCGGTTATAACGGAGCAAGTATTACAATGAAAAAATGCGTAGAAAGTAACCCAGAACTCGAAGGTTGTTTTCAAGAAAACCCACGATTTCATTGGGAAAAAAATTACGTTTTTCAACATTAAAACATAATTTTTTCCCCTATATATAAAATTAAAATTGACTCTACCGTTGAATAGATTATTGAATAAAGCAGTTATTGTGGAATTTGCTAGTTTCTCAGATCAATTCTGAGGAAGTAGTGATTTTAAATTTTCTCAAAATGTCTCATTTCTAAAAGAATTTCCGTTTGTTTTCTTAAAAATTGATTCTGAGTGTCGTTAAATACATACGAAAGTCGTATTTTTGTCGAGACAATTTGAACGCTGATTCCGAAAATGCGGTCAAAAGATGGAGAAAAAATATGTATACTTCAACGGGAGCAGTGAGGAATTTAATGTAAAAAACGTTGTGAGGGGGGGGGGGGGGGGATAAAACTTAAAATATCTCGGCAACGGATTAAGATTGAAATGTGCGGTTGGTGGCAGCCTACTGCATTTTTAGTATAGTTTAACGCAATTTTTTTTTTTTTTTTTTTTAAGTTACGAGGGAATCTCCCTGTATATTTAAACTGTATTACAGTTTAATGCAACCAACCTGATAACATTATCTCATCTATTGTGTATAGATGAAAAACGTATCCTCTAAATGTCTATGCTACTGGGCCATTATGTGACGCCTTGCTATCTATCTCATTGTCTTGTAAGCGTTTATTTGGATTGGATGCCCTGTTCCGTTAATCTTGCTACTGATGTAGCAACTAGTAGGTAGGTACCTACCAACATCATTTATCTTGTTTTTTCGTATACCATTGGCTGTCACTAGCTGGTATAATAGACTTGTTCATTGGGTTCCGATTATCTTAATCATAATGGCTTTTGTCGTAAATCAGAAATGTGTCCATATCAGTGCCCCTACCTACACATTCAAGATAACGGGTAACTGTGGCCTCTCTGGGTATCCCTCATTTCTCAATCGGTACATTTCCAACTTCTTGTGAATACCCAGGTTGGGAGACATCATTGCATGTGGGCATAATCGGGTCATAACGACAAGGAAGTTTTCTAAAACGCCTAAAATTGGTTCTTATTCTACCAACAAATAATTTATGAGTATAATGTCGCCGGTAACTATTGGATCTTGCATAGATTCATGAGCCTTTTGCGAAACTGCATCATCTATTTTTGTAGTATGTTAAATTTCAAAGGTCAAACTAATAAAACAGAATGCAACAATATTGAGAGATGGAATAATTTGAGTAGATAATTTGCAACTGGTCGTATGTTTCTTATGAAAACTAAAAAAAACGCGTATAACTGAGTAAGTAATAAATAATAATATTTTACAGTATTTATTTTTCATTTTTCTGATTGGTTACAGATGTTTTTAGGTATTTCAATTTTGTGTGGTTTTTCCTCAAATTTGTGGAGGAGGCTACATAAACTTGGGGAGCCCATAGTCTTTTTGCCTCATTAATATTTTCAAAAAGAAGGAAGAATCTCCAAATTATATAGATTAGATCAAATTTAATAAATTTCTTCAACGGTGACATGAGTACCTACTTAGTAAGTAGGTATCCTAAAAAGTACTACTTTATTAAAAAATCAAACAAATCAACAAAAAATCAAAAATGAGCCGAAAAAGTGGGGAAACTTTAATGTATAACTACGGACCTATGGACCAAATTGAACTCATGCAAGTTCGTAGTGCTGCCCACTGAACACTACTCATGTTTGTTCAATGATGTTTCAAACGTTCTAGGAGCTGTTTACGGTGGTGGACGAGAACTCACATCTGGGATTAAGGTGAACAAGAAAGAGTTGATGAAAGAAGTAGCATGCTCAATGTTTAAAGTTAGAATCACTGAATCTAAGTACCAGTGGATGGAGAACAAGTAAGTTGAAATTTTTTGTTCCTATGGAATCTTTAAAGTAAAATTGGTAACTACTTGATTATGCTACTCATCAATGTTAACGCCTAATTAATTACTAACCTCACTCTCATTTGGTAGGAAAACGTTGTCATCGGAGTTGGAAGATTTAGCTAGATTGATCAATGCGTACATTGAACGAGAAAAGAAAAAACAAAGAGTTCAAGATCTGGTGAAAGAACGCCACTCGCAGCTTGCTTTGCTCAAAGTATGTAAAAAATGCATTATGCTTTAGTACTTATACACATACACATATGTACATACATATATTCATTGTTCATATGTATATTATACATATATTATATAGATGAGTCCACTTAATGTTCTGCAGATACATTGTTGGGTATCTAACTCCGATCATCCTTTTTAGCATCATGCAGGAAACATGGATTTATTTCGTAGGGTTCCGTGTAAAATTTAATAATCTCGGATAGTTTGTAAGACGTCAACAGTGTTTTAAGATGTTCGAGAAGATCCGGACTTGTAACATTATACGGTACAGATTACCATATTCTTTCCAAAGCCAAATTCTACCGAATCGAAAATGGGATGTGAGAAAAACGGGGCCTCGATTGAAGAAAGGGGTGGAAGAAGTTATATTACGTTCGCAATAGCTTTCTAGAAAATCCCGGAGGTTATCAAATCCCTCAAAAACATCCTTGCTTTCAAACAGTATGACCATGCTTGTGATTTTATCCCGATTTGGTAGAGAAATTTTCGCTGGAGTGTGAAAACATTTGGTCGCGGTTGGGGGAAGAGGGTGGAAGAAGCAATCATGTTCACATCTCAGCTTGAATTTCTCTGCCAAATTGAAACGTAATCACACAGTTCACCAAATCGTTTGAAAGCTTATTACTTGCAGAAGTTTTTGTGTTTTTGAAGAGTTTTGTTTAAAATGAGTAGTAATAAAGTTTCTACGATCTTCAGACGTTTTCATTTTCAAAATCAGTGATGTTTAAGCTGGTGATATGGTCTTGTGATGATGTTTTTAGCAAATCTAAGAGACTTATCACCAGTTTCAAAAATTTGGTCAAACGTTGCAATTGTGGATGTACGAGTAACATTGGCTTCACGTTCAATCAACCCTAGATGGTAGAATCTAAGAGCTGGCATATTGAAAAATCTATTGGTCACAGTATTGTTTTGTGGGGTTCCATTTATGGATATTGTAACAAAGCTCGTAAACACTTGTCACTTCCTAGCCTGTCAAACTATCATTACTTATGTTTTTACTCTGCGTTCTGTGTGATGATATTCATTTGTTAAATGGGAGAGTGACTATCTACTATCCCTTCCAGAAAAATGACCGCGAGTTGGAGTAGGTACCTGCTGAGCTTAAACTGCGAGAAAGTCTAGACTTATATGAATTTCTAGTGTTCTGAAATTTATATATATTGTTATAATTGGAGCAAATCTTGGTTACCTATTAAATATTTCTGACAACATACTCGCGAGCGAAAATATCCTGCTGAGCCTATCCTATGGAAATCTAAGTGTATAAGAGTAGAGTAAGAGTCCTTAACTCTTGCATACCTCCATCGCCAATGTTTCTATCTTCACCCACTGACACATATCAGACTGAAGAAGCAGTCAGACATTGGTCTTCAGCAACCACAGATTTGTTACCCGGGTCAATCATACAGCGATATCTGCCCAAGAAGTCCAACCCAAGAATTCCATCTTCAAGGACCAAAACACATTGTTGCTTGTAGCAACCATCACCAATATGTAAAACTACATTTGATTCTCTTGCCATTGATCGAGTATAAGCTGAACATGCTGGAGCCCAGCTTTCTCAAGAATCCTTGGGTTCACAATGGTTTTGGTTGCTCTAGTATAATATCACATGAAACACCATTTATAGCTCCCTGAAGCACCAATGGTGGAGGTGGAATAACCTGTTATACGGGAACATCATCTACATATGTCTGTACAGCTATCTCCTGCACAATAATTTAGGACTTGGGGGCCTCTGGCCATACTCCCCTCTCTAGTCTAACATTGTCATTTTCCTGATATGAGTCACGAAAACGTCGTAAATATGAACTACCATGTGATCTACCTTGTGATTAGTTTATCACTCTTCCAGCATAAAACTTTGATAATTTGTCCTGGGCCTTGATTGCTCACTTGATAAACCAGATGGTCTCAACGCAATGTTTCTTTTTCTACCCCTGTAGTTTTTATTTGAGGAGAGGAGGTACGTGCAGTCAGGTTGAGTAAATAGGTTAGTTTCTACCTGGTACCGAAGGTCCGTCGGTTGAAGGTAAGCAAGGTACTCCAGTACGCAAAGTCCGATTGTTAATAATAATAATACCCGTTTATTGCCAAAGTACATCATAGAGGACAATGATAGAGTAACAAGTCAAAAAACAAAGTCTATATCACTATAAAAATAATAAAAAAGCCAGGAACAAGTGAAAAACAAAATAAAAAGTTAACAATCAATTTCAAATGTGCCTGATGTCAAAAAAGTGGCGAACTTCATACAGCTCCTTCTCCATCAAAAACTTCCACATTGCATTGCGAAAGCAGGAGGGGGGAGAATCCAAGGAAATAGAGGTAATAAATATGCTGAACATGCTGAATGAAGAGGTTAACGGTGGTGATCACGAAGTATTCCGTGCTCTTCTTGAAAAATTGAAGATTGTGTGATGGCACTCGCAGGAGGGACTTTCCATATCTTGTTGCATGGGTGAGGTTGAACTGGACTAGTTGGAAATCGGATCGATGTTTTTTGTAATCGAGCAGAGCTTCCAGAACGGAAATTGAGGACAGCATTAGTAGCTCAGCAGACTTGAACTGACCTCTACAATAAGAGTTAGGAGGCAATCCCAGCAGGATACGGACTGCTCTCTTCTGGAGAGTAAAAACTGCCGCCATATTGTGAGGATTGGCCCACGAGAGGATGCCAAATTTCGCTCTAGCCAGGAACAGACCATGATAGGCCACCAGCACCACGTCCTTACATGTCACGGAACGTAGTTTGCGGAGGTCAAAGCACACAGAACTTAGTTTGGATCTAAGGGCAGCCAGGTGTTCGTGGAAGTTTAGGTTAGAGTCGATGACGACACCTAGAAATTTAATTGAGTTAACCAGCTCAACCTCGGCAGCTCCTAAGGTAATAGAAGGATGGTATGTGGGACCCTGAGCTTTGAACATAAGCCAGTTGGTTTTGTCCTCATTGAGCAACAAATTATTTGTAGTGATCCATTGCTTAAGGGTGTCAAATTTTAGTTGGACCAGGTCTATACATTGCTCACTGCTGTTGGCCGTCACTAAGAATTTGTGCAGAGTTTTTAGCCCAATACCGAGGTCCCATCAGTGAAAAGGAAAGGAAGGTAAGGTTTTCCGTGAAGGAATTGTATGGCAGATATTCAGATTGAGGATGATGAGTCCGGTCCGTTATTCAGAAGTAGGTACTGGATCGGTAACCTCTGCCTATTGTAGAGCATGGGTCGATCACGTGATTGGACCAAGCTGTTACCATGGTAAGGTTGGTCTTACAAGACCTGCCCTTGCTAACGTGTTTTTATTGGTTAATATGTATTCTATATACTTTACAACTGTCAGGCCACAACAAGTGAACATGTCCGATTTTGCGTTTGCAAATGTACAAAGTATATGTGTACCTACCTATAGCAATTCAATACAAATAATCTAGCACAAAATGACAGACCCGAGAACGAGTTGTCTCAGCGAGTGGAAATATCGATTTTTGAAAACAACTTATTGTTGTCTTTGATAACTATCACAAGGCTTCCTATCATGTTGTCTCCAAAACATTAAAACGAATGTTTAGTTCTATTTTGATTTTGTCCTCCCTTTAATTTATGGTAAATCGAAAGTATAAATTGTGGTTTCTAGAAAAGTATTCTAACCTTGAATTTAGGGTTTTATGTGCCATATCACTTGGTCATGACTTTAACCACTCTCACGAAGCAGGCAACATTCACATCTAAAACAGTTAATTTGGTACATTCCCGCAGTCCAGATGCGCCTTCTTTCTTTTTATAGCATTATTTTCTAATTGTTCTTAATATATTTATGTGTACTGAAAGAGTAAGCTATGAGGAAGATATCGCATTCTTGGTAATTTATTAACGGAGTCATCTGTTTGTCATCCTAATTTTTCAGGAAGCAGAAGGTCAGCCTAAGCATAGCCTTTACTCCCTCCATACGCGCTACTCACACTATATCCAGGTATACACTGCCAAGGAAGCCGTAATGCAGAAGCTGAATGGCAAAATCAAAGATTGTGAATCAGTTAATTCCCAATATTCTGTAAGTTGTTTACTTTTTTACTAAATGTTCAATATTTACTAACTGTTTTTCGGATTCAACGTTCTGGTGAGTCGGTAGGTCATAGGGGAGTAGGCAGGTTATTCTTGATCATCTCCTCTGAACTTCCATTGACTTCATATTTGACTCAAAACTTATTCACGTATTGAGTTGTGGATAACCATATTAATTTCTTCACCGATTTAGCTCAAAGCAAAAGTGAATTATTCTGATAAATATCTTGACGATAATTTCATCCACCCCATACATAGAGGTTCCCTGTCTACCTAGCTTCAGTAATAGGATTGAGAGTGAGAGTGAAGTTATGCTCCTCCCAGGTGTATGTCTCTGGCAGAACTGAATATTTTTATTTCAACCATATACGTACCCAACTATGATGGTATGCTGTAGTATATTCTCTGACTATTATCTACGTTTAGGACAAGCAAGAAAACATATCCTCTATTCTTCAATACCTTCATAAATAACTATTTTTGTTCCTATTCGACTTAGGGTGCTGAAATTTTGGAACGATGCTTTTCGGAATGTGATCTAGTATAATAACAACTTGATAAACCACTCTAATCAATTGAGGCAGCTTATCTAGTTCCTAATCAACTTAAGATGCTGCATTTTTGAAAGAGGTCTATCTAGGTGTGATAGATAATATAACTGCTTGGTGCGAAGGCGCAACTGGCTCCAATCCCTCATCTCTCCCAACTCCAGAAGGGTTTTCCCAATTTTTTTGGGCGTTATATATCTCTCCCTCAAATGTATGCAAGCAACAAATTTGTAAACAAATGAATGTTGCACTTGATTGAGGTTAGAAAGCTATAAAGGCTAGATTATCTGTTAACCCTAGTTATAAAGTTCCAGTCATGCAGAATGATCATATGACCGAATTTTCGTTAATAATCATACTGTTATGTTACATTATTTTGAAAAGTAAGGACTTTGAGGGAAAACAAAATTGTTAACTACCAATTTTATGGCAAAAAAATCGTTCTAAATAATATTCTGATTCAAAAAAAGATTTTGGATTTTCAACTTTTTAAGAGTTTTTATCGATTTTTTAGCACATTATAATGAAATTTAAGTACATTTTCAGCATTATTTTGCGCATACATTTTTTAATGTTCTGTTTTATAGCTAATAAACTTTATTTGAACAATATTCTTCTGAAAAATAAATTTGATTTTAGCCGTTTTTTGCTATTTTTAGTGATTTTTTAGCACTTTTTTGAAATCTGACTAATTTAATGTGCTCAAAAAATGCTAGCCAACGAATTCGTCCTTTCGTTTGGAAAGCTCGATTTTTTGGCGCAAGAACGGAATTTTTATCTCAATCCTAAGGAGAGTTCTCGTCTGGAAGGATATATATATATGTATATATATATATATATATATATATATATATATATATATGTGTGTGAAAAAAATGTTAAACTCTAGGATTCGTTGCAGAATGTCTCAAAACGGATTTCAATTAAGACAATTTTCAAAACGTTTGATTCTAAAATTTTTGGAGCCATTGCAATAGCTTCATTTTCTAGTAGAATTCGCTAACACCATTTTTAGTCACTAGTACGCGAAAAACGCTCTTCCTGCTCCTCCTCAAAATTCACCTGACGCTAACTAGAAATCAATTGACCGGGGGGGGGGGGGGGGGGGATCCTGGTGAGGGCAAAACATCACACAATGCGAGCCAAAAATAGAGATGATTTCCGAAAAACTCTGAACACAAAAGCTATCATTCGATGTATAAACGGAGAAAAACTCTAATAGCGTACCTAAAAAATAGAAAAGAGCACAATAAAAGTTGCAACGAAAAATATCTCGCTGTCAACGACGCAAGTTAGGATACATGTGAAAATGCAGATAGTGGAAGTGCTGACAACATGCCCAGCGAGACGGCTGGTTGCGCTATCACCGCTCATGCGCCTGCCCTGCTCTCTTTTGAATATCTTTGAAACTAGCTCTATCCGACGCGTCGCTAGGGCCTCTACATAAGTTAAACACACCCTAGTGCCCGTAGATATAAGTACATACGTATATGCAAGCTATATACGCACAAACGTTGACTCTCAGTTTATGGGTGATATTCTCGAGACTTGGGCACTAGCGCATCCTTACATCGAGGCAAGGCGAAATCGAAGTTATTTCACCTTGTTGTCATGGTGGCGAGTAAACATGTGCGAAAATGCGCCATTTGTAGCCACAGCTGGACAGTAGCATAGCATAGTCTAGCCTAGTTCCGAGTCAATATTTTCATTATTTGTAATATGCAAGGTGATAAGCAGGTGTTGACCTCAAATGCTACGAACGCAAGATTTAATCTGTGGGGTAGAGATCCATATGAAATGTGTGTTGGAGAGTTGTCATACAAGTGTTCTAGATGATCCAGACATCAGCCGCAAAGATGTTGTGGATTACCTATCTAGTTTTAGAACTGTTCTTTGAATCAATTGAAACTAAAAATCTTTGGAGTACTGTGAAAGGATGTGTTATGAGAGCTCTGTTAGGCGGGAATAGTAAGTTGTATCACATGTGGAAAGGTAAGTACCTAGAGGTAAGGTATGCCTACATACTTTCCGTATATTATTGCTTGTTCATGTCGGTACTTCATTGATCAAAACGAAAGTAGGCACCTAAATACCTTTGTTGTCCATAAAATTTGCGTAACTGCAAAACTCGCGCAATAACTGCACTGCCAATGCTATCTTTATGAAATCTTACCTTCAGAGGAATGCATTTCAAGGTTTTTTCCTTGCAGCTGGTTTTTAATTCATGTAGCATATTCCCTGATTCGATATTTGACAAACTTGCTAATCAGAGGTTGTATTCGTCGGCAAAGCAACGACCCACCAACTTTGTTTAGGCACTTTAAACCAACAGCAAATCTGGTAGGACGTACGTACCTACCTAAGTAGTTTCGTTTCTTGGTGTAGCAACAACCTGCCTTGTTTACTTTGACAAACTATCAAATCTCTCCTTTTATTCATTCAATATAACAATTAAAGAATCCTGAGTTAAGCATAGTACTACGAACTTATAATAAAACGCTGATGAAGCTACCTGAGCAATGGCTAGGTACAGACACCTGAGGAATTTTCAATCATCTTTTCTTGATTATTTTTCAGGTTAATTATTCTCAAACCTAAACGAATGAAGTTCTTTAGTTTTCTGACACTGATTAACTACTATAGTTAGTAGGCTCCTAGTCCAAATAAAAACTCGTTCACGTTAGATTGGTATTGTTGACAGTAATCTACAATCAATTATTGCGCTGGCAGGCATGATTATTACCTATAACATTTAGTCGAATTGAAACTTTGTATTGCTGCAATATTATACTTTTTCAAAACGAAACTGTTGAAAAATGGTCTTATAACCACGAATTATGTTGACGTGAGACGGCAAACTTCTTGTGAGAAATAGGTTGGTTGAGTAGCGATTCATTGACGTAGGGCGGTCTCATGGCCGACTTTGGCTGAAACGCGAACCTACTCCAGGCGTGACGTCACGAGAATATGGGCCATAGACTTGTGATGTGTCCATAAATCCTAATACCCCGAGTAATATTTTCATCGCTATAATTGTCAAAAATCTTTTTCATCGTTCATAAGACTGACTTTTTTAAAAGCCGAAAAATAAACTGAAACCACAACAAAAATTAACAAAGCTGATGATGTGGATAGATAGTGGGAAGATAGATAGGTTTAAGCCTTTCTCACCACCCGCGCATATTTTTTATTCATGTGAAACAGGTTGAAAGGGTAGGGAAGTAGTAGTGGGTACCGTAAAGTGGGGTGACTTGGATCTGTTGGGAAATTTTTTTTTGTTGGTGTGTTGGCAGTCCTGAATAAATATTTATCAGCGATTTGAGGTCGGGTTCTCTTTGTCTGTTTCTTGACTATTTTGTGGCATGAAGTTGAGCTCATAAAAGTAAGTATTTCTAGGATTTTTTAAATTATGAATGTTGTATCGTAATATCCGTACTTTTGAAGTACAACAAACGTAGGTTCATTTGTTACTAAACGTCAGCCCGAGGGTGACGAGACTCTCAGGGCAGATTACTGTGGATACATACTTTCAAAAGCCGAAGCCATCACCCCCCCGTTCGTGCATGGTTGTTTTTTCATAATTTTGTAAACAAAAAACTCCATATGTCAGGGTGACTTGGAAACTCCGATCCAAGTTACCCCAACATTCTGATTCATTATTTTTCAGCCATATAGTGCATTTTGTGTAGTCGTACGTTACTAATTGGTTAAAAAAAATGTTTTCAAGCATTATGAGGACATACAAAAAGAAGAGGGGGGGGGGGGGTATAAGGATTATGACCAAGCAACACTTCAAAAGGCAGTTTCTGATATAAAAAACAAGAACATGAAGCTAAGGCATGCAAGTAGATTGTATGGGATAGCTGTATCCACATTATCACGCAAAGTGCGTAATTTGAACCCCAAAAACATGGGGGCCAATTTATTTTATCAATAAAAGAAGAGAATTAGATCTGCAAAAATTTGGATATCGCATGTGAGTGGGGTTTTCCATTAACATCTATGCACGTCAGAGGGGTTGTGTAGCAATATTTGAATGTGAAAGTTGTTAAAATACGTGAATTTAAAGAAGTCTGAATTTTTTTTTATCCAACTTCTGCGATAATTGATGGTTTTTGTGATTTTATAATAAAATACTTAAAAAAAAAAAATGGAATTTCTGTTATAACCTTTTTAAAAAATCATAACAGAGTTCCAAGACGCCCCTGGAGTATGTACAAATTAAAACAGAGGCGTTTGGAATGGGGTTTCCAAGTCACGCCACCCACGGGCGAATTGGAAATTAGCACTTTAAAAAAAATTAAAAATACAAAGGGTGCAAATAAAACAATTTCAAAAGGTGGGTTCTGTAGAAGAAGTAGCGTAACATGTTTCAAAACAAAAGTTATCACTTTATTGTTGATTTTTGACATTTACAAACTGTTGAAGTTCGAAGTTGTACCAAGTCACCCCACTTGACGGTACCCAACCTCTGTATGTAACTGTGAAGTGGTGAACCACGAGTCCCTGCCTGAAATTAATATATTTGTGATCATTTCTTTTCTATTAGTATAAATAATTATTCCTTTTTCTAATTAATATATCAAATTGTTCTTTTTTTGAAGGTTGTAATGCAGAAACTGAAGGGCACTGATCTCAGCAACTGGATCGTTGAGGTTGGTGGGCGACCAAAGAAAGACGTTTGCCAGGTTTTTGACCTGATAAAGGAATTTTTGAGCAACGCTGGTCAATTGCAAACCGTTCAGCAGGTAAATTGTGCCTTAAAATTGATTCAAATTGGTGTCGCTGAACTCCTGTTAATTTATTTGATTTGTTTCTGCTATAGTGTATCTACTCTGAAAAAGAGGTTGGGGAGTTGTGCCTCCAGCAAACCACACTGACATTTCAGCTTCTAGAGATGCTGAGGGACTATTACGAAATATGCAGGCACTACCCTCGGTCCTGCCTCATGTCCCACCGTACTCGCTTGTATCATCGCTGGTCTGAAAAGCTTTTAGATGACATGTCACCAACAAGGTAAAAATTTGTTTTAAAGCGCTACAGATATTATCAATTGTGTTCAGTAACTTCATAAATACACAATTGGTGGTAAATTTCTTTGTCCATTAAAACCTGTATGTAGTAAAAGTGGTTGTTATGAAAAGAGTGTTCAAGAAATTCAAGGATTTATCTTGGTTGAGGGAAAGAAGATATTCAGAAGAAACTAAGAAAATGATATAAGAAGTTTTACCTGTTAAATTGATCGAGTTTTCTTTACTTTAAAAAAGGTCCATAACGATGATTCATCCTCAACTAGTAGGTATTTCTGGTATACATAATAACCCTTCCGTATTAATTTCCCTTCAATATAAGGTTGGGAAAACCTAGTTGTCTATTTTTACCATCTCTAAATTTGTAATTTTTTAACACCGCTCTTAAACTCAATGACCCATTTCTTGTTAAGTAGACTGTGTTGAATATTGCGATAGAAACCATTAAACGGTTGGACTGTTCCTGGTGTGAGTTGCCTATCTTGTCCGAAATAGTAGGTACCTAGTTCATTTTTTATTATTCTCATCCTCATTTATAATCTTGATATTTTGTTCTAGCTGTGATGAAGTGTTGAATAACATCAATAAAGAACTTTCTGTATCAGAAGAGAATATCATGCAAGTCTCCATGTTCTCTGCAGGTTCGTGCTCTCCATAGTATTTTTACTTACTTACTTATCAGTGTAACCTCGAGTGAAGAATAAGTTTGTTGAAAACCTCCAACTGTTTTTATCTGTGTTTGATGTTATCGTAAAATTTTATTACTTCTGAGTCTACCAATTTAGCGGAAGCTCTGTTTTCACTATTGGGAGATGAAAAACAATTTTCCGCCGAAAAACTTTGGTTCGGTGTTTGTCTGTCTGCTTGTATGTCTAACAAAGGGTAACCGGAAGAAAAACTCCTGGAAAAGAAAATTCCTGCGATTTGGTAAAGGCGGACACAAACTCCCGGTGTCGAAATTTTGGGAAATGTGAAAGAAAAGACATATAGGTACCTCATTTGTACTGAACTCACGTATACTGTGGTGATGAGGCTGCTAGTAGTGTGGCTAAATAATTTCTATGGTATTTTCAAATTCTGTGTCAAACTCTATCAGTTAAAAACTCATATTCGTGTCTTTAACAAGAAATGCACTAAGAAAATGAGGGTCCTACCAATTACTTGATATTTTATTCTATGCATACATGGTATTTTGACTGAAAATGAGAGCAAAACGCCCCCAACCGCACTTGCCAGTGGTAACGCTTGCAGATCTACATCGAGTTTTACACTTCAACTCACAAATTTTGAGTTTATTTGTTATGCTCAGTTGTATGTACTTTTTGGGATAAAATAAAACTAGTTGATTAAAGTGTAAACTCGGTCATAATGGAGTTCATGACGGGGTTCAAGCGTGAAAAAATATGTAGAAACCGACCCCAAACTCGTAGGTTCATGGAGGGTCATTTTTCGGGAGAACCCTTGATTCCTTTGAAAACCCAAGTTTTTCTACATCGAATCATAAATCCCCCCTCCCCTCCACCGGTATTTAGCAAAGTACAATTGCACAATAAATTGAAATGCGGGCTGGAAACATCGTTTCTTCCCCGGCTTCGTGATCGTTTGAATCGTAGCACTGTAGCAATGAGTCCGCGAATAGCGCAATCCACTCATGATTCTGATTAGAAGTGTCTCTCTGACTCCGTATCAACTGCACTATGTGGCCAATAAACTGCGTATCTGCGTACCGGGTCTGTGGAACCTATCTCCCGGGTGTTTTTGTTTCTGCCTCTTCCGAATCGCGGGAGTTGTTTTACACAGTAACCCTCTGTGATGTTTTTGAAATATAAACTTTCTTATTCTTCATTGGTGCTTTTTGGCTGTCGGATGCCATGTCAGCTGAGGCCCTTGCCCTTGTCACATTTCGGTAAGCGGTTTTGCCAGGTTGTTTCGTCTTGGTTTCGCCAAGACAGAAGCTTCTTCATTGGACGTCCCTTGACGCATAAAGAAGTGCAAATTGCTGTTTCTCTGCGTTTGTAGATGATAAACTATTCCTCTTTAAGCTCGTCCGTTTGGTTTTTTGCTCAGAGGCAGTGGCAGCACTGCTCTCATTGGCATGCATATTAATGGTGTTTGCATTGGATGAAGGGCTTTTAAGTAGCCTCTCTTTATCTGACTCACTTTTAGCGTTTTGGTATTTTCTTGATTACAATCAATAAAAGCTTTGATTAAAGCAGGGATTGGGTAAGATCCTGCGCTCACCCTAATTTCCAGGACCAGCAGGTATTTAAACTGGGAGTGACCAACTGTAAGGAGCTCCCTGCTTATGGTTAATTCTTAGCCATTCCCCACTTATCGATGTTGCTCTTCCATGTAGGGTCGGGGTAAGAAAGAGAGTTTTTAACGAAGATTAAACAGGAAAATATGGAAAGAACAGTTATAAGAGCTAGAAAGCGTGAATACCGGCTTTGTCTACTCAGTAATCCCCCTCAGCTTAGAGAAGAGCCCTTTCTCAAGGGCCTTCTCTCTTAACAGGCAACACAGTGAGATGGTGAGAGTAGTATTTGAGTATAGGAGGCTGTTGGAGAGATTTCTACCACATTGCTGCTTAGGTAGAACGCACTTGTGACGATATCTAGGAATCGAGAAAAAATCTATACAAGGAATACGGTAGGAACACAGAAGTAATAATCAGCTTCCTCGAGGTCAAATCAAGTACGTACTGGTCCACCTAAAAATTCACATCATCCTGTATGCATGTGAAATGTATAAAATTATGGTCCTGCTTTTGACCAGTATGGTTTCCTAATAATCGGTTTGCTATCATATTATAATAGTTGCACTTTTCACCATTTCCAATAGGTATCATATTTCAATTCTATTTCACTTGTACTGTTATTGAATTGCTCTACCTCAAATGCCTTCAAATACAAGCCTTTACACGAAAGTTGCAGTGATATTGTGTCTCAATTTTCTTTACATGGGCTTGAATGTTCCCAGATTGTCAACTTGGGCTGTTTTTAAAAACTCAATAACAATATTATACATAAATTGGAACTTACTTGAAACACACCTAATGGAGAACAAAAACTGTTTCATCTTACCTTTTAGTTCAGGTCTATTCATAGTATATGGATATTGATACTTTTTTATTTAATTGATATTATTTTTTAATGTAGGGTTAGAACGACACTTAGCAGATACCACAATCCGTCTTCAAAAGTGTATGGAGCGTTCTTCAGAAACATCTCGAGTGAACGTGAACCCCATTGAGGTTTGTTTGTCCCTCATATAATTCCTAATTTTACTCTAGGCAATAATATTAAAATATAGATTATTTAGTGCAGTACTCCATATAAATTTGTAAATTTTGGCTAGCACCTAAGCAATATTCTTTTATGACATAACAAAAACGTACACATTCATCTCAAGCTGGTGAATATATATATATCGTAAAGTTTTGTATTAATAAAACATCTTTTCAACACGGAGTCTAGATTTTTAATGAATTATAAACTTTCAAGTAACTAGTAACTTGCAACACCAGCAACTAACTTGCTGCTGTGTTACTCAGCTACTCAACTCTAACTCCACTTCGTCTTTTCTAAAAATGGAGCCAAGCAATCGTGATGCACAACCCTCAATCGTCCTTTGGTTGCCCTAATCCTGAACACAACATCATTTAGGGGGGCTTTCACTACGGCACATGGCCCTTCACAACTGAGCTGGAGCTTTGTCAGAAGACCATTCCGCCTCTTCGAGTTATGAAACCAAACCTTATCCTCTTCACAATAGTTCTGCTTCTTGACCTTCACGTTGTACCACCATCCCTGGATACGTTTCTTGGCAAACCCTTCAAGACTTGCACCACATCCTAATATCCCAATGACTCAGAACCCAATAATGACTTGCCCAGATTACTAAGTTTCTTCCAAAACTCTGGAATTACCATTTGTGACGTGAACTTCTTCCCATCTGTTGACTCCCATTTTCAGTGGACAGCCATCAACCAGCCCTAATGAGGCAAACATGGTGTGATGTGCCTTCTCCGGAGCTACAGGACTACAACTCCTCTGAAGGAGGCTGTGTCCCTTGTTCCATCCATTCAACAACATTTCTCAGTGATTGGTCCTTCTTCTGGGCTTCCCCACATTCCTTTCAGCCAAATACTGCTGCCAATTGGCACCTTAGCACTCGCGTGTACTCCTCCTGTTCTTCTTGTCCAGCAGAACACTGGGTTACTGGTTTCCAAGTTTTCCTTGTCGTTTGAACTGTTGTTCATTCTCGCTGGTTTGGTGCCAATCTTCCTTGGCATTGCCCCAGTTATAGCCTCTGGCTCCATCACGTTTGTCAGTAGCCCTGACACCAGTCCTGTTGAATCTAGATTGACGGTCGAATTCACGCTTTCCTAAATTCCTGTTTCGCCTATCTTTGTCATAGGAGGATAGGAGCGACCTCTGCGCCTCTTTGGAAGGTGCGACGGTGGTACCCCAGACCTCCCTGTCCATGAAAACCACCATGGCCTCCGCCCCTGTCGAAATCAGAACTCCTTTTGAATCCACCATCATCTTGTAAGAAGCGATCTCCATACCTATCACACATCCCCCTATCCTGATCCTATTGACTGTCTCTGAATTCCGGGTTCGTTTTCCAATCATCTCCCTTAGGAACGTTTTCCAAAGGTTCATCCCTAGTTTTATGGTCGACTCCTTGGAAGTCCTTGCTTGGTTTCTTCTTCACTTTGGGAGCAGGAGCCTTGTGCTTAAAGACTTCCTTTTGGCTGGGAGTAAGCTCTGCCAATGAGTGTCCCACTAGCTTCTCTAATGCCCTACTCAGTTGCCCCTCTTGCACTGCCTGCAGCCCCTCTTGTCTTGTTAAGTAGACAGTCAACTCCATTTCATGAGAGCCAATTTTCAAAACACCCCTTCCCAGGTCAAGTCCCTGACTAGCCAAAAATCACATCCTAGCAGACAGGGTTCCTGAATATCAGCAATCACAACTGGATGCTTGAACTCCATGTGTTCGCCCAAACTAATAGTGGCCTCTTCAACTCCATCCACCTTGATGAGGTCTCCTGTTGTTTTCTGCAAACTCTTAGTTGTACTCGTTTGGGTGAGTTTCTCCCCCATGTTCCATGTTACTGCAGTCACTGCTGCTTCAGTATCTATAACCAACTTGCAATTTTGTCCTTTCGTTGTCCCCCAAAGGGCTGGTGAGACTGCTTATAATCCCCCACAGAGGAACTTCTTGGGCCCTACTTTTACACACCAGCTTATGACCCTTCAACCTGATGGCTTACCGTTTCCCTGATCTTGCTTATTACACAAACTGATCCTAGGTTTCTGAGGGCACTGCTGACTGATGTATCCTTCTTTCCCAGAAGCCCAGCAAGTAAACAAAGGCTTTTGGCCTGCCCAACAATTGCAATTCACTCGGTTGTGAGCTTCTGTTGTCCTACTGATGAGTTGTGGCACTGTTTTGAAAAGGTAGTCCTCCCAACTACTTGTGCCATTGAAGGACCCTGGTTTGACATGGACTGGTCTTTGTAATGCTGTCGCAGTTGTTGCACGACTTCAGATGCCAGAGTATTGGCATTAGATGCTACCTGTGCTGCTTCGACCGAGTTCTGCCTAATTTCACTTATAATGTTCATCACTTCGGCGAACTGGTGCCTCAGTTCAAAACGGAAGTTAGTGAAAAACGTTGCCTATTTCCACGAAAAATAAAGAGTTACAATGTTAAATCGATTTCGACGGTTAGGCCATCATCAGTAACAAACAATAACAGTTATTGTTTGTTACTGATGATGGCCTAACCGCCGAAATCGATTTAACATTGTAACTCTTTATTTTTCGTGGAAATAGACAACGTTTTTCACTAACTTCCGTTTTGAAATGGGTTTCCACAACTTCGTCGCGAGTGATTTAGTTCGTTTTAGTTTGCCTCAGTTCTTTGAATGGTTGCTCCCACGCAGCCACCACCTCCCCTTGCCTTCACGTCTTTGGCATCGTCACAGGAAACACATACCTACCACACTCCTAAAATCTGAAGAAAAAAAAACCCCACACCAACGTCAGCCATTTCTGACACCACTTGTAAAATTTTGTATAAATAAAATACCTTTTCAACACGGAGTCTAGATTTTTAATGAATTATAAACTTTCAAGCAACTAGCAACTTGCAAAACCAACCACGAACTTGGCAACTCAACTCTAACAATATATACAGGGTGTATCAGACACGACTTGCCAAAGTTCAGGGATCGATTCTGCAACTAATTTGCAACAAAAAGTGCCTCGTAGACTTTTTTTTTAGAGGCTTCGTTTCCGAGTAATTTCACTTTCAAGATTTTGTTTCGTGTTTTTGACCTTATGTCACTAAAATGGTCATAACTCCCTTAATTTGATGAGTAAATTAAAATTTGATTACACCGTTGAAAAGAGCGTTAAATTTCCTATCCCCCTGATGCCAAAACAAGAATTTTTGAGCAGCTCCGATAGCTAAAAAATGAGGTCGAAGTCATAATTTTGAGAAGTTGACAAAATTTCACTGTTTTGAATCCGGAGAAAAGTTTGTTTTTATGTTGAAAAACATGGTATTTTCTATTAAATCTACGGTTTTTGTGAAAAATGGACCTCAAAAAAATTCGAGTTTGGGGTCAGTTTCTACGTATTTTTTACGCTGAATCGAATGGTAATACTTACAGATCTCCCTAACTCTGTTATAACAGAGTTTTACACTTTAACTCACGAATTTTTAATTAATTTGTTATGCCCAATTTTATGTGTTTTTAAGTATAAAACTAGTTAGTTAAAGTGTAAAACTCTTTTATAACGAATTTTGGGAGAGCTGCAAGTGTTACCATTCGATTCACCGTGAAAAACCACGTAGAAACCGGCCCCAAACTCAAATTTTTTTAGAGGGCGATTTTTCACAAAAACCCTCGATTTCATAGAAAATACCATGTTTTCAACATACAAACATACTTTACTCCTCTAATTAGCGAAGTAAAATAAAAATTGATTATACCGTTGGAAAGCTGAAATTCTAAGGTAGTTTTTCAGAGATGGGGGATTCAAAAAAACACTACAGTAAAAAAGTCAATAAGCGGATTCTGAACAGTGAAATTTTGGCAACTTCTCAAAATTATGACTTTGACCTCATTTTTCAGCTATTGGAGCTGCTCAAAAATTCTTGTTTTTGGCACCAGGGAGATAGAAAATTTAACGCTCTTTTCAACGGTGACATCAGATTTTAATTTTCTCATCACATCAAGGGAGTTTTGACCATTTTAGTAAAATAATGTCGAAAACACGGAGAAAAAAAATCTTGAAAGTGAAATTACTCGGAAACATAGCCTCTAAAAAAAAAGTCTAGGAGGCACTTTTTGTTGCAAATTAGTTGCAGAATCGATCCCTAAGGCCCAGCGCACACGGTGTGACTGTTTTGAAACTGCCGTTGCAAACTAGTTGCGTCTGAAACCAGTTTGCAACGGAAACAAAACTTCTGTCCGCACACGGGTGTACTAGCAAACGGCTTGTTGTAAATCAGTTGCGTCTATTGCAATCAGTGGTTATAATTTACCATGGCAGTGGAAAGTAGCAGTGCAACAGTAAAATAATCTTGGCTTAAAATTACAATTTCAAAAACTATAGATTTGTGATAAAAGTTATTGATTTGCCATTTAAAATTAAATATTTTATTATAATTTTCAATTTTTTTTAGTCTATTGTAATTAATTTTTATAAATTTTAATCCCGTCACACCTGGAATTCAATAAACGATATGTAATACATCAAATTGTTAAACATTCAAAAAAAGTTTTTTTTATAACATTTTAAACCCTTTCGCCCCTTTTGTAAGACCTAATTGTTGTGGTTTGTTGCATCTGGGGACCTAAAAAGGGTAACACCTCAGTTATAGCAAAATTAAATTATATCATTGTTTACATGGCAAACCCACTTCAACAGACACCTCTTTCCATGCTTTCTCCGTCACATCTTTCCTTGAATATCCTAGAAGTTTGTAGTTGTACAGAACTTCATGCTTCTCCACTTCTCCAACAAGCTTCATGTTGAGTTCCTGATCATTCATTTTGAGATCCACACTATTATGGCTGTCAAAATACCACCAAAACACCACGAGGTCTCGTGCAACTGAAGTCTGCAACGCAACTGCAACTGCGGGTCCACGGTTGTATGCGACAGGTTTCAGACTGATTTGAGATCGTCAAGAACCAGTCGCGTCGTGTGCGCCTCCTCACTCCAATACATTGTCAAGGTCACAAAACAGTTGCACGCGCAACTGGTTTGCAACGGCAGTTTCAAAACAGTCACACCGTGTGCGCTGGGCCTAAGGCTGTCCGTCCAGTGGACGCGATTTCGCACGAAGAGGCGAACAGCGAAAAGAGCCGAATTCGCACGAACGGTTCGCCTCCCTTCAAACACTGTTTTAACTGAGAGCCCGTCCGCTGCTGTTAAGCGAAGTGGGGCGAACGCAACGAGAATCAAACCAGTTTGTTTTTCAATGCGTCAACACGCGAAATGGATGTTGACAGTGTGTTTGAAGAGAGGCGAACTGTTCGCAAAAATTCGCCTCTTTTCGCCTCTTCGCGCGAAATCGCGTCCACTGGACGGACAGCCTAAACTTTGGCGAGTCGTGTCTGATACATCCTGTCTATATACCTGCAGTATATGCTCACTGGTGACTCAAGGGAGGATGGGTTCAATCGTGTGCACTGTGCAGATACCGCTTGTTTGGTCTTAGGCTCCTCAGCTTGGCTTGTCCATGCTCCCATCCCTGTTAGTGTTTTTTGCACGTGTAAAAAGGAATTGAAGCGGCACAGGAATCACAGGATCCGAGAGGTGGGATGATGTTCACCCCCCAGTGCACGCTTGCTCCTCCATGAGGCAACCGATTCTGAAACTTCATTTTTCTTTTGACCCAGCACTTCTTCACTTTTTTCTAAAAAGGAATGTGAACATACTTATACTATGCATACGCAGCAGTTGCTGTAGCCTCCTGCACTTCCGTATTTATCCACTGAACTGTGTAGGTACACACTCAATCTCGTTCAACACTCGCGTCGCCCTGCTCACTGAAGCTAGGTACTCAGTGCACTCGTCTACCAACCTCAGGGTCCCAAAGCCTGGTGTCCCCTTGGTGAGTGTGTACTGGGGCATTAGAGTAACGCATTCGTGGTATTTAAGTTAATTTAGTAAACATACTATTGTTTTGAATAGAACTAGATAACAATGCTCCATGAAAACAAGGTTATTCTTGAAATAAAAACAGAGCACCATCAACTTTAAATTATGCCTACATAAAGTGGCTAGTATAATATTAATACAGTACCATCAAACGTAGTGTCTCTTGAGAGAATCAACTCACAGTTTTCAATGAGACTTGCATTGCTGTAATTGAGGTGGCTTCGTTATTTCTTGGTGTGGAGGTTGCAATAATCAAAGTTGAAAGGGGGTTTTCAACTACTGTGTTAATCAAATCAACAAACAAGAAACTAATGTGCACTAAGATAGGTGCTATCCCTCCCTTACCTTTCCTACTTGTATTTAACTTGTATTTTTGCTGTTGCAAAAGGTGCTACTTAAAAAAACTAATTAAGCAGCCATTCCAAATAAGAATTTTTAGTTGACACTGTTTAAGAATTAGATAAGGTGGTTGAGGAATCAGCAGTTCGTTTCTTTGACGAAACTAACTAAAATCCCACCCCTAATTGTTAGCTAGCAGAGCTCATAACAAGTTTCTGAATCTCTTGGGTGATAATCGGGTAGAGTTCACAGTCCTTCACAATCCTTCCATCCACCCGTTACTTATGATTCATTATGTTCTCTACCTTGGTACATAGGTTATGTAGTGAACCTACGTAGTTTCTTGTTAAAATGAGGAGAGTAATTTATTACCTTATGAATTTTCTCAGGTGCCTGCTGGATGGTTAGGCAAAGCCAATTGGGTTGAGGAAGGTAGAGGAGACTCCACAAACATGGATAAAGGAGCAAAAGCTTTGTCTGCAGTCGTGCTCACAGCACTTTGTGCTCTCAACAAGAAATACATCATGATTGAATCCCAAGCCATGAGTATGAATAATTTCATTAATTTAGATAATTAATTTTTTAAATATATTCGTGGTGTTGTATTGTATATAATCCATCCTTTTTATTCATTATATTTGAAACCCTTAGAATATTCAACAACAAAAAGTTTGCTTGTTGAAGGGGTTCCATGGAATTCATTCTAGGTATGACAAAGGAAAACTACACGAATTCATGTCATGAATGAATCGATTGGATCTATAGCATTGGATCTATAGCATATCAATGAAACCTTCCCTGGCATTAAAAACTCTTTTTAGTGATGGAGAAATGGAGGGGGTGCTTGATTTACCTATGTAAAAATATTCGTTTCAATTTATTTTCCTCATTTTATTTTGTTTACGAAATCAGGTGCCGGTGATTCCCTATTGAACCTCACATCTCAAGCTGGTGACTGGTTTCTACACGACATGTGTTCAGTCGCTGGCAACATCCTGAGGTTGACACAGCTGCTCCCTCAGTCAGTATTGTCTGCTGGCTGCAGTTCTGAGGATCCTTTGCTATCACAGATCTACTGTGCAGTCAAATGCATGAACCACACTTACAACCAAATTAAAGATCTGCAGGTGAGTCTATGATTGTTTGTCATTATATAATTAATAAATAAAATATATATATGTAGATACAAATTATGAACCAAATATGTTTCAGTGTTTGTAACGGCTGAAGTTTTTGTTTTGAATTTTACAATAATTTCGTTGTTTATTGTAATTGTAATATTCTTTATCAACATTTCTTTACAGTATTACTACTAATTATTGATTACTATGTTTATTTTTTTCATTTTTGATGTGTTATGTTTTTAAATTTTTATTGAAAAATAATGTGGTTGTTCAATTGAGTGGTTAAGGAAATACCAAAAACATCGTGTCCTTTCAAGAACTACATTTATGACATTCAAATCCCCTTTGTGCCATTTCTCAGAAAATTAATAACAGTGTTATTTTTTTAATTATTTTCCAGGAAATGTATAATAATTTTATTGGGATAATCCTCGTCGAAGCTGCCCAGGATCAAGTTTGTGAAGAGCCTTCAGTCGTTTCTCTCGTGGATCGACTAGAATCCATCGTGTCAGCCGTCAAAATTCCAATCGCTGACATTTTGAAATCTCTGCAGCTTCATTTGCGATACACTGTCATGAACATGGCCGTTGGGAAACAAGATGGATCGGTCAAAAAGTCACCTACATACCTTCAAAATCCGGTTAGTCATAAATTGATTGGTTTCCTCGATTTTAGTAATATGTTGTGTGATGTTTCAGTTCTGAAGCTGCTTGTACCGATTGAATCACTTGGCGATTGTTGAGGTGCGTTTTTAGGGAATTCTCTTACTAACTTTCCATTGGCTAACTCATGATGGGACTGGATCATATTGCTCAACCGGAACTGAATTTTGAGCAATGGACTATTCAGAGTGAATACTCACTGGGAGAGAAAGTTGTGGGTTACTTAATGCGGGTTTAAGGTAGAAAAATTCAGTATCAAATAGTACAGGTAGCAATGTAGCAGGTTGGTAATGGTTTGTAAATGACCAATTTTTTTCTTGCTACAAATGGTTTCTTAGGGTATCATATATGGAAGTCTGAATTTAAATTTACAGTATGTGTATCTAGAAACGAAATCTTGTTATGGTATCATGAAACGAAAATGCGACCCCAAATTCTTTTCTAATGCTGTTCACGTACAAGAGATCCAATATATTCTTCCAAAAATTAAAATGGAGGTAGTGTTTAGGAGTCCTTAGGCAATCAGTCAACGTGTGTACACAACTACGTCCTTGACAGATGCCAAGTACCCGTTTTAACTTTAACGTACGGGTCGAGGCATGCATTCTAGCTCGCATTACCAACTAAGCAGGTTGGTACCCGAGTTTATGGAAATCCACTTAACTCCAAATGCTGAATCGGAAAATGTCGGATAATTTCAAGAAAACGACATTCACAATGTAATGGAATTAGTAAGTTATCACAAAATAGGATTAGAAAGGGATGAAACAATGTTAAATGATTCATACTGGTCTTGCGTTAAAAGTTGAAGAGCTTTGCAATAGTAGGCAATGCGGAGGTCGTGGGTTCTGGTTCTTATTTAGAAATGAAATGAAAATCAGGGAATTCCGTTTGAAGGAGATATTCCCCCACCACATTTGGAGAACAGCAATGGTATTTATTGTGTAATTGACGAAAATCGGCAAAAGCTGTTGGAGAAGCGTCTCACTCACAAACGCAGTCAAAAAGAGTGAGAGAATCCGACTATTGAGTTGGCCCAAATCGGATAGTATCGTGCATTTTGTGTGGCATCCTTTGTACGTAGAGCGTCTTTTTGGGGGGATATCGCACATTTTTGGTGGTCTTGGAGAGAAAGGTGTAGTGAGCAATTCTATTCGACTTTGTTGTCCGAGAGAAGCTCCCTGTCAAATTTAAAATCCTTGGGTGAACAGGAGAGAATTCAGCTAGCATAGCTGATCAGGGTAAACCCCATAATTTTGTTCATTATTTAATGCCCCAGAGACGCTCTCTATCAAATTTCTAATTCGTAGGGTGAATAGGAGATAATTTAGCTAATTCAGCTGATCAGAATAGAGCTCATAAATTCATTCGTCCCATGATGTCCCAAATAGTCTCCCTACCAAATTTCAACTTCCCTAGAGCAAACAGGAGAGAATTTAGCTCACTCAGCTGATCATGAAGGAGCCCCCGAGTTCATTCGTATCTTGATGTCCCAGAGAGCCACGCTTTCAAATTTCAACTTCCTAGGGTGAACGGAAGAGAATTTAACTAACTCAGCTGATCAGGACTTGGTCGTAGCAACTCCAAAACCCCAAAAGGCACTTCTTCAGGTCAAATGTAGCCTATGTTTCAAATTTCATCAAAATTGGCTGAGGAGAACTGGTAGAAGTGGATGGGCAAAAATGCGAAATGAGACGAGAAAAACCAATGTCCCTCTTCAATTAAACTGCTAAATTTCTCCCTTACTGGGAAAAACATCTGATCATCATCATCTGATCAATATATCTGTTTTTCGCAGTAAGGGAGAATCCCATTATCTCAATCGTCTCTAATTGTCCCAAAGAGTCTCCCTGTCAAATGTCAACTTCCTAGGGTGAGAGGAGAGAATGTAACTCACTCAGCTGATCAGGAAAGATCCCATAATCTCAATCATCTCTCCTAATGCCCCATAGGTGTCTGCTCAGAGTTAAGTTCTAAGGAGGCGGAGGCTACATGCCACATTTCAAGTCTCTACCATCACTGGAATTGTGCCAAATAACGTCAAAAATAATGTCGAAAAAGAAGAAAGTCCGAAAACATACATCTTGACGACTCGTTTAAGCTTATATAGAATCGATCTGCCGTTAAATATTTGGCATCAGGCCACTCATGGGGCGTGCCCCTCCCAGGATATGCAAAGAAAATTAAGTTTGAGCCGACAGGGTGAGGTCGGGAAGGGGCCAAAGTTGCGCCGAGGTTCTACTTTGTTACTTTTCTTGGCTTGCCTCGTTTCAATGGTTTATTGAAAGCTTGGCAATGCGATACTAGCGTCTCATTTGATCCGTTTTATTATGAATACCTAATGGTTTTTACTTGACAGCATATTTGAGTCACATTTGTTGGATGCAGGCAAAACACGGAGCAGTGATGCAAGTTGTGGAAACCCTCCAGGCTGGCTTTGAAGCCTTGCTGGCAGCTCCACAGAACAATGAAGGAGACTTTTTTCCCCCCAAGACTCCAGATCAAGGGGAAATGCTTCTGATGGGATTCAATGGCCTTTTCAATCTCGAGATCCCAAGGAACGGAATGGTTCATCATTTGAAACAACTAGCCACTCCTCCAGCATGGACAATTGTTGATCAGATCAAGGACCCCCAAAAATACTATGCAGTAAGTACACAATAGTATGATGAGAACCGCACACGCAAGTATTTATCGTAGTTTTGCTGTTCTATACTACTCTGAAGAATACAAGGCCTTAATATTAGTAACTATAAATGTTTTTGTTTGTAATTTCTGATATTTGTCAATTCCTTTCACTGCAGTTATATACATAATTAGATGTAATGTTATGCACGAGGTGAAGCCATTTAGACTTCAAGCTCTTTTTTTTTTACGTAGAATATGTTTTTATGGAGACCTTTGTGTCGAAAATTGTCATTATCAACGCAATGATAACGTAACAACGACATATACAAGAAGGCTAGTGATACCGTTACGCACTGGGGAAAAAAGACCAATCTTGGTGGACATTGCTCATAACTTCTAGACCAATCTTCCAAATCACACGAAACTTTGAGGAAATGTTCGTAAGATCATCCCTTGTACGAGGGTAAGGAGTGACGTGAATGCAACTTCGTCAAACGGACCCGTAGTTGTAATGGTTTAATATGTTTTTCGGAATGCTGAATCGAATGAAACCACTTTCAGAGCTCTGACTCTCAATCTAATCAACATTACTGATTATTAACTTTTGGAAACTTCGAAAATCCATTTTTTATTGCTGTAAATCGAAGTTGAAAACCATATTCGCCCGAAGATGCAGATACTTACTTGCAGATACTTACCTGATTTGTATGAATTATTCAGTAAACTCAGCTAATTTATATGGATTTAAAAATTGTCTACTTAACATTTCGATCTCAATTTGCAGAGGCCAATGACTGACGACAACGCAAGAAAGATTTTAGATGCTATGTTTTTCGTAAAAAAGCTGAGCACTATGGTGGAAGTTCTCCGCATGTGCCGCCATGACGCCTCTGGGTTCCGTGGTGGTTCAGCCAAAGCTCCACAAGTGCCACATGACTTCGAATCTCTCACCAAGCCAATGAGGAAATACATTGCTGATTACATCTCTACTCAAATCCTAGGAATTTTTTCGGTTTCCACTGCTCTTTTTGTATGTCGATTACTCGAGTTTCACGGCATTGATGTGACTGGTAAGCTTTAATATTTACAATATTCGCACATTGATAAGTTAAGGGGACTCGAAAAACGAAAAAATGAAAAAAAATTGAAAAATAACTCTTTAGCATCCAAGAAATACATTTTTATTCCAATTAGAAATTCTAAAAAACTTGGCCCTTCGCGCCTCGCAAGGGGCTCCGCCCCTGGTTGCTTTCCGTTTTGAGCCTTTGGCTAAAATGCTAAAACATGGAACATGCTTTCTTCCCGCTAATTCATAAATGTAAATACATTTAAAACTACGAGATAAATATTTTACTAATCGAAATTGGAAAAGAATACCTAGGTAGGTAATTTTCTGTTACGTTGCGGGTCTACAATTAGTATAACCAAGATTAACTAATCAACCAAGTGACCATAAAACAAGCGGCATTGTTTACTATATCCATTTATAACATTAATAAATATAAAACTACGTTATAAATAGATGAACAAGTACGAAAGAAATGCGTGATAAATCGAGAGCTTTCCAACGAATGGAGAACGATTTTTGTCCAGTGAAAAATACAGAAGTTTCATTTCTCCAGCAACGGCTTGGTTGTACGCGAAAATCAAAAGAAACATACGAGTCTGCAACACATTGGGACATTTTATGTCTTTAGTTGAAGACAAGTATGTGTTGCAGACTCGTATGCAAGCTCTAAGAGCCACTCAGAAGATCCGGACCCTGTTCATCGTCACGTAAATCTGCTAAAGAGACTACATACGAAATTACAGCTTCCTAGAGTGTAAAACAAAGAAATTATATTTAAGAGCCACTCATCTGATCCGGACCCTGGGCATCGTCAAGTAAATGTCCTAAAGAGGCTACATACGAAATTACAGCTTCCTAGAGTGTAAAGCATAGAAATTACCAATTAAAATTATTTAACCACCGCTTCACAAATCAAACCGTTCTCGCAATATTTGGATCACCTGCTATGAATCAAATCATCGAAACACCAGCTCAATGAAATCATCAGAAATTAACAAGCGGTTGCAATCATGTTCACAATATCAATTATTGAGAATGATCACCTGAGTGTACACAATTATTCAAATAACCTTGCTCATAACTCAGCTTGTTGGCCACGCACTTCGCATTAGTTAACATAATATGGTTGGATAAATCGAGAGCTTTCGAACGAATGGTCAACGAATTTTGTGGAATGAAAAACGACGAAGTACCATTTCCCTAGCAACGACTCGGTTGTAAGCAGAAATCATCAAAATATTTTCGTGAGCAATTTTCCGTGACGTTTTTTTAGTTTTTGTGCCATAGCAAAGACATAAAATGTCTAAAAATTTCATGACACATCCGCTTAACGTTTGTTGCTAGTTAGTCCAAGGATAAAGCATGTTCCATGCTAAAACTGAATTCTTCAATGCGTCCCAGCCCTGTAAGCAGTTCTCTTATCACCGTTTGTGTTACTTTTGCTTCTTTTTCATTTGTAATTATGTTCAATATTTAGGTGAAAATATAGTATTGCTTGGCTTCTTCTTCATCGCAATGCAACAACAATAATTTCCTTCATATCGACTAGGAGAAAACAAAAATTATTACGAATCCTACCACCATCACGAGAAAAGTGACGGTTTTGGTTTTCTGCCTCTCCTGTAAAGAGAGGCCTATCTGACCTATCTGATTGAATTGGTTTGTTTTCCCCACCTGGAGATTTCAAGGAGAAAAAATATATAGATGGCAATTCTTTTCGAGACACCTAACGTTATTTCACGAATTCAGAAAAAAACAAAACAATCTGTCAGTTAAAAATAGAATATTGGGAAAAAATCATCGAAATCACATTAGCAGTGACTGAGCGAAACGGCCACAAAAATACCTCTATTTCTGATGGGAGAGGGAGAGTTCTGTGTCTCCTAAATAATGCAAGTTTAGTTGATGATGATGATGATGATTTCATCTGAAGTAGCTAGGTACATACAATATTTTTTGTATGTGATAAGTATCATGAAAAGGGTTTTTCACCACAGTGTCCAAAATCAAACGACATGCAGGTAGTCATTTGCTGAAAATTACGTTTTAATTTTAACCTTACAGGTGAAGTTCAACAGAAAGATATTGGAGCTCAAGGTCAAGGAAATGCTCCTTTAGAAGAACTATGCAAAAAGGTAAGTTTTTGTACTTGGTAATATTTAAACTCGGTACTTAACCCCTAAAGAAAGATAATGTGATTATCTTTATCTCAAAATGTGTGCCACTAGAAGAAGAAGAAAATGTTTTTGTTGAATAATTATTGATCTTACATGGATATTAATTTCATCTACCTAAATTTCACAAGTAATTTTAACACTACATTAGATGCATATTGATATAATAATATTAGTTTATCACGAGTATATTTCGTTAGTTTCATTTTGCTTCTGAGTCTACTGTAATGTGCTATGCCAGAGAGTCAGCAGCAAAGAACAAAACTTCAGAATTAGGAACTGGTTCACAACAGACCAACTGGGATGATATAGTGGGATCTGTATAGTTAATTTTAACACCAGCAGAAGAAGTGTGTCTTGACGTGGCGTGTCACAATAATTTCCGTCATCAAGTATCCTTCCTAAATCCCTTATGGCATTCTTTTCGTCTGATCATTCACATCTCAATCCATAGGATTGTCTGTGACGTTCACACCTTGCCGTTATCTTTTTTGACTTCAACCTCCTTCTTCCCTTCCTCCATGCGTAATGACCTGAGTAGTGGTAGTAAGCATTGTTTTCAATTTCGGGTGATGAAAAATTTGTTTTGTCCAAAATCAAAATTGCCACTGGTTGTACGTTTTAGTCCATCCTGAACAACTTTTGTTTCATGTCTGTCTGTTTGTGTGGAGTATTTGTCTGTGCTGTGTCCACTAACCCCTGTAGCAAGCTTCATCTTCACAGTTTTCATCCCGTTTTGATTAAATAGACCATTTCAAAAGTCGGATATGCACAGCTGGTAACGGACAGTTTTGATAACTGTCTCATCAATCCGTATCAGTGGCAGTTGTTCGATGGTAAACTTATAGACCATAGGGCCTCTTAATGCGTCCCCCGGTTGAGGCCGGGGAAACACCACCTTGAAGGAGACAATTAACCCCAACAAGGCTCTACTTCCTAGCCGCCGCTCCCCTAGATAGGGGAGAACTACAAGGGCGTGAAACCTACTACCCCCTCGTCGAATCCTTCCTCAACTGGGTAGCAGGCTAGACCTGGGGCCCCACCCGCCCATGTTACCAGTATGGGCAAAGCCCTTAAAGGCCAACAATGGTCGCTGGCCCGGAACAGAGAAGAAGACTCTGTACCTACCGCTTAACCCCACCTCGTCCTGCATAACTGCAACGCATGTGGGGAGGCCACGATTGCTCCTGGGCCTGGGTCCGCACGCATGCCACACGTGTAGTGTCGTTAAACACCCCCAGTACGGTTTGTACAGTGGCAGACAAAATCTCGCCTGCCAACGCTCTTGAAGGATCAATTGGGCCATCATACTGCCAAGACTATTATTCTGAGTCTTGGTAAGGTGGCCAGGGATCTGAAGGAGAAGCATCCTGGGCAAGCTTAACAGATTAATCTACCTACTTGACGGGTACCTTCTGGACCACTTCTACTATGAGTTTACAGGCAATTCTGGGTCATGCACCCATAAATACCCAAGCTGTGAAGCAGTCAATGCACGCTACCGTTAGGTTAATGAGGACAGGGGAGTGTAAACACAATTACCACACACTCACTCATAATAGTCAGCCAAGTCATACCCTAATAGCACCGGCTACGCTATCCCAGAAATGCAAATGCCACATGACGAGCTTGGGAAAACTTACATATGGAAGGATCCAATGACCTACGCCATAGGCAATAGAGAAAACTTGAATAGAATAGTCCCCCGTACATAAAGGACTAAGGGCGGAATTCGTAGACGGGAATTGAGTCTGAGTGGGCCCTAAGTGTATCGATAAGGGAATTCATGCACTCTGTGCGATTCATAGAAGTGATTTGAGGGCGACCCTGAGGGCGCACTGAGTGTGCAACCTAAGTGCACACTCAACGGGATTCATAAACAAAAAATGGCGATGAGGTGAGTATCACCCTCAGCTCAATGGTGTAAAATCCTGAGTGACGGCAGGAGGTCACTTAAGTGCGTCAACTGATAACTTTTATTATTATTTTCACGTAGGTATAGGAATAGGGAATATAGTAGAACATACATCGTTTATTTAGTTCGGAGTTTATTCAAAAACTTCATAAGCGTACGCAGGCACGTAGCCAGGATTTTGCCTTGGGGAGGGTCCAGATCCCCCCCCCCCCCTCGCCCACCGGCTCTCTTCCCATTTCAATAAATTTTAAAATACGAATTTTAAGTCACAGGAGAAGAAATGTTTTACAAACATGATGAAATACTATCTTTAACAAGGCAAAAATATTTAATAAGTAGGTACATAATAAGGATTTTAGGTGACAGTTAAAACAATTTTTTACAATCATGATAAATCTTGATCTTTATACAACAATAAAAGTTCAATTTTTAGGTATTTAGTTGATCATAAAATGTTTATAGTAAGATTTTTCTGTTTGCTTTTAAAGACATCAAATCCAGCACGTTATCAGCCGCGAACGACAGTGGATAATGAATTGACATCATGGTCAAATGAGAAAGGCGTTCTTTACCCATCTTAATTCTAAGGTATTTTTCTAATCTATTTCTAAGGTACTTCAGGATCCCGTAATTTAAAAGTTAGGAAGACATCTAGGAACTTTCTCCTCGTTGGATATTGTGAGGAGTGTGAGGCGGAATACAGAACCCCGTGACGCACATAGGATAGATAAGTTTCCCCTAGACTGCAAGATCCTATGAAGTACATTTATGAATTTTCTAATCCCGAAACGGATGGTGATGTGTTGTGTGAACTTTCGCTCCGCAAGAAAATAGATTTTCGAAGCGTTAGATCGCGTTTTTTTTAACCTAAAACCGATGGTAAACGTACCAGACAGGTTCACAATACCAGTCATACTTCTTCAAATTCCTACTTCGAAGTTGAGTGCCAAATTCTGTCTCATTCACTCATCCCCTTCATTCTGATCTACATATTCAACTAATCTGCATTTTTACTAAGGGATTGACTACTTGATGTTATGTATTTTTGAGATGCGAGCTTGCGAGCATCCAGACCACCAAACTATACACTTCATTCTGATCTATATGGAATTGAAGAACTCACAGTTCTTCTTGTAGGGAACGGTTCCAAGTAGTTCCCGGGATGGGGGACAAACTTGATCGTTCGAGAAGGTCTCGTAAGAGACAATGCAACCCAATGTCCCCATTTTTCTAGAGGCTTTACAAGAAGAGAACTCACTCTACATATACGCTCCAGACATCCAAATATTGCGAACCTGAATACCAACCGTGGTACTCAAAGTATAATATCAATACCAAATGCTGATCCTATTCAGAACTATTTCATAAGAGGCTTCGGGGACGGGATGTTAAATTCTCCAGGAGGCTGGACCACATTAAGATGGGACATGCTGTAGCAGAGAGCGATGCGTCTGCAAGGAAAGCAGTACGTTCAGGTATAGTCCTAGAGGCGTTGATCTGTCTTTAAGGTCGTACATGACCCATGTCCGTGTACCGAAATATCTAACTTCTTATCTCAGGAATCTTACCTCTACATATTGGAGCTATTAGCAGAACCTATGAGTATTATAGAAATAATATCTGAAGAATTTCACATCAGACGAATATTCTCTGTTAGTGAAATAATAGATACTACCCTAACCATGAATAATTTTTTAATTCATCAAAAAATTTCGGGGGGGGTCCGGACCCCATGGACCCCCCCTCTGGCTACGTGCCTGATCGTACGCACACATAAGAGTAGTTAGGCTGTTCCTAAACGGTAGTTAGGACAGTTAGGTACATGTTTGATGTGACAGATCCCATTCGAATGTTACACAATCAACAACGAAATATTTCGCAAACTATTCCGATTTGGGAAAGATACAGTCATGAACAACTACGAACCCTTAGGAGCCTAAAATAAATGGAAAGGATAACTAGGTACCACAGCTGAAAGTGATGGTCGCTCTTTGATTTTATGCGATCTCTACATACCAAGTTTGTAGTGCATGGTTTTCAGATTCATCTTGGTTTGTGGAATGAGTTGTCGGTAGGTACCTAACTTCCATTCATCAGGATGTACAATCAATGGGAATTCCAAGAAAATGTGATTGCTTGAAGCTCTTCCAAAACCTCACGTCTTCTTTTTGTCCAACAGTCTCATTATACCATAACTCTTCTTATTTTCAACTACATATATCTGTTCTTCAAAACTAACTGGCGAATCATTGTTTTCTCATTTTCTCACTTCTTTTTCGTCACAACTCTATACATAATTAGACAATTCAATACTACAAATCAATAGATAATAAACACAAACTATCAGCACTTCAACAAACAAGCAACAAGGATTCACTTCAACTTATGGCTGCCCCGATCCAGGCGGGAGGACCAATAACTTTGGTTTTTGTCTGTTAAGGCCTATGTCCTGTCTCGCCAAGGAACAAGGATAATAGCTTAAAAAGCAAAAACACAAAGAAAAGTGTAACCTTTGAGAACTGTTATTGATCAGTGCGGAATGTGAGAGGGAATTTCCCCGTCCTTTTTTCCCTCAAACCAGGGAAACTTCCCCTACAACATACTGTCAGGGCTGCCAACTTTTGTTGAAAAAACGTTGAGTGTCCCCTGAGTGCACTGTTGAGCTCCTGTAATCTGAGTGTGCCCCTAACTGTTGAGTGAACCACCCCACTCAACTATGAATTGGAACTGGTGAGTTGAGGGTGATCCTCCATTTAGGTGAGTGCGAGTGAACACACACACTCAGGCTTTGTCTATGAATTCCACCCTAAATGTCGGGTTTTACAGATGGCTTTAGAGTGGAATCTGAAAGCACAACCAGGACAGGTTCTGCCATATATATGCCTGAAATGGAAATAGTGAGTGAGCTGTATGCATTGTCAGAAAAGTTTTGACAGCTTACTACAGAGAAACTACAGAAATAGACAAATAGTCATACTTACAGAGAGCCAGGCCTGCATCACATCAGCGATGAACCCGGTTACAACCTTGAAAATGCTAAAAGAGGCTAAAGATATAATGACCAAATTAGGCACTCAACTTGACAACGAATTGTATGTTAATTGGGTGGCAGTTCATGAGAGACATATGGAAAACGAGGAGGTAGATCGCCTTGCCAGGCTGGGGTCGTCCAGAGATAATCGTGGACCAGCCCCAGAGCTAGGCATCAAGCATAATGCGTGCCAGGCCAAGGCAAACATCAGGGCCATCAAAGGCCTAACAGAGAAATGGAGGAAAGTGTCTAATAGGTGTAGACAATCTAGGATGTGTATCTTAGCTGTGTTAAGAATCGCTCAGACTGAACTATACCGCAGCTTAGAACACCCAGTAAGAAAAATAATTGGGGTCCTCACAGAGCACTTTAGCTTTAAGAAGACCCTATTTCCCATGTCCAAGGTATCTTCTCCACTTTGCGAATGAGGAAATGGAGATGACAGAGCTGAACACTTTCTTTGTGACTGTGATGGATTCTGGAGATCTAGGCAAGAGGCCATAGGACAACTTATAATCAAAAGGGCCTCTCTCAGAGACCTAGATTGGAAAAAGATGAAGAAATTTGTTGTACTAAGCAACAAATTTAGAGATATAGTGCAGTAGTAGAATCCACAAATAACAAGAGGCCTTTTTTGGGAGGAGTATAAGCCATTATGCCTGGGATTTCTTTCTTTGGAAGCCCTATGCAGTCAGTCAGACGCTCTTTCAACGTATTAGGGCAATCTTTTACTACGAGTATTTTCTGGTCTTTATTTCACAAACATTTTGATTTAGTCAGAAGGTACATGCTGTCTCGAAGCTCACACCATATTGTTGTTCAACAAGTAGTATTTAGTGTGAACTGCAGTGCATAGTTTCCTGCCATGGTTTTTCTCGCTAGCAAGGGAGTGATAGAATGGTCAAATTCTATCAGGAACTATTGTATTTACGTACCTACCTTCGTTCCATGGTTCTGGATAACACGAGTGTTTGGTACAAATCGTGCTGGTTACTCTCCGGTAATCAAGTGTTTTTGCAAACGCTGATGCGCGTCACATCGTGCTATTTGTGGTGTGTATTTGGTTTTTTCCAATCACATCAATCTTGCTCCGAGCCTCGCTATAATCTATAATATACTAGAGGCCTGTTAGGGCTTGGAAAGCCCTAATCTAGTCCGTATAACAGTAGTACCTAACAGGAACTCAGCACATTATAGTAACGATATAAGTCCTACCTATTTGCGGCGTTATGTGACCTGGTGCAAAGCTAAGGCGATGTTATAAATGATTAAAAAAGAGGAAATACCGATCAAAATTTAAGTAATGTAATAAAATAAATATCACCAGTTGAGGTGGTCCTCGCCACTATGAGACTAAACAAAAATTAGAATCGGGTAGTTCTGAATTTGGGCATGGTGAGATGAGGGTGTAATTCTATCTCGAGTCTTCTTCGTTTCTTCGTAAGCGTGTAAACCGGAATTATATATAAAGACCGTTCGGAATTATATATGAAGTTCGTTAAGTTCTTCAGTTTCAATTTCTTTGTTCAGAAATAACTCTCCTAGATGTTAGTAACTACACTACGTTTCTTACTTACTGTGAATTGATGGCAACTGTTGTTACCGCCACAGCCTAATAAACTACTCTCGTTGATAAGGACCGCCTAGAACACGATCAAGGTGGGTATAGAGACGAACAGCGACACTTTTGCATCAAACTTGGGGCCGTGCTGATTCAAATGAGCAGTCTAACACTAAAATCGGACCGCGAAGTTCTTCACAATTTCAAAGACCGTTTGGAATTATATATAAAGATATAAATGTGAAAAGTTTGTGTGTATGTATGTATTCTTTATACAAATCCTCACAGTTTGACGGATTTCGACCAAATTTGGTACAGGTTCTTTAGGAACTGGGAAGTAACCACGTGAAAGTCTTAAGTCATGAGCCTGTTCAGCAGAGTGAGCCCTGAGGCTAATTTATTTCCTATTCATTCCATGATGCTGAAATTTGAAACGGAGCCTCTTTAGGACTGTTGGGTAGTAATGACTGGGTTCGGAGCCACCTTGATCAGCAAAGTGAGCCCTGAGGCTAATTTCTTTCCTATTCATCCCACGATGCTGGAATTTGAAACGGAGCCTCTAGAACTATTGGGTTGTAATGACTGGGTTCAGAGCCACCATGATCAGCAGAATGAGACCAGCTACTTTACACTGAGTTATTGATGCACCCCGAGCAGGGCGACGCCCAGGTAATCGGCTAGTATTTCATCACAGAATCCCATGAACTGTGGGCTGCAAAACTAGCGTGTTGAATAAATCGGTTGATCAACCGTTTCGGTGTGACCTTGAACAATTCTTGTCCCATTGTAAATCGTGAGCACAGTTCAATAGGGTCACCTCAACTTTCTTCCATATTTTTTAGCATTAACTCAAAACGTTTTCTTTGGAAGAACGGAAATCTTTTTGATCTTCCTAAAGAATTGAAATGAAAAGAAACAATATCAACATGTAGCTCAAATAAAAAAAATAGGAAAGAAACTATTGGAGTAATCATTGTGTTTAAAGCACTGTCTTTTAATGTTTCAGATGGCCGAAATTAGAACTCCCGAGTTGAGAACTGCTAGTGGTGTTGTCTCACAGATAGAAGCATCTTGGAGGCAAGAGGACGCCCAGGGGCGTGTGGCCAGGGATCTATCGAACACGCAAATCCTCACTCAGCACCTTAAAGTCATGTTGACCGCCCATCATTGGCTACACGACCATCTTCTTGTTAACACCAACCATAACAAATTCCATATTATTTGTAAGTTTGATTGCACTAATCATATAGTTGTGGGGGAGAGGAGGGTGGATTAGAGCATGACCATTTTGGTGGAATTGGGAAGTTGGCAAGCTTACTCTTTCCTATCCGCATGTTTCACATGTTCTCCACCAGTGAGCCTATAAGTTCTTACACCTCCTGACACAAAACCATTTCCTAGCCCTTATTCTCAGGCCTATAAGAATAGTTGAGATCATAATATTTATAATACAATTGCTTGCTCTGTGTATTTGTTGAAGTGAATAGAGGAAACTAATAGTTAACAGTATCATACAAGTTTTTAATCATTTACATGCCCGAAAGTTATTTATAATTGCCACTACCTTGTGTGTTGGGCCGATAGGCTTCATATTAGGGGAGACTTGAAATCATCACGTGATTAACATTTTGACTCGATATTGTTCTCTTGTAATGAATCAAAAAGCGTGAACTGCAGTTGTGTGTTCAGCTATGACCCAGCACCTATTACATTTCATCTATGCACGCCCCTTTTTCGTCAAAGAGCTAAAAATGGGTATAATACTCTAACATATGGGATAGTTCAGACCGCATTTGCTACAAACTTTCTCAAAATACTCCTAACACTGAGGAGTCTGAGCCTGGTGCCTGAGTTGACTCGGCAGATGTGGGTGGCACAGTGTGCTCGTGCTCGCGCTGCATGCCCTGCATTTTCCTGTGAAGGATGGCAGCACAAACTGCAGTGTAATCAATGGCGGGAGGTGATGACCGACATCACCCTGGTCCCTTCTGCCATTACTGACTGGGCTACAGGCTGCATCTGAAGAGGCTGTGCAGGTGTGACATCGACCTATTACAAGCTTTGGCCTGTCTCAAGATCTCTAATGGTACCTGGGCCTGCGGCTTCCCAAGAGAAAGGGGCCTCATTGGCTTCCTCAACTCCAGTAGTGGGGGAGAAGGCGTTAGCTATAGATCCTTTAGTAAATGAAACATGAGTGGACAGTGGTTCGACCCTTTTATAGCACACCTGACGGCGTGGAGACCAATGATGTGCTGTCATTGAGTCTGTGGTGGTGATGAACTGACGGGAGTCTCGAAATTATGGGGGGGGGGGGGGGTTGCATTTTTTGACAAACACAGATGTTGGTCAGCTCCTGTGATCATAGTGCATGACCGTTTTCCCATTGTTCACCAATACTTTTTAGGGTCTCATGTGGGGAAGGGGGGTTAACTAAGTTGTGGAGTGTCAAAACACATATACACATTAACAGTCCTCATCGTGGATGGGTGGTGAGTCCTAGTGAAGCTTCTGTAGGTGTTGTGGGAGAAGCGATGGAGGCCTGAAAGTGTCATTCAGCAACAGAGGTGACAAGGTGTGTGAGGTAATACCCTAGAACGGAACTGAGTCCCCCTATCGGTCATAGGTATGAAGTCCTGGAGGGGTTCCTAAGTATTTGGTGTCTCATCTTTGTCTGCCTCTATGGGATTGGTGCTTGGTGTTATATATGCTTCAACACGTGATGGGAGGTCCATTGTGAAGAGAGAGGTGCCTTTGATCAATGGAAGCTGTGTACCGTCACAGGTACAGGAGTGAGAGGGGGGTAGGCGATTCACAGCAACTTGGTGAGCTCATTGAACGTGGGGGTCACCAGTGTAGATGATCAAGTTAATGAGGATGCCGAGAGTACTGTTGGCGGTATGATTTATACGGACCTCTCCAGGCCGAGGAGAGCACTACAAATATTGAACTACTTTTGCCAGTTTAATTCCACATGCATGCCCTGTGCTAACATACATAATGTTAAGAATATTGATATTTCTTGTTACAGCCCGTCCTTCATTTCTCATGGAAATGCGTAAAGCTGTTTCAGCTATGCTTAATCTTCAGCCAAGACTAAAAGAAGCTATTGAACAGCAGCAGGCACTTATTATTAGTGCAGAGCAGCGTTTAAAGTGGGCAGCAGGAGCAAATCCAGCTCTCTGTGAGGTAAATTATATAATTTGAGTTATCATTACGAATTTGAACTATCATTTTCTTGGAACTGTTTATTCAATTCAATGCTTGTTTTGTGATTATATTATTCGTAGGTCATGAGTGCTTTCGAGTCAGCCGTGTCTAGCCACAAAATGAAATTGAATAATGAGGGTATCATGGCCAAGAACGTTTGCAATATGGCCACAAGCATTCTGACGCATGAGGCTCTTCGCACTCCTACCTCTGAAGCTATCATGAATGATAATAATTTTATTGCAGTAAGTTCGCATACTACATTGAATTGATCCTGGCAATACTGAATGAATTATGAGATATGAACAATCTCCTTATGTACCATTCACTTATCATTCTAGACTCATAGATATTTTACTCAGTTTGTTCAACTTGCCTAACTTATGATATGATCAACATCAATATTATATTCCAGTTGGTCAATGAATGCAGACAGTTCTACGAACTCAGTGTGAAAAAGCCAGTGACATTATCACCGGCTGAGCAAGGATTAGTAGCACTAAAACCTCCCAAAAAGAAGATTGATGCTGACTGGGTGTCAAGAACTGAAGAGCTCATTTCAGGTAAATTATTGTTTCTGTTTGCAGTTATTTCATTTTCAAACATCCTTGTTATAGGTTTTAAGTTAGCCAAAGTCGCAACAAGAGTTTTGATTTATTTCAAATAAAAACATAAGTATTGTTTGTGATCAGGGCAGGCAGTTTTGCGTGCAGCTATGCACCTGCACTGGTAATGTTGAAAATGGGTAGTGGGAAACACACACACACACACACACACAAGAAAAGAACATGGAATTGCGAGTAGAGGGACTTTATTGGCGGATTAGCGGACTAGATACTATATAAATGTAACAACCAACTAAAAGGGGGCTATACACGTGTTGCTGAAAAATATGGCTGACAACCCTGATTTTGCACTGGCAGTGGAGCGCTCAGAGTGTAAGATTAAGTGAGGACGGAGGACCACCCTGGGGTACCACCAGCATGCGGAGAAAAAACAGCTGTCACCTTGTAGGCAGGCGGATTTAAATTAGCAATTGCAAACATACTCGCTTGTTGTTGCAAGTCAAATAAATATAACCCCCTATCAACTATAACCCTATCATAGCTAGATTGCACTTGCTGCGTGGCATCACTGTTAGTTAAATTACGGTTACAATGTCGTAGAATTGGTAGTCCATGAAGCTGTGAGACCATTTTGGAAGACTAGAAAAGTTTCAGGAAATTTGTAGAAAACACTCGCTGCCTAAGCGACCCGGAAAATAAAAGCATTTGGTAGGGAGCCTCTCTGGGGCATGAAGACACGAATAAAATGATTAGATCTTTTCTGATCAGCTGAGTGAGCTAAATTCACCTCAGTAAGTTGAAATTTAATAGGGAGACTCTCTGGAACATTAAGAGACGATTGAAATTATGGGCTTCATCCTGATCAGCCGAGTTAACTGAATTCTCTCATTTTCGCCTTATGACTGTGGAATTCGATTGGGAACCTCTCTGGGACATTAGGAGACGAATGAAAAGACGGGTTCCATCCTGATCAGCTGAGTGGGTTAAATTCTCTCCTGTTCACCCTAGAAAATGTAAACTTGACCTTTGGTATGGCCACTTTTCAACACGGCGGACAAATTGACTCAAGAAAATTTTGTCAAACCAATGTAATTAAAATCCGCTGGAAAAACTTTTTTTCGTTCAAGAAAACGTTTGGGAACCCATCCCTAAAACGGCCGAGCTGAATTTTGAGTTTTTCAATTTTTTTCTCCAAGTAGAAGCTCTAAAAGTTGTTGCGAAGTGTCAGTCCTGTCACGCCTGTATTTGATGATGAAGTCACTCTGAAGTTCTCGTTGTTGGTTTTTCGCTTAAGTCTGGTATTACTTGCGGCAATGTCTGCTGAGCATAATTTTTCAATTAAAGAATTTTTCAGTTTTTTACGGTTTTGATGGTCAATTTCATTCTCACATATCTTATATTACATATAGAGTACAATTAAAGAAGATGACATTTCATTCAAAGACGGTAGCTACAAAAGAAGATCTTTTGGAAGAAGATGTGATAGGGGATCATTTGAAATTTCATTTTATAGAATACTTATGAGTATTTTATGAAGTGTGACAGAACTGACTAACATGTGACAGAAATGACCGGATCTGAACTGAAGAGGGTGTCCAGCATAATTTAATGTATGCATTCACATACAATAAGACCTGAAAGGAGATCAAAGTACACGGGAGGTTCGTAGAAAATATTTCATTTATTACAAAATTCTTTAGAACATTTAAAATATTTCAACTATTGACGACGAAGAGAAGTTCGGTCATATAGGAAGGACAGTAGATGCGACCAACTGTAGAGATCATTCTGAATCTATTCTCTTGCAGAAATATAAATAACTTACTTAGGAACAAGATTTATAAAGAGATTTACTGAGAAATATGTAGGAAATTGAACTATAAAAAGGAACAAAACGCAAAAATATCAAAAATAGACAAGAAAAATTACAGGATAGCAAATTTGTTTAACATTTAAAAATTCTCACCTAATAGGTAGATCAAAAATAGAACACTTTACTGAGTATAAAGAACCAACAAAAATGTGTCACTGTCCAGTAAAACAAAGGGGAAACATCTTTTTTCGCTTCTTCTTCTTATTTTTTCTGCTGTTTCTTTCTTCTTCTGAGGGGCCATTCTGAAGACTGAAAATTGTAAAAACGAGAATTAAGATGCGCAGAAAAAGGAAAACCTGGAAAATATGTAATTATAGATATCCACCCAATTATATATCCACACCTAATATCAAAGAACTGAAGTAGAACATGGATTACTAACAGAAAAAAAAGTTCCAGTCTTCCAGCATGATCATATGAGCGAATTTCCCATAAATATCGTATTACACTTCAGTTAAATTAAGTTGTAATTTGAGAAGTTTGTGCGCAAAGAAATTGTTACCAATTAATTTTATTGTGAAAAAACTTGTAAAAAATAATCTTCTATACAAAGATTTTGAGTTTTTAGATTTTTTTTTAAATTTTTATCGACTTTTTAGCACACTTTATAATGAAATTTGAGTACAATTTTCAGCATAAGTTTGAGCTTCAATTTTTAAATGACCTTGGTCATGGTTTATAAACTTTTTTTGAGTAATATTCTGCTGAAAAAATATAAATTTAACCATTTTTAGCCGGTTTTGTAATTTTTGTGATTTTTTAGTACATTTTTTGAAATTTGACCAAGTTACTGTTTTCAAAAAGTGTTGTCCAACAAATTCATCCTTTCTTTTGGAATTCTTAATTTTTGGCGGAAGAACGAGGTTTTTATCTCAATCCTATCGAGACTTATCGTCTGGAATGACACATATGTACAAATAAAAAAGTGTTAAAATTCAGGAATCATTTCAAATGCCTCAAAACAGATTTTGATGAAGAACATTTTTATTTTAAAATTTTCGGAGTCATTCCGAAAGCATCATTTTCTAAGAAAATTCGCTAATAAAGCACGTTTCCGAACAGTCGTTACAGATTTCAATAACCCGTAAAAAAAAAGGCTAAAAAACGGAAACCCCACTTTGAAATTAATTTTGTATTGGGAATATGAATTCTACAGAGGATTTAAAAGTTGCGAAGCTCATAATGTTGGTTGAAAGGAGCAAAAAGAATGAACGAAAAAAACTGAATAAAAATCGTCATTCCTGTCACACACTGTTAGGTCCTGTCACGTGACAGAACTGACTGTGACAGGAATGACGTTTTTGCACATTACTGTTCAGTTGGCAGCCATATTGGTTTTTACAACTGTTCTGAGTCACTGGTTGAATTCGTGCTCCATGGAAATACTACCTCCTCTGCTTAAAACGTTTTTTTGTAATGCTTAAATACGGAAAAAACAAGTGACAGGAATGATGAACAATAAAGGTACGCAACGGTTTTGCGTTTATTATACCCTGATTACGAGAAAAATCTGCTGTTGGACTTACCTACGGCATTTTTCGATGGAACTTCAAACTCAACTGAAGATGTTGATAGCAGCAGGGCGCTCCTCCGGATATTTCCCGAACCGCCACACGCGCCGCCAAAAAGGGGCTGCCCCTGAATTCAACGTTTGGGAGACAACACTTCCGAGCCTAATATAAATTGGGGAAAAAATATTCCTCGCCCACTTTCTGTTGGATTTAAGAGAGGGCATATGTAATATATTATCGGTATATCAGAAACATTCAGAAGTTCAGTGCTCAAAGTAAATATTTTAAAGTACAGTTCACCTTTGTGTCCTGGGGACACGTGACAGAACTGACGATCCGCCCTTCATCACTGAATAACTCGAAAATTTTGAGAGCTTTGAGAAAGATCATATCGGAGCGAAATAAAGAATTTTCGGGGTGTTGAATAAAAATAAAAATTTTGTGAATTCGAGCATTAGTATCAGCGTTATCGCGCAGTGACTCGATTTGTCCGCCGTGTTGAAAAGTGGCCGTATAAAGAGAGTCGAATGAAATGACAGGCTCCATCCTCATCAGCTGAGTTAACTAAATTCACTTCTTTTCACCCCAGGATGTTGAAATTTGGTAAGAAACCTCAAAAGCCGACACCAGAAGTAAATGTATGTCTCATGTTCTTCAATGTCAGCGTTCTGAAGGAACCCACAGAGAATGCAGGGGAACTATCTAAGAAGTTAGTGACTCTTCTCTTGTTGGCGGCTGGCAGCGGCTTCAGACGTTAGCCTCTATTCAACTGCAAGAGATCATCCACACCCCAGAATATGGGGTGAAAATTGTTATCTCTAGTAGATTAAAGACATCAGGGAAACGGGAACAGCCAGGCTGCTCAGTGGGGGCAGTCCGTTCCAAAGGCTCGATCCCACCTGAACCACGCCAGAGCAACTCAGCGGCGCAGGTACGCGAAGGTAGTTCTCCAGGGGTAGCAGGAAGGGACCAGCATGCCCTTTTTCCTCCTGCTTCACGCCAAACTTTGGTTAAGTGGGTTAGTGATGTGATTACCAGCGATGGTGTTGATAGAGTCTTTAGGCCTCACTCCTGCAGACACACTTCGGTCTCTGCACTGTTAGTGGAATGTCTGGCCCAGATGCCCCCCAAGAGTAGCGATTCCTTATGGTCAGACGCTCGTTTGGTTCTGCTTCACGCCAAACTTTGGCAAATTGGGTTAGTGATGTGCTGACTAGCACTGGAGTTGATAGAATCTTTAGGCCTCACTCCTGCAGACAAGCTTTGGTCCCTGCGGCAAGGAGAGAGGGAGCCCCTTTGATACAATCTTCCGAGCAGTGGGCTGAACACCCTCCTTGCAGCGTATGCTAGATTCTATGATGGGCCACTAGCTCCTTCCCCTGTGCTGGCTGCCGTTTTCTTGGCTCACACACCTAGTTCAGGATCTTAGAAGTAAGTACCTTGGGCATGTGCTTGCAGCTGATGTTTTGGCTCGCACTTCCACAAAATTTCCTTGGTGGCAAATGTTCTACCATGCCATCGCCTAATAGCAGTTTATTTTGCTTCCAGGTGTGAATCCCAAGGGAACTATTCCGAAGAACCGGGGAATAATTGCTTGTCAGAACTTGTATATATATTTTAAGAATTTATACCTTCAAAGATTTTATACGTTGCCTGTTCTTACGTTATACACACATACTCTGGTCACACTTATATTGAATTATACTATTACCAACCCATGTTTGACCTCCGAACTCATGATGTTTTTCAATGTGTGCTCCAATTTAAGTGGGCATGACCAGGATCACTTCGAATCCACCCTGACCCGTTTCCGTCTGGGGTCTCGAGGCACCAGGGAAAGAAGGGGGGGATGGTTGTGGTGCGACGGAGAGGGGCAGGTAATAGAGACCCAAGTATATGGGCCAAAACTGACATCCCCCCTCTCCCATATTAGGAGAAGGGGATGTTACGAGTTTTTCCCTCTTCAGCTCTTCGTCTGGGGGGGTCGATCCGCCTAGGTCTGGACCCGGCCGTCTATGATTAGGATGGGATTATCCCTTTAAACATCTACTATGGTTGTTATAACACCCTCTAGTGACCCTAGATATAATTGATGAATAAACGAACGTCCTAGTGGAGTTCATTCATAATTATGTCAGGGGCACAAGAGGGTGTTTTATTCCCACCCATTACCCAGCCCTGTATCATTGACCTACCTGGGGACTCTTTGTACTAGTGATAAGGGCCGCAGACAGCGCTGCCAACATGGCCGGGCGAAATGTCGGTGGTAGTTTGACCTCCCTAAGGCGCCTGTCCCGCGATTTTTTGAATACCTTTGAAACCAGCTCTGTCCGGCCACTACAATGGTTAATAAAACACCCACTAGTGCCTCTGACATAATTATCAATGAACTTCACTTGGAAGTTCGTTTATTCATCAATTATTAGTTCTAATTATCTATCTATACCATTTAGCTAAAACTATATAAAATATCCTCCGTCCCACTAAGTTGGCGTTTTATGGTTGGTCATTCTATCATTGAACAATGATAAGATCTCAGTAATTCTGGATATAGGAAATTTTTGGTTACAAATTAAATAATAAAATTATGCTCTATAAAGAAACATTGATCTTTCATAGTTTTTTCTTCTAAATATTTAATCTTTTATGCATGTGTACATGTACTCTTATATTTGTCATTAGCTTCGTTATTGGAACTCAAACTGGAGAGTGAGCCTCTTGGAGTGGAACTTATGGCTGCGGAACAGCGAATGCAGCAAAAAGTTGGTTTCATCAAGATGACAATGGCTAAACACAATCACATCATCCCTGACATCAAGAGCCTTCTGAAAACGCTTGTCAAGGTATTTACCTACTCTGAAGGAGCATAATAGTTTATTTATTCGTTGATCCTATTTTTGGTTCTGTTATTTTTTGGAAATGTCTTATAGCGGGGGTTATTCCAAAATTTGCGTGATACAAAAAGTGTGACCTTATTTGGCATAATCCCCGTGGTGGTAGAGACTTGGAATTTGCATGTAGCCTCCTTAGGACAAAAACTTTAAGCAGAATATGGCCGGGATCAGCTGAGTGACTCCTACTGTTAATTTCTATGTTAATCTGCAGTAATATATATAAATCATAATAAAGGATTGGTATGGAGACGCTCAGGGACACACATACAGTGGACACACGGATTTTTGTTTTTTAAATTTGATTTTTGGATTTTACTTATTTTGAAATGTAAAACAAAACATTTTGAGTGGTGGAGGAGGGGGGGGGGGGTAAAGTTTTCTTTGTCGATTACAAAAGTTCATTATTGAAAATAATAAACCAAAATGGACGAAACCAACTCCCCTGATACCGTTTACAATAAAGAGGCTACTCCGAAACCACCACCAATATTCTTCAGAAATAAGAATGATATTATCAAGTTTTTTGTAGAAATAAAGAAGTGCTGCAACGGAAAAACCAGACATATACCATTAAACGACCAGTTAAAAGTATCTTTTGATGAAGTTGACGACTACAGAAAAGGGGAGTATCACGTTTGGCCACCAATAGGGCGAGCGTGGGGACACGTTTGACCACAAGATAAATGGCACGTTTGGCCACAAAAATACTAGGTATTACTAAAAAAATCCTATCATCAGAGAGCCACTTACCAATGTCGTCATAGGTAGTTTTGAAGCAGTCAGCCTCTGTCGTCACCATCATCGTGATGAGTATGTTGGCTCGTTCGATTTCCTGATCGGTCATAGGGACATGGTTGTGTTCATTCTTCTGTGAGATCACACGCGAATAATCTCTGTTGGTCGTCAGTAGTACGGAGCACTTCCTGTTACAGCATTTGAATGATACGAGCTCATCTTTCAGATTGCAGTGCCTACTCAATTTGTAGTTGCTCACTATAATCGCCACGTTATCTCTACGGCTACGCGACACTTTCTCCACACACACATCCATGTCAACCGCCTAGCAATTACTGAATAGAACTGTTAGACTGGTGGGAACAAGAAACTGATCTTTGAACAGAGAAAACAGATGGAGCACTCTTGAACTCTTCACAAACAACTCGTACGGGCTCATGATTTTGATTAGAAGTGTACCTAAGACCCAGTTTCAACAGCGTAGAACGCCGTGGCCAAACGGGTCGTTTATCGTGTGGCCAATCGTGTCTCCTCTCCAGGCCCCCTACAGAGGCCTTCCGCAGAAAAGCAGTCAGTCTCCTACAACAGAATAGTGCCCAATACCACACCTTTAAAATTAAAGCTGATCGCAATTTCGGTGTAGTCGCATGGTACATAGTTCCATGCGATATTGAAACTATGATGAAAGAACGATGAGAACTTGGATACAAACCAGCTTAAATTTTACCCTGTGACTAAAACCCCCCAACCACTGTTCTTTTTAGATCTAAAACTACACGATAAATATACATCGATTATCAGTTTAACATCTCTCCACCATGCAAATATCAAAGTCGAGCTGCCAAAACCAAGAAGGGCTGTTATATAATATCTGAACTGTCAAAATTATGGTCATTCAAATATTACTGTCATCTACCAGCTAGACGCGTGTCCGGCCTACATGCCACAATCAAATGTCCCAAAACCTCTCTCTGGTAACATGTAAAGGGTTGCCAAATGGAGCCCTCGTTTTCGTTATATGGAACAACCCAGGACAAGCTAATAACCCCCAAATTGCCCTATTGAGTAGGAAAGATCAACTAAAGGACAAGCAGAAGCTCTGCTACTACCCAGTTTTACTAAACTAGGAAACAAAATTAATCTAAGGAGGAGGAAGGGGTAAATAAAATATGTGGTTGAGGAGAGAGATTTTGTATTTAAATAATATTGCATGAGAAAAGTAGGTTCTACCTAGTATCTCTGCATATAATTAAATGATGCCTAATGTTTAAGGACTTGGAGAAAGTCCTCCCCTGCCTGTCCTCCTCTGCTTAGGTGGAGGAAGATCTGCTGTGTTCTCGTTGCTGGGAGAGGGGAAATCGGTAATCTGCGAAGAAGGAATATCTATTTCTGAAATAATAAAGCTTTTTGCAATAATTTGCAGCGTTTTCACATTTAAAACCTGCGGTCTTAGTTAGGTACACCTTATCTAATAATGTCACTGTATATGTATTTCTTTGTAATTTACAAAATTAATTATGATTTTTAGTGTGATGACAGCGGATTAGTGGGATTGGACCAGTACATGCTGAGATACTGGAAGTTTGTGGACACTGTGAACAACCTGATCAAGAATTTGTCTATTAGCAACCACGGCACAATGGATACTGCTTTTCTTACACGAACACTACAAGATATTAATGAACTCATTCATTCTACAGGTGAGTCCTCTGCACTATACCGTTCATTTTCATTCCATGAGAAAATGTCACCGTTGGTATGGTCTTTAGCGAGACATATTATTATTAGGTATTAGATAGCTGCTTTACTCTAAAAATTTGGTGAACATATATATATTCCGTCCAACTGATATTCCGCCCGGGACTGTTGGCAGCACTGTCTGCAGCCAAGCTTCACTAGTTTAAATTAGTTCTCAGACACGTCTATGGTACTGGGCAGGGTAATGGGTTGGCGTAAAACACCCTCTGGTGCCCCTGACATGATTATGAATGAACTTCACTAGGAAGTTCGTTTATTCATCAAAAATATCTAGGGTGTTTTAACAATGTAGGTGTTTAAAGGGAAACATTTCAAAATCATAGACTGCCGGGTCCAGGCAGGGACAGACGGAGAGCTAATAAGAGGAAAACTCGTTGCACCAGGGGCCTGTCGTAAAATTTCGCAAATACTGCGGAGGAAGGTGCCCATCCTGCTGACCTGAAAATTGTGTCCAGGGGGGCTCCCTCTCTCTTTGCCGTGGATACTGAAGCATGTCTGGTGGAGTGAGGCCTATAGGCTTCATCAACTCCCACGCTGTTCAACACTTCATTAACCCACTTCAACAGAGTTTGACGTGAAGCAGGTTCAAACAGACGCCTGACTGTAAGGAATAGCGAATGATCCCTGTCACTACATTGGGAGGCTCTTTTGGCCATATATTCCAGGATAAGGGGTTCCACGCACAGAAGGGGTGGGGTCATTCTGGAAAAAAAGGGGAGGGGAACACAAGGATGGGGTCCGGGAAGGCCCCGATGTCTTCAGTTTACTAAGATGAAGATTTTTATCTAACGATCTCCTCTAGCTGAATATAAGCCATTGTCTCGAGTTGTTGCCCCATTACCAATAGGAGGAGGGTCTCTAATTTTTTAGATGTGTCCCCTAAACTTCCCATAGGTTTTTCCAGAGCTCCCAACACCAATTGTGGGTCTCACGTATGTTTGTACCTCAGAAGAGGGGTCTAATAACCACTACTCCCTTCAATAATCTATTAATCCAGAGATGATTACCAGTGAGGCTGAGATGGAAATGAGGGGCAGGGCTGAACGAAATAAGTTAATTGTGGAGTATGATAGGTGTGAACTACCTAATACTTCCTGGAAAACGGAAACTACCAAAATTGGTTGAGGGTCCCAGGGATCTAACCCCTGAATCCAACAGAACGCCCACCATCTCTTGAAGCAACTGTTATATTGGGTCAGCGTTGCCATTGCCAGAGAAGCCAGCATGGTGTTAGCCACAGCCAATCGGACGCCTTTCTTCAGGAATGACTCCCTTATAATTTGGTCCCCGGTAAGACCAGAGTCTCCGCTAGCGAATGGATAAAACCGTTGAGGAAAATTCTACACCAAGCGATGCATCCCCAGCCCCTTTTAGGCACCTGGTGACTGGACTAAGAGCCAATTGCTTCAAAATCGTCCTCATTCAAAATTTATTTGGAGACAATTTGACGGGCACACCTTTTCATTCAGAATCAATTAGATTTGCAGAATCTGGAGTGAAAAGAATTGAAAATGTTTATCAAGAAAAATTCCAGCTTAGTACCAAATTTGATTAAATCATTCATACATTTCCATTAATGTACCATAAATCCTATCATAGCACCACCATCCAGGAAACCCTTATGAAATTGCTCCTTGATCATGCTACGAGAATCCTCCGTATGGCACAAATTAGTCAGACGAATGTTTCCAGTTTCACGGTAAGCACACTGTAGACTCGTTATGTGGTGGACTATTTGTCAAACAATAAAAAAATTAAAAACTCGGCAATTGATTCCTTAAATGGCAATACTTTTGTTGTCAGAACTGATGATTTGCCATGGAACCAATGCGGCAATGACCAAATGTGGCAAGATAAAGTTAGCGAAAAGTGGCACGCATCGCCAAATCGCTAGACATTTTTTAGGGTCCAACTCATCCTAATCGCTCTGAAATAAGGCAATCCCTAAATTCTCCGCTCCGCAGCGCATCTAATGTTGAAATCCCAGAAAGCCCTCTTAATGCTCTGTCCCTGTAAACTCCAATTCCCCTTCAACTGACTAGGAAGTGAAAACTCCCAATTCGGGTTTCCCACAGCCAATTTGTATGAAAGAGTCTTTTCGATAAGAAATGGGATTTAATTTTGATTGTAGTGGCCTTGTATAGGAAACTATAGTTTCAAGTTCTCATTGTGGAGAACTTTTTGTCTTCTTCCTATTTTTCAATTTGTTTCTTTATTTAAGATTTATTGCAATTTTAAATTCTTAAAAAAATCGTGGTGACGTGTTGGACAGTGAACAAAATGCTGCAAATTATTACGCAAAGGGTTAATTTTATTATTTGCAATTATTATTTCTTTATTAGATAGCCCTTCTACATCTACGCCGAACACTGGTCCAGGGAAAAAAAAACAGTCTATGGTGCATTATTGAAATATAACTAGACGATGTCACCTACCAAATGAAAAATGAATTAGGCAAATTCTGCAATTTCTAACGGAATGGAAAAAAACCTTGAAAGTGAAGAAGTGGAGGAAGAATTAGAAAAAAAATGTATTGTCTCCATTGGGAAACGAATCTGGGCTAGTTGGTTACATGGCCTGCGCCGCTCCTAGTCTGATGCTCTATCCACTGAGATACGAATGCCTGTATAATATAATTTCATTATCGACGTACATCTGGGCTTGTATGTCCCCTTCATTGGCCTTTATTGCCAGGTGTTACCTTTTAGGGTTTATCGAACAGGGTGCCGATGTTACTGGCACATCCTCGGCCAATGTATAATTGAATGGCTCCCTCCAACAAGGTTGTTAGGTAGGTGCGCCAAATAACGCCACCCTAAGGTTCCGAATGCTGTTGCTCACTCCATTTTCAACTAATCCGCTTGAAACTTGTCCTACTTATCAATTAACAATCTAAGAACACGAAATGACAGTTTTAATATGAAAAAAGCTATATTTTAAAATAAAATATTAGCAATTTTCAAAAGATGTACTAGTGGCGTTATTAGGCCCAGGAGTTCCAAATAACGCCATATCTAATAATGCGTGCATAGGTCTCAAAATGGGTATATTTTTCACAGAATGAAGGGAATAAACATTGATGAAAAATAAAATACAAACTCATAAAATGCAAAAGTATTTATTTTAATCCAAAGAATGTCAATAAAAAATCATGATACCAAAAATGCAAACCTATCTAGGATAAATGAAAAATTCTCGAATTAGGTACTAGAAAGGGTGCAGCCCAATAACGCCACCCTTGCGTTATTGGTCTCCACCAACTTTTACTGCGTTTATTTGCATTTGACAACAATGAGGCCACGTGGTTACATTTACCTGGATTCCACAACAAACTATATACACTGCAGTTTAATAATAACTCATTGGATACTTCATAAACAGAAAAACACATTTTATAACAAGAAGATTGACTAACCTTGAAAATTACAGTGAGGTCGCTCGAAACAATAAAAATTGCGCTTCACTCGTCAAGGCTGATAACAGACTGATGGTCCTTATTATCTTTTCTTGCCACTGTCTTGCGGAACGCGATGGTAACACAACCTAGTATCATTTCCATAAACTAATACGAAAATATGCAGATGGCGGTATTGGGCTACATGGCGTTATTTGGCGCTCCTACCTTAATCGACAAAATTCAAATTTTTCAGGAGACACAAAAAACGCACAAATACTATTTCCACGAATACAAATATTGTTTTCCAAGAAGGTGATTATTAGTTCTCTCCATATGCCATCATATGGATTTGAATTTCGTTGATTCAGGAAGATAATTATGAGTAATCCAACAAAACAGATCGCGTTTTGAGCAAAAACGTTGTATGTAGATGGCACTTACTATTTTTTGCTCTTAGGCTTGGTTGTTTTTTTCCCCTTAACGACGCGGTTTTTGTCACCCGGAGACAGTTTGTTGACGCTCGCGCAACCCATTTTCGGCGCTTACAACGTTGTTCACTGAAAAATTCCGTACAACGTCTGGCAAGACCAGTTCGCCCAGGGCTACCAACCCCTGGAATTAGGTAAATTATGTGTCCCCACAATCAAAGGAGTCGTATACAACGTTGTCCCATCAAAAAACCACTTTCGAGAAAATTGTGGTTTACAACGTTGTTGGAGGGAACCATTCAATTATTGAGCCAAATTTTGTAAAGTTTGGTCCAGTAGTTTCAGAGAAAAGCTTCAGATGGCATATGGCGGATTTTTTTAATTTTTTTTATTTTTTTTTTTTTTTTTTTTTTTTTTTTAATTTTACACTCCTTGAAATATAAATTAATAATTTTTGACAGGGGGGTTAAAAAATGTTTTCTTGATCGATCACAAAGGTTCATTATTGAAAATAATAAACCAAAAAGAAGAAAAAAAGTTCGTCATGCAGCATGATCGTATGAGCGAATTTTCATAAATGGTCGTATTACATTTATGTTAAATTCTGTTGAAATTTGAGCACTTTGGAGTCAAATAAAAGTTTTATTATACATTTTATAGCAAATTAACTTTTTGTCAGTAATATTCCCATGAACAAACGATTTTGTGGAGTTTTACAATTTTTTCAAGTGTTCCTATCGATTTTTAGCTTATTTTAATGAAATTTAGGTACATTTTTCAGTACAATTTTGTGCTTAAATTTTTAAATGTCCTAGTTCATGTTCGATTAATTTTTTTCGAGTAGCATTCTGCTAAAAAATAGAAATTTGTTAATTTTTAGCGGTTTTTTGCCTGTTTTAGTGATTTTTTAAGTACATTTTTTGAAATTTGACCAATTTAATGTACTCAAAAAGTGTTGTCCAACGAACTCATCCTTTCTTTTGAAATGCTTGATTTTTTGGCGAAAGAACGAAGTTTTTATCTCAATTCTATCGAGAGTTATCGTCTGGAATGACACATACATATATATATATATATATATATATATATATATATATATATATATATATATATATATATACGTATGAAAAAGCTTTAAAATCCAGGAATCATTTCAAAATGCCTCAAAACAGATTTCGATGAAGAACATTTTGGAAAATTTTTATTTTAAAATTTTTGGAGCCATTGCAATAGCTTTATTTTCTAAGAAAATTCGCTAATTGTGAGGTTTCAACTCTACAGGTTTTGTTTCAGTTATGTATTATGTTCAGGTTCTCGTTCTCTTTAGATTCCAAATTGATAATAACAATTATTTTCATTCATAAAAGTGCATAGATCACTCCTACGTCTCGAAGAAACTAACAGTTCGTAATAAATTTGATTAGTAGATAGGAAATAACAACAATTACCTACCCTTCAAAACACTTGATATTAAGTATTGAGATTTTTTTAAATGTATAGTAACGCAATAGTGCATGGTAAAATGTAGCACAAAAATAGTAGTTATTGGTAATTTATAGTAATGAGATTTTTTAATTGACAGAATCAATCTACACCGAGTTGCTGAGGTTCAGCACTGATGACGAGCAATCTTGCAAAAAGAGTGCTGTTCGACAAGGTGCGGGGATGGATTCTCCAAAGAAGGGAAATCCTGCAATTTCTAAAAGAGGTGATTATGATATTGAATGGGTTTTATTCGAGAGAAAAAAAAGTACGTACCAAATTGATTCATTGATTGTGCCATAACACCCGTTGACTGAGTTACCGTTGTTTGCCAGCATTTGAATACAGCCTTTCTCCACTACCACTTCTACCGTCCATACTTCAAGACAAATCGTTTAAGTATTTTAAGATTCAAGTATTTAAGTATTTTAAGAAAATTGGTGCTGTCACTTTGTGCCCAGTGTGTACTCTTGAAGTGAATACCTATACTCATCTACTTACTTCAGATACGGAAAAATTTCTCCAACACCATTAACGAAATTCAGTGTTAAATAAATCAAAATTTTTCATTGAAATAGGAATGTACGTAGAAAAAAAACTAAATTTTTATATTCATTTCCATGAATTTTACTCGCCATATAAATAGAACTGTAATTTGTTCACAATATGTTTTAATAATCTACACTGTAAGCATTTGCGCTGGTAAATATGTGCACTGATGAAATCCACTTCCCACTTGACTAGATATAGGGCAACAAAACCTAAGTTTTCTATAAGAGAAAAACGTTATCTATTGAAGGTAATTCAATGGGTTACATTCAAGCTACTTGAATGGGTTACATTTGTTACTCAGTGATTAGCGAAAAATGAAAAGTGAGTAAGACTGTTGCAGGTGAAATAAAGAATTGAAACGAATGCAAGGGTTACACACACCAAACTTGAAGATTCGAGAAATGCCGACTTGGAGAGTATATCGTGGAATTATCAGAAACGGGGCCAAATAAATTATTTCTCTTCTTTTGCCGTTTCACCCTATTCCTGATTCTACGACATATTGTCTGGGATTGTGCCGCTTTATAACTCAGGGCAAATGCTATTGGATAGGCGGTAGGGTATGCACTTGTGCAAACACGAATTAAAGCCTTACTTCGTAATTAGTGTGTATACACATATTTCACTATTCTATTTTACATTCAATCATTTTGACTCGTAATTTGTTCTTCAACTAATTATTTGATACAATACGTGAAAAAGGTATACTACCTACTGTGGTGAAATCCACCCCCTCTTGTCAACAGCCCTTTTCAGGGCTACCAAAAAGAGGTAGATACAACACAAAAATATTTACAAGACGTCGAATTATAACTCCGTCAAACAAAAATATTTCACCAGAGAGAAAATACTAAATTCTCTCCCAAAAGTGAAATATTAAAGAATAACACACAAGGCGACCTCCCCAAACATTTACTGGGCGAGAGAGATGCGACAAACATCTCGAAACAAGTCGCCTTGAATGAGAAACCTCAAACAGGAAAACTCAAGGTCGTTCAGCCACCCCCGGGGACCCCGTCACAGCGACGGACGCAGGGAAACCACCTCGAAAGACCAACTCAGCTATCATATGCACAGATACTGAGAAAACACTGTGCGAACCAATGAGATTGCACAGTCGAATTTATGAAATTAAGCGGACCAACCAGGAGGCGGCAGGAGGCGGCCACCTCCCTATAAATACCCCGCTGGGAGCCCTCCGAATTTCATTCCACTCTCCGCTCTCGACGACGACACACTCTGAAGTACGAAGAATTCTACACGCTCTACGCTGACGAACCTTCTGCCTTACGAAGTCATCTCAAGAACGGTTTCCTACTGCTTTCTACAAGCCAGTCCTTCTCTCCACGCAGATCTCGCATTGGCATCTACGAGTCCAGTGATTATTCATCCTGCTCATTGCCCAACGTAGTTCATCTGTCAGGACGCCACCCGGTACAGCTATCGATATTCTCTTTAGCTCGTACGCCCGAGGGACGTTCCGAGCCGTGTCGCCCGGGTTACGTAGCCTTAAGCTCGTAACCGACCGCTGTGGGCACGCCGGTAAATTACTCAGCTCCTCCGCTCTAATTTACCGTCTAAGGAAGCCTTTTTCAAGGCTACGAGGTAGGACCCTGACATCCGAGCATTGGAAAGACGCTCTGTCAAGCGAGTCCACCTCCAAAACCCTCTATTTTTCACACATAGAGGCATCGAAACGAGCTAAAACTCGATCATTTCGATGGAACATCGGCCTTCCTACTTCCCCTTGCAAGGGGAGGTGGACGACGGCGAAGCCGGGCCGAGTAGCTCACGTAGTGCGCCCTACCGGCCACACGGCGAATCCGCTGAACCCAGCGACAGCGCAAGGCGCGACCCTCACGTCCGGATCGCCTTCTCGCCCGACGTATTCGTTCGAGAAACGTTCGAACAAGCCTCGCCTATACAAAAGATCGAGGAAACCTTTCAGACTCGCTCTGAAGCCGAGCATTACGATTCGACCAAGCTGTCCGAATACCCACGATATTCGACGCAGGCTTACCCGGCCGATCCGAGTGTCAAATACACTCCAAATGTACAAAAAGCAAAGGATACTTTTCAGTACCTCAACCAAGCTCAACATATTCCCCTTTTAGATATAAATCTAAGGCCGGAATATTACAAAACGGCTCAGTACCAAACTGATCGAACCCAGCACTTGCTACGCGAGCCCAGCGCTCCACGCGGCTGCGACACGAACTATCTCCCCTTTCAGTCCGCCAAACCAGTTGACCTTGGCGGATCCGCCCGCATTCCTCGCGGGAACAACCCGGAGACCAACCCGCATAACCGGGATATAAATGTCCGACTTGGCCTACCTACGCCAAGTAAAACCTATCTAAATCCACTACAAATGGTGACCCCGCCTTTGAACAGGCTCAACACGGAGCATTTCGTTCCCTCTTATGAAGCTAGTGGATTTCAGGGAACCACTGCGGGCGTGCGACCCCCGCCGGGCCTCTACGCCCCACATCTCACGCAACATCCCTCTACACAAGGTGGTTTTCAAGCACTTTTAGAGGAGATGGGAGATTATCAGAAACCAATCTTCCAAAAGAAGAATATCGATCGTGCACTCGCCGAGTTCGATCAATACTGCGTGCGAAAACACCTGAGAACGCAAAACGAATGCTTCTCAGCTATATACAAGTGGGTACCAGAAGAAATGAGGGAAGCTATCGACTCAGCTTACCTCACGGCACCCCACGCACCCTACGAAGAGGCCAAACAGCGCCTCCAGCGAGAATATGGGTTGTCCTTACAGGACAGGCTCCTCGCACTCGAGGACCCCGCATCTCTCGCCAAAAAACCCAGCACCAAGTACCACGAAATGTACTCGAAAGCTGTTGGGTACTTTTCGGAAGCTCTGATCACTCAAAAGTGGATCGAGACTCTTCCCATCGAAGCACGAGGTATGGTCGCAGCTCAGCCTACCACGACCTCCCGGCTCGACCTAGCTGATACGCTACACGCGTACAGAACAGAGAATACTTCTCTGAACATACGAGGAGTAGAATCTACTCCGAAACCCATAAATACTGGTTTCAAAAAGGCCCTCTCGAAACAAGCTGAGTTCAAACCCCAACCAGTGGAGAGTAAGCCTCACAAACCGACGGCCTATGTCTGTCGAAACCACGCACGTTTCGGTAACGAAACTCGCAAATGTGCAGACCCAGAACACTGCACTTGGAAGACGAACACTGCTTCCAAAACTAGCAGAAAGGCTGCGACTATAAGCCAGCCTAAAACCCGGGTTTCTACCGACAATACTCAGCGATCGGTACAAGAAAGTACCGTTCCGACCTCCGACACAGAGAGTTCGGAAAACGAATAACTGCCAGTGTATCCGAGCCTATACGCCGGCAGTCTACTGAGTATAAAAGGCTCTTTTTCAAGTGCAAACTAAATGGCACTGAATTCCTCATTGACACGGGAGCAGAAGTGAACATTCTGCCCCACAATGTCACAAAAAAATTGGGCTTGAAAATTCTTAAGTCCGACGTTAAGCTCACAGCAGCTAACGGAGCCCCTATAGACACACTAGGGCGTGCTGACACAACAATTAACATCGGCCTCGGGGACATGACCACCGAGTTTATGATCACGAAAGTTGATCTAGCGATCCTAGGTATTCCATTCCTCGAGTCTTGGGATATCGGAATACGGGTCAAACACAAGTACATTTATAAAGATAAAATAAAGTGCTATGCCGATCAAAAAATAGCTGCAGTCATGAACAAAAAGTTCACTGACGAACAAATAACAGCTACTATCCCTCATCGTGACAATACCCCTCAACCAGAGGACGTGCAAATCACGGAGGACGAAAACATTCGCTCTATCATTGACAAATACAATGATAAAATGAGCAAAATTCAAGGTAAATGGAAAAACAACGGGGTTTACCACCGTATAACCACGGAAGGAACACCAGTACACTTCCGAGCAAGACCCATGGCGGGCGAGAAACGGGCTCAAGTCAAAAGTACTTTTGACAAAATGCTTTCAGAAGGCATAATTGCACCATCGGATTCCGAATGGGCATCCCCGTTACACTGCGTGCCAAAAAAAGACGGGTCATGGAGAATCACCGGCGACTACCGTTTCCTCAACGCGAAAACGAAGAAAGACGCCTACCCTCCTCCTCACATTCGCTCTTTCCAAGCGAATTTACATGATACGCAAATCTATTCGACAATAGATTTAAAATCAGCGTATTATCATATTCCGATGCACCCAGATGACGCTCATAAAACTGCGATTATTACACCTTTCGGTCTTTATGAGTTTAAGAAAATGAGCATGGTTTGGCCGGAGCGGCTCAAACATGGCAAAGATACATGGACAGCATCATGCGAAAATTTGATTTCGCATTTGTATACCTAGATGACATCCTGGTGGCTTCTAAAAATTATAACGAACACATGAACCACCTCAGACAAATTTTTGACAAACTAGGGGAACACGGACTTCGAGTAGGTTTTGATAAATGCATTTTTTCAAAACCTACCGTCGATTTCCTAGGTTTCACTATCTCGAAGGAAGGGATAATTCCTAAACGAGATAAAATAGAAGCCATAGAACAATTTCCTAGGCCAGTAGACGTACGAAGTCTACGCAGATTCCTAGGTATGTGTGGTTTCTACCGAGCATGCTCAAGCAAATTCGCTCACACGGCACAACCTCTGTATGACTCCATTCAGTCAAACAAAAAAAATGACAGAACACCTATCGAATGGACATCAGAGAGAGAAAAAGCTTTCAACAGCTTAAAGCAAGCAATGATCAAAGCAACATTGCATAACATTGCTCACCCACACCCTACGGCGGAGTGGAGATTAGTCTGTGACGCATCCGACACACACATCGGAGCGGCACTAGAACAAGAAATTACAGACAAACATGGCTCGAAATCGTACCAACCATTGGGATTTTTCAGTAAAGAAATTCCAGAACAATGGAAGAACAAAGCATCGTTCGACAAGGAAATGTTCGCCGTTTACCAAGCGTGCATTCACTGGCACAACGACTTGGACGGCAGATCTTTCCATATTTGTTCGGATCACAAGCCTCTGCTAGGCACGATGCTTAAGAAGAATGCACATTTTTCTAAAATGAGATTAAGATGGCTAACATACATCTCTCAAATGACGAGTGACATTCGTCATATTTCCGGAGAGAGCAACGTCGTCGCCGACGCACTCTCCAGACCCTTCGATCCGGTTGAAATTCAAACGAAATCGATTTCAACCCAGACGGACGAGGGTCCACCCATAGCCGAAATTTCGAAAATTACGGCTGCAATAGAATGCAATCTTCTACTGCACATTTCAAATTCACAAATTCGTTCTCCCCCTACCGCGGAGGACAAATTGAAACTCACACGAGTTGAATTCTCTCAAGGAGAAATTTGGTGTAACCTAGACCTAGGACACCCTAGACCTTATATTCCAAACGAAATAAGGGAAGAAATAATAAGCCAAATTCACAATTTGGGACACCCAGGTATACACTCTACAGTGTATAAAGTTAAACAACGATATTTTTGGCACGGACTACGTGCAGATGTCTCAAACTGGGTCCGAGCGTGCGAAACTTGCCAACGAGCAAAAATCACGCGCTCCGTGAAGCTCCCTTACTCCGAATTTGAAACGGCAAACAAATTTTCACACGTACACGTTGATATTACCGGACCCTTACCTTTAGCTAAAGGAGGGAAACGTTACATTTTGATGATGGTTGATAGAGCAACGGGTTGGCTAGAGGCAGTCCCTCTTAACAACATCGAAACAACCACAATCACAAATGCCTTTATCAATATTTGGGTAGCTTCAAAGGGTGTACCTAAATACATCACAAGTGATCAAGGTACTCAATTTGAATCAGAACTGTTCAATTCCATTATGGAACGTCTCGGAGTAAAACATACTCACACGTTACCATACAAACCATCAACAAACGGAATGGTAGAACGCAGAAATAGATCTTTGAAAGAGGCTCTCAAAGCTCAAAACGAAAATTGGCTCGACGCACTTCCCAAAGTTCTACTCGCCATGCGTACGGCAGTAGACCCGGCGACCGAAACTACGCCTTTCCAAAAAGTTTACGGGATTGACGTACCACTCCCAGGAGACATTTTCGTAACTTCTACGAACCTTTCGGAACCTCTTTTCTTCCGGCCTACGCATATTAAACATAATAATACAAAATATGCCGTAAACATGCCCAAAAATTTGGATACATGTACTCATGTCTATATCAGAGTGCCCACACAGCTCACCTCTCTGCAATGTCCTTACACGGGACCATTCAAAGTGGTTAAAAGAGATAAGTTTTCGGTTACAGTGCAAATTGGCGAACATACTAAAAAAGTTCCCAAACAGCAAATCAAACCAGCTTATACTCTACACTCGGAAGAAGCTGTATCACAAGGACAATCTGTGTCACAAAATCAGACAGAAAGTAAGGAGAAAACTCCCCGAAAATCTGCCAGAAGGCACGTCCCCTCTACCAAATTCGACGAGAGGTGGGTAACGGCGCTCGAATCACCCCAACCGGCGTCGTCGTTATTAACACGACGTCTTGGGAGGGCCCCTGTGGTGAAATCCACCCCCTCTTGTCAACAGCCCTTTTCAGGGCTACCAAAAAGAGGTAGATACAACACAAAAATATTTACAAGACGTCGAATTATAACTCCGTCAAACAAAATATTTCACCAGAGAGAAAATACTAAATTCTCTCCCAAAAGTGAAATATTAAAGAATAACACACAAGGCGACCTCCCCAAACATTTACTGGGCGAGAGAGATGCGACAAACATCTCGAAACAAGTCGCCTTGAATGAGAAACCTCAAGGTCGTTCAGCCACCCCCGGGGACCCCGTCAAAGCGAGGGACGCAGGGAAACCACCTCGGAAGACCAACTCAGCTATCATATGCACAGATACTGAGAAAACACTGTGCGAACCAATGAGATTGCACAGTCGAATTTATGAAATTAAGCGGACCAACCAGGAGGCGGCAGGAGGCGGCCACCTCCCTATAAATACCCCGCTGGGAGCCCTCCGAATTTCATTCCACTCTCCGCTCTCGACGACGACACACTCTGAAGTACGAAGAATTCTACACGCTCTACGCTGACGAACCTTCTGCCTTACGAAGTCATCTCAAGAACGGTTTCCTACTGCTTTCTACAAGCCAGTCCTTCTCTCCACGCAGATCTCGCATTGGCATCTACGAGTCCAGTGATTATTCATCCTGCTCATTGCCCAACGTAGTTCATCTGTCAGGACGCCACCCGGTACAGCTATCGATATTCTCTTTAGCTCGTACGCCCGAGGGACGTTCCGAGCCGTGTCGCCCGGGTTACGTAGCCTTAAGCTCGTAACCGACCGCTGTGGGCACGCCGGTAAATTACTCAGCTCCTCCGCTCTAATTTACCGTCTAAGGAAGCCTTTTTCAAGGCTACGAGGTAGGACCCTGACATCCGAGCATTGGAAAGACGCTCTGTCAAGCGAGTCCACCTCCAAAACCCTCTATTTTTCACACATAGAGGCATCGAAACGAGCTAAAACTCGATCATTTCGATGGAACATCGGCCTTCCTACTTCCCCTTGCAAGGGGAGGTGGACGACGGCGAAGCCGGGCCGAGTAGCTCACGTAGTGCGCCCTACCGGCCACACGGCGAATCCGCTGAACCCAGCGACAGCGCAAGGCGCGACCCTCACGTCCGGATCGCCTTCTCGCCCGACGTATTCGTTCGAGAAACGTTCGAACAAGCCTCGCCTATACAAAAGATCGAGGAAACCTTTCAGACTCGCTCTGAAGCCGAGCATTACGATTCGACCAAGCTGTCCGAATACCCACGATATTCGACGCAGGCTTACCCGGCCGATCCGAGTGTCAAATACACTCCAAATGTACAAAAAGCAAAGGATACTTTTCAGTACCTCAACCAAGCTCAACATATTCCCCTTTCAGATATGAATCTAAGGCCGGAATATTACAAAACGGCTCAGTACCAAACTGATCGAACCCAGCACTTGCTACGCGAGCCCAGCGCTCCACGCGGCTGCGACACGAACTATCTCCCCTTTCAGTCCGCCAAACCAGTTGACCTTGGCGGATCCGCCCGCATTCCTCGCGGGAACAACCCGGAGACCAACCCGCATAACCGGGATATAAATGTCCGACTTGGCCTACCTACGCCAAGTAAAACCTATCTAAATCCACTACACCTACCCATCTTGAAAGATTTTTTTCTCTCTATGTTGATTTTTGTTTTATTTAAACAAGTCTTCAAGATGGGTTACTGAGGAGTTTCCCAATGCCTAGAGTAATTATGGATGTTCCCAGCTTCTTTTAGTTCATTAAGATAAACCTTTATTTTTTCCAATATCAATTTTTTTTAACTTCAGATGGCGGTATGGTGAAGAACGCATATGCTATTGGCGTTTGGCGCAAGGTGAAGTTCAAGTTAGAAGGCCGTGATCCAGATCCTGGCATAAAAAATACGGTGAAACACCAGGTAACTGATAAAATTATAAATCAACACAACCAGTGATCCACTAAAATAAACCGAGGGACCGAGCCTAACTTGGAATTTCCCAATTTAAGAAATCCTACACAGGTTCCAATTCGAATTTTTTGATAAAGGCTGTCTCGGCTTGCCTCATATCAAGTAGTCAATCCCTTAGTAAAAATGCAGATTAGTGGACATGTAGGTCAGAATAAAGTGTATAGTTTGGTGATCTGGATCTAGAAAATACATAACATCAAGTAGTCAATCCCTTAGTGAAAATTCAAATTAGTTGGACATGCAGGTCAGAATGACGTTTTAGAAGTATATTTCGGGAGTTGTACGTATGAGCTACGACTCAACCTATGAGCTACGACTCAACTATCGTTAAGGAGACAATCACAGTACTTCACCATTCAGTAGGAAATGCGGAGCGGGAGGTAGAAGTTTCTCATTATAACCGCTAGGAAGCGCTGGTATCATGGGACATACCGGGCAGGGGCTAGATCCTCCTCTAGCACACAAGTCTTCCTGATAGTCCATTAGAGATTTCCGGATCTTGGGGCAAATTAACCTAGGGGCTGGCCTGGGGTGTATTATTTTCATTAGGTACCTATCTAAGCATATCTAGGCGGACGTTGTTACCCACCAAACGATAAATCAATCAAATAAACCACCTACCTACTCTTCAATAAGGAAAACGGAAGTTGATGAAGACGTTGCATATATATTTTAACTCTTTATTTTGTACAATGTTAGATCGATTACAACTGAGGTCATCCCAGTTAGAAACAACTATTACAGTTAGATTTTATAATATCTAGGGATAAATAGTTATTGTTATTTCACTTCAAAGAATCGAATGAGAATGCCCACGTTGTTCTACACTCACCCATTTGCTCTATTTAAGGCAGGTATGTCAATCTCAAAATCCATCTCTGTCTCAGTAATTCAATTTTAAAATTGAAAAAGAAGAATGGTCATGCGTTATAGTTATCAATTAATTTTACCAATCATGAAGCTGGAAAGTTATTACTTTTTTCTAATGACCTACTAATAATAAACACTTGAATGACTGTGACTAGCACAAATAACATCAATGATTTGGTTTATTATTTCTTATAATTACCCAACTCTTGTGCACCTCCAACGACACTTAAAATCTAATAACTACGTTGACCGATAGCGAAGAAACTTGGTGCAAGTCAATGGGACTCGACGGTAGCCCTACACCGGCCCGTGGTTCCCTCCTTCTCCGCGCAGTGGCGCTAGTCTCCTCTTTTATCAGTCTGGGCTTGTATGATCGCTCCGAACTGTAAACCTACGGATTTATCCGTATGCCAAGAAAAAATATATTTATTGGTGAGGAGATTGTGTACCAGTCAATCCCTTAGTAAAAATGCAGATTAGTTGGGCATGTAGATCAGAATGATGTGTTAGTTTGGTGGTCTGGATGCTCGCAAGCTCGCATCTCAAAAATACATAACATCAAGTAGTCAATCCCTTAGTGAAAATTCAAATTAGTTGTACATGCAGGTCAGAATGACGTTTTAGAAGTACATTTCGGGAGTTCTACGAGCAAAAAATATACACCAGACAGTAGGTTTTGAACCCACGACATTTGTCTCACGAGACCATAATCATATCCACTGAGCTACACCTCAACTATCGTGTTCGGGAGACAATCACAATACTTCACTATTCAGTAGGAGGGAGATAAAAGTGGGAGACTAGCGCCACTGCGCGGCGGAGGAGGGAACCACGGGCCAGTGTAGGGCTACCGTCGAGTGTCAATGGGGCTCCAAATGTGAGAAGCTCGAGGTAGACATAAACAATTACCTTTCTTTTCTTCTCATCTTTTGTTGCCTAGAACCGCAAAAGTGTCTAACGCAATGGATGTTCGATATCGAAACTGGAAGTAAGGGAAATTGAATCGTAACCCCAGTTTGCGGCTGAGATGAACAAAATGTTTTTGTTTGCTCAATATTTTTTGAGATGTAGGTACAGACAAGGGGAAGATCATGTCAACGACCATTTTCTTACGAACTAAATCACTCGCTTGTGGAAACCCATATCAAAACGGAAGTTGGTGAAAAACTTTGTATATTTCCACGAAAAATAATGAGTTACAATGTTGAATCGATTTCGACGGTTAGGCCATCATCAGTAACAAACAATAACTGGACACATTAGAAAGGACACAGCTTATATAGTGACAGGTGAAGGGAGATTGAATCCCATTGGTCGAGAGAAAGGAAAAGGGCAGGAGATACTACCAATTAAGTGCATACAAAGTGAAGGGGGATTATAGCTAATAAGGTGAAGTGAAAGGGGGGAAAATAACTAAATATGGTTTCAACAGTGTGAAGGGATAATTCCAAGCTTTATAGAAATGGACCTATCAGTGGTGAAATATATTGAGGTATATCCTCATTTAAACATTTACCAGATCTGTCACTTTTGATCATTTCGAATTTTTCAAGTACATTCAACATACCTCCCTTTGGGCAAAAATGAAGAAATTTTACAAACTGTCTATCTAAGGGAAGGGAGTGGGGCTTACATCAAAGCACTAATAGCCCCATTAGTGCTTTAATGTAAACCCCACAGAACTCTGACCCTCCTCTGGAACTAACAAGGTCCACCTCTGGGAGTGCTAGAGAGGCAGTGATCTAAAGAAAACGGTCGTTGACATGATTTTCCTCTTGTCAGTACCTTGCATCATCATCCATTTTCGCTCTACAATTATTTCCCCGCACCACCAACCTCATCAATCCTCTCCAAAAATGAAAATTAAATTATCAATAAATTAATTATTATAATAAAGAAACAGTACAGACAATAAAAACGGAAAAATGAACAAAAAAAACTATTGCAGATGAACAACCACACTGTCATCCGGCACAAGTGCTTGCTCCCATATTTTGTGTATTTTATTAATTTTAAAAGTAAAATTAACCCCCCTACCTGCAACAACATGCTAAAAGGTACAGCAGCAACCAGTATACAACAGAAACAAGAGGATGGGTCCCCCTAATCATTGATATAAATAAAAATACTTATATAGAGACTATAAAATTACAAGGCATGCAAAATACCAAATGGGAATTGTACCACTAAGCAACCTCCATTTATAAAACTAAGCTCTGACGAGGCCATTAAGGTGGAAGCGCTAAGTAAATAAACAAATACGAGAAGCTGATATATTTCTCACCCTCAACAACCCTTGGCTGTATTCCTCAAAGCCTACTACCCCACATAAAGAAAACAGTAGATTGTTGCAGTCCACCCGGAAAAGAATTTCGTGATTTAAAACTCAACAGAAGTGTGCTCTTCTATTAGCTGCTTAATAGTTGATAAATACATTTCGCAAATGTAAAATTAAATAAGATCAAAAAACAACAGCTCAAAAAATATTCACAAAAACATTCCGACCATCTCAGCCCCTACTTTCAGTCTCAATATGGAACATCCATGTGTCAGACACTTCTGCGGTCATATGCAACAAAACATGAGAAAACAGGTAAGGTCGTTCTATATGTGCTGCGCTCTACATCGAGCTTCTCATGTTCGGAGCCCCATTGACTTGCACCAAGTTTCTTCGCTATCGGTCAACGTAGTTATTAGATTTGAATTTTCGTTGGAGGTGTACAAAAGTTGGGTGACTATTCGAAATAATGAACAGAATCATTGATGTTATTCGTGCTGGTCACAGGCATTCAAGTGTTTATTAATAGGTATTGTCATTAGAACAAACGCTGCAAATTATTTCACAAAGGTTTATTATTTTTTCAATTGAGTATGATCGTAGTTTTAGTTGGCTAGCGTACGTCATAAGGCCCGTCCAGACTCCTCGGCGTGTCCTACTTCGAGTTGCCACAACCTATACTTCTATAATTATATACGCATGTTTATATTTCTCGATTTGAGCTCCTATCTATTCAAATAGTTATTGCCTTAATAATATCATTATCTAAGTACGTACGAAAAGTCGAGAGGATATGTTATTAAATACCTGTTATGTTAATAATGCGTAGGAAAAGCTTTGGTATTAACACACAAATATGACCTTGAAAAAAACATATTCATGCCTCGAAGGAACGCCGGCGCCGTACCCACCACAAGGTGCCCCGGCGCGGCGCCTCCTCTCACTCCACCCCCCCCCCCCCACCCCCCCCCCCCCGCTCTACCCCTTCACCACCCACTGTGACCCCCTGCCCTGCCCTGAAGACACTTTTTCGCCCGTTTTTGGCCCATAGCATCTATGCGAGTAAAGCGATCGGGATGGTTAAACGTTAGGACCAACTAGACCCCAAATGGAGTCTATGTGCGAAAGAACGGGGTTTTTAAGTCAATTCTTAGGCCTTTTATGGTTTGAGGGGTGGGTTATAAAAATTTTTTGCTACACGATCACATAGGCTTATTATTGGAAATAATAAACCAAAATTGATAACTTTCTCGCTTCATGAATGGTAAAATCAATTAATAACCATAACGAATAACCGTTCTTCTTTTTCAATTTTAAAATTCAATTACTGAGGCCCAGGTGGATTTGAGATTGACATACCTGCCTTAAATAGAGCGAATTGGTGAGTGTAGAACAATCTGAGCCGTCTCATTCAATTCTTTGAAGTGAAATAACAATAACTATGTATTCTAGATATTATACAATCTAGTATTTACTTATTTTGTGAATTTTCATAACTTCTTATTCTATTTTAATATATCAATCAAATTTATCAGTCAATAACTACTCTAAATGTGAGACATTCTAATAATAACTTATATTCTAGATAGTAATAAATTCTTAATATATTTTATTATAATTACCGTTCTCATCAAGACTTGTCTACTCCTCAATAATTGAATTTTACTTTGCGTAAATTATTGAAAGCAAATCCAATATTTTTCAGGTAAATTGGGCCATTGCTGAGGCGACCAACTTGGACAACTTGGCGCTCCTTTACGAGGGCTGGACGCCCTGGGTGTAGAACGAAACTGGACCCCCGTGTCCTGGGGGTATTGTCTTCAAAACCATTGGAAAAGAGCGTGTGTGTTTACGTGTTCGCTGCATCCGTAAATCGAATTCCATCAACAGGAGGGTGAATCCGCTCCCAGCGATTGGCCCGCGGCTTGGCGCTAGTTCAACTTTGTATTTTATTTTTTATTTTTTATTGATTGTTCATTGGTATTTTGATACCACCCCTTCGTTTTGATTGAGCTTTATAAGAATCGGTTCTTAAAACTCATCAATATGATGTATCCACCTTGTTATTATCATAAAAAGGGGTGAAGTTGTTTTTAACACTGAAAGCGCATGATCAAGCCTGCTTATTTTATTCGAGGGTGCCCAGCCCAACACACAAAAAAAAAAAAAACAAGGAGGTCGCCATTTTTCAATGCTGGAAAAATTGGAATCTTGAATGCAAAAGAAATTCAATTTTCTTTGGCTTTTAACATCTATTTCTACAATATCTGAAGAAATAAATGCAAAACAAATTATGTTTTGTTTATTTGGGGCTCTTGGGTTTTTATTTAAAATTCACGAAGAACAGCCTCTGTAATTCTGGAAACTGTCCTTATTGAATCCTATTAGGATATTTTTTCAGAACAGTTAGCTTAAAGTCTCTCTACATTATTATCCGAAATAGTTGGTGAAAACAAACAAACAATTAACTAGAAGAAATTTTATGTTATTTCTCTACAAATTCCAACAATAATATTGTGCAACCTCATAGTAGGCCTATTTTCTTTTCTTCTTCTTCTTATTTGGAGTTCTTTTACATTTTCTACTTCCATTCCCTCTCCTCCGTTAATGATAAACATCCATGTTTCTTACTGACGCATTTTTTTTTTCTTTTTTTCAAATCTGAAATTTGAAGTTATTGTCGAATTGCATAGTTGTCATCGTATAGAATTTTTCATTTGATAGAATATTTCGGTTTTCCTCTTTTCATCTGTAAACACCTTGTCAAATTAGTGAATAAATTGGTATCCTTCACAATTTCTGTATTTTTTATTTTTATCAACGTTCCTCAGTTTTTAAATTTAAACCTGGATGCATACCCAGGTCTAGAGCAGGGTTCTGATAAATGGGTATTACGAAGTTTGTTGTTCAGTGCAAACAATTTGAAGATACTGAACACAATGCTGTGCAATACGATGCGTGCGTGTGTGTGTGTGTGTGTGTGTGTATGTATTGCTGCAACGTATCTCCATGCGTCCCATATCTCAGGCCTGCAATAAGTTCAGCTGTTACACTCCAACAGCCAACAGAATGGTTCTATAACTTTCACTCCTTAACCCCTTTGCGACGGGCGTCGTTCAGCCACTGCAACGCGCCTGGCCTGACTGCCTCGGAGCCCTCCAACGTCCAACCCCCCGTGCCTGAATAATTGGCCCTCCACGCGCGGTGAACCACCTTCGCTTTTCGGAACTGGATCAAGAATATTATAATTGGAAATTTCCCGAGTATCATGATCACCATCATCGAGAAAATCGTCAAAACAATCGTCTTTGAGTTGATCCAAAAAGTTTGTTGAACGAGCTTCAATTTCAACGTCAATCACATCATTACCTAACTCACTGTCACTCCCGGTTATTATTTCGTTAGGAATTCCTTCATCCGTCCACCTGTGAGGAATAAAAACGTAAAAGAAAGTACAAGTATGGAAACAGGTATGAGTAAAATTATGACAAAGACCGAATGCGGGCAAAAAACAACAGTGTCCAAGTCAACGTTTTTCCTGCTATTTTGATGTGAATAAAAACTCTCGACAACGTCTTTGATCTCAGCGCATTCTATTAGATACTAGACGTAAATGTTAGTTACAATGCCTCTCAATGGATGGCATGAGAGTCGATAGAATGGAGGGAAATTCGAAAACGCGAAAGCAGGCGTTACGGAGCACTTGAGGTTCGTTCTCAGTGCGCGTTCTAACAGTTCTCGAACTCATCAGAACTGGGACGGAAAATCCCGGGGAGTTCCGGAACTTGTGGAACCGCGTTCTGCACTGCGAACGATTTCAGAACTCGGAAGTGGAATAACCTGTGTTGTTTGTAACCTCACTCAACTCGTGTTACCTTCCAGTGCTCCCTTTTCGAATATTTTTAGTGCCCATGTAAATAATTCTTGATGCCCATATTACTAAACTATTGCTATTAATAAAAAACCGGCAATAAAAAAAATATATATATATTCCACGATGACTGAGGAGTATACTCTTTTTTGAGACGCAGATTATTATTTAGAACGAATTTTGTTGCCATAAAGTTGGTTATTACGATTTCAAAGTGTTCTAATTTCAGAACCATGTACCTAACGTAATATAGGTACTAAGATAATTTACGAGAATTCGCTCTTACGATCATGCTGCATAACTCGAACTTGTTTTTGCCATACCTTGCCATAAGGACCGAAGTGGTAATGGTAGAGGGTGCTGGCCTGAAAATTATTGGTTTATTCGAAAATGGTAATCGAACTCTTCGTCGTCAAACCTTGGCTCAATTTTCTCAAAAAAATTTGAGTTTCTTGGATGTAGACGAGATCCAACTATAACTTCGATCTCGTCCTCATCGTCTACAAACCACGGAACACCATCGTCGAAATTATCACTATCTGAACTAGTTGACATTTCGAATTATTTAGAATAGTTTGCTAACGTATAGAGACTAGTTATAATCAATGAAGCTGAAATTAAGTTATTATGATCGATGAATCGAAATAAAGCGAGCAATATAAAACGAGAATAAAGTTGTTTAATGAATAAAGTCGATGAAGAAGAAAGTAGTTTATTCCACGAGATCCGAAAGATAGTGAAATGCGCATGAGTTAACTACGTCCTTGCGTTCGAGTTCTCACAGTTCCGAAAAAAAACGGGAACTGTCAGAACCGTTCGGAACTGGGTTCGCAAAACACTACGAACGCAGAACTCGGCGTTCTTGGCGTTCCGGAACTAGGCGTTCTGGCACTGCGAACGACAAAACTCTACTGCACTTGCCCCGAACCGTTCCGAACTCGCAGAACGCGCACTGAGAACGAAGCTTTGATGGCCGACGTATTAATACGTCGTTAGGCGTTACGGAGGACATCTGTGCTGACGTATTAATACGGCAGCCGACGCAAAAGGGTTAGAACCATTCAATCAAAAACTAAGAAGGCTATTGAGTGTTACTTTCTTTTTGTTTTCATTAGGCTATGTTCCTTGTAGACTCTAATGCTTTCCCGGTCGCGATTTTTTTTTTTAATTTTTTTTTTATGGTTGCGAGATCAACTATTTGATTTTGTATATCTACAGTTTTTGTAAAATTATCATTAAGTACCTTTCAGAGGAGTTCTTCTTTACTAGCAAATCTAGTACCAAGAGTGAGTGCTTTCGATGTGAAGAAATCATCATCAGGCTGTCGAAACATTACTGTTTCGCGACTTCAAATAAAATGAGGGTTTGCACGGTTCTCCTGAAAAACCATCGTCAGAGTTGCTGTGATGAAGATACCTATATACAATATACGTCAATACAATTATTATTTCCAAATGAACAAATAGTTCGTCAGATCTAATCTAATCTAATCTCGCATCTGATTTTTTGACATCAGCACAAAAGTGACTAATGATGGAAAGAACGCAAATTTTGGCGTTACTTCTACCAGTCCACCACCAGAAGAAAACCAAAAACGGTAAGAGAGTAACAAATAAATGCATCCACTAGGCCAGGTCTGAAGAAAAGTTTCGACCTAAAATGCATGCACACATAAGAAGATGGCGTCTGCACAAAAGACTCCCATGTTGGCCCTCTTCAGGAAAAGATGGCGACATAATGATTCAAACTTGGAACTGAAACCATAATATCTTCAGGTATTACCGGAACAAGTACACTCCGGTGCAAAAAATTTGGCCCACTCTCCAAAATAGAAGATTTTATGAAGTTGCGACTAATATCCTCTTGTTTTCGACTGGGTTACTGTCTGAACCTCATTCAGAGGCATTTTTCGTTATTTTTCAGCCAGGCGGATGACATTTTTGTGATCTCTCGAAGATAGGGAATTGTGACGAGACGAGATCAAGTTTCATTGCCTCCCACTTTCACGCTATGTTCCAAACTGCGATTATGTTGTTCATCTCTTCCACAGTAGTTCTCAGCCGAGGAGCGAGTGTTTTCCTATACATTGAATGCATTCCTCCCAAAATAATTGCTTTAAGAGAAATAAAAAAAGTCTTTCCCTCCAGAAATGGTCGCGCAAACTGTATGTAGCTCTCATTAATGATGGAAGGTCACCAAGATATGCGGCTTGGATGGCGGGCTCTCTTCCAGTCATTGTGGGAGGAACAAACCATTCTCCAGGCTTTCTCCACTCTCTTTCACGACCATCTGGGCCCCGCAGGCTGAACCTAGACTCATCGCTGAAAATGACATCCCTCCACTCTTCAGGTTCCCAAGTACTGTGATTTTGAGTAAACTGAAGGAGCAACATCCTGTGCTGACGGGTTAAACTTGGAACGCGAGCGGGTCTTCTGGCAGACAAATGCTGATCCCACCATCGTCTCCGAACTGTCCAAACACCTAAATCCACTCCTGTTGCATTTTCAAGTGAGTTACGACCTTGTGAATCAGTTAATCGTCGATTTCTTAAAGCTAAGGTGTACAAGTACCTGTCTTGAGCAGCTGTTGTTTTTCATGGGCGGCTAGAACCCTGCCTTCTAGAGTAAGATCCCGTCTCTCGAAAACGTCTAACAGTAGCACGGACGGTTTCATAAGGGCATCTTAACATTTGAGCAGCATATCTCAGTGACCTTCCATCATTAATGAGAGCTACAGTTTCCTCGATCATTTCCGGTGAGAAAGACTTTTCTTTCTTCTTGAATTGATTTTTTTTTTATTGGAATGCACTTAACGAACAGGAAAACACTAGCTCCTCCACTGAGGACAACTGTGGAAGAGATGAACAACATAATTGCAGTTTGGAAGATAACGTGAAAGTAGGAGGCAGTGAAACATGATCACGTTTCGATACGATTCCCTATTGTTGAGGGATCAAAAAAATACAACAAACAATGCCTCTGAATGAGTTCAGACAATAACCCAGTCGAAAACAAGAGAATATTAGTCGCAACTTCATAAAATCTTCCATTTTGGAGAGTGGACCAAATTTTTTTTGCACCTGAGTGTAGTAACCATGGTAACCACCAAATCATTAGGTATACTTCAAGAACCATCTACACTTCATCAAGTTACGTCTAGCGCAGATTGCATTTTGCAGCATTTACGCAGCTTTAGATTTTAGCATAAATCGAGATTGGTCCAACGAATTGACCAATTCCAACCATTTAAACCATATGCAATCATTTCTGGGTTGAACCAACTGCCATTACAAATCATGAACAAATATATTCGTTTTACAAAAACCAATTTTTGTTGAAATTTGACAAAAACCAATTTTTGTTGAAATTTGACAAAAACCAATTTTTGTTGAAATTTGACAAAAACAAATTTTTGTCCGATAAATACCTATGGGGTTACATTTCTCCAGGAACAGCTCCGTTGTAGAAAAAAAATATTAAAAACTACTGTCATTACACTACAATTGATCTGACAAAAAACAAAAATTGTTTGTTTAATGCCATAACAAATCATGAACAAATGTGATGAGCTGTGGCACAGAGCAAACTAGGCAGCTTTTGTCGCCTAGCAGTTGGTACAAATTATTAATATGACTAGCCGCTCCGGCTCGCTTCGCTGGTCTTCCTCGTTCAAAAACCTACGAAACCGGTATTTTTCCGGAATTTTCGACAGCCGTTTAGAGGGGTAGAGGAAGCGGGGAAGTCGAAAAAGCGCACATTAACCGTTACTTCGACCCCCCTCCCGCCCTACGGCCCATGGTTTGGGTGGGATTAGAAAATTTTAAATTCGCTCGTTCCCCCTTTCGGAAAATCCCAAGGAGATCCCCCCACTCGTAGACTCCCCCCACTCAGCCGTTTGGCCGTGCATAGACACGACAGACAGACAAACAGACAGACGGAGTTTCATTCTTATAAATAGTATAGATTTAACAACACAGGACGACACTCCACCCTGGCAGAAACCTGTAGCACAACAATACTATTGTAAGAGCATTCATCCAAAGCATGTTAGAATGCCTCGGTGCCAGCACGCAATTAAAATTATAATACTTGTTATATCACACCATCCCGACTGCAGCATGTCGCCGCACATCTAGTTCAAGTGGATATCCATAACCAACGCAGAAATACTGCCAGTATAGAACCAGGTATTCGCCATATTTTTTAGAGCCACTCAAGAGTAGCCCAGTTCTCGCATACCCGCACCTCAACACCAAAGGACACAACAAGCACATAAATTGACCTTCATCGGTCGACAGTGACTTATTTGCACAATCGTCATTGCAGAGCAAAAGTATCACTCCGAGTTCAATCCAATAGTTACTCAATAACTTCCCAACTATCCTTTTTACAGAGCAACGTATCACTCTCAGTATAAGTCATAAAGACGATAACCTCCTCTCTCCAAGCGTATTGCACAGTGGGCACACCTTATCAGGGAATGCATCAGTGCAAGATTCATAGTATAGGCGTCCCCAAATGTATCATTAACCGGAATTTCATCTAAAGTGCAATGACATGTGGCACACCATACATAAGCTTCGTTCTCAGTGCGCGTTCTGCGAGTTCGGAACGGTTCTGGGCAAGCGCAGTAGAGTTTTGTCGTTCGCAGTGCCAGAACGCCCAGTTCCGGAACGCCAAGAACGCCGAGTTCTGCGTTCGCAGTGTTTTGCGAACCCAGTTCCGAACGGTTCTGACAGTTCCCGTTTTTTTTCGGAACTGTGAGAACTCGAACGCAAGGACGTAGTTAACGCATGCGCATTTCACTATTTTTCGGATCTTGTGGAGTAAACAACTTTCTTCTTCATCGACTTTATTCATTAAACAACTTTATTCTCGTTTTATTTCTCTCGCTTTGTTCCGCTTCGTCGATCATAATAACCTAATTTCTGCTTCATTGATTATATCTATTCTCTATACGTTAGCAAACTATTCTAAATAATTCGAATTGTCAACTAGCTCGTCAAGTTCAGATAGTGATAATTTCGACGATGGTGTTCCGTGGTTTGTAGACGATGAGAACGAGATCGAAGTTATAGGTAGTTGGATCTCGTCTGCAACTACGAAACTCAAATTTTTTTGAGAAAATTGTGCCAAGGTTTGACGATGAAGAGTTCGTTCACCATTTTCAAATAAGCCGTGGGCTCGCGGAAGAGTTAGCCCACCGTTTTCAGGCCAGCACCTCTACCATTACCACTTCGGTCCTTACGGCAAGGTATTTCAAAAAAAGTTCCAGTCATGAAGCATGATCGCACGAGCGAATTCTCGTAAATTATCTTAGTACCTATATTATGTTAGGTACATAGTTTTGAAATTAGAACACTTTGAAATCGTAATAAACAACTTTATGGCAACAAAATTCAATCTAAATAATAATCTGCGACTCAAAAAAGATTTAAAAATTTTAGCTTTTTTGGGGAGCTTTTATCGATTTTCAGCAAATAATAATGAAATTTCAGTAATAAAGGGATTTTTATCTCAATCCTAGGGATAGTTATCTTCTGGAATGACAAATATTCGAAAAGGGAGCACTGGAAGGTAACACGAGTTGAGTGAGGTTACAAACAACACAGGTTATTCCACTTCCAAGTTCTGAAATCGTTCGCAGTGCAGAACGCAGTTCCACAAGTTCCGGAACTCCCCGGGATTTTCCGTCCCAGTTCTGATGAGTTCGAGAACGCGCACTGAGAACGAACCTAAAATGCATTTGCATCCTGGGCTCGTCTAATAAAATGTTATTTCATCAACAACGAACTTTGTATTTCATTTGTCTTGTTCCTCTACCGGTTCACAAGCCACAATATTCACCGGCACACGGGCCATAACCATGCAGGTTAACAAACAATCAATCTGAAAAAAAGTTACATGTCGATATAGAAGTACACACCCACAGTAGTTCAGTTTACCCATTAGTCCTTATTATCCATCCAATAACCATTGACAAGAAGCTTAGGTATCAATCAAGTTTACATGTTCCATTCTGCATGTCGGAATTTCATGGGACGTTGTTTTCGTTTCGTTCATCATCCACAACAAGTTTTTCCATTTGTCGAAGCTCAGTTGAGTTCAATCTGTGAAATAATACCGAAAAGGAGAAATATTAGCTCATAACTAAAACCCTGCTTAAGCTCTGGTCATATGGCCATAAGACTCATCTCGAAACCGTTTGAAGTGTTTGCTCACTACATTTGACCTCAAACGTAAAGGTCCATAGTAAAGTAATGTTACAAGGTAACAGAAAGATCTTTTTGGAGATTTTTTTTCTCAAAACCTTCCATTTTGAAAACAATTTATTTCCAAAAAAAGTAGAACCATAGAAAAAGCAGTAATGGTGCCATCAGTTGTGCATACAGGCGATGGAAAGGTCCATTTATTCCAACATAATGAAAACCTACAATGCGTGAACAACCACAACCGGTTTGTATTCTTTCTTTTCTTGTAATGGTTCAAAAATAGGATCACATTGATGAACATTTACCTACTGTGAAACCAACGCATAGGTAATCAGGAAAAAAAAAACATTGTTAGGCGAGAATAGGGAATTTTAGATTATCGGTTTCGCCTCTATCACCCCCCTCTGCAACCACATCCCTAATCTGTGGTGCGACGTGAGGAAGAGACGATGGAGCCTCAGCTTGACTCTTGGAACCCACCGGAAAAGTGACTGCTAGTGGCTCGATATCCCTTCGACTTAATTATCTATCTCAGGTGAGTGGCAGATTTTATGCGAAACCATAACAAAAGCATAGGTATAAATATCCAATTTGATAATGAAAATATCAAACAACCCCTTCGTTTGAGCCTTGTATTAATTACAGTCCGCTACAATCGAAATTAGCCATCATACAAATTTGAAATTATAGTACGGTCTTTATAGAAGACTGCTTAAAAGCAGCTTTCGTGTGTACACGACGTTGGGGTGAATTTTTGAAGAAAATGATTCGAAAAAACCCACGAAGGCGGGATTTTTCAAACAAAAACGGAGTTTTAGCTCTCTCCCATTGGCTGCCCTGTGTCCCTCCCTGTTCCCCGCCATCATGGGAGGACAGTTCCTTACTTTGTGTTTTCACCGTGTTACACATGATTCAAGCTCTCACCTAACTTCGTTTTTTCTTTTATTTCTTCCAAAAATTATCAGTTTTTTATCTTCTTCGGATAAATCACTATTTATCATGACAGATAAAAGTTCCGCATCGGAGAAAGTGCTTCTGACATCTTATTCATGTGTGAGCCTCATTGCAGCGTGGGTACTGATGCCACGGTTAACTCGACCTTCGCCGCTGTTCCCATGTTTTCGTCATCTCAAACTCGATGCCGTCCTGATATTGCCCCTTTTCATCCTTTTCGAGGGATCAGTTCTGACAATAATCGGCTCCGGACACCACAATCAAGTCGGCAGGTACCCACAAGAATGGTGTATGACCTCCCCGAATCCTCCGATTCGGACCGGACTAGACACCGTGGGTTGAGGAGGCACTCTCATTGATCGCAGGTGCGTGCTGATCGCTACAAGAGGTCTTGAATACGAGATAGGATTTTAGTGCCTGGTCATCGTTTTTCTTGTCCAATTCGTCGTACTCGACCCCATTGGAGATGGTCACACCCCAGAACGAACCTTCTTCATCTAAATCTTTTCTCGGTTTTTCGGCCGATCCGGAGTCCTAAGACGTCCGAGCTTCCGTCGGTTGTGGGCTGTGATGGGGATCAATGAGACCCTTCCAACGGATCCCATCCCGATTCATCCCACAGTGGCACAAGTCTGGGGGAACAATATGAGAAAAGGGATAGATAAGCCAAATACGACCCTTCGGTCCATGCACCTTCGCTCCTGCCCCCCCCCCCCCCGCCCCCCCCCCCCCCCCATCTCGATGCAAATTTGGTCGAATGTTTTCCGATATTTGCTACCAAAGCGGAGGCTTTGGCCAGAAAGTCCAAACTTTTATCGGTTCAGGCCCTTGTAGCGGTGTTGAGGCATTGAACCAAGTTTCAGCCTTGCCAATTTTGTTAAATGCCCAGACCCCTATATATTCAGCCATGTGAGATGCTTCTAATCTCATTACAGCGAGTTTATTCTAGGAATCTTGGACAAGGAATAATAAACTTATTCAATTCCTGCTACTGGAATATCGGGCGGCGGTAGATGGCCAGCCACTCGGCCAGGAGTTTTTGTTTGACAATGCAGCAACCAAATGGGTTCAATCCGCTTTAGACAATGACAAAATTGAGCGCTCCATATTTAAGCGTTCAAAGGGGTTTTTGCCCCATTTTGATGAGATTAGCTTATCATTTACATGTTAGGAAATATACAGGGTGATTCCCTCGCAGATGCAAAAAAAATTTGGGTGAAACTACATCAAAAATGGAGTGAAATGCCGCCAACTGCATATTTTTATCTCAATCCGTTCTCGAGATATGATTTTTAAAGGTTTTTTCAGGAAAACCGTGTTTTTTTTCCTTTTAAACTCAAATTTCTCCACTTTACTTCATTCAATTTTAACTTTTGACCACATTTTCGGAATTAGCATTAAATTTACTATAAGAATAGTGTACTTGGGTTCTTAAAAAGTACCATTCAAAGGCCCTCACATCAGCTCAAACATTGACGATTTTGAAAAAAGAATATTTCTGAAAATCTTTAAAACTTTACTACTCTTCCAAAACGAATCCTGGAAACTGGCAAATCTCATGAAAACTGCTTCGTCTAATATTCTTTCCAACGGTATAATCAAGTTTACTTTTATTTTGTTATTTAGTGGAGAAAATTATGTTTTAATGTTAAAAAATGTGGGTTTTTCAATGAAGTTGTTGGTTTTCTCGAAAGATGACCCTCCATGAACCTACGAGTATGGGGTCGGTTTCTATGTATTTTTTCACGCTGTATCGAATGGTAACATTTGTAGATCTCTCCAACTCCGTTATAACCGAGTTTTACACTTAAAATCGCAAATGTTTAGTTTGTTCGTTACGATTAAATGTATGTGTGTTGTGGGGTGAAACTAGTTAATTAAATTGCAAAACTCGGTTATAACGTAGTTGAGAGATCTGCAAGAGTTTCCATTTGGTCCAGCGAGAAAAAATACATAGAAACCGACCCCATACTCGTTGGTTCATGGAGGGTCATCTTTCGAGAAAACCAACAATTTCATTGAAAAACCCACATTTTTTAACATTAAAACATTATTTTCTCCCCTAAACAACAAAATAAAAGTAAAATTGATAATACCGTTGGAAAGCATATTAGATGAAGCAGTTTTCATGAGATTTGCCAGTTTCCAGGATTCTTTTTCAAGAGTAGTAACGTTTTAAAGATTTTCAGAAATATTATTTTTTCAAATCGTCAATGTTTGAGCTGATGTGAGGGTCTTCGGATGGTACTTTTTAAGAACCCAAGTACACTATTCTTATAGGAAATTTAATGCTGATACCGAAAATGAGGTTGAAAGTTAAAATTAAATGAGGCAAAGTGGAGAAATCCGAGTTTAAAATGAAAAAACACGGTGTTCCTGAAAAAACCTTTAAAAAATCATATCTCGAGTACGGATTGAGATAAAAATATGCGGTTGGCGGCATTTTACTCCATTTTTGATGTAGTTTCACCCAAATTTTTTTTTTGCATGTGCGAGGGAATCACCCTGTATAATTCGCTCTCCCATATTATTGTCTTGGATTTATGGATACAAATTACCTTTCGGCCGGAATCCTCCACTGACATGACCATTCTCTCAATCCAGTCCATTTCCTTCAAGCAACTCACGGTAGTTAACGATTTACTGAGTAAAGGAGTTGTAGAAATTGTGACGACGCGACAGCATGCGCCATCTATCGACGTGAGTCATGATCAACCAGTGAGTTGTTTGGAGGTGGGTGGTCTTCTCTCTCATGGGGCACCCCCTCCATTCTCTTCCTTGAGGTCCAACCTGTCAGTAAGATCCTTTCTCATCAATCTAATTACGCATGTACGATTTCATATAGCATTCTAGATCCCTATTTGATTATCCTATATTGCTAATCCTCTGACTGATCCTCTATCCAGATTCCCTGCTGTGTTTCTATTTAAACTGTAAAACTAACACTTTGGTAAATTCCTCTCAAGGTTAGTTAGAACTCCCGTATAATCATTGGAGCAATATTTACAGTCTTTGAATAAACCTCAGTAAATCATGAGTCACTTCTTTTAAAACTTCAGCAATTTTTTGGATTTGAAGAAACTGCCATAAATTAGATTAGTTCATATTTCTCTAATAGATCCCAGATAATTATTAATCCTAGTAAAACTCAATTTATCATCCTTTCCAAAGAATCTTTGAAGTCCCCCACCACATTATCAGATTGATGGTCACACCATAAAGCCTGTATCAAGTGTCCATGATCTGGGAATTTTTCTCGATGTACAGCTGTCTTGGAATCGACAAGTTTTTCACATATGTACTCGTATTAAAAAAGGTTTATAGTTCCCTTTACACTTTACGAAGGTTTAAGAATTTCACTCCTCCTGGTTTAAAATTGATCTTAGCAAAATCATTATCAATGCCACATTTCACTTACTGCTGTGAATTCTTTTCTCAAAGTTTATCATCCAAAGAGCTCCAAGAGCTGCAAGTTTATTTTTTATTTGACAAAGGCCGATATAGCCACATTACTGAATTTTCTGAAAAATTGATTGGCTCTTCTTAGGTAAATTATTTTAAATATCGAATTTGTATATTCTTATTTAGGCTTTTGTGTGGTGAGGGCCCTGCTACAACGGAATACCTGCTGTATCAGAGTGGGTAGATTGTATCGGGGGCCATTCAGGCCCAAAACAATCTATGCGGTTCCATGGTTTCTTCATGTTTTGTGCGGCAGTAGTGGATTTTGTCCTCACTCTTTCTTGATGATACAGCAGGCCCTCCTGTCCATTCTGGCGTTGTCCACACTCAGTGAGTGTGCCCGGAATGGACCATGTGGAGCGGCCAGGTTTTGTGGGATGCAGGTACTTAAATAGGGACAGGAGTTCATGATACCTAGGTACTAAAGATCTTCTTATATCTTGTGGTCTTCCCATTTTTGGTAATCATGTTAGTGGTCCTCTCACGATGGTGTGCATTTGAGGCAGGGCGAGTACTTGGATATTCCTCCCCTCCTACTTGATTCGGATAAAACTAACTTAAATCTACTATCACAGGCTTAATCACACCCGGTTTGCCTATTTCTATGTATGCTCGTTCAATCAATAAATTACATTCATACAGCTTCGAGGTTACATTCATACTAGCCGGTGGAGATGGGGAAAACCCACACCAGCCTCCTCGAGCCCACCCTTCCTATGGACGACCTTCCTGGTCCCCGTTTCGTAGGGTATCCCGATTTCTTAGGGTGTTTCTGCATGCCCAGGAAGGCCTACAGCCCTTGAAATGAAGAAAAGCAAAACTAATAAAATGTGAAACCAAATAACTTAATCAATTTCAAAAACCTACCAGTTCGCCCCCCCCCCCCCCCCCACCCACGTGGAGCCCGTAGGGTCCCCAACACACACACACGGCCCAAAAATCACACAACGGAATACCTAGAGGGCATGTTTGCCTATGGGCGTTCTGGGAGGCTCAATGCCTTGAACGTGTCACCCCATCGAACGGTCTCCTTGGGTAATGCCCTTTGTATTGCTGGTGCAAGGATATGGAACGCCCTTCCCATTACCATCCGTCGTTGCCCTGACTATTCTGCCTTCCTTTTGCTGGCTGAGAAACATTTTGGAGCCTGAATTATTTACTTATTCTCACCCAACACAATATTTTGATTATTATGTTTTACCATACTTTATTTTTGTATTTCATTATCTATATTTTTTTACTACAAATACCTAATTATTAACTCACCTAATTAGTCTCTAAAAAAAAAAGCTGATTTGTATTTTATTGTAATTTCAAGTTTTACACAATTGAAAGGCCCACGAGGCTTATGCGTATACATTTTGTTTGCCAAAATAAATCTTCTTCTTATCATATTCTTCTTCTATATGGGTTGTTAGTTGGTTGCGTTAAAAGAGTGAGTGGTGGGGGGGGGGTATATTTTCTTTCTGTTGCAGGAATGATGCGTGGTACCATCTTTAGACATGATGACATTGACATAGTGGCCAACAGTTGAAGTCATTTCATTGAGAGAAACGGGATCCAACCGATAAATCAATCTCAGAGGAAAATAAATTCAACTGTTATTCATTGAACTAAACTGGTTGTTGGAGGAAGACTGTTGTGGTGAAAACCACCCCCTCTTGTCAACAGCCCTTTTCAGGGCTACCAAAAAGAGGTAGACACAACACAAAAATATTTACAAGACGTCGAGTTATAACTCCGTCAAACAAAATATTTCACCAGAGAGAAAATACGAAATTCTCTCTCAAAAGTGAAATATTAACTAATAACATACAAGGCGACCTCCCTAGACACTTACTGGGCGAGAGAGATGCGACAAGTATCTCGAACCAAGTCGCCTTGAAAACTCAAACAGAAAATCAAACGTCCTCTAAAACTAGCAAGGACAATTCAAACAAGCCTACTCGCCAATCAGAAACACTGATTACACGAGAGACAATAGGCGAACCAACCAAGAGGCGGCAAGCAACCACCTCTGGTCCAGCAGCCACCCCGGGGATCCCGTCTGAACAACTGACGCAGAGAAAGCACCCGAGGTCCCCGTCTAAACTCAAGGTCGTCGGCTCCGCGACGGACGCTCGTAAGCCACCCCCGGGGACCCCGTCGCAGCGACGGACGTGGGGAAACCAACCCGGAGGACCAGCTCAGCTATCATACTCGCAGATACTGAGAAAACAATGTGCGAGCCAATGAGATTACACAGTCGAATTAATGAAATTAAGCGGACCAATCAGGAGGCGGCCACCTCCCTATAAATACCCCGCTCGGAGCCTCCGAAATTCATTCTACTCTCCGCTCTCGACGACGACACCTCGAAGTACGAAGATTTCTACACGCTCTACGCTGACGAACCTTCTGCATCCCGAGTTCATCTCAAGAACGGCTTCCTACTGCTTTCTACAAGGACTACCTTCTCTCCACACAGATCTCGCATTGGCATCTACGAGTCCAGTGATTATTCATCCTGCTCATTGCCCAACGTAGTTCATCTGTCAGGACGCCACCCGGTACATCTATCGATATTCTCTTTAGATCGTACGCCCGCAGGGACGTTCCTAGCCGTGTCACCCGGGTTTCGTAGCACTAAGCTCGTCACCGACCGCTGGGGCACGCCGGTAAATTACTCAGCTCATCCGCTCTAATTTACCGTCCAAGGAAGTCTTTTTCAAGACTACGAGGTAGGACCCTGACATACGAGCAAAGGAAAGAAGCTCTGTCAAGCGAGTCCACCTTTCTAAACCCTCTATTTCTATACATAGAGGCATCGAAACGAGCTAAGAACTCGGCTATTTTGATGGAACGTCGGCCGTCTTATTTCCTCATGCAAGGGGAGGTAGACGACGGCGCAAGGCTCGATCCTCACGACGAGATAGCCTTCTCACCTAACGTATTCACGAAGGAAACGTTAGATCAAGCCTCGCCTATACAAAAGATCGAGGATACCTTTCAGACCCGCTCTGAAGTCAATCATTATGATTCGACCAAGCTTTCCGAATACCCACGATATTTGACACAAGCCTACCCGGCCGATCCGAGTGTCAAATACACTCCAAATGTACAAAAAACAAAGGATACTTTTCAGTACCTCAACCAAGCTCAACATATTCCTCCTACAGATATAAATCTTAGGCCGGAATATTACAAAACGGCTCAGTACCAAACTGATCGAACCCAGCACCCACTATGCGAGCCCAGTGCTCCACGCGGCTGCGACACGAACTATCTCTCAGTTCATCCCGCCAAGCAAGCTGACCTTGACGGATTCGCTCACATTCCTTACAGGAATAACACGGGGACTAACCCGCATAATCAGAATATAAATGTCCCACTTGGTCTACCTACACCAAGTAAAACATATTTAAATCCACTACAAATGGTGACCCCGACGTGATGAACAGGCTTAACACGGCATTTCGTTCCCTCTTATGAAGCTAGTGGATTTCAGGGAACCACTGCGGGCGTGCGACCCCCGCCGGGCCTCTACGCCCCACATCTCACGCAACAACCCTCTACACAAAGTGGTTTTCGAGCACTTTTAGAGGAGATGGGAGATTATCAAAAACCAATCTTCCAAAAGAAGAATATCGATCGTGCACTCGCCGAGTTCGATCAATACTGCGTGCGAAAACACCTGAGAACGCAGAACGAATGCTTCTCAGCTATATACAAGTGGGTACCAGAAGAAATGAGGGAAGCTATCGACTCAGCTTACCTCACGGCACCCCACGCACCCTACGAAGAGGCCAAACAGCGCCTACAGCGAGAATATGGGTTGTCCTTACAGGACAGGCTCCTCGCACTCGAGGACCCCGCATCTCTCGCCAAAAAACCCAGCACCAAGTACCACGAAATGTACTCTAAAGCTGTTGGGTACTTTTCAGAGGCTCTGATCACTCAAAAGTGGATCGAGACTCTACCCATCGAAGCACGAGGTATGGTCGCAGCTCAGCCTACCACGACCGCCCGGCTCGACCTAGCTGATACGCTACACGCGTACAAAACAGAGAATACCTCTCTAAACATACGAGGAGTAGAATCTACTCCGAAACCCATGGAAACTGGTTTCAAAAAGGCCCTCTCACAACAAGCTGAGTTCAAACCCCAACCAGTAGAGAGTAGGCCTCACAAACCGACGGCCTATGTCTGTCGAAACCACGCACGTTTCGGTAACGAAACTCGCAAATGTGCAGACCCAGAACACTGCACTTGGAAGGCAAACACTGCTTCCAAAACTAGCAAAAAGGCAGCGACTATAAGCCAGCCTAAAACCTGGGTTTCAAACGAAAATACTCAGAGATCGGTACAAGAAAGTACCGTTCCAACCTCCGACGTAGAGAGTTCGGAAAACGAATAACTGCCAGTGTATCTGAGCCTATACACCGGCAGTCTACTGAGTATAAAAGGCTTTTTTTCAAGTGCAAACTAAATGGCACTGAATTTCTCATCGACACGGGAGCAGAAGTGAACATTCTGCCCCACAATGTCACAAAAAAATTGGGCTTAAAAATTCGTAAGTCCAACGTTAAGCTCACAGCAGGTAACGGAGCCCCTATAGACACACTAGGGCGAGCTGACACGACAATTAACATCGGCCTCGGAGACATGACCACCGATTTTATGATCACGAAAGTTGATCTAGCGATCCTAGGTATACCATTCCTCGAGTCTTGGGATATCGGAATACGGGTCAAACACAAGTACATTTATAAAGATAAAATAAAGAGCTATGCCGATCAAAAAATAGCTGCAGTCATGAACAAAAAATTCACTGACGAACAAATAGCAGCTACTATCCCTCATCGTGACAATAACCCTCAACCAGAGGACGTGCAAATCACGGAGGACGAAAACATTCGCTCTATCATTGACAAATACAATGATAAAATGAGCAAACTTCAAGGAAAGTGGAAAAACAACGGGGTTTACCACCGTATAACCACGGAAGGAACACCAGTACACTTCCGAGCAAAACCCATGGCGGCCGAAAAACGGGCTCAAGTCAAAAGTACTTTTGACAAAATGCTTTCAGAAGGCATAATTGCACCATCAGATTCCGAATGGGCATCCCCGTTACACTGTGTGCCAAAAAAAGACGGGTCATGGAGAATCACCGGCGACTACCGTTTCCTGAACGCGAAAACGAAGAAAGACGCCTACCCACCTCCTCACATTCGCTCTTTCCAAGCGAATTTACATGATACACGAATCTATTCGACAATAGATTTAAAATCGGCATATTATCATATTCCGATGCACCCAGATGACGCTCATAAAACTGCAATTATTACACCTTTCGGTCTTTATGAGTTTAAGAAAATGAGCATGGGTTTGGCCGGAGCGGCTCAAACATGGCAAAGATACATGGACAGCATCATGCGAAAATTTGATTTCGCATTTGTATACCTAGATGACATCCTGGTGGCTTCTAAAAATTATAAAGAACACATGAACCACCTCAAACAAATTTTTGACAAGCTAGGGGAACACGGACTTCGAGTAGGTTTTGATAAATGCATTTTTTCAAAACCTACCGTCGATTTCCTAGGTTTCACTATCTCGAAAGAAGGGATAATTCCTAAACGAGATAAAATAGAAGCCATAGAACAATTTCCTAGGCCAATAGACGTACGAAGTCTACGCAGATTCCTAGGTATGTGTGGTTTCTACCGAGCATGCTCAAGTAAATTCGCTCACACGGCACAACCTCTGTATGACACCATTCAGTCAAACAAAAAAAATGACAAAACACCTATCGAATGGACATCAGAGAGAGAAAAAGCTTTCAACAGCTTAAAACAAGCAATGATTAAAGCTACATTACATAATATCGCTCATCCACACCCTACAGCAGAGTGGAGATTAGTCTGCGACGCATCCGACACACACATCGGAGCGGCACTAGAGCAGGAAATTACAGAAAAACACGGCTCGAAATCTTACCAACCATTGGGATTTTTCAGTAAAGAAATTCCGGAACAATGGAAGAATAAAGCATCATTCGACAAAGAGATGTTCGCCGTTTACCAAGCTTGCATTCATTGGCACAATGACTTGGACGGCCGATCTTTTCATATTTGTTCAGATCACAAGCCTCTGCTAGGCACGATGCTTAAGAAAAATGCACATTTTTCTAAAATGAGATTAAGATGGCTAACATACATCTCTCAAATGACGAGTGACATTCGTCATATACCCGGAGAGAACAACGTCGTCACCGACGCACTCTCCAGACCCTTCGATCCAGTTGAAATTCAAACAAAATCGATTTCAACCCAAACTGACGAGGGTCCACCCATAGCCGAAATTTCGCAAATTACGGCTGCAATAGAGTGCAATCTTCTACTGCACATTTCAAATGCACAAATTCGTTCTCCTCCTAACGCAGAGGACAAATTGAAACTCACACGAGTCGAATTTCCTCAAGGAGAAATTTGGTGTAACCTAGACCTAGGACACCCAAGACCTTATATTCCAAACGAAATAAGGCAAGAAATAATCAGCCAAATTCACAATTTGGGACACCCAGGTATACACTCTACAGTGTATAAAGTTAAACAAAGATATTTTTGGCACGGACTCCGTGCAGATGTCTCCAACTGGGTCCGAGTGTGCGAGACTTGCCAACGAGCAAAAATCACTCGCTCCGTGAAGCTCCCTTACTCCGAATTTGAAACGGCTAACAAATTTTCACATGTACACGTTGACATTACCGGACCTTTACCTTTAGCTAAAGGAGGGAAACGTTACATTTTAATGATGGTCGATAGAGCAACGGGTTGGCTAGAGGCAGTCCCTCTTAACAACATCGAAACAGCCACGATCACAAACGCCTTTATCAATATTTGGGTAGCTTCAAAAGGCGTACCTAAATACATCACAAGTGATCAAGGCACACAATTCGAATCAGATCTATTTAATTCCATTATGGAACGTCTCGGAGTAAAACATACCCACACGTTACCATACAAACCGTCAACAAACGGAATGGTAGAACGCAGAAATAGATCTCTGAAAGAGGCTCTCAAAGCACAAAACGAAAATTGGCTCGACGCCCTACCAAAAGTACTACTCGCCATGCGTACGGCAGTAGACCCAGCAACGGAAACTACACCGTTCCAAAAAGTTTACGGAATTGACGTACCACTCCCAGGAGACATTTTCGTAACTTCTACAAACCTTTCGGAGCCTCTCTTCTTCCGGCCTACGCATATTAAACATAATAATACGAAATATGCCGTAAACATGCCCAAAAATTTGGATACATGTACACATGTCTATATCAGAGTGCCCACACAGCTCACCTCTCTGCAATGTCCTTACACGGGACCATTCAAAGTGGTTAAAAGAGATAAGTTTTCGGTTACAGTGCAAATTGGCGAACATACGAAAAAAGTTCCCAAACAGCAAATAAAACCAGCTTACACTCTAAAAACAGACGAAGCTGTGTCACTAAACAAAAATCAGGCAGAAAATAAGGAGGAGACTCCCCGAAAATCTGCCAGAAGGCACGTCCCCTCTACCAAATTCGACGAGAGGTGGGTAACGGCGCTCGAAACACCCCAGCCGGCGTCGTCGTTAATAACACGACGTCTTGGGGGGGCGCCTGTGGTGAAAACCACCCCCTCTTGTCAACAGCCCTTTTCAGGGCTACCAAAAAGAGGTAGACACAACACAAAAATATTTACAAGACGTCGAGTTATAACTCCGTCAAACAAAATATTTCACCGGAGAGAAAATACGAATTTCTCTCTCAAAAGTGAAATATTAACTAATAACATACAAGGTGACCTCCCTAGACACTTACTGGGCGAGAGAGATGCGACAAGTATCTCGAACCAAGTCGCCTTGAACGAGAAAACTCAAACAGAAAATCAAACGTCCTCTAAAACTAACAAGGACAATTCAAACAAGCCTACTCGCCAATCAGAAACACTGATTACACGAGAGACAATAGGCGAACCAACCAAGAGGCGGCAAGCAACCACCTCTGGTCCAGCAGCCACCCCGGGGACCCCGTCTGAACAACTGACGCAGAGAAAGCACCCGAGGTCCCCGTCTAAACTCAAGGTCGTCGGCTCCGCAACGGACGCTCGTAAGCCACCCCCGGGGACCCCGTCGCAGCGACGGACGTGGGGAAACCAACCCGGAGGACCAGCTCAGCTATCACTCGCAGATACTGAGAAAAAAATGTGCGAGCCAATGAGATTACACAGTCGAATTAATGAAATTAAGCGGACCAATCAGGAGGCGGCCACCTCCCTATAAATACCCCGCTCGGAGCCTCCGAAATTCATTCTACTCTCCGCTCTCGACGACGACACCTCGAAGTACGAAGATTTCTACACGCTCTACGCTGACGAACCTTCTGCATCCCGAGTTCATCTCAAGAACGGCTTCCTACTGCTTTCTACAAGGACTACCTTCCCTCCACACAGATCTCGCATTGGCATCTACGAGTCCAGTGATTATTCATCCTGCTCATTGCCCAACGAAGTTCATCTGTCAGGACGCCACCCGGTACATCTATCGATATTCTCGTTAGATCGTACGCCCGCAGGGACGTTCCTAGCCGTGTCACCCGGGTTTCGTAGCACTAAGCTCGTCACCGACCGCTGGGGCACGCCGGTAAATTACTCAGCTCATCCGCTCTAATTTACCGTCCAAGGAAGTCTTTTTCAAGACTACAAGGTAGGACCCTGACATACGAGCAAAGGAAAGAAGCTCTGTCAAGCGAGTCCACCTTTCTAAACCCTCTATTTCTATACATAGAGGCATCGAAACGAGCTAATAACTCGGCTATTTCGATGGAACGTCGGCCGTCTTATTTCCTCATGCAAGGGGAGGTAGACGACGGCGAGGCCGGGCCTCTTAGCCCCCGTAGCGCTACCTACACGCTGCCCAGCCAATCCGCCGGTCCCAGCGACGGCGCAAGGCTCGATCCTCACGACGAGATAGCCTTCTCACCTAACGTATTCACGAAGGAAACGTTAGATCAAGCCTCGCCTATACAAAAGATCGAGGATACCTTTCAGACCCGCTCTGAAGTCAATCATTATGATTCGACCAAGCTTTCCGAATACCCACGATATTCGACACAAGCCTACCCGGCCGATCCGAGTGTCAAATACACTCCAAATGTACAAAAAACAAAGGATACTTTTCAGTACCTCAACCAAGCTCAACATATTCCTCCTACAGATATAAATCTTAGGCCGGAATATTACAAAACGGCTCAGTACCAAACTGATCGAACCCAGCACCCACTATGCGAGCCCAGTGCTCCATGCGGCTGCGACACGAACTATCTCTCAGTTCATCCCGCCAAGCAAGCTGACCTTGACGGATTCGCTCACATTCCTTACAGGAATAACACGGGGACTAACCCGCATAATCAGAATATAAATGTCCCACTTGGTCTACCTACACCAAGTAAAACATATTTAAATCCACTACAACTGTTAATGGCGTTGAATTGATGATGTATTATACAGGGTGTCCCAAAACTTACTGTTTCCACAATTTATAGATATCGAAGTAAAACTTCTAGTTTTCGGGTGTCTGATATCACATTTTAAGCAAATTAAAAAAAGAATAAAATCCGAAAGTTTTAGGTCTGTAAAGGTGGGGGGATATTCGGTACTCGAAAGCTTTTTTTTGCCATATTTTTAGCTAATGAAATATTGCAATTAGTTTAGTTCATGAAATGTTGAAATTCCTGAGGGGATTTCAACATTTCCTAAAAAGAGATGACTCCTAAAATCTAACTAAATTCATCATTATTTTGAGAGAGAAAAAAAATTTAACTGCTACTCATTACAAATTATAAATGATTCAATAGATAAAAGGCAATCTTAAAATTATAATGAAGTTTAAGTTGTTATTGAGGTTCCTAATGTCTTACGTTGGTTTAGGTTATTCCACCACCTATTTTTGGAGTAGAAATAGGAAACTACCACGTAGGTACGTAAAATCAACCTAGATCATATTTCAATGCCTGAGACTTACCTTACAGCCAATTCATACACCTACCTATCTTATTTTTAAGTTTTTGACTAGGAAAGACTTACTTTGTGGTATTGTATGTTTGCGAGAAGAAAAAAAAAAAAAAAAAAAAAAAATACTCGTTCGATTTGGCAAGGTTTTGACATGGCATCTTACTTCTTTAATCACAGTCAACAACATATTATTTCAAAAGTTCAATTCAATTTCAAATAATTTATTGTGCAGGAAACAATATGTTTATGTAAGCACACATTCATGAACAACAAATACAAGAGACAAAATTAGACATGAGGTGGCGAAGAAAAGAAAAACATCAAGTACAAATTAAAAATATTTAGGTAAATAAAGGAAATAATAATTAAAAGATAAAGGAAAGTTTAAAGATATTCTGCATCACAGAAAGAAGAAGGGGGAGAGGAGAACGAAGGGGAGTGCACTAAATGCTGGCTACTATCGGATGCCTAGATACTGAACAGTAGCCTTCAAGAATCGATCAATGGAGGGGGACGCACGAACAGACAAGGGAAGAGAATTCCAGATCCTTGCCCCTGCCACCCCAAAGGACTTGGACATAGTTCGACTGGTGTGCCTGATGACAGAGAGAGAGTGGGATCTGAAAGAAGAGGCTCTATTAACTAAGTTGGACAAAGAGATTGGCATTGAACCATTAATTATTTCTGCAATTAATTTTAAATGCCTGAAAATGAAATAATCCTCCAGGGGAAGGCAAAGAAGGGTGAGATGGGATACAGATTGACGTACATTAACATTATATGCATATCTCAGGCAAGCATTATAGGCAACCACGAGTCTCGATTTCAAAGAAGCGGAAATAGCATAGGAGTAAACTAAGCAACAATAAAAGAAGTGAGGAGTTACTAAAGCAATGGCAAGTCGTATTTTGAAGTTATTAGGAGTAAATTTAGATAAACGTCGAAGACTGTGGAGAGATCCATAAACTCTCTTGCACACCTGAACCACATAGTTTCAGACACTCCACATTTCTACTAAAATTATACTGAATTCGTCTCAAAGTAGTAACCACAAGATTGTAGCACATCAAGAGAGAAATATGCAGGTCATAAGCTTTCTTCACTACTTCCTAAGGTTTTCACAAATTTCATAATTCCAACTCATTTTTCTAGATCTTCCTAACAGAAAAGATGAAATTTTGTCCAAGATGTTCTGAAATCACCTCACCAGGAGAAATTTACCTTATGAAGTGGAAGAAAACTGACTGTGGACCTAATACCTGAATAATTTCCTATTTTTTAAAAATTTATGAGATTATTTTTTCAAATTATTCAACTATTGAATGAGTGGTGTACCCAACAAAATCCAAATTATACCTCTGAGAAAATGGATGCCCCAAATATATTGCAACGTTATTATATCACAACAAAAACCCTAACGAAAAAGAAAAAAAATCGTCAGTGCAGTTCCTTCCAGCATATCATTGCCTCCTCGTTTAACTGTTTTTTTTTGAAGAACCAAAAAAATCAACGGCAACGGGAAGAACTAGCGGCCAGCCATAGTTATTAATAAAGGATAAGATATTTTGTACGAAAATAAGAAGAAAACTGTCAATGTCACATTACCTACGGAAAAGTATTTATTGTAATCGTGAGAACGCCATGAAATGAAGTGAAGGTAGTAGGGATGGATAGGAAAGGAAAAATACACAAATTACAAAGTTTGTATTGCCAACTTGATAGCATAAAAATCCCTAAGCATGTTAAGTTTCAATTGCTGGGCTCATTTTTCTCAACAAAAGCCTTTTAAAATGTGCAAATGTATTTAATAATACTATTTGAGAGGAAAGGTTAGTAAGAAACTAGGGTATTCGTAATTTTAGGTTGAAATAATACAGTTAGAATAGACATTTTTTAACGTGCGAAAACATAAAATACATTACGCCTACAGAGAAATTTGAGGCACTGGGAACATTGCTGCTAACCCATTGCTGCCAACAACAAAAATACAACACTTTCTTGTCAATTCCACCATGATGAAGTGATGGATATGGCATCCATATGTGTGATATTCTCGAGACTTGGACACTAGCGCATCCTTACATCGAGGCAAGGCGAAGTCGAAGTTAATTCACCTTGTTGTCATGGTGACGAGTAAACTATGCGAAAATGCACCATTTGTAGCCACAGCTGGACAACTGCATAACAATAGTCTTACCTAGTTCCTAGTCAATATTTTCATTATTTGTAATATGCAAGGTGATAAATTGTATGCAAATTACATCAAGTTATTATCAGGTGATGACCTCAAACGCTACAAACACAAGATTTAATCTGTGGGGTAGAGATCCATATGAAATGTGTGTTGGGGAGTTGACATGCAAGTGTTCTAGATGATCCAGACATCAGCTGCGAAGATGTTGTTGATTAGGTACCTATCTAGTTTTAGAACTGTTCTTTGAATCAATTGAAACTAAAAATCTTTAGAGAACTGTGAAAGTGGTCTTGTGTAAGGATGTGTTATGAGAGCTCTGTTAGGTGGGAATAGTAAGTAAGTATCACATATGGAAAGGTAAGTACCTAGAGGGATGGTTTACCTACATACTTTCCGTATATTTTACTCGTTCATGTACTTCATTGATAAAAACGAAAGTAGGTAGGTACCTAATTACCTTTTTTGTCCCTAAAATTTGCGTAACTGCAAAACTCGCGCAATAGCTGCACTGCCAATGCCGTCTTTATGAAATCTTACCTTTAGAAGAATGCATTTCAAGGTTTTTTCTTGCAGCTGGTTTTTAATTCATGTTGCATATTCCCTGATTCGATATTTGACAAACTTGCTAATCAGCGGTTGTATTCGTCGGCAAAGCAACGACCCACCTACTTTATTTAGGCACTTTAACCCCCCAGCGCCCAATGTCACCTACAGGTGACGCTTTTTTGATGACGTTTAAATACTGCTGGTATTTAATAATCGTATTTTATAATCGACCTACCGTCGATTTCCTAGGTTTCACTATCTCGAAAGAAGGGATAATTCCTACCCGACGTATTCGTTAAACCCTACGAAGAGGCCAAACCGTCACCCACCCCGTTTAGGAATTATCCCTCTCTCTCAAATCGTACGCCCGAGGGACGTTCCAAAACCAACAAAAAGTTCGTTTTGAAACCTATGGATCAGGTTATGACCTTCCTAAGTTTGTCTTATCACCATTTTCTGGCGAATGCTGAGTTAGCTCTCGTTTTTCGTTCACCATGCCCAAAAAACGGTTTGTAACCCAACTGCTTTCACATTTTTGTGTAGTTAGATAGTTATGTGAACGAGATCTGTTAAAATATTCGTGAATATACCTGGGTTGGAAGGAAAAATGAGCTGTAAAAATGGAGTGTCACCCGTGTAGTGGATTTATATATGTTCTACTTGGTGTAGGTAGACCAAGTGGGACGTTGTGAAAAGTACCCATATCTTGGTTATGCGGGTTAGTCCCTGTATTATTTCCGAAGGAAATGTGAGCGAAATTGTCAAGGACATTTGGCTGGGTGGTTGAACCTCGTGGTTCGTTCATTGGTAGGCCGCGAGGGGCGCCAGGTTCGGTTCGAGCTGTTTGGAAATGCGTATTCGGATGCTGAACCGTTGTGTAATATTCCGGTCTCAGATTTACATCTGTAGGAGGAACGGAATGTGTTTGATTGAGGTACTGGAAAGTACCTTTTGGTCCGTGCCGTGTATGCAGGATAGGAGTGTGTTTAACACTCGGATCGGCGGTGCGATCGTGAGATGAATATTTAGTATATTCATGTATATGGGTAGAATCGTAAGAACTACCTTCCGAGGGGTTCTGAAAAGAATCCTCGATCCCTTGTGTGTGTAAGTGAGTAGCTAACAAACTCTTTGTGGGTTTATTAGGTGAAGCTGCGATCTCGTCGAGAGGTTCGAGCTTTGGGCACGGAGTTGGCCCGAGTAGTTTGTCACTACGTTTTGAGTGAGAATCGAGTTTCGGATAAGGAGCTGGAGCGGGGCCGATGCCCGTTCCAGCGCCGAGCTCTTCTTCCTCAAACCCGAGGAAGTAAGAGGGGCTTCGCTCCATCGAGATATCCGAGTGTGTTTACTCGATAAAAAAATACCTTTCCGTTCGGATGAAGGATTTATGAAGAGGAGGGACTCGCTCGACAAAGCTCTCTCCCAGCTTGATGTCGGGGTCCTCTCCGAGCCTTGATAAAGGCTTCCTTGGACGGTAAATTGGAGCGTATGAGCTGTGCAATTTCCCGGCGTGCCCCGCGGACAACTAAGAGCGTAATGCTGCAAGATTCGGGCGACACGACTCAGGTATCCCTGCGGACGCGACGTTTTAGACGAAGTCTTAAACGTGCCGGGTGGTACCCTGACTGGAGATCTACGTTGGGCAATGAGTAGTGCAATGACTAGACTCGTAGATGCCAAGAAGATCGAGAGAATCTGTGAGGAGAGGAAGATATGCCTTTCTGAGTCTTGAATGCGTGTAGAAACTTCGTCGAGAGGTGAGAAGAGACGTCAGCGAGAGCAGAAGGTGGAATGAATACGGAGGGCTCCGTGCAGGGTATTTTTAGGGAGGTGGTCGCCTCCTGCCGCCCCCTGGTTGGTCCGCTTAATTTCATTAGTTCACCATGTGTTTCCTTATTGGCTCGCATAGTGTTTTCTCAGAATCTGTGAATATGATAGCTGAGTTGGTTTGCCAGCCTTGCCCTTGCATTTCGTAGAGGTCGATTGATTATTTCCTTGGGCTGTTGTTTTCAAGACAACTTTTGTGAGTTGTCCTGACGAACCCTTCTCCTGCAGTGGGTGTTTGGCTTGTTGCTTATTTGTGAATATTTCGTTCGTGAGTGAATATTTCGCATATTCTCTCGGGCGAAATATGTTATTTTGCTGAGTTGTAACTCGACGTCTTTTATATGTAATTGTGTCGTGAGTACCTCTTTTTGGTAGCCCTGAAAAGGGCTGTTGACCTGATGTGGTGGAATTCACCACAACCCGCAGGTGACGTTGGGCACTGTAGCAACTTAGACGTTCATCTGTTGCAGGGGCTCGGTATTGGCAATTCACATTCATTTTACGTGTTTTGGGTTAATGTTTTCAATGTTCAGCTCGTTATTCTCATTTTGTTGGTATGACAAGTAGGATTTTCATGTGTTTTATGTGTACCTACGTTTCATTTCATATGTACCTACCTGTTTTGTGGAGTTTCATGTGTATCTCACCATAGTGAAAACCCTAACTTGCCGCGATAGCATACAGCAGATCAGAATCCTTTATTATAGGATTTTCCCAACAATTATAATACGTATTTTCCCAATAATTGAAAAAATGCGAAGAGGAATGAATGTGATGCTGACTATTTGGAGGATGAAGACTCTCGCAGTCTCCTACGAGGTACCCTTCCAGCCCGGAAGAGCAGCATACTTCTCAACCAAAACTGACCAAAAAGCAGACTCGGACGGTGGCTTACAAGAAAGGACCAAAAGAGAAGAAGACCAAACGTGAAATCAATTGGCTGAACAATGAAGATTTGTTCATAAAAAGAGCTGGAAGAGGGGACAACCCTGAACATACTATTTACTGCCTACGATGCCATGTCTATCATGGATTGTTTCGAAAAAATGTATTCTGATGAAGTTATCGAATTGATGATCACTATTTGCAAGCAATGCCATGAGCGAACCCGTTTTATGTGTGAAAAATGTACAGTAGATTTGCATATCCATTGTTGGCATGACTATCATCGCAAATTGACCAACCCTTGAAGTGACTTTTTATACTCCATACCATTTTCTACATATTGTTTCATTTTCAAATACGTATTTTAATTGATATTGTGTACATTCATAAGAATAAAACGTTTTCAGATCAGAAACCACCTGTTTACTTCATTTGCCTTCTTAGTTGCTCGGGTGCCCAATGTCACCTACAGGTGACGGTGTCATAAGGGGAGGGGGGGGAGGGGCGGAGGTGGTAAAAACACATTTAATGTTCTATTTAGAGCCTAAGTAGATGGAAAAATATGAAAATTTTGAAATTTCTCTGGCAGGTCATCTTTGGGCGCTGGAGGGTTAAACCAACAGCAAATCTGGTAGGACGTACGTACCTATCTAAGTAGTTTCGTTTCTTGGTGTGGCAACAACCTGCCTTGTTTACTTTGACAAACTATCAAATCTCTCTGTGGTGAATTTACCACCCAAAAAGACAACAGAAATGTCTTTAACAAACAAAGACGATGGGACACCGCAAATCCATCGCTCAGAACTACAAAACAAGAGCTCTCTAGCGGCAAGGCAGGGAAATAAGCTCACTCATGAAAGCAGGAAGAGTACAGCCCTCCGAAGTCCCAGACTCACTGCCACCAAAACGGGAAAGACAACTTCCCCGAGGAAAATTGTCAAATGTCTTAGACAATCAAATAAGATCGACTACGATCAAACAAGATCAATCCAAACGGCGATACCGGCCGTGGAATCCTGGCTCACGGATGAAACCCAAGAGCGCCCTAGCGGCGGGCAGGGGGAACCCTCAAGTTCCCCCCGCAAAACATAAGCAGCGCTCGACCGCTCCTACTCCTATTACAGAGTTCAGCTCTGACACACAAATCTTAGGGCCGGTTTATCAATTATCTACATTAACTGCAGGATAGCTATACCGAGTATAGCGCTATACTCCAGATAAAGAATGTGAGTCGTTTATCAATGCCGAAATACCTAGCGGATAAAATTATCCTTCAGATAAATTCTGTCTGGCAGATAGCGCCGTTAGCATCCTCATTGGTGTCCGCAGGCGACAAAATAAGGGCGATTTACACATGGAACTACCACAGAGTAGAGTAGGAGGTACATTTTCTTCATGGATCGACCATTAGAAGAACCGTCTGACGTCCACAAAACAACAGTGTCATCATCGACAGTATTAGCTCGGCAAATAATAAGACAAAAGACACCATATTTTTGCTGTTGCTTCATTTGTAGAGAGAGAAATACCAGTATGAGTTGCGATCTTGCAACCTGAATTATTGTGATCAGTAAGTTGTGGACTTAATTTCATCTTTGAAATGTGTTATAAAGTAAAGAACGGTATCTTTGTACAACCAAAACCTCAAAAATGTGCACTCGACCCATTTTAGTAGGTGATCTACATGGGGTCTTACTATATACGGTCTTCTTTTCCATTCAACGAATTATGCTACGATAAAATCTTCGCCGTTGCTGCTGTTTGAAGACAAATTCCCAAATATATCCAATGGAAGGTACAAAAATAAAGACAATCAAACTTGATTCAAATACGATTTTTGTAAATAAATAAACTTGTTTGAGGTTAGAAAGCTCTAGATATCTCATTAACCTCCAGTTATAATAGTTATCCAGCCATCCAGGGACCAGATAAATTTAAACGCCAGATAAGGTTTAACTAGGGATTGATAAACACCCCATATCGTGTTATCTGGAGGATAACGCTATACCTTAGATAAATCCCCCTTATCCATTGGATAAATGTGATTGATAAACCGGCCCTAAAGAGTATAACAAACTACATGGGGGTCATTCCATGCCAAATCAACACACTTTAAATATAAATTTTACCTCACCATTTTAGATTTTACTCAAATTTGGTATACTCATAGTAGGTGTTGAGACTAAGAAAAATACCAAGTTTTAAATTTTTATCTCAAACCGTTTCTTGAATATGGCCTTCTAATAGAAAAAATTTTGTCAAAATACAAAACAAATTTTGATTTAATTTTTTTCCAAAAAGTACATAATTTAAAATTTTCAAAATATTCCTATAAATACTTAGTACTGTTGTAAACAATGTGACAAAATATAAATATGGGGTGATGATGGGTTCATTGTTAAAAAAAAATATTCCTGACACTAGTTTTCCACTAATTGCCCGGTTTTGACTAAATAATAAACATACGTACTTTTACCAAAGAGGTAGGCTATTTAATTAAATATATAAAGGTATACTATGTATAAAAGTAAAAAATATCAGAAATATTAATTCAAAATACTATCTTGTAAAAACAAAACCAATAACCATAGATATATTCTAATAAAAATTAAGTTAATCGCCTATTAATTAGTAAAACAAAAATCGTGAACATTTCTGTAACAATAAATTTGAAAAAGGTATGAAAATAGTCTAAATAGTTATGTAATAATTCTGGTACAAACAGATTAATCAAAATTTACATAATATTATACATATTTATGATGATGAGTAGGTATACGAGTAGGTAAGTAAATGAAACAATTGGTGCAGTACTAACGATAATGTTTAAACAACTATCTAGATTAAACTAACATGAGGAAAAATTAAGTTTTGAGTTGACAGCAGTTTCCCTAAACATCCTCTCAGAATAAGCTCTAGTCACTGAATGATTGCACAGACAGGTGCATTGATGGAGGCACACTGTGCTTGTTTCAACTTGAAACCAAACTGCTCAGCCTGTATAGACTGGCTCAAGTCTGTGGAAATGGAATGTTCATTTTGATTAATATGTTACAATGAGACTATTAAAGATATATTACACTTTTTTCTTAGTTTTTTAAAATTTGTAGTTACCGGAACCTTCAATGTTTTTGTTTTACCCATTACTATTAGTTTAAATTGTATAAAAAAGTAAGTATCAGTTTGTAAATTTTGATTAATCTGTTTGTACCAGAATTATTACATAACTATTTAGACTATTTCATACCTTTTTCAAATTTATTGTTACAGATATGTTCACGATTTTTGTTTTACTAATTAATAGGCGATTAACTTAATTTTTATTAGAATATATCTATGGTTATTGGTTTTGTTTTTACAAGATAGTATTTTGAATTAATATTTCTGATATTTTTTACTTTTATACATAGTATACCTTTATATATTTAATTAAATAGCCTACCTCTTTGGTAAAAGTACGTATGTTTATTATTTAGTCAAAACCGGGCAATTAGTGGAAAACTAGTGTCAGGAATATTTTTTTTTAACAATGAACCCATCATCACCCCATATTTATATTTTGTCACATTGTTTACAACAGTACTAAGTATTTATAGGAATATTTGGAAAATTTTAAATTATGTACTTTTTGGAAAAAAATTAAATCAAAATTTGTTTTGTATTTTGACAAAATTTTTTCTATTAGAACCTATGTCCTGTTGTATATCACTGGAAAGAGCATAAAAAAAGCTGCAAAATGAAACCTCGCCCAGCTCTCTAGCTCAATTAGGACAGTTCCTAGAGCGAATAGTATAACAACCGTTCATGGTTTTTTGGCGAAATTTTGTAAGTTTTACATAGCCATATTAAAGAAACGGTTTGAGATAAAAATTTAAAACTTGGTATTTTTCTTAGTCTCAACACCTACTATGAGTATACCAAATTTGAGTAAAATCTAAAATGGTGAGGTAAATTGGGTGTGTTGAATTGACATGGAATGACCCATGGGGCCATTCCCGAGCCACTCTCAACTCCAAAAGGGAGATAAATACGACTTTTCAAGCCCCTTCAGAATCCACGTTTTCTAATCACCAGCAGTGATTTAACTCCACTGGTGGACCTAGTAAGAAGGATCAGCTATTCAGCTATTTTATTGAGACCTTCAAGAACTTCCAGATCTTCCTTACGGACAACTAATTTGTTGTCTATAGCGATTAGCCCTTGGCCCCGGGTTGTCTTTTGGCAACTGTCCGTGTGTCTTGAAGCTGTAATGGCAATCAAGAAGGTCTCTGGCCTTGCCCTTCTGAAATCTTCATGGGATTCCTGGCCCCCCAGCGAAAGAATTTATCTTTCGTGCCTGGTCCCTGTGCCTTATATGAGACATTCATCATACCTAATATGGGTTGGACTTTTGGCGTGGGAATGGGAGATGAACCTAGTGGAGGTTCGGAGAAGGTGGATCAGTGTTTTGTGTGTGTCGGAAGCAATATCAACAATTAAGAAAAAAAAACCATCCCCAACCCTTATATGAGACAGTCAACATAACTAATACAGGTCGGACTTTTGGTGTGGGAATGAGAGACGAAATGACGCCAGTACGCCCTAGTGGGGGTTCGGAGAAGGTGGAAAAGCTGTTTTGTGTGTGTGCGCCACGCCGTCGCTGCTCGCCGAAGTCGCCAAGGGAGCCTCACTCCCACACCGGCTGAGCGCACGGGTAGGTGGCTGATCGCCGTCGCTGCTCAAAGAGGCTTCACCTCTGCACCGGCTAGATCCCCCTACACTAACTGCCCTTTTCAGGGCTTCATTGTTCCTAGCAACGACATGGCCCGTCAGCCTCAACGCTGTTCCAACAGGAATGACCCACGTCCTTTCAGTAATCCTCTACAGGATTGCAGGACCTCCAACATCAGTGGACAACACCCGGGCGCTCACGCCCCAAGTTTGGTTCCCCCGGAACCAACACTGTGTCCTCACCAGGACACGTTATCTATTCCAAATTTCCCTCTCGGGATACCTACTCAGAATTTAACATATTTAAATTCTCCATGTAGGACAGACCCGCATAACCGGATCATGTATCCACTACAAACGGTGACCCCATATCTTTGTACACGGACTATAAAGCAAACACAAACAATAAATCCACTACACTCTCCTTTTATTCATTCAATATAACAAGCAAAGCTTCCTCAGTTAAGCATAGTACTATGAACTTATAATAAAACGCTGATAAAGCTATCTGAGCCATTGCTCAGGTAGCTTTATAGCCATTGCTAGGTGCCTACACAGCAGTACAGACACCTGAGGAATTTTCAATCATCTTTTTTTTACTATTTTTCAGGTTAATATTTATTCTCAAAGCCTAAACGAATGAAGTTTTTTAGTTTTCTGACACTGATTAACTGCAATAGTTAGTAGGCTCCTAGTCTAAATAAAAACTCGTTCACGTTAGATTGGTATCTTTGACAGCAATCTACAATCAATTATTGTGCTGGCAGGCACGATTATTATAGCATTTATTCAAATTGAAACTTTTTATTGCTACAATATTATACTTTTTCAAAACAAAACTGTTGAAAAATGGCCACGAAATTATGTTGACGTGAGACGGCAAACTTCTTGTAAGAAATAGGTTGGTTGAGTAGCGATTCATTGACGTAGAGCAGTCATGGCCGACTTTGGCTGAAACGCGAACCTACTCCAGGCGTGACGTCACGAGAATATGGGCCATACCCATGTCAAGTTCCATGCTCATCACGATTCATGGAAGAATGAATTCCTTCCATCTTACGGTCCATGGTAACGGTATTCGTATTACTACTTCATGAATTTCCCATTCGGTTTATGCTTTTGCAAATGGAAAACAGCCAAATTTGCGTTGGTGGTTGTTGGTTGATCCTTGTAGCTTGTGTGTGGAGTTTCCAGCTTATGTTAATTGTGAAAATTATTCCGAATTTGCAGGTTTTTCTCCTCCTAAGTGTAGTAGGAATATAATTTCAATAATTGGGCTAGTTTTCAAGAAATTTCAGTTGGAAAGGAAGAAGAACAGACGCATAGTTTCAAGGTTTTATAATCTTTTTATTCATTTCTTACATTTTTATAGGTAGAATGTAGGTAGTTCTACATCTTCTACCTGTCATTCATTGGTACTGGATCCTAATTATTAGTGGACTTATAGTCAATTCATAACTATGTATACCGTAGATAAAAGCGAAAGCTGAATTATTAAAGCTAACAGTTACCTACATATAATAAAATTTGGTAATAATCACAAAGTAGAGATGGTTTAGTAATCAACAAGAAAATTTTTTGCTTAAAAGATTTGCTTGTGGGAAAGCTAAATCATGTATAACCTGTCATGTTCATGACAGGTTATCGTCAAGAACTCTATCATGTTCTTCCTAATTGAGCCATAAGTACCTTCTATAAAGCATTTTCATTTGAATTCATGCTATTTTATAACCAAAATAACTCATTGGTAGAGGGGCTATTGTTTGACACAAGGTAAAATGTTGCCTGTGTCAAGGCACATTATGGAGGTGTGTTCATGTGTGTAATGGTCTCAGAACTTTTTAGAGTTATCTGCTGCATGGGTCATTCTCATTTCATTTGCCGCTTTGGGGCGTTTGAGAACCTCAGTGACGTGAAATATGAAAGTGCTTAAAAATGAGGTTAGATCAGAAAATACTACTCATTGTACATAGCAGATTATTTGTGTTCCATAGATACGGTGACCATATTTATCTTAAGCAAAATCGGGACGGATAGAACTATCAAGGGGGTCTTAGGGGTATAGAATAACCTCCATGGGGAGGAGGGTCCGGGGGTCCACCCCCTTAAAAGTTCGAATTTTTTACCCTTTAAAAGTTGGTTTTTAAGCCTATTTCATCCATTCAAACATTGGTTTATTAAGAGCTTCGTATCAAACTAAAAATATATAATATTCATTAAAGAATGTGGCACTAAGAATTACATGACAAAATAATTTCAAGAAGTTTATTACATACACAGAAAGAATATATGTACCTTTTGCACGAACAAACTGAACTTCACGAACAACAGGTAAGTTTTTATAGTCAAATAAACAAACATTCATTTTCCAAAAAATGAAAAAATAAAAGTTAACATCATTGTTCTGTTTGTCAAGTTGACAATGATTGTCTGTTTACATCATTGTTCTTGTTATATTTTTTCACTAGGGCCAGGGGTACTCTTTTTACTCCAGTCGTACTTCTGTGTTGAGGAAAGTGCTCTCAGCAAGGAGTCGTCTTTTCTTATTTTGTCGTACATTTCAGCACATGAACTGTTCATTTGGACAATTAGTAATGCTTTAACACAGCCTAGTGCCATTGAAGATTTTTCTGCGGCCCAAAAGTTGTTTATCAATGAGAAAGCTCGCTCGACTGAAGCATTTGTTCCTGGTAAAGAAAGAGAAAATTCTACTAGAGTTTTGAGATTAGGAACGCTTATTTCGTTTTTCTACAAGTCATGAAATAAAGTCAGCCACCGTTGCTCAGTTGATAGTTTTTGTTCTTTCCATTCAGCCAGGACGACATCAGGAAGCTGTGTGTTCAGTACACTAAGCTCATTGAACAAATCATCAAGCGAGAGAGGTGGCCTATCTTGAAACAAATCCCAACTTTCCTCTAGTTCTTCCCACTTCAGCTGCTTCTTTAAGTCTATCCAAGACTGTTGACTCAAGCTGTCAACGTTTGATTTCCAAAGATCAAAATAAGTAATGCAGTGACCATAAAAAGTTCCTACTGTATTTTTCACCTCTTGTAAATCGCATTCATTTCCTGCAGCAACACTGTTTCTTTGAGTTCCTTTACTTTCATTGGTAGAAATAAAGACTCTTTTCTGTCAACCAAGTTTTTGTAAAGAATCAAATATTCATTTGCTGCCTCTGTGGCAGAAACCTTCGCTGAGGTCGAGGGGGCCAACACAGTTGGGTCTCCAGACTGCTCCTGTGACTATGATAATAGTTATGTTGTGTGCGGTGTAAAGAAATTCCACGGTACTAATAATTCATTTTAAAATAAAGCTAATAACTTTTCATGATGATTTGGTTTGAAAAAATCTTTATTGGTGAAAATCGACTCATGAGTGTTACCAGATTTCAAAAATTGATTTCTGTAGAATGGATGATCTGGCAAAATTGTTGTCGGGGCTCAAGTAAGTACAAAAGAATCACGTTCAAACGTAATATTCAGATTTCACGGAATTCATGTTGAAATCAGTGTAATTGAGCTTAAATCTCAAGAGTGTTACCCTATTAGTGTTACCGTAATATCAGGAGTGTTACCCATCCTTGGTCACACTCCTGAGAGAACACTCATGAGAATTTCCAATAAAAATGGTGTCACACAGGATGATGAAGTGACGAAACTCGGGGATGGCTACTGTTTGAAACCTGTCACCAAGCAGTATGGTTGTTGATACAGGATTATTTTGTTTAAGCACCAACAACACTCGTAATTTGTGTAACACTCATGATTGAAAATAAAAATACTCAACATGTTTTTAGGCCTATTTCGCTGTAAAAACTGCTGCAACTCCAAGCACTCCACTACAGTCTCACATCTTCAACTGGACAATATAACCTTCACATCTGACTGTTTCCCGCCATTTTCCATCAGCTTTCTTGATCGCAAAAATGATAACACTCCTGAGGTCCCATTGAGAAGAGATATGGGGGACTGACTAAAAAACTAGTTTTTCACGGGTTGGGAAAAATCTTAAAAATGTAAATCCTTACTCTAAATAAAGAGGAACCTACGTACTGCAGCTAGTAACCCTGGCCAGTTCTAGATTGTCATTGTTTCGTAGCTACCTAACTTCTACTTAGGTGTTAGGTAGGAGGGGACAGTAACACTCATGAGTTTCCAGGATTTCAGATTTCATTCGTCATCACTGTGTATTGGTTAAAGGGGATTTTGGGCAGTCAAAAATTACTTCGTTGATCTCCCTACTTATACTACCTTTTTTTCCCCAAAATCACTAGTTTTGGTCAAGAATTGTGAGAATTCGTCGTCGGGGACATGAAAGCGGCAAATGATATGAGAATGACCCGCATCAGGATGTCTGCTATCCACTCGTCATTCAATAGTTTCCTAGCAAATGGTGGAACAGGTGTTAATGATCACCTGATGAAAATGTTAACCTCCTCTGTGAACAAATAAGCAGTAATTGGAACCATGAACCTCGAAGCCTTCGTCGCGAGAGATTTAGTTCGATATCGGAAAGTTAATCTAAAACCCTTCCTTTCCTCTTTATTCCACTGTTCTTCTTTCGAACTTTTGTCTCTGCATGAACTGAGCACTTGATAACTTCAAGGCTACAAAAATCGCTGCAGTAAATTATTAAAATGCTCTTGCCCCTCTTTTTTGACGGTGAGGCAAGTGCATTTTCAAATGTGGGGCAAGTGCGTTTCATTAATAATCACATGAAATGACTAGGAAAAATAAGAAAATCAACGTCTGGAAGCCCATTTTCTAACCCGAACCTCTTCCTCATTCCCCACGCACAACCGCACGCTTCTCTCACACCTCAGTCCTATCTTATTCTCCAAAACTCTGGAGTCTTCAAATTTTCTCTCACGCAAACCTGATTCCCCATCTGACAGCTAACAAGTGGATGAGTTCATTGATAATTTTATCATCTCAGGAATTCACATAGAGTTGCTAAAAATAATACATTTTTCCGCATTTTATTCTTCATTTACAATTCATTTTAAATTATACCAGAAATCTACCTGCTTTGGTTCATTTTATTTTTTCACATTTTATGTCTTTGCTATGGCCCATAAACTAAAAAAACGTCACGGAAAATTGCTCACGAAAATATTTTGATGATTTCCGCTTACCTACAACCGAGTCGTTGCTAGGGAAATGGTACTTCGTCGTTTTTCATTCGACAAAATTCGTTGACCATTCGTTCGAAAGCTCTCGATTTATCCAACCATACTATATTAACTACTGCGAAGTGCGTGGCCAACAAGCTGAGTTATGAGCAAGGTTATTTGAATAATTGTGTACACTCAGGTGATCATTCTCAATAATTGATATTGTGAACATGATTGCCACCGCTTGTTAATTTCTGATGATTTCATTGAGCTGGTGTTTCGATGATTTGATTCATAGCAGGTGATCCGAATATTGCGAGAACGGTTTGATTTGTGAAGCGGTGGTTAAATCATTTTAATAGGTAATTTCTATACTTTACACTCTAGGAAGCTGTAATTTCGTATGTAGCCTTTTTAGGACATTTACTTGACGATGCCCAGGGTCCGGATCAGCTGAGTGGCTCTTAGAGCTTGCATACGAGTCTGCAACACATACTTGTCTTCAACTAAAGACATAAAATGTCCCAATGTGTTGCAGACTCGTATGCAAGCGTTTCTTCTTTATGTCTTTGCTATGTTTTGGGGTCTCATCTAATAAATCGAATGAAACCACCCTTTGGCATGGAAAAAAATCTTGGAAGAAAAGCTTAATTGATGGAACATAGCGAAAATCGCCTTGTAACTAAGACTTTGGATCAGCTAATATAATTCCTATGGTTTCGGGTAGAAAGTTGAAAACGTACTTACTTGCCCCACTATAAGTTGTTTGAGTGCTTCTAGGTTTTCCCCTATTCTTAATTAATTACTAACTCCAATTCAGTATATCCACACTTTTGTATACATAGAAATGTCATGTAAATGCAATAAAACCGTAGTCATTTTTTAACTCGTAGTTTGTGGGAAATGGTAGCATCACAAAGTCAGATTTATGAAAAACAGGTACGCACTTGCCCCGCCTAACCCTATGTCCTCTTAAAATCAAATGCCACTTCCTGAGTCCCGAAGGTAAGGGGTAATCTGTAACATGGCGAGGATAAAGATGTACCAGGGGCCGCATGGGAGGTCATGATCAGCTGATTGAACTTCAAAGCCATTTTATTCAATAGTTAACGTTTTCTGGACATACAAAGTGCGCAAATTCCATAACGATTTGACAAATATGATGAAAACCTACGAAAATTCAGTCATATGGTCATGCTCCATGATTGGAACTTCGGTTTATTTAATGTGTGGATTTTCAGGGACTGGCTTGAATTCAGCATATATGATGAAACGGAACAATTTGGACCAGCTTGACGATGATTGCAAGAAGGATTTGGAACGAGCAAAGACGTGAGTTTTATGGATTTTTTTAAAATGATTCGATATCATTCAAGTGGCACCTTTTTGTATAGCTCTCATAGAGATATTTTTCAGAGGAGTCTGGCGTTGGACTCCCAATCGGACCTTGAAGCCACTTGTACAGACTAAAGAATTTCCAACTATACGTGTAAATTATTTAATAAATAGATAAGGAAAATGAATAGATGCATGTAATAAATCAGAATTTATTGTTATTCGGTCACCTTTATAGTTGAAACTGTAATGTAGGTAATGCAGATAATTACGAGCTGACATGATCTGTGGGTCGCAATGTCCTCAAAAAGAAAAAGTTTACTGGGTCCGCCGATCAGGTTCTTTTCAATCCTAAATTGGTACCTTCGGCAATATTTTAAACAAGAATGAAGATTGAGCTTTTAATTTTCTCATGAATTTCTTCGATAATTAGTAACTCCTCAACATTAGGTAAGGTACCTACCTCTCAGTTTCGCTTCCGAGCCTACCTACAGGCAGTTTTCACTTTTGGGGGAAGAAAAATTTTTAGTCTCCAAAATCAAATTTCCTTTCGGCATTTCATGTTCTAGACCAGCGGTTCCCAACCTTTTTAATTGTGAGTCCCATCTATTTTTAAAATAAAGCTTTGAGGCCCATATATATATGTATAGGTATGTAACATGTTGGTAATTGGTAAAAGATATGTACAAGGGGAAAAAATATCTCAAGTATTTGCAAAGAAAACACCTGTACTTTATTCACTTTTTTGTTATATGATGAAAAACAATTATATACAAGTGGTCTAAGTAAAAAGAAAAAACTCAAATGGGATTTTTGACATTGTTTTTTCTCCCACGAGTGAATCAATGTCAGGATTGAAACTGGACAGTTTATAGTCTCAAATCGCTCTCAACATTCAGTTTGTTCCTGTACTTATTTTTCAAAAAAACCAATGTTGTAAAGGCTTGTTCACATAAATATGTTGTGGAAAACCCCATCAAGTGCTTCAGAGCGATTTTGGCGATTTTGGCGATTGCCGGATATTCTTCGCGAACTTTAATCCAGAACGGAACTAATGGAGTTGTTTTAAAAAACGATGCTAGAGTCAGGTCACAAGACAGTTCAATTGCCGAGTCTTCTTCACTCGAAGACATTTTCATTTTAGCGAATTTTCTTAGAAAATAAAGCTATTGCAATGGCTCCAAAAATTTTAAAATAAAAATTTTCTAAAATTTTTTTCATCGAAATCTGTTTTGAGGCATTCTGAAATGATTTCTGGATTTTAACGCTTTTTTATATGTATATATATATATATATATATATATATATATATATATATGTATATATATATATATGTATATATATATATATGTATATATATGTATATATATAAATATATGTATGTATATATATATATATATGTATATATATATATATGTATGTGTCATTCCAGACGATAACTCTCGATAGAATTGAGATAAAAACTTCGTTCTTTCGCCAAAAAATCAAGCATTTCAAAAGAAAGGATGAGTTCGTTGGACAACACTTTTTGAGCACATTAAATTGGTCAAATTTCAAAAAATGTACTTAAAAAATCACTAAAAAAGGCAAAAAACCGCTAAAAATTAACAAATTTCTATTTTTTAGCAGAATGCTACTCGAAAAAAATTAATCGAACATGAACTAGGACATTTAAAAATTTAAGCACAAAATTGTACTGAAAAATGTACTTAAATTTCATTAAAATAAGCTAAAAATCGATAGGAGTACTTGAAAAAATTGTAAAAATCCACAAAATCGTTTGTTCATTGGAATATTACTGACAAAAAGTTAATTTTCTATAAAATGTATAATAAAATTTTTATTTGTCCCCAAAGTGCTCAAATTTCAACAGAATTTAACATAAATGTAATACGACCGTTTATGAAAATTCGCTCATACGATCATGCTGCATGACTGGAACTTTTTCAAGTTATCTCCATCAAATGGTGAATGGCAATTCGCTGGCTATCTTTAACGCGCAAAGGGTAAACTCACTTGTTATAAAAATGCAATTGAATAATTTGACTATTCCTAACACTCAAGTGAGCATGGTTTAAATTTAATTGTTTCCATCTCTATTCCGATATTAATTGTTGAAACTCAGATGATTTTTTAAATATATTTTTGATCAGCATCCACGGCCCAGTACCAAGGTTGCAACCCACCCAGCATCCCACAGGTTGGGAACCGCTGTTCTAGACCATTCTGAACAACTTTGGTTCCGTGTCTGTCCGCAAAGCCTTGTTACTTGCTTAATTTCCTCAGTTTTCATTCGAGTTAGGTGGGATTGTGCGGGCTAGGATGGGCAGATGGTTCCCTAATAGTTTCATTGTTGCCAAATCTATGCATATTCAACCAAATTTTCTCACGCCCTAGTCTTCAGATCTCGCTCAAATTTGAGGGATCGGTGGGAGAGGACAATTTGAGCACTCGCTAACAAGTTCAAGATCGTTACATTAGGAACGTAAAATCCTTATAATCAAGCTTATGTTGTTTCACTGTTTTAATTCAGATTTGATGATATTCTCAGGGAATGTATAGGTTAGTCCCCCATCCATTTCATTTCTGCCAAATCAAAGTACATGACTGGAGTTCGCGAGATAGTGGATGAAGACTGATTGGAAGGAAGTGCCAGAAATTGTAGTTTCCTCCTTTGTAGTATTTATCATACTTAATCCAATCCACAGTTTCCATCTAATCTATGTTACATTGATCAGCACATGCAACTGTTTAACCAAATGTTTGAATTTATGTTCGATCTTTGTGTGGGCCGTTCCCGGAGGTACTGCAATACCGGGTCAACCCGCGACAGAGGTGGAGCAAGCTCCTAGCACTCCGTCAATTTCCAAAAATCAGTTTAATCTTCAGGGGCGCTCAATGAGCACCGTACCAGAGATTAAGCTGATAAGAACAGATACTACACTTTGATCTTAGCCAAGAGGCCGAGAAGCGATACTTGATCAAAATTTAAAACAGGTACTCATCCCCAAAATGGTACGAAATTCAACTTGGGAATGACCGAATCACTCAACCCGCTCCCGAGACTCTAAACGCATGCCATTGGTCTCTGGGAGTCGCCAAATTGCTTGTGTTGGATATCTACACAATTTCTGGGGATCAAGTATATTCGGATTACAGTAATTCTCACATTTTAGTCCGTTTTTAATGAAAATTAAAGCCAGAGCTGGGAGCTGTTGGTGCTCATTGAAAGAGTCTGGAGACAGCTCGACGCTGTGGTAGGTAGAGTCTAAACGCATGCCACTGGTCCCTCGGGGTCGCCAAATTGCTTGAATTGGAAATATACACAATTCCTGGGGATTACGTATATTCGGATTACAGAAATTCTTACATTTTAGTCCGTTTCTTATGAGAATTAAAGCCAGAGCTGGGTGCTGTTGGTGCTCTTTGAAAGAGTCTGGAGACAGCTTGACGCTGTGGCAGTTGGGGGAAGTTATTAGTTGATTCAGAATACTCGAGATGGCGCCTCTTTTGCTTTTAGTGATGGAGCCTGAACGCTGGATATAGATTTAAGTACTTGGATGTACCTAGATAGTGCTAAATTGATTAATATTGGTTTCTCACAAATGTAACATGGACGTAGAATTATTTTGAAGAACAAAATGCGAATCAACATGATTGAATGCGATGTAGAACGGTCTACCTAATATGAGTAGGTATATTATACATATGTATATGTATACCAGGGGTGCTCAAACTTGAACTGCTGGCGATCTACCTCAATATTTTTAGACTACTTACGATCGACTCTGAGAGGCTGCAAGTATGTGTGATGCAGGGTTGTCGTACATACACGATACACCCTACCTAGGTAGGGTGTAACGTAACATATATAGATATTAGCTTTCCGCACAATTTACATTATTTTAGTCAAGGTTTGGGTTAGGTTTACTTAAGTTCTTCTCTACAATATCAATGAAAAAACTCCTAGTTATTCAAAATTGCGAGTGTATTCGTTGTTACAAAACAAAAGAGTTACATATGGTGTTAAACTCAACTAAGGAGTGACTTTGGATGTTGAAGCGTGGCACTGCATGTCCTCAGCATACTTTTCATAAGATGGTGCGTAACCACTGAGTGCCAATCGCAAGCATGATGACATATGATCGTCAGTTAGTCGATTGCGATATTTTGACTTAATTATCTTCATTTCAGAAAATGCAGACTCGCACAAGTAAGTTGACCCAAACATTGCCGTCAGTTGAAGGGCGATTTGCCTTAGATTCGGATATTTATCTTCAGATATAAAACACCAGAAATTTGTATCAGATGCTGTAGCTTTGAGATGTATATCTGATATAATCTGCACCAACTCATTTTCAACAGAACATGAGTTCATATTAAACTGACTTGCTACTTCAGTAGCTAATTCTTCAATGTTTTTACATGAAAAAGGATAACTCATAAATGATGCTATATTTGCCAATTTACTGCAATCATAAAAACGCATTTCGAATTGTCCCAAAATATTTGATAATTCAGCCTCATACGTATCATAATTCAACTGAGGAATCCTTGCTTTCAGATCCTTTCTTTTCAGTTGATCTATCATAAGTTGCAATTTACTTTTGAATGCGTTTACTGCGCTAATCATCTCAATAATAGTTTTTCCTTTACTTTGAAGCTCCAAGTTAATGGTGTTTAAGTGCATTGTGATGTCAGTCAAAAATGCCAAATCAGTCAGCCATTTTTCGTTTTTCAACATCTCAGTGTCATGTTGAAGCCGCCTTTTGCCGCAAGCAGTGTTATTACGTAATAAATTTTTGTAGTTTAGTTACCTACTTATCAAAAATTTTTTTCTTCTCGAATCTACTCAAAAAGCACTCGCGATCGACTGGTCGATCGCAATCGACCGTTTGAGCACCCCTGATGTATACATACTATAAATAATATATAAATGCTGATAAATATGCGAAATAGGGCTATAATTCATGTAGGCGTATGCCCACATCCTAAATGCGTTCCCCTTCCATAGTAAATCAACCAGTATAAACCTATTAAGGACATATTAATGACAGTGAGAGAGAGAGAGAGAGAGAGAGAGAGAGAGAGAGAGAGAGAGAGAGAGAGAGAGAGAGAGAGAGAGAGAGAGAGAGAGAGAGAGAGAGACAGTGAGAGAGAGAGAGAGAGAGAGAGAGAGAGAGAGAGAGAGAGAGAGAGAGAGAGAGAGAGAGAGACAGTGAGAGAGAGACAGAGAATTTATTTAATAATAAACGAAAATATTTTTAAAACCCCCAGAAAAAACTGAATAAACAGGGTGACCCCCGACGGGAAAAGTCAGGGAAAACCTGGAATTGTCAGAGAATTTTGTGCGACGGAAAATGTCAGGGAATTTGGCAAAAAACACCAAAATGTCAGGAAATTTTTTTAATCAATACTTTGTGTAATAATTTGCAGTGTTTTTAGGTTTATTTTAACTCCCAAGCAATAAAACTTCAACGGCGTACTTTATCATACTGCATAATATTTTATAGATGTGTAATACGAATAAAAAAAATAATTGTCAAGAGTCGTGGTATTGTTCAAAGAGGATCATCGCTACACACAGATACATTGTGACATGGATATGTCTTCGGCTCTCCTGGTTACTGCATCACCTATTAGTAAACTATTTGTGAGAAAAATCAACAGGTTATTGAACTAGGGAGCAAACCCAACAGAGTAGTGGATTGATCCAGTTAGAGTCCCAACAACGAGTTGGTGTACATAAGCTAGGACTTCTCATGTTGGCCTATTGAAATGTGAAGCCATGTGTAATAAATTCATAGCTTTCCAACGAAAGATTTTTGTGGGATGGGAAATGAGGCACCGATTGGAAGTAGGTAGAAAAAAGCGAGACATTTTTTGCAGTCGGGCGAAAATTTTTAATTATCCACAGAGCTAAGAAATATCCTTGTTGAAAACTTTTCCTGTTTTCAACACAAATGATTAAAATTTGAATTTGATCTTCAACAAATCGCTTCAGATCACAAATTGAGAGACCATAAAATATTAAATGAAAAGTAATTCAGCATGATTAAAGGCGAATTTTCGTAATTTGTCGTATTACATTTAGGTTAAATTGTTTTGAAAATTGAGAAATTTGAGGGCGATGAAGTTGTTAAATATACATTTTATGGCAAAAAACTCATTCTAAATTATGGTCTGCTATTCAAAAAAATGATTTCGGGTTTCTAGCTTTTTCTGCAGTTTTTATTTATTTATTATTACTTATTTTTATTTTTTTAATTTATTTATTTTTATTTATTTATTTATTTTTTTTTTTTTTGCACATACTAATGAACTTTTTTATATATTTATGAAATATTCGAATTCTTGACGAAAGAACGGATTTTTTGTATTTATCCTAAAGAGAGTTATCGTCTGGAATGACACACGCACGCATACAACCTAATATGTCATTAACAATTAGGTTGTATTAATATGTAATATGTCACTAGTCATAGAATCTAGTGTTTTGATACGATAGTGTTTGAAGAACCTTGTGGCCGTTTAGCATTCGTTATTATGTTTTTGAATTCGAAAGACCAAAACTGGGTTTTGAAACTTATTGTAGTTTTTTCCTCATTCTCAGTTTATTTTTTACCTGAATTTACTTTGGAATATTTTGGTTACCTTAAGTATGTAGTGTGTCAAAACCATTCTGTTCGTATAACTGCGATTTTTTAAAAACGATTTAATTAAATTCTTTCACAAATTCAATTACTTTAAAAAGTATCTTTTCTCCCATGCTTCACCTTCATTATTACTCCTGGAGTAGGCTGTTTTTCTTTTTTTGAATTATACGATTTTCATTTTTGAAGCATTAAAGGTGACGCTATATATATATATACACACACACACACACACACACACACACACACACACACACACACACATATATATATATATATATATATATATATATATATATATATATATATATTTATATCACGTATTGAAAATGACTCTAGGAGAGCTTGATTATATTCACAAAATTAGAAAAGATAACAGAAAAAACGTCACAAAACTATCTTTATATTTCGGCTTTTTGCCTTTTTCAAACTAACAAAGAAATTGAATAACTGTGGGAAATTTGTGTGCAACGTTGACAAGGAATTTTGGTAACTTTGGATTTGGTATCATCGTTTTATGTTGAGGCCTGGAGGATCGTAAGCACCCAAAACGTTGCTATGTGTTTTTTCTGATTCATAAAGCAGTCTCTTGTTCTCGTGGGGTTTCATTTTTTTCAAAACTTTTATGCCGAAACAGTCATCGAACGTTGTGTTATGGGTTGTGGCATGTCGGCTTACAGGCAGGTCTTCATAACCCACGAAAAAAATGAAACCCCACGAGAACAAGAGACTGCTTCATGAATCAGAAAAAGCACATAGCAACGTTTTGGGTGCTTACGATCCGATGATACCAAATCCAAAGTTACCAAAATTCCTTGTCAACGTTGCACACAAATTTCCCACAATTATTCAATTTCTTTGTTAGTTTGAAAAAGGCAAAAAGCCGAAATATAAAAATAGTTTTGTGACGTTTTTTCTGTTATCTTTTTTTCTGTGTCAATATATATATATATATATATATATATATATATATATATATATATATATATATATATATATATATATATATATATATATATATAGAGAGAGAGAGAGAGAGAGAGAGAGAGAGAGAGAGAGAGAGAGAGAGAGAGAGAGAGAGAGAGAGAGAGAGAGAGAGAGAGAGAGAGAGAGAGAGAGAGAGAGAGAGAGAGAGAGAGAGAGAGAGAAAGAGAGAGAGAGAGAGAGAGAGAGAGAGAGAGAGAGAGAGAGAGAGAGAGAGAGTAAAAGCTTGTTTTATTTGAATTAGGTTACATGGCAATAGTTTAATGCAAAATGAATGAAGCTTATACTGCTTAATCTTGGATTGTCGCAGAGAGCTTGCTCGGCCTCACATCCCGTATTTTTATTATTTTTTGTTGTTGGGTTTTTCAGTAATCAACAGCTAATAAAGAATTCAATAACAATTCAGGCACATTTAACAGTTAAACAATTAACACATATAATTCACATGCAAAAAGTCAAAGAAGTAAGTTAATTTTAATATGCCAAGTTCAATCAACAATTATACATTAATTTCTATGAGGATATTTTCCAAATCCTTTTCAATACTCTAATTTTATAACATATTTAAATTTTATAATTATAACCATAATTTATTTTTATTTATTTTTTTTTAAATAATTTAGTTTTATAATAATTTAATTTCATAATTATAATTATAACATATAACACTTCATAATTTTATAACATTATTTAAATTCAACAACAACAAAATATATATCTACTTTATCTTCTATACATCCACATGTTCTAATTTTGATCCGAATAATTGAATTCTTCCACCAACAATTTTCTATAACTCGCTGATATTTTTATAAATTTAACTAGAGCTTGCAACTTCTCATTTCCGTTCAGTATGGAGAGCAAATCCTGCATTGTTAGCTTAGACTTTCCTAAGTACCTTACTCTAAATTCGCCTAATATTGGACAAATCGCCAGAAAATGATAGGAAGTCTCATCCTCACCCAAATTGCATAGTGAACATCTGTTCGCAATACCCCCCCTCCACCATCTATAGTTCACATTGAGCATTTCCGCCCTCGCCCTAAACACCACACGCATAAAATACAAAGATGTACTTGATAGGTACCGTCGCCCTTCGTCTCTTGATCTATCCAACTGAGCGTAAATAGTGTGGTGTTCCGACTCATGGACTGCGCGAGAATTTTCAAGTCTCCAGTTTTCCACCAACTTTGCTCCAATAGACCGAAAATCCTGCTCCCAATTTCGACTCCGACTGTTTTCCCCGTTGAAAATCATCCCCTGCTTTTGTGCTTCTTCCCGGTATGCCTGAAACCATGAAACTTCCTGTTTTATGACCTCTTCTGCAATGATTCGAGGGAACCTGTGCGCCGGAAGCTTCAATGCTCGCGCGACATAGTCCATTTGCAATTTTCGGAAGTAGTACTCCAGAGGTTCGATTCCACTCTCTGCATATAACATATAATTTGGCGTGTTCTGGGGAAGGGCAAATATTTTTTTCAAGTAGTACCTATTGAATTTTTCTAACTGTTCTGATCTTTCCCAGCCCCAAACCTGCGCTCCATATCCTATCAGAGAACGTGTGGTGGCTAGGAAAACTTTATGTTTAGTCTCAAAAGTCACATTTCTCGTCCTAATCAATTCCCTCCAAACACTGTTGAGACCCATTTTTGCCTGATCTATCTTTTGCTTATGGTTCTTTCCCAAGTCTAAGCTCGGCGTCACAATTATGCCTAAATATTTGTACTCATTAGTCAAAGTCAAGGGTTCACCTTTATAGAAGAACTTCTCATTATTTGCTCGCTTACCCCCTTGTTTCCCACACACCATTATTTTAGATTTTTCTAGACTGAGGATCAAGTCCCATTTGTCTAGGTATTCCTCCAACTCTCTTATCATTATCTTCAACGATGTTGCGTTATCCGCTAGAATAGCCACATCGTCAGCATACATTAGGCACTTTATCCTAGTCACACCGACCCGAACACCCCCACTCAAACTTTCCGGCAGGTCATTGAGAAACAATGAAAACAACATAGGCGATAATAGACACCCCTGTTTCACGCCCGTGTTTGTGTTAAAATATTCGGAGAGACCCTGCTCTGTCCATACTCCCATTTTCGTATCTTCGTACAAGCTTCTCAGAAGATTGCAATACTTAGAAGAAACTCCATAGTTACTCAACTTGTAGAACAATGCATTTCTATCTATCCTGTCAAATGCAGATTTCAGCGATGTACAGGACAAATGTTTTCTTACCCTGGCTCTGCCTGAGTCTTACTATATTAAAAAGGGTGAACAGATTGTCATTCGTTGAGTATCCAGGTCTAAAACCCGCCTGAGCCTCATTTAGAATATTCCTATCATTCACCCATCGCGTGAGACGCTCCAACATCATTCCTGTAAGAATCTTGGCACCTGAGTTCATAAATGCAATACCTCTAAAACTCGATGCTTCAGTAGTTGGCCCTTTCTTATGTATCGGAAACAGTATAGCCTGTCTAAAAGACTCCGGTGCCTTGCCTTGTTCGTATATACTATTATAACTAGCCAACAATCTATTTAGTAGAGCGTCTGGCGCATTAATGAAAAACTCATTTGTTACTCTATCCGGCCCGGGAGCTTTGTTGACTTTAAGTTTTTTAATTATGGCTGATAATTCATTAATCGAAAATTCCCTATCCAAGTCATAATCCGCGATGAATGGTTCCACAAAGCAAATAGAGTTCCCATTTGGCGGGGGGTTCAGTAGATTACGAAAAAACGCTACCAACACCTCAACCTCCATTTGTGGTGCTCTGAAAGTCTGCCTTCTCTTAATTTTATTAATTAGCTTCCAGAAACTTTTTGTATCATTTACTTCTTCCAAATCTCGGTCAATTCCCTCATAGTAGGTACATTCGTTCTTTTTCTTTACATAACTTTTTGTAATCCCGATTAATCCTTTGATATTCATCTATATTTTCAGAGCTGTAGTGATCCCTACATTTATTCAAACATCTCATGGACTCTTTTCGCAATTTAAAGCAGGAAAAATCAAACCAAGGTTGCCTGAAATTCGGCCCAGCCTTTCCAGCAAGTGATTTCCAACCATTAGCAGAATTTTTAATTACGTTAATTACATCTAGGTAAATATCCTCCCCCGAAAATCTGTTATCTTTTTTTCTGTGTCAATATATATATATATATATATATATATATATATATATATACATAAATATATAGATGAGTTTGATATTTTTTGTCAGGGAAATATGAAGTTCGGTCAGGGAAATGTCAGGGAATTTTAAAATTTCCATTTGAGGGCCACCTTGATAAATGATAGCTCATTGGTTGGCAAAGCCTATGCTGAATAGCCAGAGCTGTCTGACCTATCCTGAAATAAAATATAGTATCTTTCCTGCAAGTGGTTGTAAAAAGGAAGACAAAAACCAGAACTCAGGCTCCTTGATTATTTAATGAAATTCGGTCTATTAGTCTCGGAGTTTCGTATGCAGCAGCACAGAGTAACAGAACACCAACAGTTCAAAACACTAACACGAACAATCAATTTCAAGTTTGTACATGCGCAATGATGATACGACTAATCGCTACAAAATTAATAGAGTAGGTTGGAGTCATGTACCATTAGAAATCCTACCACCCGGAATCATTTTCCTAAATACCCCCCAAATTTGAACGGTTGTATCTCGGGTGATAGATCTTGATCCATGTTCGAGTTTCAAGATTATCAAGATTCGATTTCGCGCATGTGCTCACGCTACTAAGGCGTTGGAGTTGGTAGTACATCGACTAGGGGCTAACCAGCACAATGCGGAAAAATTCATCAAACTCGGTTTATTAGTCTCAGAGATTCGCTTGTCAACCAATTTTAATTTTAAGCATGCGCAATTATTATTACTGAAACAATCATGATAATATTCGTAGGGCGCCTGAAATAAATGAAATATACCTCCCAAGTTTAAACAAAATCGGACCAATAGGTAGATTACAAGGACTCCACCTTATAGGAAATTTTAATCTGCGCTTGGGTACCTACTATTGATCCGACTGCTATGAAATTTATAGGAGGCGGTCTAGGAGCTAACCCGCAGAATTCCTGAAAATGTATTCAAAATCGGACTGGAAAGTGTTATAGTTTTGGGCGTGTCAAAGAACAGATTTTTCAATTCAAAAAGGCTTTATTCCATGATATACATAAATTACTTTGTAATGGTGATTAAAATAAAGAATATACATAGTAATAAGTATATACATAATAAATAATAATAATTGAAATAGAAAGCAATGCAATGAAAGATAATATAAAATAATAAACTAATTGAATCCACATGCGATGGAGTAAAGTTCTGTGGTGCATGTAGGATATTGGAATTTATCTCAATAATTAAATTAAATTCAAAGTATATTTTGAGTATTGTAAAAAAAGTAATAGGACTAGCATTAACATTCAGACCTCAAGACGATAGGTAAGCAATACGATTTCATATCCAGAAAAGGGTGCAAGATATGGAAACACGCTAGTGGAAAAGACAAAAATCCAGTCATGCAGCATGACCCCATGAGCGAATTTTTGAAGAGTAAACTCATCAGTTGTGATTACTTTTTTTTTTTTTTTTTTTTTTTTTTTTTTTTTTTTTTTTTTTTTTTTTTTTTTTTTTTAACAAGCACCTATTACCTACGTTTTAAACAGCATGGTTCTAGGATTGGTTATACAGGGATACTTCCATAAGAGTAGTTCAATCTGAATTTGGACAATGTTTCATGCAAATATTACCGATTTTCTCCACTAGCGAACAGCAATTATTTCGATTTTTGACCGATTTTTCAACTTTGAAATTTTTGAAAACTTGATACATATTCTTAAAGGAAATTTTACGCTGATTCCGAATATACCACATGTTAGTATGCTGAAAAAATTATTTCGCACAACAAATCGCAAAAAACAGGCTATTTTGGAATTTTTGACTACATTTTTGAAAATTTCAACCCGAAGATGTAATCTTAATAAAGGATACATACATAAAAAAATGCGTTAAACTTCAGAATATAATTCAGAATTGCCTGCCTGAAACGGATTTCTGCATACATTTTTTTCAAAAATTCACATTCTACAAATTTTGAGGCGAGAGCAATAGCTTACATAATTTTCTTCAAAAATTCGCTAAAAGACAAATTCTGCTATTCAAAAATAGAATCAAGGTCACTTTTGATAAATGCTCTTCAGTAAATTCTCACAGCTATCCAGAGCTCGTAAGGTGTGGCTGTGTACATGCGATGGTATTCCCCCCCCCCCCCCCCCCCCCCCCCCCCCTCATTCAGGTGTATTACAATTGAAACATGTAGGGGATGTTGCTCTCTTCACTTCCAAACGGTAGATCCCTAAGGGTAGGTTTAACATGTGTAGCGGATGTTGCTCACTTTGTTTGCTCGGTATGGCTGTATATGTGTAGGAAAACCCTCGTTGAAATCCGATCTATGTAGGGACTGTTGCTCGCTTCACTCACTCGGTATGACTGTTTATGTGTAGGAAAAACCCTGTCTATTATTCTGTTGAAATGTCTTTCAAACGAAGAGGTTCCTTTCTTCAAGAGGTTCCCCTTCAGGTAAAAAGGGTCTGGTCGCAGATTCCTGATACAGAGGGCTCAATTAACTTCTCATTTTAATCGCTTCGCCTCCATTCCCCTCGCATTTTTTCCACCTTCCCGTCACTTTTTTCGATATCCGATTTCGGATTTAAGGTGGGTTCACATCCATGCGGAAATGCGTAAATGCGGCTATCCGGTCATGCGTTCGGCCTTCTGATTGGCTAGCGGCAGTCGGAAGAGTGGGGTGAATCTTGCCGGACAAGCACTCTTGAAACGGACTGTACACATCTGAAAAATTAGATATTATACCGGATAGACGGATTTACGCATGTGCGCAGTTGCCCATTGCGCAGTTTTCTTTTGTTTGATAAAGAAAGATAAGATAAGAAGGTAGCGAACCTTCGTTTCTCTTTGTTGGTTTCTTTCGATAAAGTTTTGATTGTAATTGAAAAAGATGAAGAGCTTGCGTATAATAATAAAAGTAATAAATTAATAAAACACTCAAATTAAACACGGTTTTATGCAGATGAGGCCGAGTTGGGTTAAATATACTTAGGTGTAGGTACCGATTTTGCGATCTGACCAACAACCTACCTTCCTGATGATCCTATTCCATTTGTGTTTTGAGACATTTTTTGATTATAGATTAGCAATTTCCTGCTTGTTGAATGAGTAGGTATTTGAGAAGAGATGGCCAACTTGTCCTTACGAAATGGACAAATTAACTACGTTAAGTATGTAAGTACTTCTTATGGTGCATCAATGCACTTAAATGATTTGAAATGCGCCAACCTACACATTTTTTCGGGTAGAAATACCCATAGTGTTATCTTGGGAAAAGTACCTAGTTGATGAAAGGACCGAATAATTACCCAACAGTCTCATTTCAAAACGACGTCGCCTTTGCAGTTTTAATGTACATACATAACAATTTCATCTATACGCCCTCATGATTTTTTTATGAGTTTATTATTCAACATTGTTTATGGAGCTGTAATGTCCTAGAAATGTGTGATAGTTTGAAGAAAATTCGGGAGGAAATATGTCTCTTTGGAAAAAGGCAATGGTAATAGAAGACAACAACAATGATAACGCAATGATAACACAACCGGATGGTTATGAACGGCCTGCCGCATTTCCGCACTCCCCTCCACTACTTCCAACCCCCTCCACTAGTTAAACGCATAGCCGCATTACCGCATTTACGCATGGATGTGAACCCACCTTTAGATTCGGTGGAATCAAAACGATATTCCTCTCACAAACACCATCCCGAAAAACGTCTCTTTATGGGGTCAATTTTAATGAGAAAAAAACGAAGTTTTTCATCGGAATTTTTGAGAAAATGGGTCCTCACTCTTTCATTTTTTTGACGCATTTCCCGAAACCTACAAAACGGGTATTAAAACGGCGTTAAAACGGGCTTCTCACCCCCCTCCCGCCCTTCAGCATGGTTCGGGTGGGATTAGAAAATTTTAAAATAGCCTATAGTCTGACCGGGAGAAATCCAAGAAGATCCCCCCACTTGAAGACCCCTGGCACTCAGCCGTTTGGCTGTGAAAGCAACACAGACAGAAAGACAGAATTTCATTCTTATAATATAATAGAGGTAGAAATAGAGATGGGGGTCACTTGCTACGAGTACTTGCAAACCACACAAACGAGGGCCCTTTGATCAAAAGCGAAGTGGAGGTTTCAGGGCCATCTAGGCTCCAACTCAAGTGTCATCAACTTCTGTGGTTTGGAAGAAAAGCTCCGCCTGACACTTTTTTTCCGATTTTTGGAATAAAAATTTTCTTTTGTACTCCACTACAAACGATTACTGAACATAGAGTTCGGAAAATTGTGACAACTTTTCTAAGGTGGATATTTTCAAAGATCTAATTTCTTAGAATTTGGAATCCATTGCTTTTGAAACATTCCAAGTTTTACGAAAATTCTCTGAATAAAAGTGGTATTTGTTTCAGTTTGAGTCAAATTCGGCTATTGGTGATTGGCATGGGTGGTCTTGGAGCTGTCGTTGTGAAAGATGCTATGAAAGCCGGCTTTGAATCAGTCACGATGATGGACCATCAGGAGTGGACAGAGGAGGATCGACCAGCCCAGTTTCTCATTCCTCCCGAAAGTCAGGAACCAGAAAACGTTAGACAATATCGTCGTTCCCTACCTGTAAATAACTGTTGTGCTCTCAAAATAAATACATTCAATAGGTGGATACATCGGTTTCACGATGAAAGGGTATGCCGTGCCCGACTTGCAACAGACTTTTAGTCTCTTCCAATAAAACAAGATATGACCCTCCGACTGCGTGCACCTAGTGGAGAGGAGAGAGAGCATAACCTGGAAAGGGAACATACAGTGGGAGAGAGGATATAAAAAGGTAGCTGCACACTCAGAGTACTCATATTGCTCTAGCTTTCAAGCAACTCAAGCTTTCTCTCTTCAAACCCTCATTTACTCAACAAGTTATTTTTATTTATTATTTTTGTGCTGCGGTAGCTTTGATCCAACACTCCAATCTTCTTTTGCAGTTCAAGTCATCTCTCCTTAGTTTCTTTATTATTATAACATTTTGCAGCCGTTTTTCCAGCATAATAAACAGTGTTATTTCCGGCCATTAGATCAGGCAAGTAATTTCATGACCGGATATCGGGGTAGGAGGCTATGGTGTTATCAAATCCAGCCAAGCATGGATATCATCAAACTAGGGATTTTTTTTAGATGATCCACAAATAATCCAACGTCGCAATTCGAGTCAGATTAAAATTCTCATCACACGCAAGGTATTTCCGTGATGAGTTGTAAATACATAGAAGGAAAAATAACAGCATGTCGATGAAATTGAACTGCTTACATATATTTTTGATAAATTCTCGTGTTTCCCTTTTGGTTTATTATTTCCAATAAAAAGCCTATGTAATCGTGTAGCAAAAAATGTTTATAACCCCCCCTCAAACTTTGTCACTTTACGTTTCAAGGTGCGTAGAATCCAAATTTGAAATGTCCGTCCGCCGTTCGCCGTCCGGGCCATAAAAGGCCTAAGAATTTACTTAAAAAACCTGTTCTTTCTCACATAGACTCCATTTGGGGTCTAGTTGGTCCTAACGTTTAACCATCCCGATCGCTTTACTCGCATAGATGCTATGGGCCAAAAACGGGCGAAAAAGTGTCTTTTTCGAGGCTTTGAGTGTTAGACGCACGCCTGGCACGCTTGGCAGGGGGTCACGGTGGGTGGTGAGGGGGGTGAGTGGGGGGTGGAGTGAGAGGAGGCGCCGCGGCAACTTGTGGTGGCTGGAGTGACCAGGGGCGTAGCAGAGGGGTGTAGGAGAATGGATATTTATTACTTTTACGTGTTATACCCATATAATACACCGCGGCACCATGAGGTGGGTACAGCGTTCCTTCGAGGCATGAATATATGTTTTTTTTCTAGGTCATATTTGTGTGTTAATACCAATGCTTTTCCTACGCATATTTAATAACATATCCTCTCGACTATTCGTACGTACTCAGATAATGATATTATTGAGGCAATAACTATTTGAATAAATAGGAGCTCATATCGAGAAATATAAACATGCGTATATCTCTATCTCTATCTATACTATTTATAAGAATGAAACTCCGTCTGTCTGTTTGTTTGTTTGTCTGTCGTGTCTGTGCACGGCCAATCTGCTGAGTGGGGGGAGTCTACGAGTGGGGGGATCTTCTTGGGATTTTCCGATAGGGTGTATAAGCGAATTTAAAATTTTCTAATCCCACCCGAACCATGGGCCGTAGGGCGGGAGGGGGGTCGAAGTTCGGGTTAATGTGCGCTTTTTCCACTTCCCCGCTTCCTGTACCCCTCTAAACGGCCGTCGAAAATTCCGGAAAAATACCGGTTTCGTAGGTTTTTCTACGAGGAAGACGACGGCGCAATCGGATCGCGAAAAAAGTATCGGGAAATGCGTCAAAAAAGTACGGACCCGTTTTCTCAAAAAGTCCGACGAAAAACTTGGTTTTTTCCGATTAAAATATACCCCATAAAGGGCATAAAAGCGTTTTTCGGAACGGTTTTCGCGGGCGAAATGAAGGTTTGATCCCACCGAATCTGAATCCGAAATCGGATATCGAAAAAAGTGACGGGAAGTCGGCCAAAATGCGAGGGGAAGCGAGGCGAAGCGATTAATAGCAGAAGTTAATCGAGCCCGCCGCCGTTTCACAATGTTGCTTACCAGAAGGGTAACTCGATGACTCATTTCAATGGAATAAATACGGGTTTTTTCCTACACATATGCAGCAATAACCTTGCGAGCAAAGCGAGCAACATCCCCTAATAAACTTTTCGTGGTTCCATGTAGTTCCATAAGATTTAATTTGTTTGTGAGAATTTCCAACAGAAAAAAAACGTCTGCCAAGTTGGGTGGGCAGTATAACCTCAAGCGAGCGAAGCGAGCAGCATCCCCTACAGAAGTTAAACCTACCCTTAGAGATCTACCGTTTGCGAGCAACATCCCCTACATGTTTCAATTGTAATACATCGCATGTATACAGCCACACCTTGCGAGCGAAGCGAGCAACTTAATGGGGGGGGGGGGGGTCCAGGGTTTTTCCTACACATATACAGCCGTTCCGAGCGAGCGAAGCGAGCAACATCCCCTACACACGTTAAACCTACCCTTAGGGATCTACCGTTTGCGAGCGAAGCGAGCAACATTCCCTACATGCCACACTTTGCGAGCGAAGCGAGCAATCTAATGGGGGTCCGGGGGGCTTGCCCCCCGGCTGGACGTGGAGGCGAGCGAAGCGAGCCGGAGCGGCTAGTAATTATAGAAGTATAGGTTGTGGCAACTCGAAATAGGACACGCCGAGGAGTCTGGTGGGGACTTATGGCGTACGCAAGCCAACTAAAACTACGATCAAACTCAATTGAAAAAATAATAAACCTTTGTGAAATAATTTGCAGCGTTTTTCTCTGCATAATTGCGCCGGAAACACCTTAGGTATGGACTATTAAATTAACATTTTATTCCTTGAACTAAATTGAATTAATTTCACAATTTGAATTTGGCCCAGTATTAAGTAGGTATGTTTAGTAAATTTATATTCTTATTGGAGTTTTTTCAACAATTTTAAAACTCAGCATTGTTGTAGAGCCTACTAAAAAAAGTTTTTTAATTTTCCATGGTATATTTTTGTGATTCTTTGCTCAGTTTTTTGAGTATTCTGCTCAAAGTATTTGGTGCGCCGGTGAAACCATCTTCAGTAAATTCAAATTTCATAGTGATGGGGCGGGGGAGGATGAATAACGATAAATCGATATATTTTCTACCTATTTCAGTTAATCCTTCTTTGTTCGATTTTACATTGTGGAAAGCTGTTCATACCTGAATTATGGTTTTGAGGAGAGGAGGCCATGATGAGCTTGGTATTTCTTTATATATATGTAGGTATTTCCACTAGTATCATAATCTATTAGCTATTCGTACCAAAATCATAGTAGGTAGGTAGGTACCTGCTCAGACAAACCAGGTAGGTAGGTACCTACCATGCCAGGTACCAGACATAGGGACGCTCCTGTAATACGTGCATTAGTTACCACTGTTTGATAAAAATTTGGAAAGCTTTATTGTTGTTTTCCCAAAATTTGAATATTGTTGACTTGCTCTGTTTTAACATAACGTGATAAAATTATCTCAAGTTATGTAATCAGACTGTATAATTTCACTGAAACTCCCCCAATAAAGTTTCTGAACAGGATAACCATCGAAATACATCCACCGAATTTTACTTTTCATTGTTGACATTTTTCATAATGTTTGTGCCTGAAAATTGTTGTTTGTGCCCTCAAGTATTAGTTACTAGGTACCTAGTGGGAGTTCAATGTTGTTATTTCAATATATAAGCAATAGGAGTTATCGTCAGGTAGATATCCTATGTCCCTAATGTAATATCTAGGAGCCCGCCAACGGCCATACCACGTTGAATACACCGGTTCTCGTCCGATCACCGAAGTTAAGCAACGTCGGGCGTGGTTAGTACTTGGATGGGTGACCGCCTGGGAACACCGCGTGCCGTTGGCATTTTTTTCCCCTCAATTAGTGAATTTTTGTAGAAAGCACAAAACCGATAACTGAAATTTAAGCAAATTTTCCACCATTATTTTGTGAATAAATTTTAGTTTTTTATAAGTTATTATATTATAATACATTTTAGAAGTATAAGTTATTATAAGTTTTAGTTCATTGTTGACAAACTTCTTTTGACTATAATTCTGATAAACATATAAATTCAACAATTTTTAGACGGTTTTAGTAATTCTTAGTGATTTTTGAGCACATTTTTTGAAATTTGACCAATTCAATGTGATCAGTAAGTGTTGGCCAACGAACTCGTCCTTTCGTTTGGAAAGCTTGATTTTTTGGCGCAAGAACGGAATTTTTATATCAATTCTAAGGAGTGTTATCGTCTCGAATGACACACACACACACACACACACACACATATATATGAAAAAGCGTTGAACGAAATTGAAAAGAGTTTCAATGAAAAAATTTTTCAAAAATTTCGATTTTAAAATTTGTGGAGCCATTGTAATAGCTTCTTTTCCTACGAAAATTCACTAAAACAAAAATTACTAAAAATAGCGAATCAACAGAATCGTTAAATTTATATTGCCTCTATTATTACTGACTATTATCGCAGATTATAGTCAGTAAACGTTCATCTACAAGGTTGAACATTACGAATTTTGTGCCCAAAATTTTGTAGAAAAATGTGTTAAAAGTCATTAAAATGTGCTAAAAAATTGACAAAACCCTGAAAAAATTGGCAAAAATTCCAGAATTTATATTGCAGAATATTCAGGAAATTGTTCTTCCTCAACGATTTCTGTGCGCACAAAGTGCTCCAATTTTGAAACAAATCAGTATTTTTTTAAAAAATGTATACAAACATACGGAAATAAATGGTCATAGCTGGTACCTTTTTAACGGTTACATCTGTCTATTATTAAAAATTATAATAACAAAATGTTGCAGCAAGACGTATGAAATCAACTTGACTATACTATTCCTGGTACCCAACTTGATTAATCGTTAAATTAAGATTATAATGAACTAAAATTTTGGTGGTACTCTGAATTAGGTACTTCAAACGTCTTTATTGAAATTTGCAGCGAGCTGAAGCTTCGGTCGAGAGAGCGCAAACTTTGAATCACCAAGTTGAAGTTCACGTGGAAATCCATCAAGTTTCAGAGTTTGATGAAACATTATTCAGAAACAGGTAGGCACGTTCTCATTCATTATGAAGTGTATATCCACGGCAGTTAGTTCCAAGACCAGCTTCTCGCATTTTCGTACATTTTTCAAAAGAGCAAAAATTGTCTTGCTTTGGCACTCGAAAATTTTGAAATGGTCAATAGGTGAAAGAATGGAAATAGGTGAAATAATTATGTGAAGGAATGGAGTTTTTCAACCTAAATTTTATATATCGCAAGTTTTTTTTTAGTTTTATTCTTTCAAAATCCAAATTTCGATTTCCCAACGAGCTGGTTCTTGATGGATCTGGGTGTATTTCTTCTCGTTTTCCAAGAAAAATGAGCTATTTTTGGTAATTTAGTCATTCAACAATGATAGGCAAGGAGTTATTGTTATTTGACAACACAGGCCAAGCCCAGCATCAGGCAGCACCTTCGTTTCAGGAGCAAGCTCGCATCTCAAAATTACATAACATGAAGTAGTCAATCCCTTAGTAAAAATACAGATTAGTTGGACAAGTAAGTCAGAATGATGAATATACTTTGGCGGTCTGGATGCACGCAAGCTCGCAACTCAAAAAGTCCAGTCATGCAGCATGACCCCATGAGCGAATTAGTGAAGAAATCTTCGACATTTCAATCGCTATTGATCTTGTAGAGAAATTTTAGTTTATGATTTTGATAGACAATCATGGAATCAAATTATTAAAAATATTAAGGAGGTACTCATAATTTATTATTATTAAACTAATCTTGTAGATTTAAAGACAAATGTAGGTAAATATTCATAGATTTCGATGTCCAATGTGGTCAGTATTGAAGGCAGTTGAAATCTTAACAGTATCCTATCATAACATCATCAAATCTTGACATAAAATAAAATAACATACCGACTCATACATAAATAGAACTTCTTCATAATTTCATGGCTGATATTTTCTAAGCCACAGTCAGTATTAAAGCTACATCAAGTCCTAAAACAGTTGAGCGTAAAACATTAAAGAGAGCGACCGAGAGAATCGGAGGACGGAATATTTCACAGAGTAAACTCATCAGTTGTGATTACTTTTAGCATGAATTTGCTTTAGCCGTGACCTAACTACCGAAAAATGTCCCACGAGAGTGCATCGAAAGTAGCGCCAATAATTGTGATGATTTCCGCTTACAACCGAGTCGTTGCTAGGGATATGATACTTCGTCGTTTTTCATCCCACAAAATTCGTTGACCATTCGTTCGAAAGCTCTCGATTTATCCAACCATACTATATTAACTACTGCGAAGTGCGTGGCCAACAAGCTGAGTTATGAGCATGGTTATATGAATAATTGTTTACACACAGGTGATCATTCTCAATTATTGATATTGTGAACATGATTGCAACCGCTTGTTAATTTCTGATGATTTCATTGAGCTGGTGTTTCGATTATGTGATTCATAGCAGGTGATCCGAATATTGCGAGAACGGTTAGTGAAGCGGTGGTTAAATTATTTTAATAGGTAATTTCTATACTTTACACTATAGGAAGCTGTAATTTCGTATGTAGCCTCTATAGCCTCTTTCTATAATAAAGTGAATGTTTACTCGCGAGTTTCTATTAGGAGATCATCATCTCACAAGAGCTCAATCGTCGTGATCATTTCTATAATAAAGTGAATGTTTACTCGCGAGTTTCTATTAGGAGATCATCATCTCACAAGAGCTCAATGGTCGTGATCATTTCTATAATAAAGTGAGAGCGAGGAGCTAAAACATTTTTTTGTTTTGAATGATAAACAAAAGCTCGGCTCGGCTCGGCTCTGAGGCCGATGGGGGGTCGGGTCCAGAGAAGCGACGAGGAGTGAGTCGTGTACGGCTAAAGCATATTCATGTTTTTTAATTTTAGCCGTCAGGCTCAAATTTTTTTTTTTTTTTTTAACAAGCACCTACTCCCTACATTTTAAACAGCATGGTTCTAGGATTGGTTATACAGGGATACTTCCATAAGAGTAGTTCAATCTGAATTTGGACAATGTTTCATGCAAATATTACCGATTTTTACAACTAGCGAACGGCATTATTTCGACTCTTGACTGATTTTTCAACTTTGAAATTTTTGAAAACTTGATACATATTCTTATAGGAAATTTTACGCTGATTCCGAATATACCACATGTTAGTATGCTGAAAAAATTATTTCGCACAACAAATCGCAAAAAACAGGCTATTTTGACATTTTTGACTACATTTTTGAAAATTTCAACCCGAAGATGTAATCCGATCATGCTGGCCAACGAACTTGAACTTTCGTTTTGTGTCCTTAACATTTTAAAATTTGTTTGAAGTTTCTAGCACAATTCTACGGACAGTTATCGTCTGGAATGATACATACATACATACATACATATATACATACATACATACATTAAAAAACGCTGCAAATTATTTCACAAAGGTTTATTATTTTTTCAATTGAGTATGATCGTAGTTTTAGTTGGCTAGCGTACGTCATAAGGCCCGTCCAGACTCCTCGGCGTGTCCTACTTCGAGTTGCCACAACCTATACTTCTATAATTATATATGCATGTTTATATTTCTCGATTTGAGCTCCTATCTATTCAAATAGTTATTGCCTTAATAATATCATTATCTAAGTACGTACGAAAAGTCGAGAGGATATGTTATTAAATATGCGTAGGAAAAGCTTTGGTATTAACACACAAATATGACCTTGAAAAAAACATATTCATGCCTCGAACGAACGCCGGCGCCTCCTCTCACTCCACCCCCCCCCCCTCTCCACCCACCGTGACCCCCTGCCAAGCGTGCCAGGCGTGCTCGCGTCGAAAAAGACACGTTTTTGCCCGTTTTTGGCCCATAGCATCTATGCGAGTAAAGCGATCGGGATGGTTAAACGTTAGGACCAACTAGACCCCAAATGGAGTCTATGTGCGAAAGAACGGGTTTTTTGAGTCAATTCTTAGGCCTTTTATGGCCCGAACGGCGGACGGACATTTCAAATTTGGATTCTACGTAGGTACCTTGAAACGTAAAGTGACAAAGTTTGAGGGGGGGTTATAAAAATTTTTTGCTACACGATCACATAGGCTTATTATTGGAAATAATAAACCAAAATGCGTTAAACTTCAGAATATCAGAATAGCCTGAAACGGATTTCTGCATAAAATTTTTTCAAAAATTAGCTAAAAGCCCCTTGACAAGCAAATTTTACCTAAATTGGGAAACCTCAAGTTTTTTCAATTAGAAATCGAATTATGAGAACCATTATTTTTTTCGAGACACGAAAATGAAAAAATTGCGCCAAAATCTCACATTTTCAACGGTTTAGTTAATTTTACTTTTTCTTTTCTAATTAGGGGAGAAAACTGTTTTACCTCTCTCAATGACATCGAGGGTTTTCTTGAAAAATTACCTTTTATGAAAATACGATTTTGGGTCGGTTTCTACATATTTGTTTACGCTGAATCGAATGGTAAAACTTGCTTAGGTATATCCGTTATAACCTACTTTTACACTTTAACTCACTTTGATGATATGTTGTTTTGAAATTGGAGCTTTTTGGTGCAAGGAAAATTTCAACTATTAATTTTATGGCAAAAAACATATTCTAAATAACAATCTCATATTCAAATAGAAGTTTAGAATTTTTTAGCTTTTTTTGTTGCAATATCTATCAAATTTTAATGAATTTCAAGTAAATTTTTTAGCATAATTTTGTACATAAAATTTTGAAAGTTCTATCGTATATATAGAATAGTTAATAAACTTTATTTTTAAATAGTTAATAAACTATATTTGTACAATATTCTGCAAAAAATATAGATTTAAAAATTGTTAGCCGTTTTTAGTCATTTTTAGTACATTTTCGAAATTTGACCTGTTTAATGTGCTCAAAACGTGCTGGCCAACAAACTCATCCTTTCGTTTGGAAAGCTTGATTTTTTTTGGCGCAAGAACAGGATTTTCATCTCATTCTTGAAAAGAGTTATCGTCTGGAATGACACACACATATATGCACATATGAAAAAACATTAAACTCTAGAATTAGTTTCAGACGAAAAACGGATTTCAATGAAGATTATTCAAAAATTTTGATTTTAAAAATTTCCGAGCCATTGCAGTTGTTGATTTTCCATGAAATTCGCTAAAACTAATATTTATATATATATATATATATATATATATATATATATATATATATATATATATATATATATATATATATATATATATATCTGTACCTCAGAGGTCGATTATCGTAAGTGACATTTTGGCGATTTTACAGGAGAGCCAAAAGAAGTTGTGGGCACACCTATTTTGATCCCTATGGCCCATTCTGATGACTTTATCATGCTCAAATTAATTAATTTGAGCATGATAAAGTCATCAGAATGGGCCATAGGGATCAAAATAGGTGTGCACACAACTTCTTTTGGCTCTCCTGTAAAATCGCCAAAATGTCACTTACGATAATCGACCTCTGAGGTACAGATATATTGTGCGAATCTACACTTCTTAGCTCTTTTATAACCTCGTCCAGTTGGTATTAAACTATTCCATTATTTCATTCAAGACAGAATTGTCAGAAGCTGTATGAATGAATGAAAATGTAGTGTCAGGCTAACCTCTAAAACTAGGTACCTAACTTAAGAAATTCTTTTTGTGGTTTTTGAAAAATGCCAAGACTTATTATTCCATCAACCAGTCCGCATTCTCGATTAACAAATTTCCTTAACAACGTAAAACAATAATAATGGTCTAATTCTACTGCAAAATTTGACATTTCCACTTTTAAATCTTGAAAGGTGGGCGTGCAAAAGAAACTCGCACCTCAGATTCGGATTCATAACCCTCAAAAGCCCGCAGAAGTAGGTACCTACTTAAGTAGGTTAGATAAATCGTTTGCATCGTAACGCCTTCTCGTTTGTGTGAGTTACAAAGGGATTGATTCTTCGAGAACGGTCGGGCAGATCTGAGGGATACTCGAACGTTCGAGAACCTTCCAGATGGGTCGACGCCAATGAGGGGGGTGTGACCTGCTCAGCCAATGGGAGAGCACCGATTGTTCTCGAGCGTCCCAGAACTGCCCGCGGCCGTTTAAATATGACAGCTCCGCTCCGAGACTTCAGTTTCTCACGAGAAAGCTAAGCTACGTTACAAGTGCGTACTCTGCAAAAAGTACTTCGACGCGATTCAAGTGAATATTTTGTTAGTGAACAGTGAATTTATCAACTACTTCAGTGAATAAATCATTATGTCTGCAATCGGGATTGATCTTGGGACGACCTACTCCTGCGTGGGTGTCTGGCAGAACGGGAAAGTCGAGATCATCGCCAACGATCAAGGTAACAGAACAACCCCTAGTTATGTTGCTTTTACCGACACTGAGCGTTTGATCGGCGACCCAGCTAAGAACCAAGTTGCCATGAACCCTCAAAATTCCGTTTTCGACGCTAAAAGGTTGATCGGAAGGAAGTACGACGACCCCAAAATCGTTGAAGACATGAAACATTGGCCTTTCAAAGTTGTCAACGATTGTTCCAAACCGAAGATCCAAGTTGAGTTCAAGGGTGAAAAGAAAACGTTTTCCCCGGAAGAAATAAGTTCTATGGTGTTGACAAAGATGAAAGAAACAGCCGAGGCTTATCTTGGGAAAAAGATTAAGGATGCTGTCATAACTGTTCCAGCGTATTTCAACGATTCACAGAGGCAGGCGACTAAAGATGCTGGGGCGATTGCTGGCCTGAACGTTATGAGGATCATTAACGAACCCACAGCTGCTGCTTTGGCTTATGGTTTGGATAAAAATTTGAAAGGTGAGAGAAATGTGCTAATATTTGATCTGGGAGGTGGAACATTTGATGTTTCCATCCTCACAATTGATGAAGGGTCTTTGTTTGAAGTGAAAGCAACAGCTGGTGATACCCATCTTGGGGGTGAAGATTTTGACAACCGATTGGTTAGTCATTTGGCTGAGGAGTTTAAACGGAAATTCAGGAAAGACATAAGAGGCAACGCTAGAGCATTGAGAAGATTAAGGACTGCAGCGGAGAGAGCCAAGCGCACTTTGTCGTCATCTACCGAAGCCAATATCGAAATTGATGCCCTACATGAAGGCGTGGACTTCTACACTAAGATTTCAAGGGCAAGATTTGAAGAATTGTGCGCCGATTTATTCAGAAGCACTTTGGTGCCTGTGGAGAAGTGCCTGAAAGACGCGAAGATGGACAAAGGTTCTATTCATGATGTGGTTTTGGTAGGTGGATCGACAAGAATCCCTAAAGTTCAAACCCTATTACAGAACTTTTTCAATGGGAAAGCCTTGAACATGTCCATCAACCCAGACGAAGCAGTGGCCTACGGAGCAGCTGTTCAAGCGGCTGTATTGAGTGGAGATCAAAGCTCTCAGATTCAAGATGTTCTCCTTGTTGATGTGACCCCCCTTTCCATGGGAATTGAAACTGCTGGAGGTGTCATGACTAAGATTATCGAGAGGAACGCCAGAATACCATGCAAGCAGTCGCAAACGTTCACTACCTATTCTGATAATCAGCCTGCCGTCACGATTCAGGTATTCGAGGGTGAGAGAGCCATGACGAAGGATAACAACCTTCTTGGTACTTTTGATCTCACAGGAATTCCTCCCGCTCCGAGGGGTGTTCCAAAAATTGAAGTCACTTTTGACTTGGACGCTAATGGCATTCTGAACGTTTCAGCTAAAGATAGCAGCTCGGGAAGAACCAAAAACATCGTCATCAAGAACGACAAAGGCCGTTTGTCTAAAGAGGAAATCGATAGAATGGTGAACGATGCCGAGCGCTACAAAGCTGAAGATGACATGCAAAGAGAGCGAATTGCTGCCAAAAACCAACTGGAAGCTTACATCTTCTCAATTAAGCAGGCTGTGGATGAAGCTGGTGACAAGCTGTCAGCATCAGATAGGGAGGCTGCGAGGTCAAAATGCGACGATGCTTTGCGCTGGCTGGACAGTAACTCACTCGCTGATAAAGACGAGTATCAGCATAAACTTCAGGAGCTGCAGAAGGAGTGCACTCAATTTATGACGAAGCTGCACCAAGGTGGTCAGGGACCTCAGTCCTGCGGTCAGCAGAGCTCCTATGGAAAACCTGGATCCTACGGCCCAACTGTGGAGGAAGTCGATTAAATATATTTCCATTTTTGGCTTTAATAATGAACACATACCTACCTATTCAGGAGATATTACAATATTTGATGTGAGAAAGATGTCAAAACTATGTAAATTTATTATGTAAATATCTAGCGAAAGAACATTCCTCTTTTAAATTATGATTAGTCAAATAATAATAATAATAGTTGGTTGTATTGTAGATAGAATATAGTCAAACGAGATATTGTAACGTGGGTACGAAATGCATTTCTCCATTAAAAGACTGAGTTCGTATTTTTACGTGTATATTAGTATTTTGTATTTATTATTATTGTTTTAATAAAATGTTACGTTTTTGTTGATTTTGTGTTATTTTTTTACTCTCCCTTGATCATTATTGTAAAAAGGAAATGTAAGTGTAGGTGCCATGAAAGGAGGTATTCTTGAGTAGACCATTTCGAAAATGAGTAGGTGGCTAGTAAATCATGAACATGAGGTATGATATGAAACAAAAATTTGAAGGAAAGTGGATATGAAAATAGCATCAGATTGTTGTTAGACAGCTAACTTCAGTCATATTGATCGATATACAACTATATACCAGAAATAAAATACAGTATAACAGAAATACAGTATAAAATACAGTGTAACAGAAATAACATATTTACGCACTAAATGCCTAATTTCTAGAACTAATCGATTGATATGTAGGTTAGAAAAAAATACTTGCATATTTGATCTAACGCGAAAACGTTTGAGTATAAACACGAAGGGAAAAATTAGCCAAGTAGGATGTTGTACTACTCACCTTCCTTTTTTCTGTTATATTTATAATTGTGTAAATGGTTAAATATATAATTTAGCATAATATACAGGGTGATTCCCTCGCAAATGCAAAAAAAATTTGGGTGGAACTACATCGAAAATGGAGTAAAATGCCGCCAACCGCATATTTTTATCTCAATCCGTACTCGAGATATGATTTTTTAAAGGCTTTTTCAGGAATACCGTGTTTTTTCATTTTACACTCGGATTTCTCCACTTTGCCTCATTTAATTTTAACTTTAAACCTCATTTTCGGTATCAGCATTAAATTTCCTATAAGAATAGTGTACTTTGGTTATTAAAAAGCACCATCCGAAGACCCTCACATCAGCTCAAATGTTGACGATTTTGAAAAAACAATATTTCTGAAAATCTTTAAAACTTTACTACTCTTTTAAAAAGAATCCTGGAAACTGGCAAATCTCATGAAAACTGCTTCATCTAATATGGTTTCCAACAGTATTATCAATTTTACTTTTATTTTGTTATTTAGGGGAGAAAATAATGTTTTAATGTTAAAAAATGTCGGTTTTTCAATGAAATTGTTGGTTTTCTCGAAAGATGACCCTCCATGAACCAACGAGTATGGGGTCGGTTTCTATGTATTTTTTCTAGCTGGATCGAATGGAAACTCTTGCAGATCTCTCAACTACGTTATAATCGAGTTTTACACTTTAATAAACTAGTTTTACCCCATAACACACATACATTTAATCGTAACAAACAAACTAAACATTTGCGATTTTAAGTGTAAAACTCGGTTATAACGGAGTTGGAGAGATCTACAAATGTTACCATTCGATAAAGAGTGGAAAAATACATAGAAACCGACCCCATACTCGTAGGTTCATGGAGGGTCATCTTTCGAGAAAACAAACAATTTCATTGAAAAACCCACATTTTTTAACATTAAAACATAATTTTCTCCACTAAATAACAAAATAAAAGTAAACTTGATTATACCGTTGGAAAGAATATTAGACGAAGCAGTTTTCATGAGATTTGCCAGTTTCCAGAATTTGTTTTGGAAGAGTAGTAAAGTTTTAAAGATTTTTAGAAATATTGTTTTTTCAAAATCGTCAATGTTTGAGCTGATGTGAGGACCTTTGGATGGTACTTTTTAAGAACCCAAGTACACTATTCTTATAGTAAATTTAATGCTGATTTCGAAAATGTGGTCAAAAGTTAAAATTGAATGAAGTAAAGTGGAGAAATTTGAGTTTAAAAAGAAAACAAACACGGTTTTCCTGGAAAAACCTTTAAAAAATCATATCTCGAGAACGGATTGAGATAAAAATATGCAGTTGGCGGCATTTTACTCCATTTTTGATGAAGTTTCACCCAAATTTTTTTTGCATCTGCGAGGGAATCACCCTGTATATAGCAATAAATATGCTAAATTATCCTTATACATTGTTGCTTCATAGGAACATATCATGAAGAAAGTTCGTTAATTTGAGGATTTCGCGTATTGACTATTAAATTTTAAATGGTGATCTGGCATTGTTGAATTTCATTATGGATGATCTGAGATTATCAACACCGAACGACCCTCCGAATTCGGGCGAAGTAGGTACCGTTCAAAAATATTCTGAAGTTTTCAGGATTCAAAAGTTGAGCTTGAGCAGGGGCTTTTATTGACTAGTTAGTGTTGTTTTTCATGTATGACAAACGTCATCAAAATCATTTGACAATAAATTTGTGTTTATATGTATATGTATACAGGTATACAGGATGTCCCATGGAAAGGTTATACCCCCCTTCAATTCCCTTAAATGCAGCATAAAAAAATTGATACTAGCGGAATTCTTCATTATTTTTTACGTAGATCTCAGAAAAAATACTTTAACGAGCGCCATATACGCCAGAAGTGGCGCAAATGTCATAAACTTTGTTTTTCTAATTGGAACCCCCATTTCTTATTGCAGATTCGAAATCTACGTGAAATTTCATGGATAAATTACCCATCAATCGATTTTTTAAATAGGCGTAAAGTGCGTGATTCCGCTCAAAAAGTGCAAAAATTGGGAAATACTGAGTTTTTGAAGATATTCAATTGCCACAGGCAATACATGATGTTGGGGTATTTTTTTTTTTTTTTTTTTTTTCGTGCAAAACCTCGTAATGATGTTCATTTATTGATATTTGCAACACCTACTAAGGAAAACACCGAAAATACTACAGGCATTTTAGTACGCTTTGTGCTGCGTGGAAATGAGTAATTTTTCGGTGTTTTCCCAAGTTGGTGTTGCAAAAATCAATAAATAAACATCATTATGAGGTTAAGCACGAAAAATTACCCGAAAATCGTGTATTACATGTGGCAATTGAATATTTTCAATAACTCAGTATTTCACAATATTTCCACTTTTGGAGCGGAATTGCGCTTGTATACGCGCACTTAAAAAATTGAGATATGGATAATTTCTTCAAGAAATTTCACGTAGATTTCAAATCTACAATAAAAATGGGGGTTCCTGTATGAAAAAACGAAGTTCATATCACTTGAGCCACTTCTGGCGCAATTTGCGTGAGCGAAAGTATTTTTGTTGAGATCCACGTAAAAAAATATGAAGTATGGGGTTGGCCCAATTTTTAACGCTGAATTCAGGGGATATGAAGGGGAGTATCCCTTTCCGTGGGACATACTGTATACCAATTAATTGTCAAATGATTTTTGATAACATTATATATATATATATATATATATATATATATATATATATATATATATATATATATATATATATATATATATACAGGGTGGATGGAGATCAGTGTGAAAATTTTTTTTGGGTAAAACTACATCGAAAATGGAGTAGAATGCCGCCAGAGTGGGGGTCCTATCTCAGTCCATTGGATAGTTATGATTTTTTTAGTGTTTTCACGGTCAACTCCGACCTCAAGTCATGAAATCGAGTTTTCTGGAACACTGAAGAGTCCATTTTAATTTTATTATACATTTTCGGATTCAGCATTAAATTTCCTATAAGATAAACATAATTTCAACCTTATAAAATTTCGATAACTCTGTTCACAATCGCAGTGAAAGGGAAAATTTGAAAAATTTGAAATTTTTCGATAAAATTCGAAACAGAGCCGACGTTCCAAAAATAGGCCAAGAAGTTGTCAAATCTCATAAAAACTTCCTCATTTCATGAGCTTTCCAACGGTATACTCAATTTCAGGATTACGACATTTTTTCTTTGAGAAATTAAGTTTCAAATACAAAAAACCAAGGTGGGGGCGTCAATCTTGGTAGGGAAGGGGGTGCAAGGAGTTAACTCACGTTCTCATTTCCTCCAGCTCCTGGACGTTGACCTTTACGAATAAACACTGATCTGGCTACACTTGTTTAAACAGCAATGAATACGTTTCGCCGTTTTGGGGACAGTTGACGTTTGACCATGGCTGAGTTCAGTGTTCGGAAGTACGCAGAAATGCATTATGTCTACGGCTTGTGTAACGGAAACGCACTTGCAGCGCAAAGGGAGTACCGAACTCGATACCCAGATAGGCGTTGTCCCAGTCACGCAGTGTTCACGAGGCTGCACCAGCGTTTATTAAACACAGGCTCAGTAATGCGATCGCGAAGGGAAGATGCATCAACCGTTGCTGACGTTGGTGTTGAAGAATTTATTCTTGATCGTGTTTTGGGTGACCCCACTATCAGTGCTCGAGAAATAGCTGCGGAGATAGGTGCTTCTCATTGGTATGTAGTTAGGGTTCTACATAAAGAAAACTACCACCCGTATCATTTTACTCAAGTGCAAGCTTTAGAAGAGACCGATTTCGCCCTACGTGAAGAATTTTGCAGGTGGATCCTCGAGAGGGACATTGTGGAATACCACGCTCTCAGGAATATTCTGTGGACTGATGAGTCTCTTTTTACTAGAGAGGGGGTATTCAACACCCATAATATGCATGTCTGGTCTTCACAAAATCCACATGCATCTCGAGAATCCTCATTTCAACGACGTTTCTCTGTTAACGTGTGGGCTGCTGTAGTCGGGGATAAACTGATAGGACCTCATTTTCTCCCACGAAACTTGAATGGAGTGACTTATTTGGAGTTCCTCCAAAACGATTTACCGATCCTGTTGCAAGATCTTCAACCTCAAACTCTTCAACAATTGATTTACCAACAAGATGGGGCCCCACCGCATTATTCTACGGCAGTGAGAACATGGCTATCAGAACGGTTTTCCACATGGATAGGGCGAGGTGGTACCATTGCGTGGCCGCCGAGGTCCCCTGATCTCAACCCCATGGACTTCTTCGTTTGGGGATTTTTGAAACAAGAAGTCTACAAAACGCAGGTGAACACCGAAGAAGAGTTGAAGGGAAACATTGTAGCAGCAGCTCAAAAACTTCAGGAGAAGTTAACACTCTCAGTTACTGTGGGAGCTATTCGAAAACGAGCTAGGTTATGCATTCGTAACAGGGGACGTCAGTTCGAACAAATGTTAACCTAAATTCATTTTTGTTTGTTGTAATTTGCAGGTTTTTTAACAGAAAATAAGAATAAAGAAACAGAAAGAAATGAGAACGTGAGTTAACTCCTTGCACCCCTTTAGATGACTCCGTATAATAATATTTATGATCTACGAATGAACCGTACGAGATTTGAATGAAGACTGCACTTTTTATTAGTTACCAAATTCCTAGGTAAACAAATCATATGAAATTAATAATAATAATAATAACCAAAAGATGCTACAAACACTCCCCTCCCTAATAACAATGGAAACTTGCAAACTTGGTAGGAAACCTAACAATTCTTCCTGACCTTGTCCTGTATGGTCCTGGTCGATTACTTTGGTGCTGTGGGCTTGAGGGCTGTGTAGAGTAACTTGGAAGTGAATGTACAGGGGAGGTTGTTGGGGGTACTGACTGTGTATAGGTTTCTGTGTGAGCTTCCAGTGGCGCTGGTGTGATGTCCTTCGAGGGATTCTCGGTGGCCACAAAGGCTGGCTTAAGGCGGTCGATGGAAACCGAAATTTCTTTTCCTTTGACCAGTATCGTGAAGGTTTTATCTTTACGCCCCTTCACTTCATAAGGACCGTCATATGGAGGCTGGAGTGCAGACCTGATGGCGTCTCGTCGAAGAAAGACATGAGTGCAGGTTTGAAGTTCTTTATGAACAAACACTGCTGCCTTGGAATGCCAACGGATAGGCTGGGTGCGTAGCTGGTCCATTGTTCGCCTCAAGCTCGACACAAATTCGTGGGTTGGGGACGAATCAATTTTACTATCAAAAAATTCATTTGGGAGTCTCAAGGTAGTACCATATACCAGTTCGGCTGCACTGCATCCTAGATCTTCTTTCAAGGAACAACGTATTCCAAGCACAACAAGGGGAAGCACACTAACCCAATGTTCGGTGTCATGGCACCTGATGGCTGCTTTCAGCTGTCTGTGTAGGCGTTCAACCATCCCATTAGCTTTAGGGTTATACGCTGAGGTGAAGTTATGAGTTATCCCCAGTATAGATGTGAGCTTTCGAAAGAGGGAACTATCAAACTGACGACCTCTGTCAGACGTTATGTGACATGGGACGCCGAATCGACTAACCCAATGGGCACAGAAAGCTTGGGCGACTGCTTCAGCTTTACAGTCCGTAAGGGGTATCACCTCAGGCCAGCGGGTGAAACGGTCAGTACAGGTCAAAACGTACGTGTATCCCTGCGATGGCACTAAAGGACCAACCAAATCCACATGTACATGCGAAAAACGATCACTGGGTGGTTGAAATTCTCCCAAAGGGCTAATGGTATGTCTTTGTACTTTATTTCGCTGACAGCTATTGCATGATCGAACCCACTCTTTACAGTCTTTGGCCATAGAGGGCCAGATGAACCTTTGGCTCAGCAATTTATGGGTGGCTCTATTACCGGGGTGCGACAATCTATGAACTGTATCAAATGCTTGACGTCGAAAACAAGGTGGAATATAGGGTCGGACGAAACCTGTCGAGACATCGCAATAGACGGCCGCATTCGAATCAGCAAATTGAATGCGTTTCCACTGTAGGGAGGAATCATTTGGAAGATCTCCTCTACTCTGTTCTTCAGCCACTTTCGCGTAATCTATTGAGAAGGAGGAAATTTCTTCAATACGAGATAAGCAGTCGGCGACTACATTGTCCTTTCCTGATATATGTTGAATGTCAGTCGTGAATTGGCTAATGTAATCAAGTTGTCTGAGCTGTCTAGGTGCTGCTTTGTCAAGTTTTTGATGGAATGCATATGTAAGAGGTTTATGGTCCGTGTACAGTGTGAAAACTCTGCCTTCCAGTAAATGTTTGAAATACCTAATACAATCATGAGCAGCTAGTAGCTCTCTGTCGTAGGCACTGTATTTTTGTTCAGTGGGTGATAAGGTTCGTGAAAAGAAACTGAGTGGCTGCCAAACTCCATCTACCCGCTGCTGAACACTGCCCCCTATTGCTACATTTGATGCGTCCACCATGACAGACCAGGGTACATTTGAACGTGGATGAGCCAACATCATCGCTACCTGTAGTTCTGCCTTGCATTGCTCAAATGCATTTCGCGTTTCTGGGGTCCATTGAATTTTCGAATTTTCTCTCCCCATGTGTCCTTTGAGATAGTTAGTGAGAGAGAATAGATGGCCTGCAGCTTTTGGAACAAAACGACGGTAAAAATTGAACATACCAAGAAAGCGTCTCAAGCTTTGGACATCCGCTGGCAGTTCGAATTTCTGCAAAGCCTCAACACGCTTCGGTAATGGTTTGATACCTTCAGTGCACACCATATGACCTAAAAACTCTATCTGCTCTACCCCAAATTCACACTTCGCAGGGTTGATGACGACTCCAAAATCTCTGAATCGTTGGAAGAGTTCTCTGAGGTCCCTTAAATGCTCTTCCTGGGAAGAACTAGCTACCAAGCAATCATCAAGGTATGCCCTAACGTTTTTCAAACCTCTCGTCATTTCGTTGACAAACCGCTGAAAGGTCTGAGCTGCATTGCACAAACCGAAGGTCATGTAAGGAAACTCAAAAAGGCCGAAAGGAGTGATGATGGCAGTTTTCTCAATATCCTCAGGAGCCATAGGAATCTGATGGTAAGCTTTGAGTAGGTCTATCTTTGAAAAGATAGTCTTACCATGGAGGTCCTGAGCCATATCCTGGATATTTGGCAGTGGGTATCGGTCAGGAACCGTAACTTTATTAAGAGCGCGGTAATCCCCACATGGCCTCCAATCTCCAGTCTTTTTAGGCACCATATGCAATGGGCTTGCCCAAGGACTTTTGGAGGGACGACAAATGCCTTGAGTTACCATGTAGTCGAACTCTTTTTTCGCAATTGCATACTTTACTGCGTCAAGACGACGGTATTTAGCAGCTATAGGAGGACCTGAAGTAAGGATGTGATGGACAACGTTATGTTTGGGTTTAACTGCAGTAAACGATGGCCTCGTGATATCCTTGAACTCTGCAAGAAGTGAATGGTAAGATGAATTCGCCCCTATAGTAGTTATTACTGGCAGATTGGATCGAGACAGTCGACCAATAGCTGAGATAGAAGTAAGAGAATCGTGCAAGCATCGACGCTTCAAATCTACTAGAAGACCATAATGAGCCAGGAAGTCTGCTCCTATTATCGGTTTCGAAACGTCAGCAATGACAAATGGCCAGTGAAATGCTCGACGGAGCCCTAAATCAACTAAGAGAAGTGATGTGCCATAGGTATTTATCTCAGTGCCATTCGCTGCGTAAAGGTGGTACTTGGAAGTGCGTTTCCTGTCTGCTGCTACAGGAGGAACTACGCTAACATCAGCACCGGAATCTACAAGAAAAATTTTCTTATCTTGAATGAAGAACTCTTATCTTGAATGAAAAGGCGGCTACCTAGTTGGCCTGCATCGCTCGCCGCATCTAACGATTGGCCTACTGGTTTTCCGATGGCTTAACTGACTTGAAATAACAACATGGGGGTTCACATTTGCGGGCTTTATCTCCATACCGGAAATGGAATCTGCATCGCCAGGTACCTGCTGCAACTTGGCTGTCCCTAGAAAAAAGCTTAGCTCTAGGTCGAGATCGCGATCGTAAACGTCTGGTGTTTCTAAATTGTGCGGCTTCTAGAGCATCGAATTTACGAGTTAATGCATCTATCTTATTGGCTAGATCGTCATATACTTGATTACAACTAGATCGCTCGGAACTAGATGGGCTAGGCCGGTTTTGCACGGCATTTATTGATGCACATTCAGATTTAGGGTCAGAAAGTTCCATAATCTTATCAGCTAGCGGTACTAAAGTTTCTAAGCTAGCATCTGAGCTTACTGATAGAATTGCTCTCGTGTTCGCCGGAAGTTGTTGTAGCCATAAAGATTTAAGAATTGAATCGCTCACTTTGTTATTGGCTAACTCTGTCATCTCTCGCAGTAGCAGGCTGGGTCGTCGATCCCCTAGGGTTGTTTCCTTCAACAAACGCTGCAACCTCTTGTCTTCGGAGTCGGTAAACGAGTCAATGATTCTGTTTTTCAGTGTCTGATACTTGTTTTGTGCTGGCGGTGTGATGACGAGATCACTCACCTGAGACAGGATACTAGAATCGATTGCTCCTATTATACAATCAAATCGGTCTTGGTCATTGGAAATGTTCTTGATTCGAAACTGGGATTCACATTGGCCAAACCAGATCGAAACATTGGCTTTCCAAAAAGGCGGTGCGATGAAATGGATATTACGGGTAATTTCTCTGGAGTACCCTACATTGTTCTCATTGCTTGTGGGAATATTCTGATTTTCCATATTGGCCAAAAAGATCACGTCGGGGTCACCAGTTTTAGATGACTCCGTATAATAATATTTATGATCTACGAATGAACCGTACGAGATTTGAATGAAGACTGCACTTTTTATTAGTTACCAAATTCCTAGGTAAACAAATCATATGAAATTAATAATAATAATAATAACCAAAAGATGCTACACCCCCTTCCCTACCAAGATTGACGCCCCCACCTTGGTTTTTTGTATTTGAAACTTAATTTCTCAAAGAAAAAATGTCGTAATCCTGAAATTGAGTATACCGTTGGAAAGCTCATGAAATGAGAAAGTTTTTATGAGATTTGACAACTTCTTGGCCTATTTTTGGAACGTCGGCTCTGTTTCGAATTTTATCGAAAAATTTCAAATTTTTCAAATTTTCCCTTTCACTGCGATTGTGAACAGAGTTATCGAAATTTTATAAGGTTTAAATTATGTTTATCTTATAGGAAATTTAATGCTGAATCCGAAAATGTATAATAAAATTAAAATGGACGCTTCAGTGTTCCAGAAAACTCGATTTCATGACTTGAGGTCGGAGTTGACCGTGAAAACACTAAAAAAATCATAACTATCCAATGGACTGAGATAGGACCCCCACTCTGGCGGCATTCTACTCCATTTTCGATGTAGTTTTACCCAAAAAAAATTTTCACACTGATCTCCATCCACCAATTATTTATTAGAAAAAAATTCAGACAGATATATAGAACGAAAGAATTGATTCTGATATTTCGCAAAAATCTTGTTCACAGAATAGAGAAGTAAATTTAACTTTCGTAGTCCCTGGTAGCTTGAAGCTTAATTAATGAATCCCAGGCCGTGATTGTAGTAGACGTCATATTCAATCGTTCAAATTGAGGCCAGGTGGTCGGTTTGCTCCAAGTACCCCCCCCCCCCCCCGCGGTGAGCCCTTTCTGATCGTTGCAATAGACGATCATTAGCCGCATCTGGCGTTTTGCGCAACACTTTCACTCCAAAGCACTCATCAAAACATGCATCATGAGATCGTGCATGGACTTCAACTGGAAGTGTTCTGGGTTGATGAACTGAGGCCCTGTGATTGTTCATACGCAGATTCAGGGTTGTGGCTTCTCAGTTCTAGCATCCAGGCTCCAATCAGTTCCAGCATCGAGCTCGCAGACAAGAGAAATTTTCTGTGAAACACCACAAGTGGCCTACCGCCAAGGCAAGAATTTAGGGAACATTTTGTCCCATCGCCATCCACAATCACAGCCTTCGCAGCCACTTCAACACGGATTATTTCCATGTAGGCGTCCGAGGTGCAAGTTGTGCAATTTGGTTATTGATGAGCCTACTTTCACTTCGGCCAATACATCACATACCTACAGATGTCAAGGATACGCAGAATCCCAGTCGAAGAACTGTATCTATCAACTGATATGCAAGAAATGCGAAGATGGACCAGCTTTTTACGTAGGAAAAGCCACAACCCCGAATTTTATTTAAAATTATTTTCTTAAAATCGTATTAAATTTCCGTTTTCTCCATCATTTTCATATTCAGTATTAATTTTTTTTTTTTTTTAAATGTTGAATCGTTTCACTTTTCTTTTTGTCGTTTTTGGCTGTGAATTGATTTTCTATACTAACATAGTTTGTACAAAATTTGAATTATTACTTACCCCTTCGTTTGTTGCAGGCCTGTGAGAGGAATACACTCATCCTATGGGGGAAAGGAAGAGAATATGGTGGTCAGATGGGAAAAGTTCGTTCCTTTTGATGTCTTGAACCATAAGTTTGACAAGGTCTATGATTTCTTCTACTCGAGCCCTTGGTACTTCGTTATGAGAGGTGATTAATAGCTAAAAGCTACACATTCCATAATATAACTACAGTGAGGTATTTTCAACGTTTCTTTATTTGGATACCATATCCATTTCTTTATATATAATTCCGAACGGTCTTTGAAATTGTGAAGTACTTCGCGGTCCGATTTTAGTGTTAGACTGCTCATTCGAATCAGCACGGCCTCAAGTTTGTTGCAAAAGTGTCGCCGTTCGTCTCTATACCCGCCTTGATCGTGTTCTAGGCGGTCCTTATCAACGAGAGTTGTTTATTAGGCTGTGGCGGTAACAACAGTTGCCATCGATTCACGGTAAGTAAGAAACGTAGTGTAGTTACTAACATCTAGGAGAGTTATTTCTGAGACTTTATAAATATATAATTCCGAACGGTCTTTATATATAATTCCGAATCAGCACGGCCCCAAGTTTGTTGCAAAAGTGTCGGTAAGTAAGAAACGTAGTGATGGGGTCTTTTCTGATCAGCTGAGTGAGCTAAATTCTTTCCTGTTCACTGTAGGAAGTTGAAATTTGATTTGGAGACTCTCTGGGACATTAGGAGACGAGTGAAGTGATGGAGTCTTTTCTGATCAGCTGAGTGGCGAGGACCACCTCAACTGGTGGTATTTATTTTATTACATTACTTACATTTTGATCGTTATTTCCTCTTTTTTAATCATTTATTAACATCGCCTTAGCTTTGCACCAGGTCACATAACGCCGCAAATAGGTAGGACTTGTATCGTTACTATAATGTGCAGGGTTCCTGTTAGGTACTACTGTTATACGGACTAGATTAGGGCTTTCCAAGCCCTAACAGGCCTCTAGTAATATATAATTTGATACTTCCAGGGATGCTACAATACGTCGATCGATTTGGTAGCCGTCCAACTCAAAGCATTGGGGATTTTGATGCTGTGAGGATTCTCGTCAATGACGAAGTAGAATCTGTATACTGACGTGATGATAACTAAGTTCCCATTTCTTACATCCAGTAAGTCTATTCCTACTGTTACCCGATAGGTTCCTACGTTATTCCTGAGTTTTCGTTGCCAATGTTTAGGTCATACCACACTATCCTGTTATTTACATATGACCAATTGATTATTGCATTGTTATGATTAACCCTCTGTAGATCGTGCCCTTCTTTGTAACAACTTGGACACAGGGCATTCTGTGCCCAACCCTTGTTTTAGTGATCTACAGGGTGTCCCCAAAAACGTCCCCCCCTCCCCCAGCTAAAATCTTCAATTTTTTGTTCAGTTCAATGTTTTTTGTTAGGATTTCAAAAATAACAAAATTGCCCATTGTGCACGTGCGCATATGACATCAACTTCGTTGTTTTAAACGGGAACCCTAATTTTTTATTGCATACATGAATTCTACGTAAAATTTCATGAAGAAATGACCCATCACTCGATTTTTCAAGAGCGCGCAAACGGACGCAATTCGGCCCCAAAAATATGCAATTCCGCTCTAACAGCGCAATAAATGTGAATTACTGAGTTTTTAAACATAATTGCCACATGTAATAAATGATTTTTTACTATTTTTTCGTTCTGAACCTCGTAATGATGTTCATTTGTTGATATCAATAAATGAACACCATAACGAGGTTCAGCAACAAAAAATACCCCAAAATCATGTATTACATGTGGCAATTGAATATCTTCAACAATTTGGTCCCTATTTCAGCCGAATCTTTTTGTACTACGCGCGTAATAAAATTTTGAAATTTCCACAGTTTCCACAGCCTTTTTGCGTCTACGCACGTAATAAACTTTTGAAATTTCCGCAGTTTGCATCTGATTTTGATGGAATATTCAGGGAATGGTCGGGTTAAAGAATTAAATCCGTATTCTCTATAAGGAAAATATGACAAGTATACTTACCAGAAAAACATGGAACCCTCCTGATCATATTTAATCCAATACACAATTCATCCTACAGGATTTAAAAATCAATTTTATCATTTTCAGCCTCGGCTCTTGGACTAGACCAAGACGTTTCAAGTGCACGTTATTAGTATCTAGTACTATATCAGTAAACACGTTCTTCATTCATTCATTGTCAAGATCGAAATGAAGGGCTGATTATATATATATATATATATATATATATATATATATATATATATATATCCCACTAAATATACGAACTCTCCACTCAATGTTTAAATTACCTGTTCAACGTGATGGTAAATTAGAAAGACTACCAAATTTGAATGTTCAACAATGAATACATGTCTTATCTTATATCCCACTAAATATACTATATACTATTGAACGTCTGCATAAAATGACAACGAATCCAGGGTCAATAAAATATTAAATGATTTTCCTTGTCAATTTAATTTAAGTTATTATCAATGTGATTTTGTTTCAATTTACTGTTGCCAAGAAACTAACAAATATTGAAACAACAATAAAATTAACCGAGAACATCAGAAAAAGAAAGAGTTACATTAAAACCCTGATTTTCTGGGTTCCTTTTTTTTTAGATCTCTCACGAGGAGGAGGTGACCACTAGTGTACCATACATAGATTATGACCCTCCAACAGAGGATGAGAGGATGAGTCAAGTTCAAGAGGTAGGGAATATTATATTACTAATACATCTGAGAAAGGATAAAATAATGTTCATTGTGTTTGGGTTGAATCTTGACAATTTTTTCTCATTCACGTTTTTAGATATCTCACGAGGAGGTCAAGCCCGACGTACTACATATGAATTATAATCCTCAAACAGAAAATGCAGAACATGGAGAGGTAAGGAATGTTATTTAATAATTGGTAATGAATATTAGTATTCGCCATAGACTATTAATTTGTAAGTGTATTCAAACTGCGAGTATTCAAATCGTGCCTTTTCCTGAGAGAAGCCCAGACAGATTGCTACTGGAAGTGTAAGGATACCCTAGGATCATGGGCGTCATTTCAGCATTTTGATTGGGGGGGCAAGACTTCCAGACCCTAAACTGGATTATGACTAACAACCCCCCCCCCCCCCCCCCCCCCCCCCCCCCCCAACGCTTAAGAATTTGTTAAGTACTGGATTTTTTTAACATTAATAACAGTGTGTTTTATAACTGTTAACAGTGTATGCTTTGTTTACATTACAACATTTTAATAATTTGGTTTGTTTAAATGTTAACAATAAATAAGTAATATATTAAAAGTTGTATGTACAGCAATAAAGAAAGTTATTCTAACTTTTCAATTTTTTCGTTTGATATTTTAGGGCTAAGGCACAAGTAATTCACCTATATTTTTATTAGTTTTCTTTTGAATAGGTATATTTTCTTTTTAATATTGATAGTAGGCTTTATGTAAGTGAAAAACAAAGATTAAAAGATAAGACAACATAAATATTTATTACTGATACTTTTAATATAATAATCTTGTGATATTTATTTCATCATATTCCAATCTTATCGATTACTTAAAATCACACTACACACATTTCTGAAAGAAAAATTCAATTTTTCGACTCTTGAATCTGTATTAGCCCTACACTTGTTACAAAAAGTGAAGTCGTCTACCTTTATGCACATTAAATTCATCTATTACTTTATCAAGATCAATTTGTACGTCTCTTTCAATGGCGCCACTGTACAGCCCCCTGCTCTTCCGCTCGGAAATGAGTCATCCGCGGCGTGAGAGTTTCCCACAATAGATATTGTCAGGAAGTACATCGCGACTCTATATATTCGCGGCTCAGCACAAACATACAATCACAGAAACATTACCAAACATTGAATAAGCTTAGTACAGTTGTGATCGTTGAATATATTAAGCAACCAAATTTTAATATTTTGTTACAGATATAACACAGCTAGCTGGTGTATCCATGAATGTGACCCTATCTCCAAAGGCACATTTACAATGGCTTTCAAACAACAAATTAAATAAAACATGAAAATTCAGAATTCAGCCAATAATTCGGTCACAAAAATAACCTTATTATTATTATTAAATTGATATAGCAAAACTAATGAAATGAGAAGTGAAATTTTAAATTTGTTAAATTTAACTGTTATGTAATGTAGCCAAGACATAAAATCTTAACAACAGTATTCATATACTGTGCTATAGATTTAAAATAATTTTGCTTACCATGATTTTTCTTCTTATATGCCAAAACAAGAATCATTACATCTCAAGATGAAAAAAAAAAACTTGAAATAGATAGAAAGTGACACTTCTTCAGAGCAACTCTAATAACTAGTGGAGGGGGAATTGGCAGTCCTGTTTCCGCAGCCACGTGTGCACCACCGCGGTGGGAGTTCAGCGGTGGTGGGGCTGGGGTATCGCCGGCGCCGGGACAGCGCAGCGACGGATTCTCGGAACCCGCGCGCATAGCAGCTAGTTTAATACTTCTAACCAACGAGAATAGAAGATACTAGCTTTGTTCCAACAAGGACAAAAGGGCGCCCTAGAGGAGCTCAGAGCTCGAAATTGCGTTCCAACAAGGTTATGGGGTTGAGAGCTCCGTGTTCCAACAGATCCTGGAGCGCCCCCAGAGCTGCTCCGGGGGTGCCCCAAGCAGCCCCACACTTTTGACGGGGTCCCATCGAGAGCTCCGAACCCTACGCATGCGCATTTTAAAATAACCTGCTATCCTTGGGTAAACTACAATCCGCGTAACCTTTTTCAAACTGTTTCCACCTTCTCTACTACGTTTGTTATCACATCTCTCTCACGTTTGTTATCACATCTGCGTTACGTCAATCTTCAACTACCGTTAACGCGTTTTGAACTCTCGGGGGAGCTCCGAAGTGTTCCATCAAACACGAAAGTGGGCGACCATGGAGCTAACCCCTTGGCAACTCTCTGCAACTCTGGAGGAGCCACGGGGGTCGCTCTCGAAGCGCTGTTGGAACAAAGCTACTAGAGTGGCCCTGTGCGCCCGCAAGATGTGTCACGCTTCCCCCACCCTCTGGTTCCCCAACTTTCTTGGGCCTCCCTGCCTACTACGCAGTATCCGCCACTTTGCCACTGTTTTCGTGCTGTTTTTCGCCTCGTTTTCTTTGGTTAGTGTCGTTTCTTTTTCTTTTTCTTCACGAGAATGGGTGTTTGCGTAGCATATGGATGTACCAATAAGGAGCCTAAGAAGAAAGCATCAGGTGTTAGTGAAGAAGTACATTCCTTACCCATCTATCTAATTTGTACAATGGCTATTTATATCGATCAGACCTGAGTTTGCTGCGATAGAGGAATGAGGAGTTGGTTATTGGTGGAGGATTTTGTCACTGATGTCACAAAGGGACGAGGAGGGGTTTAGCTCGTATCCATTACTAGATTGTTGATTTTTGGAAATTAATGGGAAATTGGGAAAATGTCAACTGACGCACATGAGGATCGCTTTATACAAAAGGTCATACTGTATACTAACACTGTATAGTATACTGTATAGTATACTAACACTCAAATGAATTGCAAAACATTAAATAAATGAAAAAATTGAATAAAGGTGTCACTTGTGTGATAATCATTTTTTTTCTTTCAAATTTGTGAAAATTCATAGAAAATTGAGAACTTGTCAAGGGGTGCATAGAGCACAAAAGCGAATAATCACGTTTTGTATTAGTACCATAAAATTGGGACACAAATCAAGAAAAAACTATGGTTTAGGGCTTCATTTGCGTGATATTGGAAAACTGTGTTTCGAATTTTTGAAAATTTATGTTAAGTTGAAAAATGGTCTAACTTGCAAACTGTCAGATTATCACTCTAGGATACTTATATTACGCATACATACAGATTCCATGAACTTGAGTTTTCAATGTTTTATTCTTTTAGACCACGAAAAATACATTTATATGATAATGACCCAGTTAACAATTTCTACGCACTCAAAGTGCACACATTTTCAATTAAAAATCATTCAAATCAACATTGAAATTAATTTCATATTCATTCATTCATTTGTTTTTATTCATTTATTTTTTTATAATTCGATAATGTTCAAAAATTTGCTCCTACGATCATGCAGGAACTTTTTTCTAATTTGCCTGATTGAAGATTTTGCTCAAACTGACCCTCCATGGAATCTTTAAAGATTATTTGAAACAATGCAATGTTCTAACCTGCATTCATGTCCCGAAAACGAGGAAGCCAAGTGTCACATCTAACTTGACAGGGGGGCTAACTTTCCGCCTTGAGCCTGCGGCTAAAATGCTAAAACATTGAACAAGCTTTCTTCCCGCTAATTCGTAAATGTAAATAATTTAAAACTACATAAATGTTTTACTAATCGAAATTAGAACAGAGTACCTAAGTAGGTAATTTTCTGTTATGGTGTGCGTCTACAATTACTATAACCAAAATTAGCTTCTCAACCAAGTGTCAACAAAGTAAGCGGCATTGTTTACTATATCAATTTATAATATAAATAAATATAAAACTACGGCATGAATAGAAGAACAAGTATGAAAGAAATGCGTGATAAATCGAGAGCTTTCCAACGAGTGGAGATCGATTTTCGTGGAATGAAAACTAACGGCGATATACTTGCCTAGAAACGGGTCGGTTGTAAGGTGGTAACGCTCCGCAGGGCGGGGTTGGGGAACCAAGGGGTTGGGGGGGCAGAGCACACTTTCGGCTCGGCGGCTTGCACGGGAAGGGCCGCTCTAGTATCTTCTATTCTCGTTGCTTCTAACTTACCCTTGCAATGAAACTTCAAAGATAACTAACTCTATCGTTTTTTTGGCGTATTGACATTAACTTAATATTTATTTAAAATATATGTCTAATTTTACTTTTAAAAAAAGATGAATCTATCTACTCATTAAAAAATTTTGCAAAAACTGTTATGAAGTTCATTTATTAAATGACAAATTTCTCCAGATTATTGGGGGGGGCAACCGCCCTCCTTGTCCCCCCGGAATGACGCCTATGCCTAGGATAGAGAATATTGAATCTCTAGGTGGAACCGCTCCAGAACTGTTCCACGCCGATACAGTCACGTTCATAGTCACAGTCGTTCCATGCTTCCGCTCTCTTGATGAAGTAGAACATTGAAAAGCATGTGCACCTCAATTTCATCAATAGGTATAGACTAAAAATCGATAAAACTGAAGAAAAAAAGTAAAAATTCAAAAGTTTGAATTGGGATACTATTTAGTTAGCGATTTCTGTACACACAAAGTGCTCAAATTTTAGAACAATTCAACACAAATTTAATCCGATAATTTACGAAAATTTCGTCTTCATTCCAAGTGCCCATTCATAAGCTGTGCTCCTCGATCTCAAAATGGTTCTCCAGGGTGGCCCCCAACTGGAAAAGTCAGAGAAATGTCAGGGAATTTTGCAAAACCCACCAAATGTGAGGAAATTTTTAAATGAGAACTTGGTGTAATAATTTAAAGCGTTTTTAGGTATATTATAACTCCTAAACAATCAAACCTCAATAGCGTAGTTCATTATACTAGATGCATCATATTATTTCATAGGTGAGTTACACGAATGACAATAATAATTATCAAGAGTTGTGGTTAAACTGTTCAACAGTAACAACGCTACACGCACATAAAAAGTGAATGGATATCCATTGGCTTCCCTGGTCACCTAGAGTAAACCATTTGCGAGAAAATCAATCAAGTATTGAACTAGTGAGAAAAAACCCGGCAGAGTAGTGGATTGATCCAGTAAGAGTCCCAAAACTAGTATACATAAGCCCGGACTTCCCAGGAGGGTTAAGGAGAGGGAAATTGGCCCATTGGAATGTGGAGTCATGTGTTATAAATTCGCAGAGCAACTTTCCAATGGGCCTACCTAATTTGCCAGTCAAACTTCAAAACCTGCAGTCAACCAGAAAGAGGTGTGGAAAACCTGCAGTCAAAGCGGATTTATATTCGGGAGGAAGAGCTTAACATTTCATGAAAAAAAAAATTTCGAAAAATTCGGGAAAATGGTCGGGAAAACCCCAAAAACTTAGATTTTAAATTCAAAACCTGCAGTCAACCAGAAAGAGGTGTGGAAACCCTACAGTCATCGCGGATTTATATTCGGGAGGAAGCGTTAAACATTCTATGAAAAAAAATTTCGAAAAATTCGAGAAAAAGGTCGGGAGAACCCCAAAAAACTGAGATTTTAAACTTCAAAACCTGCAGTCAACCAGAAAGAGGTGTGGAAAACCTGCAGTCAACGCGGATTTATATTCGGGAGGAAGCGTTAAACATTCTATGAAAAAAAAATGTCGGAAAATTCGAGAAAAAGGTCGGGAGAACCCCAAAAAACTGAGATTTTAAATTTCAAAACCTGCAGTCAACCAGAAAGAGGTATGGAAAACCTGCAGTCAACGCGGATTTATATTCGGGAGGAAGCGTTAAACATTCTATGAAAAAAAAATGTCGGAAAATTCGAGAAAAAGGTCGGGAAAACCCCAAAAACTTAGATTTTAAATTCAAAACCTGCAGTCAACCAGAAAGAGGTGTGGAAAACCTACAGTCATCGCGGATTTATATTCGGGAGGAAGCGTTAAACATTCTATGAAAAAGAATTTTCGGAAAATTCGAGAAAAAGGTCGGGAGAACCCCAAAAAACTGAGATTTTAAACTTCAAAACCTGCAGTCAACCAGAAAGAGGTGTGGAAAACCTGCAGTCAACGCGGATTTATATTCGGGAGAAAGAGCAAAATATTTCATGAAAAAAAAATTTCGAAAAATTCGGGAAAATGGTCGGGAACATCCCAAAAACTTAGATTTTAAATTCAAAACCTGCAAAAATTCGGGAAAATGGTCGGGAAAACCCCAAAAAACTGAGATTTTAAACTTCAAAACCTGCAGTCAACCAGAAAGAGATGTGGAAAACCTGCAGTCAACGCGGATTTATTCCCGAATTTCCCGTTGACTGCAGGTTTTCCACACCTCTTTCTGGTTGACTGCAGGTTTTGAAGTTTAAAATCTCAGTTATTGGCGTTTTTCCGGCCATTTTCCTAAATATTCCGAAATGTTTTCTTCATGAAATATTTAGCTCTTCCTCCCGAATATAAATTCGCGTTGACTGCAGGTTTTCCACACCTCTTTCTGGTTGACTGCAGGTTTTGAAGTTTAAAATCTCAGTTTTTTGGGGTTTTCCCGACCATTTTCCCGAATTTTCCGAAATTTTTTTTTCATGAAATATTTAGCGCTTCCTCCCGAATATAAATCCGCGTTGACTGCAGGTTTTCAACACCTCTTTCTGGTTGACTGCAGGTTTTGAAGTTTAAAATCTCAGTTTTTTGGGGTTTTCCCGACCATTTTCCCGAATTTTCCGAAATTTTTTTTTCATGAAATATTTAGCTCTTCCTCCCGAATATAAATCCGCGTTGACTGCAGGTTTTCCACACCTCTTTCTGGTTGACTGCAGGCTTTGAAGTTTGACTGGCAAATTAGGAACCTCCCTTTCCAATGAACGAGTTTTGTGGGATGGGAAATCAGGAAGTGGTTCCAGTGGCGGCCGGTGGTCTGCAAAAGGAGTGGGGCACAAAAATATTTACCTATTTGACAGTCAAGAAGAGCATTGAGGTTTTTCTTCCATTAGTTTTGTTTTCAGTGTGAATTAACTTTGACCTAAACACATGATACATAAATCCCACTTGGGTCATGTCATGCCTTGGGCAACTGTTATGAAAGAATATGGCTACTAAATAATAATAAATCATTATCATTAAATATTATTGATAAATTAAATATAAATTAATTAGATAAATAAATTGAATTAAAAATACTATCTTATAGGTAGGTACCTACTTACTAGGTATCTAAAAGTTTTAGAATGGACTATATTATTATTAAAAGTACTAAAAATTATCAAGGCTTCAATTCAAATCATCAATTCAACAGCTTCCTAGAGTGTAAAACATAGAAATTAGCTTCAAGAGCCACTCATCTTATCCGAACCCTGGGCATCGTCAAGTAAATGTCCTAAAGAGGCTACATAAGAAATTACAGCTTCCCAGAGTGTAAAGCATAGAAATTAACTATTAAAATGATTTAACCACCGCTTCACAAATCAAACCGTTCTCGCAATATTTGGATCACCTGCTATTAATCAAATCATCGAAACACCAGCTCAATGAAATCATCAGAAATTAACAAGCGGTGGCAATCATGTTCACAATATCAATTATTGAGAATGATCACCTGAGTGTACACAATTATTCAAATAACCTTGCTCATAACTCAGCTTGTTGGCCACGCACTTCGCAGTAGTTAACATAATATGGTTGGATAAATCGAGAGCTTTCGAACGAATGGTCAACGAATTTTGTGGGTTGAAAAACGACGAAGTACCATTTCCCTAGCAACGACTCGGTTGTAAGCTGAAATCATCAAAATATTTTTGTGAGCAATTTTCCGTGACGTATTTTAGTTTATGTGTCATAGCAAAGACATAAAGAAACTAGTTGATTGTTCTCTACGCAATACAGTGAGTCTATTTTATTTATTGGTATCGCGTGAGCAAGTTTTCGTGACGATTTTTCAGTTAATGTGCCAAAGCAAAGACATGAAAATGTCAAAATCAATACCTGACTAAACTTCTACTTACGTAAATCCGTCGATGAACGTCGTGCTTAGGTGCGAACTTTATTCAAAGTAATCGTTGATTTTTCTTCATTCCACAACATAGAACACATAGAACAACGCACTCCAACTCGACCGACAATACAAAGGACTTTATTACAAAAGATGTATTCAACAACTTAGGTATGTATTCAACAACTTATAGGTACTTATAACAACGCTATAATACGGACTTTACTTTAGATTAGAGTAAATTCTTGGGAATAACCAAACGAACTTAAAGAAACATCACATATTACTTGCAAAGACAACAAAACATAGACGAACATACCCAACAGGCTAAATCAGTTTGGCTAACGGAATAAACCAAAACTCCTCTAGTGGAAGCGACTCATAACGTAAATTTCATTCTACGGTCTTTAGAAAAGTTGGAAACCCTGTCTGGGGCAGAGCCCCCCAAATCATGAGAAATTTCCCGTTATGACCTCTTTTTCCCGTTCCTTGCCCCGTATTTCCCGTTTCTTGCCCTTTATTTCCCATTTTTTTCCCTTCAAAGTCTAACCTGAATCGACGAAATTTCCCTCTTGATAGAGTGATATCATCGCAAATCGCAATCTACGTACTTTTCCCTGGTAGATGGATCTTAAACCTCCTTGGATGGAGCGTAAACCTAGTCCTTCTAGCATCCACCTTGGAGCCACAGCATGGAGCTGTTTGTAAAGACTTCATTCCAGTTTGTTACTTTTTTCCCAAATGTACTGGGGCAATGTCCCGATGCCCCCCCTCACGGGCCGCCCCTGAGTGGTTCTCTCTGGCAACATTCGGTAGCTGGTGAAAAAAAGAGTGACATTTTTTGCTATCGGTCGAAAATTTTGAATTATCCCCAGAGCTAAGAAATAAATCCATGCAAGGAAAAATGTACTTCAACGAATAGCTTCAGATCACAAATTGAGAGACCATAAAATATTAAATAAATAGTCATGCAGCATGATCGTATGGGTGAATTTTCGTAAATTGTATTACACTTAGGTTAAATTGTTATTATATAAATGAGCACTTGGAGGGCTATGAAATTGTTAAATATAAGTAGACTACATATTAGTAGTCTGTTTTTTCTTCTGTCTTTAAATTATACAATTTTTGTTTTACAAGCATTAATGATACAGTAAAATGACGAGAAAAAAATTTGAATTTGAGATTTTTGTCAGGAAATCCGAAGTTCGGTCAGGGGAAAGTCAGGGATATTAGAAAATTTCCATTTGGGGATCACTCTGTTGATAGGCAGCGTGGTGGGAAGAGACGAAGGCTTGCTCAAAGATGTAGTTTGCAGTACGGGGACGCTCTCTACCGCTGACCGGACGAACCATCGACTTCTCCGGCGCGGCCACAGAGTGCTGTCTTGTGTGTTACTACCTAAGTTGTTGTGTGTAATTCATACTGTAAGTATTCATGATTTAAACTTTAAGAACATATTATGGCTAATAGTTTCAAGAATACTTCCAAGAGTAGGTACTTAACGACATGAGATCTAAGGCCCTGTCATATAATACGTCACAACTCTGGTAACGTGATACAGTTGTAAGGATTGGTTCCCAACACGACGGACGGACGGTCTGTAGTACATCCGCACCACCGGTGTCGATTGCAGAGTAAGATCATACTTCTACAGGATCATTTCTGTAGTAGATCTTCACTTCATTACCGACCAACAGTCGGCTTCTTGAAGCCACGATGAAGAAATGTGGTGCTGTACCCTGAGCGTGAGGCAGAGACTAGGATACTATTTGAGTATCCTGGGTTCATCGATGACCGTTCAGTTACCCTATACTTGGGGTGACGTGGGTGCTGCGCTTTCTGAGTGGTATTATTTAATAACGATTCCCATGTTAGTTGAAGAGGCTGTACCTCTCATATGCTAGTCGATGCTTTAACAGGCAGCTTTCGGGACCGCCCACTGACCCAACCTATTTCTCACAAGAAGGATGCCGTCCCACGTCAACATAAGTGGTAGTTAAAAGGCCATTTTTCAACAGTTTTGTTTTGAAAAAGTATAATACTGTAGCATTAGGGTAGTAGGGACGTTGCGATACCACCTAAGTATCGATACTCGATACGATCCGATATTTTTCTAGCAGTATCGATACCCGATATTATCGAAAGTAAAGTATCGATACTTCTCCAATATCGGCTGAAAAGTATCGATACTTTCGATATTGCGATACTTTTTTTACGTGTAAAAAACAGGTGGGGGGGGGGGGATGCCATTTGGTTAATAGTTTTTTTATTGGAATTTTCTCACACTTCACGTAATAGGTAGGCTTCAGAGCATGCATCCAGAACTCTGTCGAAAGGAACTGATGATAGGATTCTTAATCAATGTTTTAAATTAATAGATATATCACTAAGTAGATTTCCAATTTTGAATTCTCAAACTTGTCCCATTGTTGATTCCAATCTCTCTTTTTGTTGGAAATTGAAAAGTTAACTTATTTATTCAAATACTCAATTTACTAAGTTGAATATTTCAATTTGAACCATAGTTTTCAGTTTCACATCTTCAATTCTCAATATTTCCATGACTATATATCCACTTATTCATGACTAGCACTAAATAGTTTCACTAATCTTTAATCAAATTTTGTTGTTATTATGTAGGTGAACGTTAGGAATTTCATTCTGGTAGGGCTGAATAATTTAGGAATTCATTTATGGGTTTTCAGAGCAGTTTCCTTTCACAGAAAACATTTTAAGGTGAGTTCTCCAGTGATGTGTTAAATTTTGCTAGAAACAATATTTTAGAGAAATTTCTTTTTTTTTTTTTTAAGAAAAAAAAAATTGATTAAATTAAAGAATATTTCAAAAGGTAACACAAGATTTTGAATGAGAACAAAGTTTCATATTTTATATGAGAATTAGCTTGGCCATTGAAGGTATTGACTTGCCTATTTCACTTCACAACATGTTATGGTTTTCAGAGTAATTATAATCATTAAAATAAATGGAATCATAAAATACATCTACATCTTACATTAAAAGGTTCATGTGAGTAACTCAATGGTTTGATGAACTTGAGACGAATGTGGCAGGTCAAAACTTACAAATTTAACAGGGACATAAATTCATTTTAAAATGAACATTTATTAAGAAATTTTATTGATGAAAAGGTGGTACTGAGTCTGAATTGGTGAAATATGGGTTCCCTTTGGAATTATAATTAAACTGAGTAGCCTTATCACCGAGTAGTTTCCTGCCTCAATAGCAATAGGGCAGGTGGTGGAGTGGCTATGCCCCCTTTTAGGATTAAATTTAACTAAATTTGATAGGTAGATAATAGAATCTGGAGAAAATTATTAGAATGTTTTACTAAAAGTGATTTATCTATAGAACATTCGAAATTAATAAGAGATTATAGTTTACTATGAAAAACCACGAAAGGATAAATAAATCATATTTCTTGATTTGAGAAGACGTAGGTATTTTAGTGGAAATTAAATAAACACTATTAAAAACTATTATGATTTTAGTTTGACAAGTTCAGGTTGAGCCTATATTAACTATTGCAATCCAATATGAATGGATTTGAATCTAAAATAATTTAATTGCAAGCCAATATTCTCAAAGTTCTCAACAAATTGAAATCATTACAATACTCTCAGGGCCTGGGGCCTGGGTCGTCTCCTGGATTTGCGGTGGGAAAATTAGATTGAAAATCGACAAAAAATCAAGGAAAATATCGGTGGTATTGGTCACCAAGTATCGATACTTCCGATAATATCGGGAGAAAGTATCGATACCACGATACTATCGGATGCAAAGTATCGATACAAATATCGGTGGTATCGTAAGAGAAGTATCGATACCACGATATATCGGAAGTATCGCAACGTCCCTAGGGTAGTTGCACCGGTAGACGGACACTTAACTGCATCAATGCACTTTTGCAACCCATAAAAATTTAATTTTCCACAAAATTTACTTTATTTCTGCTTCAGTATTTTGAGACAAGGGTTAGGAATAAATAAGAAGCATGAATAATTTAGCGTTAATAATGATCCCAAAATGTGTTATTGCGATAGGGACGTTGCGATACCACCTACGTATCGATACTCGATACGATCCAATATTTTTCTAGCAGTATCGATACCCGATATATCGAAATACAAGTATCGATACGTCTCCAATATCGACTCAAAAGTATCGATACTTTTTTACGTGTAAAAAACAGGTGGGGGGAATGCCATTAGGTTAATATTTTTTTTATTGGAATTTTCTCACACCTCACGTAATAGGTAGGCTTCGGAGGATGCATCCAGAACTCTGTCGAAAGGATAGGATTCTTAGGCCCGTATGCAAGAACGCACCTTTAATAAAAGGACCGTTCCTTCCTTTTAACTTCCTTTAAACTTAAAAGGAAGCTAAAAGGGGTGTCCCTTTTAAAAACGGAATGCAGAGATCAACCTTATCCGTAAAGGGATCCTTTCCGAGCAAAGGATCGTTTAAGGGACAGTTAGCTGCAATAGCTTCCCTTAGACCATCTTCAAGCTTAATCTTTCTCCTTATCACTTTTTTGTGTTGATTTCGTTGTTGGTTATCTGTGATTAAAGAGTGTGAGAAAGAGAAACGTGTTCGAGAAAATGTGTGAGAGAAAAGAGTGTTACTTCGTCACAGCCAGAGGTCAATGCTCTCAAGGTGTACAGTAGGTACCTATTATTGTACTTACCTATCTCTCAAACTTTACATATGGTCTTGACAAGCAAACAATGCACCCCGGTACCGTTAATCCGCCACAATGTGGAAGGGGTTTTTCCTTCTGAATTCTCCTTGGGTTTTTAATTGAAAAGTGGAAATTTGGGATTAATTGCAAAGAGTTGCATCGTCTGAAGGGGGCCTTTGGAGGGGGTCAGAACTTGATCTGGCTATTTCGTTTTAAGGTCACCCATTACCAGAAGTGGAGAGAAGTTCACCGTACGGGTTGAAAGTTACCTTTGGGTTTGGGATCATCTCGCTTGAATTTGCCCTTTGCCACGCCTCTAGGGAGCGTTCGTACAGCGGGTAGTCAGATGCAACGTTTCTTTATTTGGATAGCTCAAATCATTACAAAATGTAACCAAAAAATGTGTCAGTCATGCAGCATGATCGTATGAGCGAATTTTCGTAAATGATCGAATTGTATAATGTTGTGTTGTCGTATTATTACATTTATTATTATTATTATTATTTATTTTTTTTTATTTTTTTTTTTTTTTTTTATTTTTTTTTTTTTGCAGAATAGTGCTCTAATAAAGTTTATTCAAAAATGTGTGAACGAAATGATGCTGAAAAACATAGGTACTACTTAAAATTCATTAAAATTTGCTTAAAAATCGATAAAAAAGTTCCAGTCATGCAGCACGACCGAATGAGCGAATTTTCGTATAATCTCATATTGTATAATGTTAAATTGTTTTGAATTTTAAGTTTTTTGAGTGCAAGGAAATCGTAAACTATTAATTTTATGGCAAAAAACGTGTTCTAAATAATTATTTTCAATTCAGGTTTTGAAATTTAATCTTTTTTTTTTTTCAGTTTTAGCGAATTTTTATAGAAAAAGAAGTTATTGCAATGGCTCAAAAATTGTTTGAATCAAAATTTTCGAGAATTTGGTTCATTGAAACCCGTTTTGAGGCATCCTGAAACAAATCCTAGAGTTCAACGCTTATATATATATATATATATGTGTGTGTGTGTGTGTGTGTGTGTGTGTGTTTGTGTGTTTTTATTTATTTATATCTATATGTGTCATTCCAGACGAAATCTCTGCTTAGCCATAAAATAAAACAATAATGAAATTATATACAAAGTTATGCTGAACAATGAAATTAAATTTCAATGAAATTTGCTAAAAAATCAATAAAAAAGTTCCAGTTATGCAGCATGATCGTATGAGCTAATTTTCGTAAGTTATCGTATTATATTATGTTAAATTGTTTTGAAATTCGAGCTTTTTAAGTGCAAAGAAAATTTGAAACTATTATTTCTATGACAAAAAACGTAATAGTAATCTGCTGTTCAAAAAAAGATTTTGGATATTTAGCTTTTTTAGCAGTTTTATCGATTTTATAGCAAATTTTAAGGAAATATAAGTAAATTTTTAAGCCTAATTTTGTACATAAATTGTTCATTGTTTTATTTCACATTTTATGAACTTTATTTGAGCAATATTATGTTAAAATTTATAGATGGAACGATTTTAATTCGTTTATAGCTATTTTTAGTGATTTTTTAGCACATTTTTTTAAAATTTAACCAATAATGTGCTCAAAAATCCAAAGAACATATACTTTCCTTTGGAAAGCTTGATTTTTTAGTGCAATAACAGAATTTTTTATCTCTATCCTAAGGAGAGTAATATTATCGTCTGACACACACACAAACACACACACACACACACACACATTTATATATATATGAAAAAGCGTAAACTTCAGGAATCGTTTCAGAATGCCTCAAAATGGATTTCAATGAAGAAATTTTTCGAAAATTTTGATTTTAAAAATTTCTATGCCATTACAATAGCATCACTTTCTACGAAAATTCGCTAACTGCCAAAAAAAGATAAAAATTCAAAATCTTTTCATGAACAGCAGATCATTATTTAGAAAACATTTTTGTCATAAAACTAATAGTTTACAAGTTCTTCGCACCCATATAGCTCAAATTTCAAAATAATTTCATTATACAATACGATTATAAATGTTAATGAATTTGAATGTTAATGAATTTCAAGTAGTAAAACTTTCAGCATCATTTTGGACATAAATTTTTGAATGTTCTGTTTTATAGTTAATAAACTTTATTTCACCAGTATTCTGCCAAAAAAATATCAAGTCCATCATCTAATATTGGAATGGAATTTTGCACTGTAGCAAATTTTCACTAATATAAAATTTCCACTTTCCCAATCCCAATTGGGATTAATTCGAAAATATCTCATTGAACTTTGAACTACCTATCTATCATGTTCACGACCTAAAACCAGCTCCTTGAAGCTAAAAGGTACCTCGCGACCAGCCTTTTAAATTAAAAGGCTTCCTTTTAATTCCAGACCGATTTAAGGTACGGTAGATTAACGAAGGCGTTGAGGAAGGTCTCTGCATTAGAAATTCGCGAAAGGAACGTAAAAGGACAGTCCCTTAAGTTAAAGGAGGTCTCCTTAAACGCAGCTGTAAAGGGAGTTCTCTGCATCGGAACTTGAATAAAAGGATTCCTAAAGGATCCTATAAGGAGACCTTTCGTTAAAGGAACGGTCCTTTTATTAAAGGTGCGTTCTTGCATACGGCCCTTAATTTATGTTTTAAATTAATAAATATATAACTATGTACAGGGGTGCCCACAGGGGGGGGGTCACGACGCAAACTGCGTCGTTAAAATTTTGGGGGGGGGGGGGGGGGGGTTAGAAAAATGAGTATTTTTAAAAAATTTTTATGAACAAGTAATAAGATTTATACTAACAATTTGCTAGCGTCAGCTGTTTTCAATTCGAATTACTTTATTGGATAATATGTTGTAGAAACAGGTATTGTGCGCATGCGTTGTGAGTGCCATAATGACAGCGGTAATGTCTTTGACACTAATATTATATTAAATATAATATACAGGGTGTCCCATCTAAACGGGCCCATCGGGAAATTACAGTCTTACGGTGCGAGCTATCGAAAAATTGAACTGGACCTTTTTTATAGTATTTCAACTCAGCTTCACGATGCGGAAGTCCGATTTTTATTTTTCCATGTTTTAGGGTCTCAAATCATTGATTGAAACTGACGGTTTCCTCTTGACCCCCCTTTTTTTATTGCTTTTTTCGATTTTAGGTTGAATTTGGAACAGAAAATGCCTCCTTGAAATTTTCTTTTTGGGGCTTCGTTTCTGAGTTATTCCACTTTTTGTGGAAGTCCGATTTTTATTTTTCCATGTCTCAAATCATTGATTAAAACTTACGGTTTCCTCTTGACCCCCCTTTTTTATTGGTTTTTTCGATTCTAGGTTGAATTTGGAACAGAAAAGGCCTCCTTGGAATTTTCTTTTTGGGGCTTCGTTTCTGAGTTATTCCACTTTTTGCGAAATACAGAAAATCGCCGATTTCTTTCAGACATTACCAACACTTTCTTACTATTTTTATCTTCAATTTTTGAGATGTTCACCACAATTTTTAAATCAGCATTAAACTATCTATCAGACCCCAGCGTCCATAGTCAACAATCACCATCAGGGGGATGACATTACACTTGAACCGCTTACGATTGAAAAAAAGTTTTCCAAATCGTCGTTTGAGAAGAAAAACCCTTCACACTGTTCAGTACACAAAGAATCACTGTTTAGAATAGAGTTTAAAAAATGTACCACAAGGATACTTCCAGTCAGTTGTGTTGTGATAAATCGAAAATGCCACCTGCTCCTTCTCCAGCCTCTGCTCCTTCTCCTGCAAACTGTATTCAAGGGTCAAGGAAACAACAGCTTCTTGATACTTATTGTTCAGTCTACACTACGATCTTTATTATTTAAAGAACCTTACATTAGCCCAGAATACTGCGTCTCATATGTTCTTCTAATAAATGAGTAATAGTACTGAACAGTTTGAGGTTTTTTTTTTTTTTTAAAACGGATTTGGAAAACTTTTTTTAAATCGTAAGCGGTTCAAGTGTAATGTCATCCCCCTGATGGTGATTGTTGATTATGGACGCTGGGGTCTGACGATAGATAGTTTAATGCTGATTTCAAAAGTGTGGTGAACATCTCAAAAATTGAAGATAAAAATAGTAAGAAAGTGTTGGTACCTAATGTCTAAAAGAAATCGGCGATTTTCTGTATTTCGCAAAAAGTGGAATAACTCAGAAACGAAGCCCCAAAAAGAAAATTCCAAGGAGGCCTTTTCTGTTCCAAATTCAACCTAGAATCGGAAAAAGCAGTAAAAAAGGGGGGTCAAGAGGAAACCGTAAGTTTCAATCAATGATTTGAGACATGGAAAAATAAAAATCGGACTTCCACAAAAAGTGGAATAACTCAGAAACGAAGCCCCAAAAAGAAAATTTCAAGGAGGCATTTTCTGTTCCAAATTCAACCTAAAATCGAAAAAACCAATAAAAAAGGGGGGTCAAGAGGAAACCGTCAGTTTCAATCAATGATTTGAGACCCTAAAACATGGAAACATCGTGAAGCTGAGTTGAAATACTACAAAAAAGGTCCAGTTCAATTTTTCGATAGCTCGCACCGTAAGGCTGTAATTTCCCGATGGGCCCGTTTAGATGGGACACCCTGTATATTAAATATATAATAAATATAATAAAATAAATAAATAATATATATAATAAAATAATATATATTAAATATCTATTTAATAAATATTTTAGTTGGGGGGGGGGGGGGGGGGGGGCTTGAGTCGTTGCGCTTGGGGGGGGGGGGGGGGGGGGGCACCCCTGACTATGTAGATTTCCAATTTTGAATTCTCAAACTTGTCCCATTGTTGATTCCAATCTCTCACTTTTTGTTGAAAATAGGAAAGTGAACTTATTTATTCAAATACTCAATTTACTAAGTTTAATATTTCAATTTGAACCATAGTTTTCAGTTTCACATCTTCAATTCTCAATATTTCCATGACTATCTATCCACTTACTCATGACTAGCGCTAAATAGTTTCACTAATCTTTAATCAACTTTTGTTGTTATTACTTAGGTGAACGTTAGGAATTTCATTCTGGTAGGGCTGAATAATTTAGGAATTCATTTAGGGGTTTTCAGAGCAGTTTCCTTTCACAGAAAATATTTTAAGGTGAGTTCTCCAGTGAGGTGTTAAATTTTCCTAGAAACAATATTTTAAAGAAATTTAATTTCTTCACAAGAAAAAAAATTTATTAAATTAAAGAATATTTCAAAAGGTAACACAAGATTTTGAATGAGAACAAAGTTTCATATTTTATACGAGAATTAGCTAGGCCATTGAAGGTTATTGACTTGCCTATTTCACTTCACAACATGTTATGGTTTTCAGAGTAATTATAATCATTAAAATAAATGGAATCTTAAAATACATCTACAGCTTACATTAAAACGATATTAAGTTTCATGTGTGTAACTCAATGGTTTGATGAACTTAAGACGAATATGGCAGGTCAAAACTTTCAAATTTAACAGGGACATGAATTTATTTTAAAATAAACATTTATGAAGAAATTTTAATGATGAAAAGGAGGTACTGAGTCTGAGTTGGAGAAATATGGTTTCCTTTGGAATTATAATTAAACTGAGTAGCTTTATCACTGAGTAGTTTCCTGCCTCTATAGCAAAGGGCAGGTGGTGGAGTGGCTATGCCCCCTTTTAGGATTAAATTTAACCAAATTTGATAGGTAGATAATAGAATCTGGAGAAAATTATTAGAATGTTTTACCTACTAAAAGTGATTTATCCATAGAACATTCGAAATTAATAAGAGATTACAGTTTACTATGAAAAACCACGAAAGGATAAATAAATCATATTTCTTGATTTGAGAAGACGTATGTATTTTGGTGGAAATTAAATAAACACTATTAGAAACTATTATGATTTTAGTTTGACAAGTTCAGATTGAGCCTATATTAACTATTGCAATCCAATATGAATGGATTTGACTCTAAAATAATTTAATTGCAAGCCAATATTCTCAAAGTTCTCAACAAAGTGAAATAATTACAATACTCTCAGAGCCTGGGGCAGGCTGGTCGTCTCCTGGATTTGTGGTGGGAAAATTAGATTGAAAAAAGAAAAAAATCAAGGAAAATATCGGTGGTATTGGTCACCAAGTATCGATACTTCCGATAATATCGGGAGAAATTATCGATACCACGATAATATCGGATACAAAGTATCGATACAAATATCGGTGGTATCGGAAGAGAAGTATCGATACCACGATATATCGGAATATCGCAACGTCCCTAATAATATTGTTGCAATACAAAGTTTCAATTCGACTAAATGTTATAGTAATCATGCCTGCCAGGGCAATAATTGATTGTAGATCGCTGTCAACAATACCAATCTAACGTGAACGAGTTTTTATTTGGACAAGGAGCCTACTAACTATAGTAGTTAATCAGTGTCAGAAAACTAAAGAACTTCCTTCGTTTAGGCTTTGAGAGTAATTAACCTGAAAAATAGTAAAGAAAAGATGATTGAAAATTCCTCAGGTGTCTGTACTGCTGTGTAGGTACCTAGCCATTGCTATGGTAGCTTCATCAGAGTTTTATTATAAGTTCGTAGTACTATGCTTAACTGAGGAAGCTTTACTTGTTACATTGAATGAATAAAAGGAGAGATTTGATAGTTTGTCAAAATAAACAAGGCAGGTTGTTGCTACACCATGAAACGAAACTACTTAGGTAGGTACGTACGTCCTACCAGATTTGTTGTTGGTTTAAAGTGCTTAAACAAAGCAGGTGGGTCGTTGCTTTGCCGACGAATACGACCGCCGATTAGCAAGTTTGTCAAATATCGAATCAGGGAATATGCAACATGAATTAAAAACCAGCTGCAAGGAAAAAACCTTGAAATGCATTCCTCTGAAGGTAAGATTTCATAAAGACGGCATTGGCAGTGCAGTTATTACCCGAGTTTTGCAGTTAGGTACGCAAATTTTATGGACAAAAACGGTAATTAGGTACCTACCTACTTTCGTTTTGATCAATGAAGTACCTACATGAACAAGTAATAATATACGGAAAGTATGTAGGTATACCTTACCTCTAGGTACTTACCTTTCCACATGTGATACAACTTACTATTCCCGCATAACAGAGCTCTCATAACACATCCTTTCACAAGACCACTTTCATAGTACTCTAAAGATTTTTAGTTTCAATTGATTCAAAGAACAGTTCTAAAACTAGATAGGTAATCCACAACATCTTTGCGGCTGAAGTCTGGATCATCTAGAACACTTGTATGTCAACTCCCCAACACACATTTCATATGGATCTCTACCCCACAGATTAAATCTTGCGTTCGTAGCGTTTGAGGTCAACAACTGATAATAACTTGATGTCATTTGCATACAATTTATCAGCTTGCATATTACAAATAATGAAAATATTGACTCGGAACTAGGTGAGACTATGTTATGCTGTTGTCCAGCTGTGCCTACAAATGGCGCATTTTCGCATATATTTACTCGTCACCATGACAACAAGGTGAAATAATTCGATTTCGCCTTGCCTCGATGTAAGGATGCGCTAGTGTCCAAGTCTCGAGAATATCACCCATAGGATGCGTGTAATATTAGGCTACCATGTACCTACCATCCATCCCGATTTCAGAGGTGTCCCGGCTAGATATTCCCGTCCCCCCGCATTAATCCTATTACATTTAAAATCTACAATAGTCTTGCATCGAAGTCAAAGTAAATTTTCTGTTTATAAACTTGTACATATCTAATTACATTTAGCACCAACCACCCTACCAAAACGATTTTCTACAATGCTTTCTATAACCAAATCCATTCTCAAGCGGAAAATGAAAGTTAAGGCTAAAGGGGACGGGTGTTTAGTGCGATTCTCAGATAACGGATGGCGCTAGCGTCGGATGAAACTTTATCGGGCAAATCTCCACTTGAGTACACATTTTTTTAAATCTGGCTTCAGAATCATTATCAGGACGAGTAAACCTATCGAGCGATCATATAACATTGTTTTAAAAAAAATTTTGTTGTTGAAATTTTGACTTATAATTTTAATTGCTAATTTAATTTTTTTTATTAAATAAACAAATCGCTAATATCCTGTGTTTGGAAACAATTCAAGTGTATGTTGGCATAGGCATGAAATTTCGATTCTGAAAATTAGTGGCCACATGTGAGAATTGGGAGCAAAATTGGGGCGTGGCGATGCCCAGCAACTGACCTCATACCGAGCCGTCTCTCGAACATTTGTACTTACTGCTTCTTCCACTTTTATCAAAGTATACTTTATCAAAGTGTTAGGTGGGGTTTTATTTTCATTTGTTATAGGAACGTCCATGGTGATAATTAGTTTGTATAGTTGGAACCTTTGTATTCGTGTGAAAACAACTGGAGGAGTTTGACGCACTAAATGAACCGTAATATTCATTAGGTAGGTATCTACCAACCTCGTACCTACCTACCTACAATCAGAGATGAGCAAACACATATCCGAAAATACAAATATGTATTTGTGGTGAATTTACCACCCAAAAAGACACCAGAAATGTCTTTAACAAATAAAGACGATGGGACACCGCAAAATCATCATCCCAGACTCACTAACACCAAAACGGGAAAGACAACTTCCCCGAGAAAGACTGTCAAAGATCTTGTACAATCAAAATAAGATCAATATACGATCAAACAAGATCGATATAAACGGCGAAACGGGAGAACAGTATTCCCGCTTTCGATACCGGCCGCGGGATCCTGGCTCGCGGGTGAAACCCAAGAGCCCCCTAGCGGCGGGCAGGGGGAACCCTCAAGTTTCCCCCGCAAAACATAAGCAGCGCTCGGCCGCTCCTATTACAGAGTTCAACTCTGACGCACAAACCTAAAGAGTATAACGAGCTACGTGGGGCCATTCCCAAGTCACCCTCGACTCCAAAAGGGAGATAAATACGACTTTACAAGGCCCATTATATCATTCACCTCCCAATCCTCACTCTCTAACCACCAGCTGTAATTTAACTCCACTGGTGAACATAGAAAGAAGGATCAGCTTTTCAGCTATTTTATAGAGACCTTCAAGAACTATCAGTTCTTCACAGTTACAGACAACAAATTTGTTGTCCACATCAATTACACAATTCATTGAGACCTTCCAGAACCTCTAGATCTTCCAGCGGGTTTGTATTCCCCGTTCAGTTAGCCCTCGGCCCCGGGTTGTCTTTTGGCAACCGTCCGTGCGTCTTGAGGCCGTAGCGGCAATCAAGAAGGCCTCTGGCCTTGCCGCTCCGAAATCTTCGTGGGATTCCCGGCTCCCCAGTGGAAGATTTTATCTTTCGTGTTTTTTGGGAGCTTCACTCCCGCGCCGGCTGAGCGCACGGGTAGGTGGGCGATCACTGTCGCTGCTCAAAGAGGCTTCACCTCTGCACCGGCTAGATCCCCCTACAATAACTGCCCTTTTCAGGGCTCCGTTTTTCCTAGCAACGACATGGCTGTAGGCCTCAACGTCGTTCCAACAGGAAAGACCCACGTCCTTTCAATAATCTTCTACAGGATTACAGGACCTACACCATCCGTGGACAACACCCAGGCGATCACGCCCCAAATTTGGTTCCCCCGGAACCAACACTACACTGTCCTCATCAGGACACGTTATCTGGTCCAAACTTCCCTCTCGGGATACCTACTCACAATTTAATATATTTAAATTCTCCCTGTAGGACAGACCCGCATAACCGGATCATATACCCACGACAAACAGTGACCCCATATCTTTGTACACGGACTACAAAGCAAACTCAAACAATAAATCCACTACAACTATTAATGTTTATTAGGATGAAATGAAAAACAACAAAGTTATAATTTACATTAAAATATTTATTTATAATATACTGTACAACTATAGAAATTTCTGTTCAAACTTTTCACAATATAAAAACAATTTTTTATCCTTGGGCCTTCCAAGACTTAATGATGTGACCTCAACCCAAGTCTTAACAATATAAAAATATCGCTCTCTTTTTTTCAAACATTCATTAAAATTATAATTCATCACAACAAACAAGCCTTTTTATATTTTTTTAAAATCATTTACAACGTCTTTTTACAATAGTGAATGCAAAATCGTCTCAGTATTTTACCAATTATCATTATTTTAGTCCATTTCTCGTGTGACGATATTTTTGCTCATCACCAGTTTAAAATGTATGTGGTGATATTCAGGACGGATATTAGCAGTAGGGGCTCATTTGATACCTAGTTTATTTTACTGTTTCACATATATATATTTATTTTTGAGATTTGACTCCCAAAGTAACGTAAACTTTGAAGTCTTCAATTTACAAACGATAATTTACATACTGTTCATTCTTCTTAGCAGGTCGTTTGGCATATGGCGAAATGTGACGTAGGTCGTTTGACAATCACTGAATAACGAGAAAAAGGAGGGAGGGTTACGCCGCTGTACCGTTACAGTCTATTATGTACACCGAGGGCGCCGCCAGTGGGCGCAGCGAACGTCAACAGTCTGATCGATCCTCTTCGACGAGTTTCTGGGTATCTTTGCCTGAAACAAACCAATTATAGCGAATTAAGACTTCAGTTCCAGAATATTGAAGGGGTGGGCTGTACAAGAATGGATAAATTCATTTGGAAGATTCCAGTATCCTGCAACTAATAGCCTAGGCAAACTCTAGGTTACTAGCGGCCTCGGATAACTTCTCGTTGGCTGTTCATCAACTCACATTTACCTGCAAGATACTGCTATCATCCTGGTATCCTTACCTAAGCCTCATCTCCCTCAGTTAGCGATTTATCTTGGAGGTAAGTTGTGTGTAATGTGTAGAAAATGCACCAGGTACTTACGAAGTTGAAGTTTCATAAAAAGAATTGTTGAAAATATGTATTTTAAAATTTTTAGATCCATCGCAATAGCTTTATTTTTGACAAAAATTCAATAATATATAGCTCATCATACCTACCAACACCATTTCAAATAAGTATCATCTTTATATGTAATTCCGAAAGGTCTTTGAAATTGTGAAGTACTTCGCAGTCCGATTTCAGTGTTAGACCGCTCATTCGAATCAGCACGGCCCCAAGTTTGTTGCAAAAGTGTCGCCGTTCGTCTCTATACCCGCCTTGATCGTGTTCTAGGCGGTCCTTATCAACGAGAGTTGTTTATCAGGCTGTGGCGGTAACAACAGTTGCCATCAATTCACGGTAAGTAAGAAACGTAGTGTAGTTACTAACATCTAGGAGAGTTATTTCTGAACGAAGAAATTGAAACTGAAGATCTTAGCGGACTTTAAAAAGACTGGTGCTCCTGAGCTTTTATATACCTAGGTAATACGGCCAAATCGAAACTTCGATCAGCCAAACAAATTCATCTGGGCTTCTGAGGGAACTATAATATAATTTTCCATGTTTTAATAATACAACCAAGAATTCCTCAGCCTTTCGTTTTTAGGTCGTTCCTCAGTCATAAATTCTTTTCGGTCTGTATGCTAGAAAGAGCAGGAGTTGTTGTTGTTGTTGTGTTGTGTTAAAGTATCTACTTTTTGCCCATGGACATACGAAGAAGAATGAAAAATACCATTGTTAAGGCTGTTTTGTGGGGAAATCATTGTTGTTGTTGTGGTACCCCTATTTCCCACAGACGAGGTTATCTGAGCAGTTAGCTACCTGCGGGGACAAAGTTGATTGATAAACGCCCTATCAAATTTGTTCGATAGGTTGAGGTAAACTCGAGGTCTGAAGTTTGCCTGGAAGTTATCCCTGTAATTGACAAACGGGTCCTAAGATAAATGGCAAAAGCAAGGGCTTATGCTTTGAAGAGCGTCTACAGTGACTTGTTACACATGAATTTCTTCGACCTATGATACTGAATCTGAACATAATATATAATGCCCTAATGATTTTTTATCATTACTGACCACAAGCTGTGATGGATATGAGCAGTTCCTCTTTCTCGATTCTTTAAAACACTGCAGCTGGGGATGCGCCTGAGGTTGATTCAACCTTCGGGATATCCTCTGGGTGTAGCAGGTTAATCGCCTCTCTCCTTTGAAGGAGGAACCATTAATTTCCGTCACTGTCATTGTCACATGTTAGCAGAGCGTGGTTTTGAAACTTGGTTAGCTTTGTGAAACTTGGTTTAGTTTTGGGCGTGACAAGGATTTACCACAGGCAGATAGACAGTGGTAAATTTTGATTTTGAAGGAAAACAACTTTTTCGACTTCAATCACAAACAAAGCTTCCCTACCTTCGGTAGTTAGGAAGCAAAATATTTTGCTTGAAATGTAGGTACTGAGGAGTAACCTCATAGCTTCGTAGTTAACTGGCTTACCATACCAAATTCAAGTTATCGATTATGAGCATTTGCAAAAAAAAAAAAAAAAAAAAAAACCACAGGTCATTCTTTGCAGGAAAAAAGAAACAATTTTCAAAACAACTATTCCGTTTGGTGTAAGAAGTCTGATTTTTACTTGGCTGCCAGAGCACAAATGGCCTTAGTGCCACATATAGCGGAAAAAAAAAGAAAACAATACCTCAAATGGAATTAGTAAGGCAAAATATGAGACAGGCAAAACTTCAATATTATGATTGTAATCCGATTTCGTGGGTGACAAAAATTAACCTTAGAATTAAGTTGAATGATGCTTATTATCTTACCAGTGTCTACGCTAGGATCGAGTTCCCTGTGCGTCTTCGGCCGACCTTTACCTGAGGCTGCTGTTCTCACAACCATAGACGAAGGTGCAAGAACAGCTGATGGTGGTTCCATCGTTCCTCGGGTCCGTGTGTCCTTCACAAAAAAAATTTCAATAACAACCTTTGATATTATAAAACAGATGTGCATATCAATTATATAATACTAAACTAAAAACGACAGCCAAGTTTGGTAGACAGTTTAGATTTCTCATTGTCGAAAATATGAAAATTAAAAAAATCGGGGGCCCTCTATTGCCCTAAAATTCGTGAAATGGAAATTACGTTCACAAAAATAATAGTAGAAGTACGTCTTTTAACTCTCATCTTGACCGATCATGGCTGGGGCAACAGCAATAATGCCAGATCTTTGGAAATGGGAACGTCAAATTTGTTTTATTGAGAATGAATGATGGTGGAGCATAGAATGAAAGAAACGTGCGAATATTTGCACATAGTGTTTCAGTATGTGCACGCTTTCTTTCTCAACCAATAGAAAAGAGGATCAGCCGGAGTCACGAAATTCTGAAGTGACACCACACAAATCGGGGTTTCGCATAGTTCTTCCGTAACTCGGTAGTATCAAAAGAAAAATCTATTATTGCTTATTGTCGAACAGCAAATTTTCCGGAACTTGGGATTCCCTCAGAGTTTGGGGTTACTCAGTTTGTTTGAATGTGCCCTAAGAGCAAAACAGCACAATCCCTGGCCATTTCTTCAAAAAGGGTCGATTAGTTTCAGAGTTTTGTCTGTAACAACCAAGTTCAGGTTTGTGTATGTGCAATTGTTACTAAAACCAATCAAAACGAAATTAATTATATGATACCGTTCCGACTCTTGTCACGGAACCTCTTGAGGGCGTAACCTCAAAATTTAAATTCAATTGAACTGAATAAGATTGTGAGAAATCGATGTTTTGGGAAATTCACGGTATTCATCTGATTTCGATAAAATTAATAGGGGATCGTCTAGAGGTTAGCCCACACAATGATTGCAAATGTTATCAGAATCGTTCCATTATTCTTGGAGTGTTGTCTGTGTCAACCAATTTTAGTTCTGTGCATGTGCAATAGCTATTACTTAACCAATCGCAATAAAATACGTAGGGCACAGTCCTGAACCCTATTCTTGCATCAACATAAAGCTTCCCTACCTTCGGTAATGAGGTAGCAAAAAGCACAATACTGTTAGAGTGGGTTCTGATTCAAGCAGGTATGGCTCACGCTAACATTGTAGTCTAAGATGTTACGCTCCAGGAAAATAACTCTCACAGTCAAAGAGGTTTGGTTACCCTGGCCTCATAGCTCTGATCGTTAGAGTGTCGTAACTGCAGGGAAATTTCCCGTAGTTGTGACGACGTGAGTTCGAACTCCTGTCGAGGTATCAAATATTTTTAGCCCATTACAGTGGCGCAGTCTAAATAGGACCCGAAATCATACAAAACAATAATTAATTAAATCCCTCTCGAGCCAAAAGACTGTAAACATCGCATTTCCTGTTGTTATGCCTTTCACTTCCTCGCACTCTTGAGTCAAAACACACCGTGACAATGACCTCGCTCGACTGCTGACTTGTTCCAGCGAGCATCTGCTGAGCCAGCGGCCTGCAGTTACACTTAGTCATTTGTCCAACCTCAAACCAGCCGAGACGGCTGGTATTTGACTCCGGGGAAATTTTACGCTCCAGGAAAATAACTCTCACAGTCGAAGAGGTTTGATCACCCTGGCCTCATAGCTCTGATCGTTAGAGTGTCGCAACTGCGGGGAAATTTCCCGTAGTTGTGACGACGCGAGTTCGAACTCCTGTCGACGTATCAAATATTTTTAGCCCGTTACAAAGATAATATTGAATATTAAAGAGAGATGGCCAAAGAACACTTTTTTGGGGAAAGAACCTACTTATTAAAGCAACCTAGAAAAATAATTTACTTTCTGGGAACTTTACATGCTGAGTGTCCCTTTGACACAATTGAATTTAGGTCTGGTCTCAACGAAATAAGTAGCTAAATGGCATGAATACATAGAATGATTAAGACGGACATTTGGGTTTATTATTAGATTTTTGGATTCAGCGCATCTTGAAAAGTGAACCACCAAATTTTAAGATGGCTAACATTTTTTTCTTGGTCAATTATAAAGTTTCATTATTGAAAATAACAAACCACAACAAGAACTTAATGATTTTTGCACATCAAGTATTAATTTGAACTTACGTCGTACAGGGACCCATTATTTTCAGGTTGAGACTCTAACGTCCCTAACGCATCATACATTGGGTTGCTAAAGTCTCGATTTTTCGTGCTGATGTCTGATAAATTGTAATCAGCATCTAGCGGCTCCTGAAACAAAGCAGGGTATTCTTTATGAGTTCAATTATTAGTAAGTACACACCATTATGAAAGAGCTTTGACACATTAAGGTGGAAGCGAACTGTGTACGATTTGCACTATTCTCAACTGATTTTTGTCATTTTGTTCGTTCAATTATTTTACTGGTTTCCTTGACAAGACAATGGGGGCAGACCGGATTCGAATCGCGATCGCAGCGAACCTGGCAGTATGGAGTTTCGGAGGAGGTCCAATAATGATTAGTTGATTTGTATAGTTTGGTGGTCTGGATGCTCACTGTGGTGAAAACCACCCCCTCTTGTCAACAGCCCTTTTCAGGGCTACCAAAAAGAGGTAGACACAACACAAAAATATTTACAAGACGTCGAGTTATAACTCCGTCAAACAAAATATTTCACCAGAGAGAAAATACGAATTTCTCTCTCAAAAGTGAAATATTAACTAATAACATACAAGGCGACCTCCCTAGACACTTACTGGGCGAGAGAGATGCGACAAGTATCTCGAACCAAGTCGCCTTGAACGAGAAAACTCAAACAGAAAATCAAACGTCCTCTAAAACTAACAAGGACAATTCAAACAAGCCTACTCGCCAATCAGAAACACTGATTACACGAGAGACAATAGGCGAACCAACCAAGAGGCGGCAAGCAACCACCTCTGGTCCAGCAGCCACCCCGGGGACCCCGTCTGAACAACTGACGCAGAGAAAGCACCCGAGGTCCCCGGCTAAACTCAAGGTCGTCGGCTCCGCGACGGACGCTCGTAAGCACCCCGGAGGACCAGCTCAGCTATCATACTCGCAGATACTGAGAAAACAATGTGCGAGCCAATGAGATTACACAGTCGAATTAATGAAATTAAGCGGACCAATCAGGAGGCGGCAGGAGGCGGCCACCTCCCTATAAAGACCCCGCTCGGAGCCCTCCGAAATTCATTCTACTCTCCGCTCTCGACGACGACACCTCGAAGTACGAAGATTTCTACACGCTCTACGCTGACGAACCTTCTGCATCCCGAGTTCATCTCAAGAACGGCTTCCTACTGCTTTCTACAAGGCCTACCTTCTCTCCACACAGATCTCGCATTGGCATCTACGAGTCCAGTGATTATTCATCCTGCTCATTGCCCAACGTAGTTCATCTGTCAGGACGCCACCCGGTACATCTATCGATATTCTCTTTAGATCGTACGCCCGAGGGACGTTCCTAGCCGTGTCACCCGGGTTTCGTAGCACTAGGCTCGTCACCGACCGCTGGGGCACGCCGGTAAATTACTCTGCTCATCCGCTCTAATTTACCGTCCAAGGAAGTCTTTTTCAAGACTACAAGGTAGGACCCTGACATACGAGCAAAGGAAAGAAGCTCTGTCAAGCGAGTCCACCTTCCTAAACCCTCTATTTCTATACATAGAGGCATCGAAACGAGCTAATAACTCGGCTATTTCGATGGAACGTCGGCCGTCTTATTTCCTCATGCAAGGGGAGGCAGACGACGGCGAAGCCGGGCCTCTTAGCCCCCGTAGCGCTACCTACATGCTACCCGGCCAATCCGCCGGTCCCAGCGACGGCGCAAGGCTCGATCCTCACGACGAGATCGCCTTCTCACCTAACGTATTCGCGAAGGAAACGTTAGATCAAGCCTCGCCTATACAAAAGATCGAGGATACCTTTCAGACCCGCTCTGAAGTCAATCATTATGATTCGACCAAGCTGTCCGAATACCCACGATATTCGACACAAGCCTACCCGGCCGATCCGAGTGTCAAATACACTCCAAATGTACAAAAAACGAAGGATACTTTTCAGTACCTCAACCAAGCTCAACATATTCCTCCTACAGATATAAATCTTAGGCCGGAATATTACAAAACGGCTCAGGACCAAACTGATCGAACCCAGCACCCACTATGCGAGCCCAGTGCTCCACGCGGCTGCGACACGAACTATCTCTCAGTTCATCCCGCCAAGCAAGCTGACCTTGACGGATTCGCTCACATTCCTTACAGGAATAACACGGGAACTAACCCGCATAATCAGAATATAAATGTCCCACTTGGTCTACCGACACCAAGTAAAACATATATAAATCCACTACAAATGGTGACCCCGCCTTTGAACAGGCTTAACACGGAGCATTTCGTTCCCTCTTATGAAGCTAGTGGATTTCAGGGAACCACTGCGGGCGTGCGACCCCCGCCGGGCCTCTACGCCCCACATCTCATGCAACAACCCTCTACACAAAGTGGCTTTCGAGCACTTTTAGAGGAGATGGGAGATTATCAAAAACCAATCTTCCAAAAGAAGAATATCGATCGTGCACTCGCCGAGTTCGATCAATACTGCGTGCGAAAACACCTGAGAACGCAGAACGAATGCTTCTCAGCTATATACAAGTGGGTACCAGAAGAAATGAGGGAAGCTATCGACTCAGCTTACCTCACGGCACCCCACGCACCCTACGAAGAGGCCAAACAGCGCCTACAGCGAGAATATGGGTTGTCCTTACAGGACAGGCTCCTCGCACTCGAGGACCCCGCATCTCTCGCCAAAAAACCCAGCACCAAGTACCACGAAATGTACTCTAAAGCTGTTGGGTACTTTTCAGAGGCTCTGATCACTCAAAAGTGGATCGAGACTCTACCCATCGAAGCACGAGGTATGGTCGCAGCTCAGCCTACCACGACCGCCCGGCTCGACCTAGCTGATACGCTACACGCGTACAAAACAGAGAATACCTCTCTAAACATACGAGGAGTAGAATCTACTCCGAAACCCATGAAAACTGGTTTCAAAAAGGCCCTCTCACAACAAGCTGAGTTCAAACCCCAACCAGTAGAGAGTAGGCCTCACAAACCGACGGCCTATGTCTGTCGAAACCACGCACGTTTCGGTAACGAAACTCGCAAATGTGCAGACCCAGAACACTGCACTTGGAAGGCAAACACTGCTTCCAAAACTAGCAAAAAGGCAGCGACTATAAGCCAGCCTAAAACCTGGGTTTCAAACGAAAATACTCAGAGATCGGTACAAGAAAGTACCGTTCCAACCTCCGACGTAGAGAGTTCGGAAAACGAATAACTGCCAGTGTATCTGAGCCTATACACCGGCAGTCTACTGAGTATAAAAGGCTTTTTTTCAAGTGCAAACTAAATGGCACTGAATTTCTCATCGACACGGGAGCAGAAGTGAACATTCTGCCCCACAATGTCACAAAAAAATTGGGCTTAAAAATTCGTAAGTCCAACGTTAAGCTCACAGCAGCTAACGGAGCCCCTATAGACACACTAGGGCGAGCTGACACGACAATTAACATCGGCCTCGGAGACATGACCACCGATTTTATGATCACGAAAGTTGATCTAGCGATCCTAGGTATACCATTCCTCGAGTCTTGGGATATCGGAATACGGGTCAAACACAAGTACATTTATAAAGATAAAATAAAGAGCTATGCCGATCAAAAAATAGCTGCAGTCATGAACAAAAAATTCACTGACGAACAAATAGCAGCTACTATCCCTCATCGTGACAATAACCCTCAACCAGAGGACGTGCAAATCACGGAGGACGAAAACATTCGCTCTATCATTGACAAATACAATGATAAAATGAGCAAACTTCAAGGAAAGTGGAAAAACAACGGGGTTTACCACCGTATAACCACGGAAGGAACACCAGTACACTTCCGAGCAAGACCCATGGCGGGCGAAAAACGGGCTCAAGTCAAAAGTACTTTTGACAAAATGCTTTCAGAAGGCATAATTGCACCATCAGATTCCGAATGGGCATCCCCGTTACACTGTGTGCCAAAAAAAGACGGGTCATGGAGAATCACCGGCGACTACCGTTTCCTGAACGCGAAAACGAAGAAAGACGCCTACCCTCCTCCTCACATTCGCTCTTTCCAAGCGAATTTACATGATACACGAATCTATTCGACAATAGATTTAAAATCGGCATATTATCATATTCCGATGCACCCAGATGACGCTCATAAAACTGCAATTATTACACCTTTCGGTCTTTATGAGTTTAAGAAAATGAGCATGGGTTTGGCCGGAGCGGCTCAAACATGGCAAAGATACATGGACAGCATCATGCGAAAATTTGATTTCGCATTTGTATACCTAGATGACATCCTGGTGGCTTCTAAAAATTATAAAGAACACATGAACCACCTCAAACAAATTTTTGACAAGCTAGGGGAACACGGACTTCGAGTAGGTTTTGATAAATGCATTTTTTCAAAACCTACCGTCGATTTCCTAGGTTTCACTATCTCGAAAGAAGGGATAATTCCTAAACGAGATAAAATAGAAGCCATAGAACAATTTCCTAGGCCAATAGACGTACGAAGTCTACGCAGATTCCTAGGTATGTGTGGTTTCTACCGAGCATGCTCAAGTAAATTCGCTCACACGGCACAACCTCTGTATGACTCCATTCAGTCAAACAAAAAAAATGACAAAACACCTATCGAATGGACATCAGAGAGAGAAAAAGCTTTCAACAGCTTAAAACAAGCAATGATTAAAGCTACATTACATAATATCGCTCATCCACACCCTACAGCAGAGTGGAGATTAGTCTGCGACGCATCCGACACACACATCGGAGCAGCACTAGAGCAGGAAATTACAGACAAACACGGCTCGAAATCTTACCAACCATTGGGATTTTTCAGTAAAGAAATTCCGGAACAATGGAAGAATAAAGCATCATTCGACAAAGAGATGTTCGCCGTTTACCAAGCTTGCATTCATTGGCACAATGACTTGGACGGCCGATCTTTTCATATTTGTTCAGATCACAAGCCTCTGCTAGGCACGATGCTTAAGAAAAATGCACATTTTTCTAAAATGAGATTAAGATGGCTAACATACATCTCTCAAATGACGAGTGACATTCGTCATATACCCGGAGAGAACAACGTCGTCGCCGACGCACTCTCCAGACCCTTCGATCCAGTTGAAATTCAAACAAAATCGATTTCAACCCAAACTGACGAGGGTCCACCCATAGCCGAAATTTCGCAAATTACGGCTGCAATAGAGTGCAATCTTCTACTGCACATTTCAAATGCACAAATTCGTTCTCCTCCTAACGCAGAGGACAAATTGAAACTCACACGAGTCGAATTTCCTCAAGGAGAAATTTGGTGTAACCTAGACCTAGGACACCCAAGACCTTATATTCCAAACGAAATAAGGCAAGAAATAATCAGCCAAATTCACAATTTGGGACACCCAGGTATACACTCTACAGTGTATAAAGTTAAACAAAGATATTTTTGGCACGGACTCCGTGCAGATGTCTCCAACTGGGTCCGAGCGTGCGAGACTTGCCAACGAGCAAAAATCACTCGCTCCGTGAAGCTCCCTTACTCCGAATTTGAAACGGCTAATAAATTCTCACATGTACACGTTGACATTACCGGACCTTTACCTTTAGCTAAAGGAGGGAAACGTTACATTCTAATGATGGTCGATAGAGCAACGGGTTGGCTAGAGGCAGTCCCTCTTAACAACATCGAAACAGCCACGATCACAAACGCCTTTATCAATATTTGGGTAGCTTCAAAAGGCGTACCTAAATACATCACAAGTGATCAAGGCACACAATTCGAATCAGATCTATTTAATTCCATTATGGAACGTCTCGGAGTAAAACATACCCACACGTTACCATACAAACCGTCAACAAACGGAATGGTAGAACGCAGAAATAGATCTCTGAAAGAGGCTCTCAAAGCACAAAACGAAAATTGGCTCGACGCCCTACCAAAAGTACTACTCGCCATGCGTACGGCAGTAGACCCAGCAACGGAAACTACACCGTTCCAAAAAGTTTACGGAATTGACGTACCACTCCCAGGAGACATTTTCGTAACTTCTACAAACCTTTCGGAGCCTCTCTTCTTCCGGCCTACGCATATTAAACATAATAATACGAAATATGCCGTAAACATGCCCAAAAATTTGGATACATGTACACATGTCTATATCAGAGTGCCCACACAGCTCACCTCTCTGCAATGTCCTTACACGGGACCATTCAAAGTGGTTAAAAGAGATAAGTTTTCGGTTACAGTGCAAATTGGCGAACATACAAAAAAAGTTCCCAAACAGCAAATAAAACCAGCTTACACTCTAAAAACAGACGAAGCTGTGTCACTAAACAAAAATCAGGCAGAAAATAAGGAGGAGACTCCCCGAAAATCTGCCAGAAGGCACGTCCCCTCTACCAAATTCGACGAGAGATGGGTGACGGCGCTCGAAACACCCCAGCCGGCGTCGTCGTTAATAACACGACGTCTTAGGGGGGCGCCTGTGGTGAAAACCACCCCCTCTTGTCAACAGCCCTTTTCAGGGCTACCAAAAAGAGGTAGACACAACACAAAAATATTTACAAGACGTCGAGTTATAACTCCGTCAAACAAAATATTTCACCAGAGAGAAAATACGAATTTCTCTCTCAAAAGTGAAATATTAACTAATAACATACAAGGCGACCTCCCTAGACACTTACTGGGCGAGAGAGATGCGACAAGTATCTCGAACCAAGTCGCCTTGAACGAGAAAACTCAAACAGAAAATCAAACGTCCTCTAAAACTAACAAGGACAATTCAAACAAGCCTACTCGCCAATCAGAAACACTGATTACACGAGAGACAATAGGCGAACCAACCAAGAGGCGGCAAGCAACCACCTCTGGTCCAGCAGCCACCCCGGGGACCCCGTCTGAACAACTGACGCAGAGAAAGCACCCGAGGTCCCCGGCTAAACTCAAGGTCGTCGGCTCCGCGACGGACGCTCGTAAGCACCCCGGAGGACCAGCTCAGCTATCATACTCGCAGATACTGAGAAAACAATGTGCGAGCCAATGAGATTACACAGTCGAATTAATGAAATTAAGCGGACCAATCAGGAGGCGGCAGGAGGCGGCCACCTCCCTATAAAGACCCCGCTCGGAGCCCTCCGAAATTCATTCTACTCTCCGCTCTCGACGACGACACCTCGAAGTACGAAGATTTCTACACGCTCTACGCTGACGAACCTTCTGCATCCCGAGTTCATCTCAAGAACGGCTTCCTACTGCTTTCTACAAGGCCTACCTTCTCTCCACACAGATCTCGCATTGGCATCTACGAGTCCAGTGATTATTCATCCTGCTCATTGCCCAACGTAGTTCATCTGTCAGGACGCCACCCGGTACATCTATCGATATTCTCTTTAGATCGTACGCCCGAGGGACGTTCCTAGCCGTGTCACCCGGGTTTCGTAGCACTAGGCTCGTCACCGACCGCTGGGGCACGCCGGTAAATTACTCTGCTCATCCGCTCTAATTTACCGTCCAAGGAAGTCTTTTTCAAGACTACAAGGTAGGACCCTGACATACGAGCAAAGGAAAGAAGCTCTGTCAAGCGAGTCCACCTTCCTAAACCCTCTATTTCTATACATAGAGGCATCGAAACGAGCTAATAACTCGGCTATTTCGATGGAACGTCGGCCGTCTTATTTCCTCATGCAAGGGGAGGCAGACGACGGCGAAGCCGGGCCTCTTAGCCCCCGTAGCGCTACCTACATGCTACCCGGCCAATCCGCCGGTCCCAGCGACGGCGCAAGGCTCGATCCTCACGACGAGATCGCCTTCTCACCTAACGTATTCGCGAAGGAAACGTTAGATCAAGCCTCGCCTATACAAAAGATCGAGGATACCTTTCAGACCCGCTCTGAAGTCAATCATTATGATTCGACCAAGCTGTCCGAATACCCACGATATTCGACACAAGCCTACCCGGCCGATCCGAGTGTCAAATACACTCCAAATGTACAAAAAACGAAGGATACTTTTCAGTACCTCAACCAAGCTCAACATATTCCTCCTACAGATATAAATCTTAGGCCGGAATATTACAAAACGGCTCAGGACCAAACTGATCGAACCCAGCACCCACTATGCGAGCCCAGTGCTCCACGCGGCTGCGACACGAACTATCTCTCAGTTCATCCCGCCAAGCAAGCTGACCTTGACGGATTCGCTCACATTCCTTACAGGAATAACACGGGAACTAACCCGCATAATCAGAATATAAATGTCCCACTTGGTCTACCGACACCAAGTAAAACATATATAAATCCACTACACTCACAAGCTCGCATCTCAAACATACATAACATCAAGTAGTCAATCCTCTAGTAAAAATTCAGATTAGTTGGACATACTTTCAGGTGCGCGGCGATTGCGATTCGAATACGGCCTGCCCCCATTGTCTACTGTTTTGCTTGAAGTATTTGATCCATCTGTGAAACCATTTTCGGTAAAATCAAATTTCATAGTGATAGTAGGGTGGGATACTGAAAAATGAAAAATCGTAAAATTGGTCCCAAGCACAGGGAAGATGTCCCTGTATATATGCATTCTTACCAATGTGTTTTATACCTATTGCGCATGTGGTTAGAATGCATAAAGAAAAGTATCGTTGCTTACAAACCAATCGTGAACAACATTTAATGAGTGACTTTACTATTCAAATGACCTTACGAAGAATTCGGCTTTGTAATTCAAAAATTTGGCTTTATTTAAACTTTTAGCCTTGAAAGATTTCCACTCGGTGCATCGGTGAAGGGAGTGGCTGAACATTTATGGGGTTTGTGAATTTGCGACCAGGAAGGGTCATGCTCTTTCTCGGGTTCTGGTGGGGGCCACATATGGAACGTTCATTAGGATGATCTTCCACACCAGAGGATACAGCACCTGTGATGAGAGAAACTCCTGCTCCACATGGGCCATATAAATGTTAGCATATGATGTCGAATCTGATGACCATTGCTGTGCCATATTTCTGAAGGTAGAAAATACCTTTATACATGAAATAATTGTGAGTCAGCACATAATCAGCGAGTGAGAGGAGAAAGTCAGTGGATGAGTTGATGTATCTGCCCAAAGATCAAGGAAGTGGTAGAACGCTCTCAATCCGTGGCATGCAAGATATATGTTAAGAGGGACGTTACATCTATAGTCACCAACATCAAAGAATAAGAGCCATAACCGGGATGAACGCACCTCCATAAAGTCATAATTATCATTTAGAAATGATGGCTGAGCCACTGCCAGAAGATGCAAGTGGAAGTCCAAATAGGCTGGTAAATGTTCATTTAGATAGTCGAAGCTCGAAACGATTGGCCAGCCAGGAGGTAAGGTGTGCCTATATCAAGAAGCAATGAGAAAATAAATGATATTATAAGTCCCCTCCTGTGGAAGGCCCTCACACACATTTGGCGACTGACTTGGAGGAAATGGCAAGTGGGAACAGTGTAGTTAGTGGTATGGTCAAGATGGTGCATGACTTCACGAGCATATTCAGTCGCATTAATTATTACAATCATCATATTATCCCTTGTCAGCATTCATGATTGTTATTGATCTGTCCATCCGAAGTTCATTTGGAGCTTGGAAATCCCAAGAGTCAAGGTTTACCTTTGGCCGCAATGAGGCCAAAAAGATGGGATTGGTTGCCCTTGTAAGAGAGCTTTGATGATGAGGAACCTGGACATAGGTTTAATTTTGGTTGAAAATCGAAATTTCCAAAGAGCCTAAATGAGTGAGTAAATACTCTCTTAATCGGTCACCCTTTTCTTTTTCCCCACCTGTTGTCTTCACACTCTCTATGACCTTCCTGGATATTGAGGAGAAGAAAACAACCTCCTCTTTCCTTGTTTTACATAACTCGGAAGGTTATGAGAAGAACATCCCTCGCTCCATTATTCCTGAATGAATAATGCATGAATCACATGCCAGTGAATCGAAAATAAAAGAACTTGAATCATTCAATGTTCTTTTGCCTTCGATGAATGATTTTTACACCACACTAAGCGGTGTACACACAAGCAAGGCCAAACAATGTCGGGTTCAAAGTGAATAAAAATGAAAATTCCCAATTGTAGTCAGTTCTGTTTTTGTCATACCTTTGTCTGTAAATTTCATAATATTTTACTACATAAACAAATAAATACTGTTCAAGTACCGTATTTTCAGTGTACTATATTAATATACACATACCTATGTATTAAATACACTTTAATTTTTCTTAGAAAAATGCCTGTCCATTGTATTAACAGGCCAGACTCAAGTACAGAGATGACCGGTTAAAGCCGGGTATACACGCTCCAACTTATTGTAGGTACGTCTTGTCGGTCAAGCAAAACGAAAGATAAAACGTACGTCTTGTCGAGTGTTTTCACGCTCCAATTTTTCGTTCGATTTTCGCTCAGTTCCCATCCGGACTTCGAGTGGTAGTTCTGAGTTTGTTTTAGAATGGAGGAAGCACAGTTGCTTTCTTTCATTTTTTCCCTTGTAAGGATTCAGCGGCTGAGAGGAAAAGCGAACAAAAGGAAGAAAACAAGATAAGTTGAAATACCACAAAGTTGGTTTGTATACTTCTTCTTCTCTAGCCCCAGAGGTCTCTGATTTTCTAATTTTTTTCTTTATTGTACACTGTTCTCAATGAGTTGATTTTTTTCAAGACAGCTTCCTTGTTGGCCGTTGCGTCCACTTCTTTATATTTTTTAACAGGTTCTTCATATGCGAGGGTTTTTTTTTTTATTTTGGTTGCTATACCTACTCTTAATTTTTTACCTGCCTCAAACACGGAAACGTTTTGTATAGTTCAATGAATTCCACGAGAAACTCGTGATTACACAGCCTTAAGTCCGACATCACAAATGGGGGAAGAGCACATGAAACACAGAAGAAGCACAAGCAGACTGCTTTTGTTGTATCAGTTCTCGGAAATTCGTGCCCCTCCCATCAAATCTCCAATCCAACCTCCAATCTCATTTTGATTTGACAAGACGTACGATTTGCTGTTCATATGCAACGACTTATCGTATACGATTTATCGTATCCGTCAAAACGTAAAATAAGTTGGAGTGTGTAACCCCCCCTTAAGAGAGAGTCAACCGTACCATCTTTATGATGCCCCTCAATATTGAAGGAAGTTCTGAGAAACTAATTTCTCCAGTTTTAAACATGCGCTTGCATTTTTCTGAAATAACAGCTCTGAATCGTTCAATAGGCAGATTGGGGTCTGAGCGTGACTATAGTGTTTAAACATTTCAAAAACTTGTTAGTTCAGATATATATCTGATAAATTATCAGGATAAAGTGAAGTTAAGGTTACACATACCGCGACAGCAGGACCATTATTACTGCTGAAGGCTGGAGAGCCGAATTCGACATTGGTGCCTTGCCTAAAGGACACACTCTGAGAGTTGGTAAGGCTGCTCAGTCCAGGACCTTTGCCACTGAAAGAAACAAGAATATATTTCAACAATTTGCACAATATGTTTACCATTACAATGGATTGAATTTAATGGTTTACTTTCACTTGACTCCCAAAAAAAGTTGGGTTTGAAATAATGCAACACATGAGGCATTTAATTTCTATAAAATCTAATAGGTAGCAAGCGTTGATCAAAGTTAGAATGACTGCTGAATATAGTACTACGAGTGTACTACCAACAACAGTACAGTACTTTTCATACAGCATAGAACAGATTGATTGCATTAACCGAATATTGGAAACAATAAATTCATTCACTCACAATGGCCGTTTGTGGATAACAATAAATATGGCAGCTCCACATGCTAGTAAGAGAAGAACGACGACAGGGATGACTAGAGCTGCCGTGCTTGCTCCAGGGCTCTTGGACCATCCAATCTTCACCTCACAGTAGGAACCAGTGAAGTATTCTGGGCAATTGCAAGAGAGGTCGCTGGACGTTGTGGACTCTTCACAGAAACCTCCGTTTTGACACTTGCAGATCCTAGGCATTGGTAGAGGATCTTCAATAGCTGCAAAGCAAGAATTTAAGGTTAATTATGAAGGCAACCAGGATTATTGATGTATTATGTTATCAAAGACTATGCTGTCGTACGAAGAATAAATCCCGTATCTGACCAAATTCTACTTTTGGGAAAATGCCTATCTAGGTCTTGAGTCGAAATTTCCTTATATTAGCTCTATTTTACGTTGTCTCAAGCTTCAAAAGCACTCATTCCAAAGGAAATTTCTCGCTGAATCGAGTGTTGTGGCTGGCAAAACAATATTTTGGTCAGAACATTGCAAAAAAAGGGTGTAGAACATATTATGTACTAGGCGATTTCCTCGTATCTGGTGCACATACGAGTTTTTGTTTAGCAATAAGATTGATACGTTTTTTCTGATACAAAATTAGTGCCGCTCTATGTGGCGAAAAAAAAATTATTTTCTCGTATAAGCAGGATTCCAGGAGAAAAAATCGTGGTTGCCAATCTCCGAAAACCGAATCTGATCTAACAACAGAACATACATTCGTATGATCAAAAAATACTGGGGAGAAAAATCGTATCTGCACTGATTCCGAAATCATATCAGACGCCACGAGTCCTAAAATACTAAGAAATCAATTCTAATCTGGAGTTTCCCGATTCGTATGTACCTGAATACAAATAAAATAATCATATCTGACGCCCAGATGCGGGGTTTTTCTCTGGAAGAGACAAGTTACGGGATTTTCATTAGTAAATCGAACCAAAACGTAGTTAATGCGCTAATTGTAAGCCGTTTTTGAGGCATTTTCCGTTAAGATACGACTTTGAGACAAGCGAAATTGAAAGAAACCAATACCATTAACTCAATATGGCCAAAAATGCAGATACGGGATCTGTATGAATATTGGGCTTTCGTCCTTTTTAATGCTGTAAACGAATGAATGAATTAGACCAGGGGTGCTCAAACTTGAACTGCTGGCGATCTACCTCAATATTTTTAGACTACTTACGATCGACTCTGAGAGGCTGCAAGTATGTGTGATGCAGGGTTGTCGTACATACACGATACACCCTACCTACCTAGGTAGGGTGTACCGTAGCATATATAGATATTAGCTTTCCGCACAATTTACATTATTTTAGTCAAGGTTTGGGTTAGGTTTACTTAAGTTCTTCTCTACAATATCAATGAAAAAACTCCTAGTTATTCAAAATTCCGAGTTTATAGAAATGGTCTAGTGCAGTCTAGTCTAGAAACAACGCGGCTTTTCTTTGACAAGTACCGCGCGTTCCTTTGATAAAGCCGCCTTTTGCCGCAAGCAGTGTTATTACGTAATAAATTTTTGTAGTTTAGTTACCTACTTATTAAAAATTTTTTTCTTCTCGAGAACTTCTCAAAAAGCACTCGCGATCGACTGGTCGATCGCGATCGACCGTTTGAGCACCCCTGAATTAGACTATCCCATTATGGGCACAATTACATCCCAAGCAACGTGAACATAACTGGAAAGGAAACATGTTTCGGTTTTACCCATTCGATTTAGATTTCTCACCCGTATCGCAAATGACTTGAGCCGCAGAAACTCGAACATTTGATGAATCTGGGCAAGAGCACCGATGGCCTCCAGGTACGATGAGACATAGGTGCGTACAGGGGTTGTGAGAGCAGGGATTCACCAACGATGTATTGTACTTGTTCTTATGGTAAACTGTAAACAAAAATGAATAAAATATGGATGACCTACATAATAAAATTAACGTACCTAGTTATATTATAACTAAATATTTGTATATAAATAATAACTTCGTGCCTATTGATTTTCAAAAGTCATTTGCTACCGATTTGAAAAAAAGAAATTGATTATGCCATGATATCTCAAACTGAGATAGTCAATAACGATAATCAAATGCGTATGATTATTGACCTAACGATACTACATATATATATTCATTGCTGAAGCTATGGGAATTTAGAATCCATTAAAATTGGAAATTGAGATTATAGTTCTGGTTATTTGTATCTACTCCAGAACTAGAATAATTATGGTAACGTTTTGATTTCGTATCTTACCTTTAACACCTGAGGGGTTGACTAGGTTGCTGGCGATGACCACAGGGATGCCTCTGCCGAATTTGTCTTGTTTGATCAGATCGCCTGTGTCCCTGGCGACCCAAAACAGGTTGTTCTCGAACACGTCAAGAGACAATGGATGATTGAGGAAAGCTGAGAACAAATCAGAGATTTTTAATAACATTTTCAAAAGCAACATCAAACAAAAAATTAAATTAAATTTACTTTTCTGTGGAACTGAAAATGAAAACAAACGTGTTAAGTTTGAGACCTAATGAAAGGTCACTTCTTTTTCTTGTTTGACGGCTGGAGGTTGGACCACTTATGCCCATCATCGTTTCATGTAGAGTCACCACTGATCGGCACTCCCACTCTAAATGCTAAAAATCTTAAAACTTTATTCTGGATCTTCTCCAATCTAACTCTAGCTATGTTATAAAAAAAGGAGACCGAACTATAGAGCAATATTCAATCGTGGATCGGACAAGTGCGGTGTATAGAAGAGTCAGGGCCACGGCATTGGTAAAATCTGATGTCGTTCTCTTCAAGAAGCCCAACATCTTCATTGCCTTATTGCATATGAAATCAATATGATTCGAAAAGCTCAACTGAACATCAAATAGTACACCCAAACTCAACGTTCAAACTTTGGCAGGAAAAAATAACCCCAATATTAGCAGAAATGAAAACTGGCGAGAACAGTAAAATCACCTTGTAAACTGGAATGGTTTGTTTCAGCTGATTCTCATTCACGAAATCGAGTTTATTATAACTTTTGTCGCCTATAGATGTACTAAAGAAGCTACAAAAGAGTTTTATTTTATCTCATTAATTTTCATTTGGTGTGAGCTTACCTTTGAGTCAATATACTTAGATTGTGATGTACAATTGTAAGTAGGTACTTAAGATATCTGCACTTTTTACATACAGGTGAACTATTAAAGTGCAGGTGTCTTATTTAATTTAATTAATTTCACCTCAGTGGGAGCATTCGTCTAAGCTACATGTAACGTTTAAGGGGATTAATGATTAAACTAGTCGGAGCACTTGTTGATTAGACAAAGCTTTAATCGAGAGAGAGAGAGGTGAATGCAAATACATGAGCTGGATGGTGGTTGTGGTGAGAGGAACAGTGTTGCCCTGATTATACTTCTAATTAATAATTAGTTTGGTAGCTCTTAGTGTGAACACAACACACTACGTACCATAGACTCCATTTGATAATTATAAACCAGACATCATTTAATACAGAAATAATTAACCTTTGTGTAATAATTTGCAGCGTTTTTCTATTCTCCTCCGTGTCAGATACAATTGATCTTAAAATATTATATATAATCAGTTTTGTTTGGTTAGATTTCACTTCAATGAATACAATGAGACCAACTGGAGCACAGTTTGACCAACTCCACATCGACAGTTCCCACTCCATATGGGCTCAAAGTTAGCAGTGTCTGGAAGCTGCAAAATGGGGACGTACACCAGTGCATTCTGCAGGCCTCATGAAGAGTTTATTTGGCTTCTTGTGCGTCGTAAACACAACCACAGTGTATCACAAGAGAGGGATCATAAATAATACACTACCCTCTCCACAAGTGTACTCTCATAGCCCCCAAAAAAGTTGGCCATTGACAATAGGCACATTGGCGGTAAAGTGTAAGGTGTTTCAGCCTTGTTATGTTGGGGAAGACCAACATTATTGTTATTGTTATATACTTTTTTCAAATAATTTATTTATTTACATACTTTTTTGAGTTGGGAAATCTTCCTAATCTTCCCTTTGGGAATACACTTAAGGAATTTCAACTTGTTGCAAATAAAATGAGCAAAGAGCTGACCTACTGCCTTCTAGGCCTATCACGCTTCGGTATAGTACATTCAACTGGTACTCATCTTACATTTTCTCGAATACATAACTACCAAAAACGTAAACGTTACAGTTGCTTCAACAGGTTGAAATCAAATGGTGTGCAGGAACTTATTACGAGATGAACGCCCATTTTCGAAAATCATGAAGGAATTGGACTTACTTCCAGTAAGAATGATCTCTCTGTTGGTTCCATCCTGCCTGATCCTTTCAATCTGATTCAGCTTTGTGTCCACCCAGTACAGAGGATGGGACTCAGACGCATAGTCTATAGTTAGGCCAGCAGGGTGTCGTATTCTGTCAACAATGAATGGTCTCCGTCTGGCTCCATCAAGCCAGGCTGTCTCAATTTTAGGATTATCTCCAGCGTCGGACCAGAACATTCGGCCATGTTGAGGATCCAAGGCAATCGAAGTGGGGAAATCTAAACCTTGAAATTGAAGTACAGGAGTTAAGGAGAGCAATTCAAACGGGCATCTGGTTTCAAATGTCTTAAGAACATCAGATTAAGAAATAATGAAAAATAGGAAGAAGGAAAGGAGTCTTGGAGGACACTGGAGATTATATATATATATAATTGTCCAGTCAAAATTTCGATTGAAGATGAAAACTTCTGCCTGGTTTTGAATCCCCTCAGAATTTTGATAACCCGAACGTAAAATGATTGTGTTGACAATTACTTGCCTTTATACAACCACCTAGGCTTCAATAAATTGCTTTATTTTTTAGAATTTATAACCTCAGGGCCCAATTTGGAAATTCCGCCAGCAGCTTTCCAATTGTCCGACCCCTTTTGTTGGAAATCCAAACGTAATTAGTAATATTGACCTGACATAAATCTCGCATTTAATAATATAGTGAAAATATCTATTTTATATAAGTAGGTATGGTTATTTATGTGGGTATTTATTAAGGAAATATTTCCCTTCTGTAGAATTCCCTTCAAAATTTTACCAAATCATTTGATCAGGATGTACGTATTTTTCCTCATTACCAATTTATAAAAATCGTCTCAGTTCCACTGAACGTATATTGTAGGACTGGAGGTATTTGTTCTGTAGCATCAAATAACTTCAAGTGGGGAAAATTTCCGAGGAACCAGATATAGGTTTTATATATATATATACTTGAGGGTCAACAACCAATATAATACGTTTCGATCAGACAATTTTAGTATCATCGCATATGAATGTCAAAAAGAATGGCCGACATGTGGCATCAAGATTTTAATAAAGAAAAAAAGTTTTGCCACTTTCTCCAAGTCTTGAAAATAGCCCATGCAAAGTAAAACAGATTACCACAACTCTGCTGATTTGGTAAATTTCAATTGTGCTTATATACTGAACAAATACCATACATAGGTATCATTATAAACCGTATTGTAAATTCCTACCGTACGTGGATTTAACACTTTCTTACTTTCAAATAATTTACTTGGCAATCTGAAGCAAGCCCTGATTTACCTAGGTGAATACTTCCCTACTCCAAGACGAATCTAGAAATTTAATAGTTTATAAACGCTTTTGATTACAAACCTCCTTCTGCTAGCGATCTCCTATATCGCCCATCTTGTTTAGATACCATCACTTTTCCTTTAGGTTTTGTTCCAGACCTATCAGTCTCTGTCCAATAAAGGTTTTCAGCCACCCAGTCAACAGCAACAGAAGTTGGTTTCGAATTTCCTATAAATTAAGAAGAAGAGTGTTACAGTATAAAGCAACTTATCCTGGTTTATAATATTTAGTACTCATGGTTACAGTTTGTCATTGCATGAAAAGTTTCTAAACTGAAAACGTCTCGTTTCCCTGAAAGATTATGAGAGATAGTTTAGAGTGTATTTTTGTGAGCATTTTTTGGGAATATAAGTGAAAATATTCATACTGTCGAAGTCCTCAACCCAAGAGCTACGTTACAAGCTCGATGTAAATGGAAGCAACCCAGAGTGATTCTATGGACTAGGTTAATGGAGATCACGTGGAACCTACCGATGCAGATACATCACTAGAGTGAGAGCTTGCTGACAGTAAAGCCAAGGCTGATATAATTCTTGCCAATAAGTCCCACAGAATTAAAACAGGTCAGGGGATGCTCAACTCAAGGAAGTATGGGATAAATTGAAGTCTATATTTCAATCACAAGGACCTGTGAGGAAGGCCAACCTACTGAAGAAACTTATTCTTACCGAAACAAGAATAGGGGATGACATGAGGGATCACGTCAATGAATTCCTCGACGTAGTGGACAAACTTGAAACAATGGAAGTTGAAATTATTGAAGATCCTTTTTCTATAATGCTTCTCTGTTACTTACCAGACGAATATATGAAAAACTCAGGGTTGCAATAGAGTCAAGAGACACACTTCCTATCCCCCAAATACTGAAAGTGAAAGTTATTGAAGAAAGCGACTCGAAGAGACGGTAGGCTAGAAGTAGCCAGTACCAATGCATTTCTAGGATAATACTCAAGAAAACTTCAAAGTCGATGTTAAAACTCCAAAGAGTTTTGGTAATTCGAAGTCCAATCGGGGTAATAATCAATTCAGTTGTTATATTTGTGACTCTGTAACTCATAAAGCCAAATTTTGTCCAGAATGGGAAATGATGAGAAAGGAAAAATCTACAATGGTAGAGGAAATTAGGTTCTATACGATAGAATACGTTAACAAACACACACTAACTGACAAGTGTTGGTGTTGGAATAGTGTGCTTACGTCATATTTCGTCAAATCTTGGTCAGATGGAAAAAAATGTGAATTTAAAGAACAAAACTTCAGTGGAAACCAAAAGTAGAGGAACTGCTATAACCAAAATAAAATAAAGTTTCCTTGTACCATACATTATTGTTTCCAGAAGAGAACAAATCTGACTGACAAAGGCTACGATGTCTTGTTCAAGAAGGACAAGGCGCTGGTGCTAGATAAAAAAGGAAACTCCAAAATAATGGCAGAAAGAGTTGATGGCCTAAATTATATTCAGCAACCAAAATCATCGATTGAAGTGGCCAATTTAGCAAATGATCCACAAAAATGATTGGTGTGGCACCAAAAGTTTGGTCATTTGAACTTTTGAGACCTGCGTAGAATTATCAGTCATAAGCTGGTAGAAGGAATAGATGAATGTACGAGCACGATAACAAAAAGACACCACAGTGTAATGTTAGCTCCAGGTGTAAACTCGTTTGAAAACCTTTTCCAAAAAGATCAAATAGGTCATCAGAAATATTGTATATTGTTCATTCGGATCTGTGTGGGCCGATGAGAACTGAATCATTTAACAAATCTAGGTACTTACGCCATAACATTTACAGACGACTGTACATGTTGGACAGAAGTGAAATTCTCTAAGGAGAAGAGTGATGCGCTAGAAGCTTTCAAGAGCTACATAAGAATTGCAGAACATTTCAAGGGCCAAAAATTAAATATCTACAGACAGAAAATGGAGGAGAACTGTTGAGTAATGAATTTACAAAGTTTTTGGATACCTAAAAAGGAGAGTTTCGTGTCCACAGACACAAGAACAGAATGGCATTGTTGAGCATAAGAAAGAACTTTGAATGATATGGCAACATGTATATTATTGGAAGCAAACCTTCCTCCTACTTTTTGGGCAGAAGCTGTTTCAACTGCCAGTTACATCAGAAACAGGTGTCATTCAGAGGGGATCGATGGAGAGATTCCTTACAAACTTTGGAAAGGGAAAAATCTGTATGTAGCATGTTTGCAACGGTTCGGTACCCGACATTTGTTTTAGATACAACTCCAGAAAGGAGAAAGATGAAGTACAGTCGTCCATCGAGTTCTACATAGTGAATTACAAGCATTTTTCAATCAGCATGAGACCTTCCTCAAACAGAAATGGGACGTATCCACTATACCCAGATCAGAAATTATCGCATGGGTAAAAGTAAAACTGTAAGCAGCCATAATCTGAACAACATCACTGAGATTAAAGGTGAGTCCTGAAGGTCTCTACAAGAAGTACGTCATTCAAAAAGCCTGTGAGGACTAAAATAAGGCCAGAGGATGGTACCCCACTATTTAGAATTGTAAAATTCTGAACTTGTGAAAGGGGAAGCATTGATGTTGAAGGGACTTGACTATTATACTTCTCAAAATTGTTATGTATCTAGATAATTAAAAGCAGTTTGTCCACGAACCAGGATTTTTCAGAGAAAGGTGTGAAAATCTTAATCTATAATCTTAAATATTAAGAGACCTACAATTTGAAAATTAAACCCTGACCAGTTGAAAGCGCTTTCCTGACGGCTGAAACTAGCAGCTGCAGTCACTTCGTAAATGATACTAAGAAAGACAGGAGCTATCTCATACAGCAAAGGTTGGTGAAATAAAATGCAAATGTGAACCTTATAGGCTTACAAATCTTCAAACATTACAGAATGTCAAAAGCATGTGCTGGTCAACTTACCTTTAGTAGTCAAATCCTGAGGATATCCCGTCTTTACTGATCCTTCCATAGCATCAATCATAAAACTTCGCTTGATTTTCTTCTCGCTGCTGTCCACCCAGAATATAGTCTCAGAGATCGGGCTGTAGTCTATTGCTTCAATGTGCTTTTGCTTTCTGATTACTTCCACTTCCCTCCTTTTATGGACTTGGTATGCGTCGATGTCTTCCCCATTGGCATAAATTACGGATACCTACGTTAAAAGTGAATATAAATAAGAATCCATATTACTGGAAATTACTCCTTCCTTAAGTGAAAATAGTTTTTCTAGAAATAGGACAGAAATGTTCAACATGTACGAGTTGTTCAAACTCCATTTATCGTGACACATAGGGTACGGTAGGTATCCTTAGAAACTGAACACTTTTCAGGGGTTGAAATAGTAAGAAATAAATAATAATTTTGTGTGAATCTCTACACTAGTTTGCTGACAACAGTTATTGCAGTTTTCCTGTACAAAAACATTCAAAATGTTGATAGCTTTCGAGGGCTTCCCAAGCCTTCAAGAGGGATTTTGAGGGGAAGGAGGTATTATATAGTAGTTCTCTTCTGATGGAAAGTAGTATCAATAAAAATTATACATGTTCCCGAAACAATTACTGGTAATTTGAGCGAGTTGTGAGTGTATTCAAAGCGTCTTATTAAATAACTAGCCGCTCCGGCTCGCTCCGCTCGCCTCCACGCCCAGCCGGAGGTGAAAAGAATAGTGCAATTCGGTCAATCCGTTCAAAAGTTATGGAGGTACATACATACAGACACTTTACTTTATTAATATAAAGACTAGCCTAGTTTACTCGCTCGCTTCCCTCGCTCGGTATGGCTGAATTGATCCGATATTCTTTACTCTTGAGTGGGACATGTAGAATGATTGGAAACAGTGGATCACTAAGGGTGATTTTTAATGTGTAGGATGTGTAAATGCGATGGGTAGCTGGTATTGGAACCCGCTAGTCGCAGACTTTCGTTTGACCCCATTCATGAATTTTTCAGTTTTTCTACCCCCCACAACCACCCCTTGCTTATTTCTTATTTATGGTAGCTGGAATTGAAACCCCCTACCTAGTCGTGGACTTTCGTTTGAGACCACACACGGATTTCCCAGTTTTTTTACCCTCCACTCCCCTCACAACCACCCCCTTACTTATTTCTCATTTATGGTAGCTGGAATTGAAACCCCCTAGTCGTATACTTTCGTTTGAGACCACACACGGATTTTCCAGTTTTTCTACCCCCCACCACCACTCACAACCACCCCTTACTTAGTTCTTATTTATGGTAGCTGGAATTGAAACCCCCCTAGTCGTGAACTTTTGTTTGAGCCCACTCACGGATTTTCCTGTTTTTCTACCCCCACCCCTCACTGAGCAGGCGTTGCGCAATTTTGATGTGACCTATATTTTGCGCCAAAAGTGGCTGGTCATATTAAAAAAGGAATCGCGCAAATCGGTCAATCCGTTCAAAAGTTATGGAGGTACATACATACGGACACTACTAATATAAAGAAGAAGAAGATGACATGTAGGAAAGACAAAGGATATCATGAGTACCTACCCAATAACAATTCATACAAATTTAATCGAAATCGTACGATAAACGTTAGAAAAAATGGATAAAATTTTCACTCGAAATTTCTGTTTTTTTTTAAACATCTAACTTCATTGCTTGTGGCATTCATATTAATCTGTAGTGCATAGAAACTCAGTCCTGAAACTGGGCTTTTCATGTCAATCTAGGAGGTCAGATCAGGACCCTCTTCACCAGCAAAGTTGATAGAGTTCCACAATATTTTTTCCAGACCCCGATAACATTACATTTTTCTTAGTTTGGAAAGTAAAAGTAAACAAATTTACAACTTTACATTGAATACAGACAATTTGAGTGAATTAACAAGCTTGAAATACCCCATTCCATTCAATTTCAATGACTTGTTACACACATCATTTATACCGTAGTAAGTATGAGTATGACTTCGGTAAGTAAGTAACTTGTTTTAATAAATGTAATTTTAGTAAAGCACTATCCTTCGAAAACTGTTCAAACCCACCTTTGAACACAGCTTTAATTAACACAGAGTCCAATCCACTCCTTCTTTTCAACCCCTAATCTTCTGTCCTACCTTTGCCTGTTGGTTTTCCCAAATCTTTCCAATACCGTGAGAACATGCACCTACTCGTCCCAAACATTAACTGTCGACCTGTCAATAGTAAAATCCCTCTTGGAAATGTATATACCGTTATGTCCTTCAGCATTGGCCTAGTAAGCTGGCTGTGGGTTTTTCCCTCCATTGTCCACATACCTACCAAATGGAGATGTGCAGTTATATTCTCCTACCTCATTCCCTTTGTAATTTATTGCGTATTTCTATTGGATCCCCACCTTGCCAACCTGACCCCCACTAGTTTCTTGGTGTCTTTTGGATTTTACGTGTCTTCAGATGAAATGTGTGTTCAGTGACTTCCTATTCATTTTACCAAACAGATCAACTTAATCGTGATTTTTACTCTTGCTCTTGAAGTAACAACCATTCAGGTTCATATGTACAAATACCAAAATTAACCATTTATTTTGCTTACCAGTGCGTATATTGCAAATATTATTTGTTAACTGTAAATATATCAAATCTCGGCTACACTTCGTGGGTGCATTAATTTAATAATCTACCCGATTCCCCGTGCAAGAGCAAAAACTATCTTCAGTAGGTAGGTAGGTGATAAGTGCTACGCATCATCGAGTAAATTGCAAAGTACGAAGGACAGGGAAATACCTTGGGATCATCCGCCCTGCAGACTCCACTCTTTTGATCAGAAAGGGTAAAACCGTTTCGGCAGGAACACGAGAAAGTTCCATTCAAATTGGTGCAGAGTTGCGAACAGAAGTTCTTCCCTGTAGCACACTCGTCAACATCTGGAAAAAAATATCTAGCTTCTTAAGTCGCTCTATTGCATTGAACGGTCGTGATATATTAAATATGTTGATTTGAAAATTCTGGTGAACAAAAAAACAGGTCATTGCAAATTAAATTTGAATTTTTAAAAGTAAACTTCATTTTGCTGTTAAGGTTTTACTGGATTTAGTATAATATAATAAGACCATCTATAGCTCATTGAACAGTTCTAGAGATGAACAAAATTTTATTAGAAGAATAGTGTCATATCTTCACCTTGGCATTTCTTTCTGTTCACAGGGTCTATCGTGTAACCCTCAAAACACATGCACAGGTAAGCATCCTCTTTTCGTTGCGGACTGGAGTAGTTTTTGCAGAAATGCTCGCAACCACCTCCCATGTGGCCACCCTGACATAATGTTCCATAATCTGAAAAATGAATTAATCGTAATACAATTTAGACAACTTTGTATACCTACGATTTATTAGCTAACAACATTAGCCCTTTCGCATTCAAAAACTCCTCGAGTCGCGAGAGTTTGGTGTTTCACTGATCCTGGAGGCACCTTGAGGTCCAACGGTTTTCAGCACTATTATATGGTTCCTGGAGAAGTTTTGAGGCATACAACTATTACTGCCAGCACAATCTGTTGTTTGCTTCTTAAACTACTTTCCAATCATTGTTATGTCCTTAAGAAGGCTGTTGGACCCTTTTATTATAAGTATCCCTCTTTTCCTGAGACCCATTGAGAGAGGTTGTAATTAGGGGCACATGTACGAAAGCTCCCCGGGAAGGAGAAAGGGATTTTGTCGGAGCCTCACCATGTACGAATACTCCCGTCGCTGCCCAGTCAAATGTACACGAACGTTCCCAATAATTCGCCAGAGGTGACATGTGAGATTTTCTCACACTAAACCGTTATTCGCTAAATACATTCCAATGGGGGGGGGGGGGCAAAGGGGCGTGGCTTATAGTATAGTTTATACAAAATATATATATTTTTTCTTAATGAAAATTTTTGGATTTTGAATAATTGAGAAAGAAAAGAAAAATTCCCGTCCCCCGGAGATACATTTTTTCTTCGCTATAATTGACTCAAACGCAAGAACGAAGTTTTTAGCTCAATCCAATCGATAGTTATCATGTCTCGTATTCATATCTTTGTTTATGGAGTAAAGTGTCCTCCCACTGTCTCCTACTATCTGGCTGGATGTTTCTGTGATCTCATGTGGGCGATAAGACTGTACAAGACAAGAAGAGTAGTTGTCGTTGTTCGTGTTACTCACAATATGGATTTGCACTCTCCTGACAAGTGGGCTAGCTGAGTCAGTGATTCCACCCTGAGCACCACGAACGCCTGCGAAGCTTTTCACTCAGCCTTCAAAGGTAAAAGGAGAGTGCTCCTTCGGGAGCGTTCGTACATACCACTTTTACCCTCGGAGCGTTCGTGCTGTCCACCGTAATTAGTCCATAGTCCAGGGAGTAGAATGATTCATTTATTCTATTTTTTCGCCAAAAAGTACTTCGAGGTTCGCCCCAAAAGCTTTTTTCATCCAATCATGTTTCATGCTGATTAAAAAATGAATACATTTAAAAAAGTCAACGCTTACTTATGGGACAACCCTCCTATAGGACATTCTCGCAATCATACAGTTGGCCAGTAAAAAATCTAGATTCACAAAATAAATTTGAAGAAATAGAATACTTAATAATAATTTCAGGTAATAATATAAAAATAAAATAATAGTATTAAGATCTTTTGGTACATAATTTTGATATATTTAAGCAAAAAAAGCACTGGGCACTTTGAATTGAAATCGATGGGAAACTTGGCCCTTCGGGCCTCGCAAGGGGCTCCGCCCCTTGACCCCGCCAGGGGGGCTTTGCCCCCCTGGACCCCCCCGGATGTTATTACTTTGAGCCTGACTGCTAAAATGTAAAAAACATGGAATCATGTTTTAGCTCCTCGCTCTCACTTTATTATAGAAATGATCACGACGATTGAGCTCTTGTGAGATGATGATCTCCTAATAGAAACTCGCGAGTAAACATTCACTTTATTATAGAAAGAGGCTACATACGAAATTACAGCTTCCTATAGTGTAAAGTATAGAAATTACCTATTAAAATGATTTAACCACCGCTTCACAAATCAAACCGTTCTCGCAATATTCGGATCACCTGCTATGAATCAAATCATCGAAACACCAGCTCAATGAAATCATCAGAAATTATCAAGCGGTTGCAATCATGTTCACAATATCAATTATTGAGAATGATCACCTGTGTGTAAACAATTATTCATATAACCATGCTCATAACTCAGCTTGTTGGCCACGCACTTCGCAGTAGTTAATATAGTATGGTTGGATAAATCGAGAGCTTTCGAACGAATGGTCAAGGAATTTTGTAGGATGAAAAACGACGACGTACCATTTCCCTAGCAACGACTCGGTTGTAAGCGGAAATCATCACAATTATTGGCCCTACTTTCATCTCACTTTTCGGCGGGGGCTCCATCGCTAAAACATGATTTCATGTTAATATTGGAGGGAATATTGTGAAATGCGACTAAAATCAGTGGGGTAAGAGTACCTACAGTATGCAGGGGCTAAAACGTGCTAGATGGGTGGATTGCTGTCCATGGGGACATACGTGCCTTCAAAGCACCTGAGCGAAAGGGTTAAATTGTAGCTATAAAGAGATTTACAATAAGGGCTTCTGTTTAGAGCTTGTTTTCTATTCTCCCCACAATTGATTGAGTTGGACCTTGAGTGGATAGGTACCTTAAAATCAAAGTAATATTGATAGTGATGACTTACGACATCCTGCTTCATCTGAATTGTCCCCACAGTTATCTTGGTAGTCACAAACAAACGTTTCATGAATGCACTTGTTGTTGTCACATTTAAACTCGCCATCTCCACAAGGCGTTGGAAGGGGGGTGTCACATATAGAGTGGTTGTTCTCGTCTGAAGCATCTCCACAATCGTCAACTCCGTTACATACAAGGTCCATCGTAACGCATTTCCCGTTCTCACATTGATAACGTCCTGGTCCAGAACATGTGGCTGCAGTGTCACCTACACATACAAAAAACAAATATATACATAAATATAATAAAATTTAAAACCCCTCTTTTTTGAAAAAATTGAGCATCCAATCCAGAAGACCCATTCATAACATTTAGCCTTAGAAGGGCGGACATGAAATTATTAAGAAAAGGAGCTAGACAATGGGGTACATAGAAAAAAACTCCAGTCATGCAATGTTCTTAACCCACTAAGTGGTATCGATGGGGGTAGGGTAAATTTTCTCTTGATTACCCCAATACTTTTCACTCCATTGTTTCCTTTCGACTGTTTTACCTTTGCCTGAGGTTATTAGAGGTGGTAGGTACTCCAACCAGTAGAATTTCGAAAGTTATTCAGTGCAATTGTATATGTTACCGGCAAAGTACGAAATCCAGTCATTGTATAGAATGACTAGTAGTTCTATACAATGCCTGCACTTTTTAGGCAAAGTATGAGATTCCTCCATTTTTAACTCTCTTCAGACACAATGGCAAGGCAATGTACACAATGCCTAGGCAGTGTAGCTATATATAGCCTACCATTGATTTAGTCAAAGTATAAATACTCATCATTCTGACCTATATGTCCAACAAATCTGAATTTTTACAAAGGGATTGACTACTTGATGTTATGTATTTTTGAGATGCGAGCTTGCGAGCAACCAGACCACCAAACTATACACATCATTCTGACCTATATCTCCAACAAAGGTGCCCAGACCAGGTAAGGATTGATCAGAAGGACACTTTGCTGAGTGCACGATCAGGCATTCTATACAATGCCTAGGTAAAGTATAAGATAAGATTTATTTTACACATTGCGTGCTACATTCAGGTATTGTATACAACGACTAGGCATTGTTCACAATGCCTGATTTTAAACTTTGTCGGTAACATAATATATATGTTTGAAAACGGACATTTCGTGGATCTCGAGTTTCTACATAATTCATGTGCAAATGCAATGTGGAAAAATATCGCTATTATGGTCACCGTCCATGACTGGAACTTATCTGTTCAGTGAGCATACTTTGGACTAGTTTCAGAGTTTAAAATCCACACAGCTAAAGTCACGATGGACAAATTGTGCCAAATATTCCAGGGGAGCTTGATCTCACGGTTTGGGGACATGCCCTGGCCTCCAAGGTCACCTGATTTCACGATTTGACAACCTGTGACTTTTTTCTGTGGGGTTTCCTCAAATCTCGTGTCCACGAAAACAAACCGAGATTGTTAGGCGAGCTGAAGGAAGCGATTTGAGCAAAAGTCCACGCGATTGACACACCCTTATTGGAGCGCGTTCACCAAGAGTTTATGAACAGACTTGCAACATGTTACGAGCAAGACGGTCACCACATGACAGATGTTATTTTTAAGGTTTGATTTCTTAAATGGCATAATACTGGCTGTAAGAATATGAAAAAATAAATTTTTTATGATAAAAAACAAATGTTTACTACTCATTTAAAAACCGTCAGGTTCCCGTGGACCTCCCTCAATAATCTGGGTGTACAAAAAGTTGGGGATTTCAATTTGTTGATGAACTGATGGAGGTAGATATAAAGTTGAACTATATACATTATTCTCAACCGATTTTCGTGATTCTTTTTCTGTTCGGTTTATTATGCTATTTTCCTCAAACCATTTGATCTCTAAGTGAAACCATTCTCGGTAAATTAAAATTTCATAGTGATGAAGGGAGGAATTTACTGACGAATCGTAATATTTCCATCGTGAATGTTTTCGTGAATCTTTCTTAGTTCGTCTTTAAATCTAATTAGTAAGACATAATTAATCACAACACATCCAATTAAAGCCAGTGGATCTGTAAAGTAAGGATAATTCAGATTTAAAAACTAGGTACCTACCTACTGCAAATCAGACGCGGCGTTTGTATAGCGCATGCATCACTTACCAATGTTTTTTATTTTTTTACTTTTTTTATTTCGATTTCTGAGATATACGCATTATGAAACGTAAACCAACAAATTTTGAGGGGGTTAAATTTTTTTCTTGATTGATTATCAAGGTTCATTATTGAAAATAATACACCAAAAGTAGGTAGCTTACGGCAGAATTTGGGGTCTTCATCTGAGCCATCTCCACAGTCATCCATTCCATCACAAGTGTCGCGGTGTGAGATACAGACGTGGTTGTCACATTGGAACCAATATTCAGCACAGTACCTAAAATGAAAGGGAAAACCTTAAGCTTCTAAGACCTAACTTGCATCTCAGTAATTGTATGTACTATAATTTTATAGTACTGAATTTCTATTAGTATTTTAGTTTTTTAACACAACAATGTATACAGTGTAAGGTTGGATACATGGGCTTGCCATGTTGGCAGCCCTGTAGGTTCAGTTAGTTGCCTTTGATCCTTGTTCTTGAGCCGGTCGAAGTATTGTTGGTGACCACCAAATAGTTATGTTTACATTTGAGCTTTTGAGCATATTGAAACTGAGTTATAAATGATTAACAATTGTTTGTAAATACTACATGGTGTCAGAAGTGGGATAAAAAAATTAAAAAAACTAACTGAACCTACAGGGCTGGCAACATAGCAAGCCCATGTATCCAACCTTACATACAGTAGTAATCTGATGAAAGGCAGTTACCTAAAATCAAATAAAAAAAATACTAGTTTCTGACAAAATAAAGATTGGGTAATTATTTTATTGACAGCCTCACCTTCCATTGGGGAATCGAGGTGGACAATCTTTCTCATCGCTGAAATCTCTACAATCTACATCACCATCACATCGGAAATATGAGGCGATACAATGACCGCTTGCGCACTGGAAGGTGCCATTCTGAAATCCATAAAACATTACTTGATAATCAAAACACCAGCTTAAAACCCTTTGATGCGAGGCATGTTAACATCAATCAACAATAACACAACAACACAAACAACATCACACATCACTATATTTGAGTCAAGTTCAGTTGAGTCAAACACAAACAACATCAACAACATCACACATCAATACATTTGACTCAACTGAACTTGAACTCGACTTGACTCGAGTCGACTCGACTCAAGTTGACCCGACTAAATCGACTTGGAATAGGACGTTGAGTTGGACATTCACAGAAAGAGTTATGGAAAGGGCGTATACATTTCTCTGATTTGTAATTTATTATAGTTTGGATAAAGACCATGTACAGGGGAAATTAGAGAGGCCGATTAGGTACTTAACTTTTCATGATGTGACGGAAAAATAGTAACATCAACCTATAAACCAAGCCACGAATGAAATTTGCATCACTGTCACAATTACATTTCACACGAAATATTATTATTGATTGTGAGGAGTTTGTTGAGTTCGTATGTAACATTTATTCTTATATACCTAGTTCCTGTATGCAGCATGATCATATGAGAGAATTTTCGTAGATTAGCGTATTATATTCTTACATTGCATTGAAATATGAGCACTTTAAGTGCAAAGAAATTGTTAACCACCAATTTTATGAGAAATAAAAACGTTCGAAATCATATTCTATGGTTCAAAACAGATTTTGGATTTTTACCGAATTTTTCAGTTTTTTAAATAGATTTTTCAGCAAATAATAAAATTTAAGTACATTTTTCAGCATAATGATGTGAGCATGTTTTAGTTTATCGTTGATCAACTTCATTCGATTAAAATTCTGCTTAAAAAACATAAATTTAACGATTTTTAGTTATTTTCAGTGATTTTATTTTTTAGCACATTTTTTGAAATGTGACAATTTAATGTGCTCAAAAAGTGCCAGCAATGAACTTGATTTCTCGGCGCTTGGAAAGCTTGATTCGTTATTATTGGTGCAAGAAAGGAATTTTTATCTCAATCCTGAGGAGAGTTAACATTTTTTTATTATATATATCTATATATATATAAAATGAGGGAAGTTGCAGAAGGAGAAGAAGGAAGAGTGAGATGAAAGGAAGTAGCCCTACAAAATGACCACATTCAAGTAAGAACCCCTCAGGACGCGAGTGGTGATACCATGGAGCACTTCTGCTGAGATGCCCAACTCGATTAACTCTGTGGCACTTTTCCCGCACCATGACACGGTCGAGGCCATGACCTTGATGTTATTGGTCGCCACCGGTGGCGTAGCCAGGATTTGGCTATAGGGGGGGGGGGGGGGCAACTAATTGAATGCGTGGGCCGCAGGGTGTCCGAAAACCCTTTTCAGAAGAACTTTGAATTTTTAACAGGTAAAACCACATTTTAACGAGGTTTCGACGAACTAAGCAGTACTTTTACACATATAGAATTAACCTTGAAATTCTTTATTTCAAATTCAATTTGCTTTAGTTTAGTTTGTATTGTTGAAAAACTACTACATTGAAAACACTTATTTAAGAAATTTAAAATCATTTTGTTTCATTAGGTATCAATTTTTATTACTGAGTGTTTCTTTAAAAAACTCAAAAATCGAGGACAGCAGTGTTTTACGATTTTTATCCATTTTGTACAAATATCTCAACAAACATAACCTATACTGTGTAAGTGGAAACTCTAAAACAACTATACAAATAATGTAAACAAAACACGAGTAATGGAGTCACAGGCAAGCAACTAAGCAGTGTTCCCAAAACCAGCTTCGGAGCGAGTCTGCACAGTCCGCGCCGAGTACATGCCGCAGCATTTTTTAACATAGATTTTTTTATACCGCCAGAGCAAGACTTACATTTGATGCCTCTATCAGAGGCTATGGAATACCCCCAGGTAAAAAGGAGAGTCTGGGGGTCCTCCCCCGGATAAATTTTTGTAATTATTAATGTCCAAAAACAAAGTTTTTGTGCACTTTTGCGCCTTTTAGAACATGAAATTTAAGTCTTAATTCGATTTATTATTGATTGACTTGACAGGTGTAATACTCTTTCTTCTACCTTAAACCACTGAACGGGATCGGAAATAAAAACACCTTTAGGATTTACGGGATCCAGACTCAAAACCTTTATCAACGTGATATGATAAGCGGTAAAGTGGGAGAGCAATTAACTTGTACGGGAGGCGGAAATAGACTGAATGAATTTTCCTTCATCGTCTGCAAGACGGAAAGGGCGCTAGTGAGTAATGCAGTGTTTACAGTAAGAAAAGTTCTTAAACACTTTACAATTTCAACTCCACAATTTCATTGCAACTTCGGGAGCTCAAATCGTATATAATTACGGGATGGTCAGGAAAATAGGAATTATCAGGGTTACGTCATGAAATATGTAAAAAGTGGGATGAAAATATTGAGCGACATTAGCACTCTATCGGAAGTTTGGGAAGACAACACACCAACTCCATCTCAAGCCCTGGCTGGAGAATACGAATTTAGTTAGGGCCAAACAACCACCATTATGTTAATAAACTAATGAAAGCTTCTGGGTCACGTTACAACTTTACAATAAGTAGGTACCTATGTTTTTTAAACTTCTCTGTGCTGATTATTTTCACCTAAAAGTATATTCTTACCTTGCATTGATAATCATTGCAGTTCATCTCATCAGACCCATCTGAACAATCGTCGTCATGGTCACATCTGTAGTGTTGAGGTATACATTTGCCATTTTTACATTTGAACTCAGATTCTGAACATTCCCGGTATGATTCTTTACAATGTTCTTCAACCTCATCAGAATTGTCACCACAGTCATTTTCAAAATCACACATCCATCTCCTGCAAATATACATTTTAAATTATACAAATTTTGTTGTATTACGTGAAGGCACAGTCAGGATATAAGGGACCTTCCGGATTTTTCTCTGAAGGACTAGAGTTAGAAATAAGCATAGATGATGTCCTTCGACATTTATGGCGTAGATCCAAAATACAAACTACCTAACCCACAACTACCTTCACCACCAAACATTTCGATTCGATTTTTGTGTTTCCATCAATGCTGGGGGTCATTGTGCAATTTGCCGTCGGATATCGCATAGACCTTAGGGCCTGTTAGCGCGTTCCACCTGGTTGAGGCCAGGGGAACTCCACCTTGAAGGGGGCACACACCCCAGCAAGGCCTACTTTCTAGCCCCCCCCCCCCCCCCCCCCGGATAGGGACAGGGGTGACTACAAGGGCGTGAAACCTACAACCCCCCTGAAACCACAGTCAAATGGGTGGCAGGCAGGACCAGCTCCCCAGCCCAGCGAGGCACGCTGTAAGAGCTGAAAGCCCTTAACACGTTCGCTGCGGAGTGTGTACCGGAGCTGAAAGTGCTGTGCGGAAGCCATATAATCATCGTACGTGGTGGGCACGTGAGCCGCACTGGGAATGAAATATTGGGACAAATCTCTCACCGTGTGCGGCTCACGCGGCTGCCGCATGACAAATTCAACGTTCTATAATTGTCAATAATTCGGTTTCATGAATGTGGAAAGTCAAGAAACGTTGCATAAATTGTTGATAATCTCTAGTTTAACTATTATTATAATTATCTCTCACGTTTCAGTAAATTTTTGGTGAGAAATTGAGTAACTTTGCACCTTTGTCCGACTTTTACAGTGGCTTCAGAAGGTTCAAACCAAGTGCGGGAAGAAGAAATGAAGTCCATTGCATGTGGGGTGGAACGAGGGGGTTGGTTTATTTTACAGTACCCCTTCACGCAGCAGCCGCGTGCAATGCACTGTCATTGAATCGGAACTCACGCACCATTGAATCGGAGCAGCGCATGAGCCGCAGCGAATGTGTTAAAGGCCAATAATGGTCGCTGGCCCGGCACAGAGAAGAGGACTCTGCCCCTACCGCTTAACCCCATCCCGTCCTGCATGATTGCAGCACATGTAGGGGGACCACGGTTGCCTTCCTCAACCCCCTTCAACCCTTCAACCCTTCCTCACACCCTCATAATGTTTGAGCTGTGGGGGTCCACTAAGTGGTTGGATGGGGATCCCTCATAAACCCTCATAAGGTTTGAGTTGTGGGAGTCCACCAAGCAATTAGATGGAATCCCTCAGGTGTGGATAAAGTGGTAGGTGCAGAGACACCTTCTCTGTGCCGGGCCAGCGACCATTCTGGCCTTAATGGAGGAGTGCTGGTTGGCGCTTTCTCCAGTAAATGGTACCGCGGGCGGGGGGAGCCCCAGGCTACCGGTGCATAGATTTTGTCGAAGCACCACCTGCCTGCCCCCCAGTTGAGGTGGCTTCGCGGGGGCAGTGGTTTTATCACCCCTAACATGCAGTCAATTCTGCAGATGAGGGGGAGAGGTTCGTGGGAGTTGACTCGCGGGGGTGAGTCTCCTTCCACGAACCTCGGCATTTGGAGTTATGTGGATTTCCATAAACTCGGGTACCAACCTGCTTAGTTGGTAATGTGTGCTAGAACACATGCCTCTACCCGTAGGTCAATACGGGTACTTGGCAGATGTCAAGGACATTGACTGGGTGTGCAGTCTCCTCTCAGGAGGATCTTCCCGGCTTGTCTGGGGGGAGACCACAAGGCATGACTGCCTAAGGACTCCTTAAACACGACTTCCATTCTTTGGAAGGAGATATTGGATTCTTCTGCCCCTGGGCCTGGGTCTGCATGCATGCAATTTGCCTCCAGTCACGAAACATGCAATTTCCCTCCAGATTCTATCGTAGCATAATTCGTTGAATGTAAAAGAAGACCATATACAGTAACACCCCGTGTAGATCACTGGGTCACCTACTAAAATGGAACAAGTACGTATTTTTTTGAGGTTTACCGTTTTTTACTTTATAACACAGGTCGAAGATGAAATTAAGTCCAGAACTTACTGAGCACAATGATTCATTCATAATATTGCTCTCTCTAGAAATAAAGCGAATAGCAAATGGCAAAAATGTGGTGATTTCTTATTTGCCGAGCTTGATATCATGATGACACTGTTGTGTTGTGGACGGTTTTTTAATAGTCGATCCATGAAGAAAACGTAGCTCCAACTCTACTCTGTGGTAGCTCCATGTGTAAATCGCCCTTATTTTGTTGCCTACATACACCAATGAGGATGCTAACGGCGCTATTTGCCAGACAGAATTTACCTGAGGGATAATTTTATACGCTTGGTATTTCGGCATTGATAAATGACTCACATTCTTATCTGGAGTATAGCGCTATACTCAGTATAGCTATCCTGCAGTTAATGTAGACAATTGATAAACCGGCCCTAAATCAACCTAAGGAGCACACACAAACACAAAGGTATGGGAGCGAACTGATCAGTTCAGTGAGGGACCTCAGAGGCTAATTTCTTTCCTTTTTGTCCTACGATGCTGACATTAGCAATAAAGCTCTTCTGGAACCAAATTTGAAACAATTTTACAAGATACAGAAGACCACATCGTTTGAGGGTTCTCTGAGACTGATTTCTGTTGTAATCGACCTACTGAAATACAATAATTGTAATGACGGATTTCATGTGGAAAAAAGTCAAATCAGTGTACAACGTATGCAACCTTCTACATGGTGGGAAGATGACTTTGTCATAAACCGTTTAGTTTTTCAACGTTTACTAAACAGCTTCAAATTGTGGGGTCCGGGAACTGTAAAGGTGAGAACCATTTTGCGAGGCATGAAGTGCTATGTTTTGATGATAAAGTATAAGAAGTTCAATAATTATTGTAGACCAGTGATCTGCGTAGAAGGGCTTTCTAATATAGAAATGATAAACCTGCGTGAAATAATTTGCCGCGTTTCTTTGTTAGGGTTAATAGTTTACATTGATATTTTACACAACATTAATCTCATCTTTAATAAGCTTACTTGGGTATGCATCTGTTATTGGCACATTTGAATTCAGTCTTAGCGTTGCATTTCGGACAGTGCTCTGGTAACTCATCACTGTTGTCTCTACAATCATCTTTTCCATCACAGAGTAACCATTTGGGGATACACCTATAACTTGACCTTCCAGGACACCTTTGCCAGCCAGAAGAACAATTTTTTTGCCTTAAAAAAAAGGGATAAATTAAACAACAGCACAATGAACGGGAAAAATATTCGACATTTGAGCGAACTCGAAAGGGGGTAGTTGAATTCGAAACACGTGACCTTACCTGCAAATGTAGGCTGGTTCATCAGAGTCATCCCCACAATCATTGTCAAAATCGCACATCCAAAGTTTGGGAATGCAACGGCCGTTCTTGCAAGGGAATTCGACTTCAGGATCACATTGCCTTTTGTCTGAAATCAACATTAATGTCAGTTTGAGTGGACTTGTACAATATCTCCCAAATGAGAGTTTCGCTCTACAATATTCGATAACCTAGAATCATAATTACTTGAAAAAGTTATGGTTTCGAGGAACGAAATCTCGTTAGGTAGGTACCGAAAACAAAAAACGGCCCTTTGGGCCTCGCGGCTTCCCTTGACCCCACCCCGTCAGGGGGCTTTGCCCCCCTGGACCCCCCCCCCCCGGTTACTTTTTGCTTTGAGCCTTTGGCGAAAATGCTAAAACATGGAACATACTTTCTTCCCGCTAATTCGTAAATGTAAATAAATTTACAACTAGGACATGAATGTTTTACTAATCTACTAATTAATTTTGAACTACTAAATTTAAAATCTAAAACTTACAAATTTAAAAACAAAATAAAATAAATAAAATAAAATAAAACTTAAAATTTAAAACTACTACATTTAAAATCTACTAATAAATTTAAAACTAGGACATGAATGTTTTACTAATTACTAATGTTTTACTAATTAGAACAGGGTACTTAGGTAGGTAATTTTCTGTTATGGTGCGCGTCTACTATTACTATAACCAAGATTAACTTCTCAACCAAGTGACAACAAAACAAGCGGCATTCTTTACTATATCCATTTATAACACAAATGAATATAAAACTACGACATGAATAGAAGAACAAGTACGAAAGAAATGCGTGATAAATCGAAAGCTTTCCAACGAGTGGAGAACGATTTTTGTCCTGTGAAAACTAAAGAAGTTTCATTTTCCCAGCAACGGCTTTGTTGTACGTGAAAATCAAAAGAAAAAAAGCAAAAAAAAAAAAAACTTGGCGCTTTGCGCCTCGGCGGGGGCTCCCCCCCCCTGCACCCCCCGGTTTATTTCGTTTTCCATACTCTGTATGAAATCATAGGAACACAGAATGTTTTTTTGCGATGATTCTATTTCCTTACCAACGGCTTGGTTGCACGTGAATAATAACAATCGTGTTGGCAATAATCCAAAATAAATAATTGTTAGACATTTAATTTGGTCTAAAACCCTATAAATATTATATAAATAAATATGTAACTACAAGAAAACATACTATATAAATTGAGAGCTTTCCAACGAATGGTGAACGATTTCTGTGCGAATTTGATTAAAATTGCGGAGGTTCCATTTCCCTACCAACGGCTCGGTTGTACGTGAAAATCATAAGAAAATTTACAAGCGGTTGCAATCATGTTGACAATATCAATTATTGAGAATGATCATCTGTGTGTAAACAATTGATTCAAATAACCATGCTCATAACTCAGGTTGATGGCCACGCACTTCGCAGTAGTTAACATAATATGGTTGGATAAATCAGGAGCTTTCCAACGAATGGTGAACGATTTCTGTGCGATTAAAATTGCGGAAGTTCCATTTCCCTACCAACGGCTTGGTTGTACGTGAAAATCATTATAAAAGGCGCATAACGGTTTTTTCTGTCGGTTTTTTGTGACGATTTTTTTTCGGTAGGTCATCGCAAAAACACATTCTGTGTTAAAATTTCGTGACACATCCGCGTAACGTTTTTCGCTAGTTAGTCTCCAAGGCTAAGGCTGTCCGTCCAGTGGAGGCGATTTCGCGCGAAGAAGCGAACAGGCGAAAAGAGGCGAATTTGCGCGAACGGTTCGCCTCCCTTTCAAACACACTGTTTTAACCACTGCAAGACGCGAAGTGGGGCGAAAAGGGGCGAACGCGACGAGAATCAAACCAGTTTGTTTTTCAACGCGCCAACAAGCGAAATGGATGTTGACAGTGTGTTTGAAGGGAGGTGAACCGTTCGCGCGAATTCGCCTCTTTTCGCCTGTTCGCCTCTTCGCGTGAAATCGCGTCCACTGGACGGACAGCCTAAAGCATGCTTTGTGACACATCCGCGTAACGTTTTTCGCTAGTTAGTCCAAGGCTAAAGCATGTTCCATGCTAAAAATCGAAAATTGAACCCCATGATTACCAGGTGTAGCCAATTACAATTACAACTGACGATCTCTGTTTCTATAACCAAGAAAGTATTGTCCAATAATTTTGACGGACAACCAAATTATCCGAGGTTCACCCAAGAAAGATGAAATTATAGGAATCCTCTTAGGGATATCAAGAGAAGAATGAAACGATGGGCTCAGCTGTATGAGTTAAATTCTCTCCTGGTCCACCCAATCACTATTTAAGTAACTATAATTGAGGAGAATCAAGTTTTTAGCTACGGGTGGTGCCCAAATTTGGGGATTAGTTTCCACACAGTTTAGAAGTGTTAATTTATTATTTTTATTATTTTTTCTAATTCTCTAATTTTTACAGTATTTTATTTTATTGTATATCGTACTAATTTTCTTGCTAGGATTAATGAACTAGCCTATCGGCTATTATTTGACACTAATGAAATTGGACCACTTGCAATCCAATAGTAATTATATAAAACTAGTTTTGTAAATTTACTTACGACATATCTCAGGGCGTTCATCAGAACCATCTTTGCAGTCTGGATCACCGTCACAAACCCAGGCATTGAGAATGCACCGACCGTTCGAAGAGCACTTGAATTCCAAATCTGGACAAGTTAGGTTGCACCTGAATAACAAACCAGTCTTAAAGCAACCATATCTAGTTCATTGATACTCTACAACTGATTCATGCTTTCGTTGAAATAGCTCGACGTATTTATGTAGACTAGAAAAAAATGAAACTGATTTGGCACAATTTGAGAAAACTGAGCTCATTATAATTATATTGCAATAGGTCCGATGAGTGTTTTGTCACTATGCAACTTGGAGGCTCTGCTTTTCCACGACATAGTGACAAAAAACTCATATTCCCTATTTAGCTCTCGGGAAATCTAGGTTGATTATCAAATTATCAACACTTGAAAGGAACCAATCCCAAATATCCAAAGACAATATTCGAGTTAGATTGCTCGATGGCTCTGTGACTATACAACTCTACGACTTAATTCGTTTTCTGTTAAATTGTGAATAAATATTATCAATTCATTGCTGAAGAAAGAGAATAAATTTTCACGATCTTAAATCATTGATAGCGCACATATCGAAACCGCAGGTACCATGATTCCTAAGAAATACTGTCAGTTGCGTATTGTTTAATAAAGAAAGCGGCGGCTCGTAGGGGGGTCGCAATAAACACTATCTTTGACGCGGCCGGCTGGTCGCAAAATTCAAATATGTTTCAAGCGTTTACAATGACTAGTATGGCTCTGTGAGTTGGAATGCATGATTCCTAAGAAATACTGTCAGTTGCGTATTGTTTAATAAAGAACCAATGACTAGTAGAGTTGGAATGCACGCAGAACGTAGGTGGTTATGGATTGAACACAAATTAACAGATTAATCAAAATAGGTTGAGCAATTGAATAAGAAGAGGGAAAGTGCTTCATGACCTTACGAGCAAATTTACATTTTTCATCTGTTCATTTTTCTTCTTGTATTTTATTGTCAATAACGAATCTTTATAGTTGACCAAGAAAACACAATTTTTAATGCCCCACAAATTGTTTGTGGATTGCCGTCCTATTTCTATGATAGTATGGTAAGAAAGGGTCTTAGAGATAGTTCTGAAAGTGGTGTGAAACCATCACAAAAGAAGCCAGACTTTGGAAGACTCTTACAAAGTGTCGTACAAATCCATATAGTGTCTATGGGTTCTCCCAGATATTATGGTAATAAAGTTCATTTAGATGATAATGAAGTTAATTAAGCTAAAGTTTATAGGAGTTCAGTGACACGATCTGTTAGCATTGTGAGGATCTATAATATCATTGGTAGTTCTACTACATGATGGCCACAGACGCTAATACATTTTGATAGGCTCACAGCAAGAAAAGGTTAATACTTATAATCAACAACTTAATTAGAAAATTTACTGACACTAATGGTTGAGTAAAAGAGAATAAGCTCCATTTTACCAACAAATCATGAGAAATTATGAAAAATGCTGATTAACCTAAATGCTAATTCTATAGTGTATTTTACCTCTTTTCTTCAGAATTATCTCCACAGTCATCATTGCCATCACAAATGGTAGCTGAGGGTGTGCAGTTTCCATTGTCGCACTGAAAAGTCCCAGGGCGACACGTACGTTTTGGACATTCTGGGGGCTCATCAGATTCATCTTTGCAGTCTTTTTCACCATCACACCTGATAACATTCAACATGGTACTCAGAGAAACTCAACCAAGAATTATCAAATAGTGCATGTACTATTTTTTTGTAGTAGCTGGGACCTCATAGTATAAGTAAAATACCATTATAATATGGTCTTCATAGAAGATATGCAGAACTTATGCAGCTCTCGTGCTTACACTAAGTTGCGATAAATTTCAAAGAGATTATTAGGAGGAAAACAAACGTGAAGGCGTGGGTTTTCAATCAAAAATAGAATATTCGCCCTCTTCTGTTGGTGCCCCTATGCCACCTCATTCTAGGCCATCACAGGAGTTCGTTGGCCAGCATTTTTGAGCACATTAAATTGGTCACATTTCAAAAAAAGTGCTGAAAAAATCACTAAAAATCGGTTTGTGAATGACGTCACACGTTACCAACGACAAGTAGTGCCACCTTGCTGAATGGCTAGAATGTCTGACCAATCAGCTTCAAGACTGAAGGGAGGAATGAGAGAAACAAGTTTTGGCGGGACATCACCCTAAGTAAACGGCCGTTACCACTCGTGAGCAAGCACCGGTCGAGTACGGATTGTGTGTTGAGTTCACGGTATTTCAATTCGTTATAGTGATTTTTTTTTTTTTTCCTTTCTTTTGGAGGTATTGTCTCTCCTTTAACCTGATAGCTACCGAGCGATCGCGCGCCCGTCTCCCGCTGCAGCCCGAGACACTGTGGTGCCATCTCACCCTCCAGCCCAAGCTTTTTCAGCCTTTTCCCGACGGTTTCGTGCTGCGTTCTCCCCTCTATTTTCGCCAATCCCGTCATACTTCATGTTACATTTAGACAAGCAAATTGTTCACTTAATGTTTTTCTTTGAAATACAAGTTTTTCCCCGTTTTTTTTTCTTTGTGTGGATTAAGTTTCATCATAACTCATAACCAAACAATGTTTCGCTAGTTACATTGTCTTTTTTGTTTATATATTTCTATTTTCAACATCTGAATATAGTCATTAAGATTACGATTCAGCTTATGAATAAACGGAATGCACTATAGTTGTTTATTGTTTATGCAAAGGAGAATAAGTGTGTTTCCCATCCCTCTTTCTGATTTCTGATTTTTACTTTCTGATCTTTCGGCTATCTTCCGAGTGACACTAAAACTAACAAGGCTGATTATGACGTCAACGATGTCTCTCGGATACCCAAGTAAAAACTATCTAAAAAATAAGTTCATTAGCCTCACAGATAGATGGCAGACGAGTTCATATCGCGTTTTGGTGCGGCTTGCGCGTAAACACGGCCCTGGGACCAGGGGCTGTATCGGAGTTTTGCGCTTAAACACGGGCCTGGTAGGACGGCGACGCTGTTGTTTTGCGCTTAAACACGGCCGTGGGAGCGATCAGGTTAAGTTTTGATCTTGTGAAGAGAAAAATGGCCGACGCTTCACAGAAATCTGTGTAAGTACTGTTTGAGGTTACGATTCTTTTCTTAAAAAAATCTGTCTAAGTACTATTTGAGGTTAGGTTTTCTTTCCTAACACTAGGGGTATCGGATGGGGTCAACTGACCCCTCGCCTATTTTAGCAGACTGCTACGTTTTATCCCTTCTTCGCATGGGCTTCAGATTTTGTGACTTTAAATTTATTTTAGGCCGAGTAGTTTTTGACTAAAAGCCGTGACTTTTAATAACCAGTTTGCCTTATTCAAATTCTGAAGGTTACTTTCCGCGATTTTGTGCTACATAACTCCTTGTACCATCAAACATATGGTACTATGCAGTTCAGATCAAACTATTTTCAACATGAAACACCCCTAAACTGGTGATTATGTGAAAAGTAAACATGAACAAAGTACTCAGACTTAACGTACATAACCTAACCGGACCCAAACTTCACAAATTGCAGACACTATGATTGAAATCCAGATCTCCACCTACCTCAGGACTCGGGAAACTTTCGGCTTAAAAAAAAAAAGTTGTTTGAGATTGATCTTCGACCTGGAGAACACTTAAATTTAAAATTTGAACTTGTCACGAGATATCGCGGGATGCGTCGGTGTGCCTACCGTAAGGTAAACCGGTGGACGGTAAACAAAACAACGACTGTCGGTTACGAACCAACGTGACGTCACGAAGTCTGTCGGTAACGCAGTGTACAGAATACCGATTTCGGCTCCTCGTCGGAATCTCCGACTTACCGAGACGACATCGGTCGGTTTGCATGTACAGAATAGCGCTCCTAAAGTACTAACCGCCTTATGCGGGACACCCTGTATATATGAAAAATTGTTAAACTCTGAGATTTGTTTCAGAATGCCTCAAAACGGATTTGAAAGAAGAAATGTTTAGAAAATTTTGATTTTAAAATTTTTAGAGCCATTGCAATATCTCTTTCTTACGGAAAATCGCTAAAACGACAATTTTTTGCTGTAGGCTAAACTGAACATACCCATTGTGCATAATTTTTGAAAGAAAATCGTTCTAGAATATTTCGAATTATATTATAGATTTATATTCATATTATCTTGTAGAATTATAGATTTTGATTGAACACACTGCTTCACTCTAACTGATTTTTTATTTAAATTATACATGGGGGTATTCCATTTCGAAAATCCATTATCATCAAAACGTCAAAAATCAAAATGCAAAGTAGTGTCCCTTGCGGGAATTGGTAAAAGCCAAATCAATGCAGGTTACCTCCTCCTACCCAAGTTATAAATGATAAAAGATGACGTTATTTGTAAAAACAATGAACATAAAATCCAATAATCTATAAACTTGAGAATGTGAACAACAGTAAACTTACTTCCAGAACCAAGGGATGCAACGGTCGTCGTTGCCACCACATCTGTGCTGTCCATTGGTGCAATTGGCAAGACAGGTTTTGTTGTCTGCAGCGAGTATAAACTGGTTGGGGCAAGCACAGATGAAACTGACTGGAGAGTTAGCATCACCTAGAAATAAGAAGAAAAATAATGAGAATTATTAATTTTTGATGGTTTTCGTCACAATAAGATTTGATTTGTAACTCCATTATAATCAATACGGTTGTCCAAGATTCAACACTGGAAAAAAATATCAATTAATTTTTAAGAAGTGCTTCTTATGAAAGACATGAATGAAAGACTGGTTCGATTCGAAATACATCAAAAAGTTACTGTTGTCGGGCCAGTGGATTATGAAATTGATTTCATACTATAGAAAGGCTCGATTTTAAAATGACTTGTTATCTGAAAAATGTACCTATTGCGCCAATGGCAAAAAATTGTGATTTCCAGAATAACCACCTGGGAGTTGGTCTCACCTGGCCAATCTGTGCCTGCCGCTATTATGACTCCATAATGAGTCACTTTTCATTCAAGCTTCACCATTTTGACTTCGTTATCCACAAATTTCCATGGAAAAATTAAGTTTTACCTTTTCTGCTGATTTCTAAGTCATGGCAATGAGAAAATCCCGTAACTGAAACTTTCAGTTTTCTTTTGTTTGTTTTGATTTTGATCGAGAATGCATGAGTCCAGGCAGAGTCATCAAGATGACGCTCAACACATTTCTTCTAGGATTCGAAATAAATGGTCGATTCTCCTCCTAAATAGGTAATGAAGATAATGAACGTTGGAGAAATTCCTAGAGCTCATTAAATAGGATCATCTGGGCTTGAATGGGAAAATCTTCTAACGCATATACGAGAAGGCCACATCTGTAATGATCCTGAAAAAGTCTGGTACATCGAAATGTGCTGGCTACAGCCCAATGAGTCATCTCAACGACATTCTGAATATTTTCCTTGAAGCTTTCTCCACAAAGTTGTTAGGAAAGCCAGATACTCTTAGTGGCCAGATACTGTGGGTTCAAGACTGGTACTGTCACTCGTGAGGCGTTGTTCTGTCCAACTTTGTCGGCCCATAATTGTCATGATCAGAGGGTGGATACATTTCTTCGTTTTTTGATTATGAAAAACCATTTGTCGCATTAGCCATGAACACCTGTTGGATATTCTGATCAGAGCTGATATAGATTGAAGGGATGAGCTCGTATTTCAGAGCTTGCATTAGCGCCAGCGAGCAACAGAAAAAATTAGCCATGGCACAATCTCTAGAGCAGAAAAGAGGGCTGATTAAACGTGGGCAAGACAACATAACGGACGAATGTGCTCTTGGAGCTAATTTAGCATGGGAGGGAGTCACGACTAATCCAATCCTTTTTGATAATGAGCAAGGGATGCTCATTACAGTTGGTTGCTGATACAGAAATTCTTAGAGTGTGGGACAGTGGGAGACCAGATCTTTTTACACTCGCGCTATCAATACGGACGCAGCTAAACCAGAAATTTTCTATATCAGAAAATGAAGCTCAAGTCAAACATACAAGCAGCTGAAAACTATGTGGTTCTATCACATCTTTGATAAGTTCGTGTGAGCTAGAGATAGAGCCCTCCACGACGGATACACTCTATTTCTCAAGAGAATGATGGATGAACTCATGGACAAATGGTCTCAGATCTACTAAAAAATTTGTTCTTGGTAGATGGATGAAGACCCAAGGTTTGATCATACGGCCAGTGAATCTTCGGCTGAGAGAGAAAACTCATAGCCTAACTTTGAAGACCCCCACCCCCCGCCCTACTACCGCTCACTGAGTACACTAATATGATCTAAAAAAATCACCTATTCATACTAACTTTTAATAAAGGGCTGGCCGGTGTCAATAAAAGCTAGCTTAGTTATTTAAAAAAAAAAAAAAAAACTTATTGACGATGTTGGAATTTTGAAAGAAGTCTACCAAGGTAGTGATTTACCACCTATCTTGTTCGACCTGAGCATTTATTAGTGGGAGCTCTGGGTCTAATTGAGAACTCAAACTACCTATGGGAAAGTTTGATCAGAATTATAGTAAGTCGTAGTAGAAGACTGTTTACTGACGCAGCTATCGTGGGTACACAGATGTTGCGATGGACTTTTAAAGAAAAGATTTGAAAAAACCGGCAAAGGCTCGATTTTTCAGATAAAAATGAGACATTCGCTCTCCTTTGTTGACCACCCTGTGTCCCTTCCGCCTCTGCCATCTTGAGGGGCGCCTCCCCACTTAAGTTCAAAGATCGTGAAATTGCAGGTGAATGAATGGGTGGGGATAAAAAAAGGCTCCAGCCTGGGTGGGCAATAAACAGTCTTCTAATATGACCTGCTATAATTCTACTCAAACTTTCCCATAGATAGGTAAGTTGAGTTCTGAATTATAGTATGGTCTTCGTAGAAGACTGTTTACTGATGCCGTTCGTTCAAAGACTCCATTCACCTGCTTGAAGCGAAGGAACACATGTGTAGGGGACCCGTGAATCACCCAACTCCCTCGTACCCACCTATGGCAGTTGTGAGTAGTGCCCCCCCCCCCCCTCCCCACCCCGAGAGGAGAAAAGTCTCGAGTCTCACGAGGAGAAGAGAAATTTATAAAGGATTTTCCGAACTTTCTCCAACTCCTTCACAGGACCTCGATGTGTCTTGTAGAAGTGCAGGCGCGAATACTCCCTGACCCCCCAGGGGTCGATTATATGTGTTTTCATACATAGCTGGATTAGTGCTCCATCCTGCCACTTTGAATATTATAGGCAGTGAAATGCCCTCCCTAGCTACTGTGGAAACAGTTGCATGACGGGTTGAGTAAGCCAAGAATTTGGCTATGTCTATTCCAGCCACCTGTAGGTCGCAGATACCCATGGGTTAAAGGTTGCTCAGGCACTGGACGGAATGGAGGACATGTAGACAAAAATAAACTGTCCTCGAGCTCTAAATTGAAAAAACGTGGCTCACACATGGCCATTGCGCAGGTAGCTTCATTAGGGTTTTATAAGTTCGTACTACTATGCTTAACTGAGGAAGCTTTACTTGTTATATTGAACGAATAAAAGGATAGGTTTGATAGTTTGTCAAAGTAAACAAGGCAGGTAGCTACATCAAGAAATGAAACTACTTACGTTGGTAGGTTGTTGCTTTGCCGAAAAATACAACTGCTGATTAGCAAGTTTGACAAATACCGAATCAGGGAATATATAACATGAACTAAAAACCAGCTTTAAGGTAAAAACCTTGAAATGCATTCTTCTGAAGGTAAGATTTCATAAAGACGGCATTGGCAGTGCAGTTATTAAGCGAGTTTTGCAGTTACACCAATTTTAGGGACAAAAAAGATAATTATGTAGGTACCTATTTTTGTTTTTGTCTATGAAGTAAATGAAGTAATTATATACAGAAAGTACGTAGGTATACCTTCCCTCTAGGTAGGAATTACCTTTCTACATGTGATACTTTCCTAATATTTCTGTCTAGTAGAGCTCTCATGGCACGTCCTTTCACATGACCTCTTTCATAGTACTCTAGAGATTTTTAGTTTCCTAATTGATTCAAAGAACAGTTCTGGAAACTAAATAGGTTATCCACAACATCTTCGTGGCTGATGTCTGGAACATCGAACACTTGTATGTCAACTCCCCAACACACATTTCATATGGATCTCAACCGCACAGATTAATCTTGCGTTTGTAGCGTTTGAGGTCATCACCTGATAATAACTTGATGTAATTTGCATAAAATCATTACCTTGCATATTACAAATAATGAAAATATTGATTAGGAACTAGGTCACACTATGTTATGCAGTATGTCCAGCTGTGTCTACTAATGGCTACTCATCACCATGACAACAAGGTGAAATAACTTCGACTTTGCCTTGCCTCGATGTAAAGGTGTGCTAGTATCGAAGTCTCGAGAATATCACCTATAGCGTCATATACGAAAAACCATATGGATACCATCAACTACTGCTGGATACTGCTCAGTATTATGTACCAACCGTACCTTCCACACTTTCCTTGATAAGTGTTACCCACGAGTTGTCTTAGGAATGGATTAAAAAAGACAGCAACAACATCACAGTGTTTCAGGGTTTACAAGATTCATGATTACCTTTTTTTGACTCTCGGAAAAATTGATTTTCCGTTGATAAATAAATCGATAGGTCTATAAATCGATTCTAAAAAATCAGAAATAGAGGGGGTGACAATAGGTTTTTTGATTAAATTGATTCTTGATTTTCATCAATAATGCAAACCAAACTTCTTGTGGCGTCGTTACCTATGCCACACTGTGGTCTCACAAGCACACAAGATTTGGAAACCAGACGCATTTTTTCCACGGAATCCTTGTTCGGCATCATAGACAAAATGTAGAACAAGCTCGAGGAAAAACACAAAAAGTTAAATTAGCAGAAAAACAACAACAAAGCTCGAAAACATGGAGAGTTCTAAGCACAAGCAACACGATGGAAACAAAAGGTGGGGAGGCGGCCTTAAGATGGGGGAGGCGAGGGGACACAGGGTGGCCAACAGAGTAGAGCGAATGTTCCATTTCTATTTGAAAAATCGGGCTTCGCGGGTTTAAAAAAATATTTTCTTTAAACGTCCAATAAAACATCCGTATACGCACAGTAGCTGTGTAAGTAAACAGTCTTCAACGAAGACCGTACTATAACTGGTCATAAAGATTAATGGTGTCTCGATGAATAGTTTTCACTACCTACACAGATGATACAGATCTAATCTAGGATAACTACTGTAAGTATCTGCACGTTTTGAAGGATAAGGTTGATCCCAATAGGTGAACGTGGAGTCGGCTGCAAACAGCTTTCCTAGTTGTGCAACCAGGCCATGGATAGGCGGCTCATGTTTTATGCAGCTTTTTCTATGTAGCAGAGGAGCAGACTCTGTGAGTTCTTTGAGGACGAATGGCCAAGTTCAAGTATTTACATGCACTGCATAAGAAGAAGATGAGTCGCAAATTTATTCATCATCCTAAGGTCCTACAGTTGTTCAAATTCAATTATGTGGGGAAAATATTTCTGTTTGTTAAATGCTGCTCAATTGCTGCAAAAAAGCTTGAAGAATTTTACGAAAAAATTAAAAATAAATATATAAAATAAAAGTACCATATCCATCTGGAGACGCATCTACACCAGGAACTGGAGATAATAGACAAAGATGAGAGCATCCTCCATTGTCACCTCCGCAAGGGTTAGGATAGCTCTGCTGCCTCAGAGGGTGGAAAATATGAATATCATACGGCCTGTGGGTTGTATTTCGCAAAACCTTGTAGTCATGACCTAAAAAATACAAAAAGAGTGATTCAAGAATTTGTGTTGAGCTCAGTAAGCAAGGCAAATACGAAAATTTAAGGGATCAATTTAAGTACTCCAGTGTTCTCCTGCCCCTCCTCGGCCTGGAGAAGAGATCAGCCTTGCCAGCCACTAGTATATAAGAGGGTTGAGTTAAGTTGCCCAAATAAATCTTACCATCAACTGCATTCTCATTAACCTAACCTGATCCTCAACACTACACTGTAGACCCCAATGTTTAACTAGCTCTCCAAGTTGCTGTTGATCCCCCCCTCCCCCCATCTGAGTAACCCCGCCGCCATGTCACGCAACTTCCATGAATCAATTGCCTCTCCCTCTTCATAGTAGACCTCCTGCTACGCATCGAAGCATATATAACACTGAGCGTCTCCCCCATAGAGGCAGACAAAGACAAGACACCAAATAATCACGAAACTTTCCGGGAATTCAAGGAAACGCAGACCCACCAACTGTATCCTGGTCTCTGCTCGCCCTGCATCTTTTCCTCACCTACTATGAGTTCTGAGAAGTGGATCACTGTTGATTTTGAACCATCCCCCAGCACCTTTCTTCACTTGCTACAATAACTTCCAGGAAGCTGAGCTTAACAGGCTTCTAGCCCTTGCCAGGCTTCTCTTTGTCATGGGGCCTTCTTAGATGCAGCACTCCAGAGACTTCCCTTCACAGATTATCCACACCAAACTCGACACTCCATTCCCGCTTCAACTCTGTCCCGGGACCCATCTTACCCCGACAGTTGAGCCAATGCTTTTGAGTGTTTGCCCGCCATTTTGCCTGCTACAACCCACCAGAACTTCTGGCTTGTGGTTTCCTTGCCGATCATCTCTTGTGAGATAGCATCTCAACCTGTCTGTTGGGACAGGTCTTTTGACTGTCTGCTATCCCCTTGGTCCTGTTAGAGCCTTCCAGCTGAATACTGATCAAAAATAGTTTCAGTTATTAGATCACATCCAAAGTACTGAGCCCAGTCCTCTTCAATTTCAGGTCAACATTCCTTCATCCGCAAGAAGAATGGCATTGAAGAGGAAGACAAGTAGGACTCAGTTAAAGTCAAAGATTCTTTTGGTTAGATTGCTGCCTTACACCCCTTGTATGACGAAACCGAATGGTACTTCCAAGCCCTACTACTGCGGGACAGAACAATTGAGTCCTTGGATGCCTTGGTCAGACCCCCTTCACTTCGTCACGAAGCCTAATAGTGATGTTCACCCTGTGGGAAACTACAGTGCCCTCAATGCTCAAATGGTTCAAGATCACTAAACTATCCCGCACTTGCATGACTTCACAAACGACCTTCACAGAACGACAGCTACTCAACATACGACCTCTCACGAGCCTTCCTTCGTTGCAGAACTCACTCAGATGATGTCCCCAAGACTGCCATCAATACACCCTTTGGAACTTTTCAGTTCACGAGGATGACGGTCTCTTTAACACACCTCAGACCTGGCAGAGGCTCATGCACTCCATGTGCATGGAGGCCATTACCTTCCATTCACATTACCATCTCTTGACAACATCCTGTTGGCATCATGGGACAGAGCCAAGCACCTACGACATTTGAGACATCGATGTGCTGACCAAGCTAGATTTACCCATAGGTAAATGGCAGCTCACTGATCCCAGCATCCAGTTCTTGTGTCACATGATCTACACTTCGGAAATCACCTCCCTACCACACAAGGTTGAGTTGAGTGACTACCGACCATCGTAGACCTCCGAATTTTCATGGTACCTACTAATCAATTTCTATCGTCGAGCTATCCCCAAAGTGGCTCAAGCATGACAACCAATGCAACTTCTCATACCACTGGATGCAGGGTAACTAGACTCTCAATGAACCTAAGAGAGTTTGGGGTTGGTTTCTACATATTTTTCACGCTGAATCGAATGGTATAGATCTCTCCAACACGTCATAACTGAATTTTTCACTTTATTCAACTAGTTTTTCCCCTGAAAACACATAAAATTGAACATAACAAACTAAAAATTTGTGTCCAAATAGACACATCTATATAATTTATAGCCCCCCCCCCCCCCCCCCCAGTATAAAAGGGGCAGGAGAAGCCCAAATAAATCATTAATCATACCATCAACTGCATTTTCAGCGTTCTCTTAAACCTGATCCTCTACATTATAGGTACATTATTGGCTGACTAACGTTAAATCCTAGTACAGTTAGAAATACAATGGGAACACAATTGAAACAACAGCTTGTATTCATACATAGTACTGTTTACATCTTAGGTTTAGACAATACAGTAAATTACGATGTAATTACCGTTGAATTTATTTGCTTTGAGAATGCCCTTTATGTTCCAATCCGTCCAATACAGGTAATCTTCAAACAAGGTAATGGCAAAAAGATGAGGGACCTTGTCTCCTGAAAGAACAACATGCCGGTGGTGTCCTTCAAAATCTGTTGAAGCGATATAGTCCAGATGAGCGTCTGCCCAGAATATCCGGTCCGCGAAGAAATCGATAGTGAGAGCATTGGGCCAAGCGAGGTCATTTTCATGGGTCAAGATCCTGGTGAAGTTGGAACCATCCATGCCCATTTTGCCTATAAATGCCTGTCAACAAGATTAACGAAAAATGTGCTCAATACTTTGGTACCTAGTCAATCAATCAAAGAGTTCACATTTATAAATTAAAAATACGGAACTAGAAAGTGTGAATATGAAAATTAATCTTTTTGAAGCCCAGACGAAAATTGGGAACTGAGACAATAATGCATCCAATTCAATTTGTTCGTCACATTTTTTTTAATGTTTAATTTATAAAAATATGTATGTCAGCTGATCCTAAACATTGTTTATTGTGAATATATTATACGAAATTACATAAACTATTCTTCCCAATGACTTTATTATTATAAATTGGGATAACTGGAGGATTTTCCCATTTATACAATAATTTTTTATACCTAGCTAAAATGTAAGAGTTTAGTTGAAATTCTACTGTATGTTGCTCACTTGTAGAGTCCATGAAGTAAAGAACAGATACCCAATTCCGGGATGGACAGCAATAGCTCTGGGGTCTTGGATTCCAGCTTTCAGAGTCTTCCTGTTGGTGCCATCCAGTTCAGCAACGTCCAAGTGTTTACTGTGTCTGTCTAGCCAATAAATCTTTTTACCAACCCAGTCGATAGAGATGCCTTCCAGTCCGTGGGAATCATGTCTAATAATTGGTTCCCTATCCGTTTTTCCAATTTCAGTCCTGTAAGTATAAATAAAAAGTATCATATTGATGTAAATAAAGATGGGTAGTGCCATTTCATTACCACATTGACCCATATATAGTAAATGTAAATAATACATGTTAAGGAATTTCGGACTCAATGGGTGGGGAAGAACCTATTTGAGATGTGGAACCAAGTAGTGAGAGGCTAGAAAGGCAAAAGACAGGTTGTCATTACTCTTATAAGCTTGTCTTCTGTGCATCGCATAGACACGCTTCATGTAATCGGTTCCCTATCCTTGCATCGACTTGCATGGCAAGTTGATGATATAGACGGTAGCTGGCCAACTTTACCACTACTATCTCGACTATGGACTGGTTTGATCGTATTGATAGAAAGGAATGCAGACTGTGCGAAACAGTGGAATGACCAAGCTGAAAAGGATGGTCTTACCAGCAATCTGTTATCTATAGATGGCAAGATACTGAAAGCAGATTTGAAGCAGTTGCAGGATCGGTATAAAAAAGGCCCAAAATACTGCAATTTAGGGAGCAAATGCATTAGAGATATTCACTTAGCAAGCAAGCTGAACCCTTAAATTAAGACAGCTAGTCAGGAGAGAATGAACCCCATCGACAAACGGAGAAAGATGGTTGTTCGAACTAGGGGCCGAGCTGCTCACTTGAATGCCAAACCATACGAGAGAACCCATTGTGAGGAATGCTCAATGTGCAATACGCATAAACGTGAAGACACACACCATTTCCTTTGCTGCTGCCCAGTGTTTTCAGTGTTCCGAATGATTACTTTCAACCAACCAAAGTTAACCCAGATGAGTCAATCTTGCTCTGGTTGGTGACAGTTGGCATCAGGCAGAAATATTTTGCAAGTTGGCGTGGAGGTACTGCACTATAATGATTAGGGAATTCAACTTGTAAACGAATTCCTGACATACAGTTTAAAAAACCGTTACCTATTTGTTTATTTATCCATTGAAATGTATTATTTACTTCTGTCACATGACTAATACACTTTTCTTCTTCTTCTTCTGCTATGGGCTAGAGGCAATCGTACATGGTGATAAATAAAAGGGAGTATAACTTAAATTTCCAGTTTAATAACTTAAATTTTAAGTTAGCAACGTAAAACAATCTAGTTCTAAACTTGTATATATCTATTAGCAAAGTGCTAGTTCACTTGAGAGTTAAGTAGGTAGAGTTTCAGTGGGCTTAACGAGTGTTGGTTCTTGGGTTAATATGAACCCCTTACTACCAAACTAAGACGTTAATAATTAATGTGATTATTAATAAGGGAATTTGTGAAATCAAAAAAAGCACGTGGTCGTATATTACTACAATTATATATATGGGTAACACAAACTTAGTCTGAGAAGGTTACATGAGGGTTAACCATTAGTAAGTAACTGAATGTCTTCTGAGTGGGAGTGACGTAATCAACCAAGTCACAACAACGAGTAAGCAATAGCCCTCAATAAACTAATTAGTATGAAAATCGCGACTATCACCGAAAACTTACCTGTAAATAGTTTTTGCTGTGACATCACTGTAGTAGATCATATTTCCTTTGTAGTCATAATCCATAGCTACAACATTCGTCAAATCCTGGTGTACCAGAGAGTAGACACTGGCATCAATGGACATGTTTCTCACATAATACTTGTTAGTGAATACGATCCAAGGCTGAGTTCGTTCTCTTCTTTTGCAAGTATGTTCATCTGACGCCCTAAATTTGCATCAAACAATTTGCAATTAAACCGAATATATTGAACTCACTAATGAGCAAAAGTACGTTAAAACACATTTTTACTACAAGTTTGAGACTATTACTATTATGTTAATGAAACTACATTGTTAATACTTACCTATCGTAGTAAGCTTCATCACACTTACAGTAATAGGAACCAGGTGTGTTTGAACAGTATTGGGAACACGCTCCAGGGGTTTCTGTGCACTCATCAATATCAGCACAAGCTTTCCCATCTTCCAAGAGCCTGGAAAGTTAGTGAACCATTAAGAACATACTAAAATGAAAGAACCAGTCAAGCAATATGACTTAATAAGCGAATGAAATCCCCGAATTTCTGGATGTTCATCCGTCTGCTCTCCCTAAGGGCTCGAACTTTGACAAGAAAAAAGAACATCAACATGGAAGTGAATCAAACTGATGGAACATAGTAAAAATCGCCTTATAAACAGCTGATGTAATTGTCACTTCATAAAATCGAGTTTATTTTAACTTTGGTTGGGCATTTTTGTAGGCCCTCAGACAATTCAAACTTTAATTGTTTTTATGAAATCACAGAGACTTCTGACAAAGAAAATTCTTTTACCCTCAACCTTTAAATCCCATCCACTTTTAATTTCTACAATGAAAAATGTGTGCAAGTTCCTCATTTTATACTATATACAGGGTTTGATATAGCCCAGTGATCTGTGTAGAAGAGCTATACAATACAGAACCTTAAGAATAAACCTTTGTGTAATAAATAGCAGTATTTTATTCATTAAATGACATACCTGGGGAAACATCCACTAATAGTAAAGTAGAAGGCATATAAGTGACCTCAGTAAGAAATGAAGCTTACTTGTAGCCAGGATTACACTCGCAGTAGTAGCCAGTGAGCGTGTCAACGCATTTATGGCCACACTGGTGAACTTCAACCTTGGCACATTCATCCACGTTGCAATGAGCTGGCTCATCAGATTCATCACTGCAATCAGCGACCTTGTTGCAAACCCTTTGATAATCTATGCATTGCCCATTCTGACAATGGAACTGACCAGCGGGACAAGTTGAGTTTTCTTTCTCTGAAATACAATACAATAATACAATAATGTTTGAATAAATACAATAATCACTTTGCTAAGTTAAATTAAAACAATGAATAAAGTTTACATAAATTTAGCGGCTAAATTCTACTCAACTTTTTTACTGCTAGATGTACCAAATTGTTAAGCTAGGTGTACACCTGAGACAAAACAGTCTCGAGCGTAGTCAAGAGACTCGAATCGCAAATGGACGTGGCCCGGAGAGCAGTATCGGAGACAAGTACGAACATGTCTCCGAGAGTGCACAGGTCACAAGTGGACATGCGGTTTCCAGGTCTCGAGACTTGTTCTCCAGTCTTCTGCCAGCACCAGAAGATTTTTAAAGGTCTCGTAGACTTGACTAGTGTTTATACTGATATATTTGTGTTGTCCGACTGTTTTTTGTTGTTCTTTTGAAATAAAAATGAATAAGGGCAAAAAGGAGTGGACTGGTGAAGAAGTGATGGAGCTAATCCAGGAACAGGAATCGCATCTCGAAACTTTGTATCTCAGAGACTTTCTCTCGAGATTTTTTCTCAGGTGTAAACATAGCTTAATATGCATGCCGAAGTTGAGACTATTCATTTTGCCATAACCAACTTCATCATTTACTTGCAATTATAGCCTTTATGATTGAGTTTAAACAACTTATTGGGAATAATTTATGTTGAACTGTTCTTATCCTTCCCACATAGTCAAGCCAAAAAAATCTCTACCCTGGAGTCATTGTCAGTATCCTCATTGTAGAAAACTGAAAGGCCAGGGCGTGCTACTAAGGATCGTAAATCCCACTACACTCGCAATTCTCACTAAGATGAACAGTTTCACATCCTGCCTTCCGCATCCTTTTAAGCAGATTAAGTCTGAATATGATTCCTCACTGATATATTATATATAACCCATACGCGTTATCTTGTGGTCAGATTGAATAATCCTCCTGATTCATTAATGATGACCTGATTTCACTAATGGATCTGATAGGAAAATTTCAAGAAATTTTAACTTTTGGACTATACTTCAATAGATTAAATTCTATATTCAAGTATCGTTTCCCCCTCCATAACATCCTGTTCTTGAGGGGACAAACATAGGAAACAAAAGTGGTCCAAGCCATATCATAATATCAAAGAAACAGAGATTCCGAACAAATGAACTTTTCCACCTGATGCCCCACTCAGATCGGAAACAATAGGCCCTCCACACCGCGGATAGACGTCCTAAAGATGTATGTAACATACGCACAAAATTGCGACTTTCTGTTCCATTCTAAATAAATTTGGCGTTTAAGTTTTATATCTACCCACTAGAAGAAACCTTGTAAAAATTATACCTTGAATATAATTTTACAATATTATATTGAATATTATATACAATATTATACAGGTATTGAATATAATTATACCTGAAATATTATGTTAAAGGGATAAAAAATGAAAATTTTCAAATTTTTTAATACAAAAGCTTATCTCTTTTTTCATCATAAGGTTTACACCACAGCTTCAGACCAAGGAACAGACTTTAGTTGATTCATGAAGGATATCTTTCACCAACGAGCAGGTGAGCGCTCTTTGAATATTTTGCTCCCTAACTCTTATATCAACTAAGGAATCATGGCAATGAATGCTAGGTGAGCCAACTCGAGATAAATTATTGCACAGACACAAGCACAACCATGAGTTTACCAGAGCTACCCCAACAACGAACTCTATCTGTCCCCACTCTACATACGTGTTTTACGGACTTTCCTGAATAAATGGAAGCCTGACGATCTGAAGGCGTTAACAACTGCAACTCAAGATTTCCTCAGCAGAACACACCAACACATTGTCTACTCTCTCAAGATCGACTAAAAGAGTACATACTTTATTTAGCAACAGTTTATTTGATTCTTCTTACACTTCATTCTGCTCACTCTAAGGGAAACGCCGCCACCAGTGATGCAGCCCGAAGTGATATTTTCAGCAGAATGGATTCAAGCTACTTCAATAAATGGTACGGTTCTTTTTTCTTTTTTTTTTCACCAAGAATATTTATCAAATACGACAAAGCGAAGTAGTGGGCCCAAGTGGGTGGTATTTACTGTTGTTTTCTTTTTTGTTCGTTCCTCTCATTTCTATTGATAATATTTCCCAGTTATATCTAGGGCACTAGAAGGTGTTTTATTAACAATTTTAGTGGCCTTCGCCACGTGTTGGACTACCCAACCGAGGTTATAGGGTAGTTATTTGGAAATTTTCCCTTTCCATTTTTTGCCGAGTGACATCTCATTTTGAACATTTTTCAGCACTAAACAAGATGGTGAAGACAGAATTGCGACATCTAATTCCAATCTAAGAGTGATGATGATGCACTCCGAAGAAGCATGGTTAAAAGAATTAAAATAAAATGCCTACCTTTAAACGGAATGAGTTATAGCAATTCTGGCTTCACCATCTTGTTCAGTGCTTAAAAATGTTTAAAATGAGATGTCAATCAGCAAAACATTGAAAAAACCCCCCCCCCCCCCCTCTTTGAGTAGTCCAAACAATTTAGGATTTGTTCTGATTTGTATTTTCTCAAAACTTAGGATTAGGCACCATAAAAACGCCCTCCAAGTTTCACTTCTATATCTCAAAAATTAAAGAAAAAAGTTGAGGGCAAGGTTACTTTTGAATAGTGTGACTGATATGAGTAGTTCCTCCTTCTCGATTCTTGAATACGCTGGATCTGGGGATATCCCTGACGGTTTAAATAATCAACAGGCATACCTCTGGGAGTAGCAGGTTAATCGCCTCTCACTTTTGAAGGAGGAACTCTCTTTCCGTCACCCATTGTTACATGGTAGCAGAGCGTGATTTCGAGCCACCCCTCACCGCCACCCAGCCCCTCTATTATTTAATGTCCTGGCGCCTCTAACCCCCCCCCCCCCCATAGGCAAAATGGGCATTCATTAACCCCTTAAAACTTAAAAACTCAATAACTAAATATATAACCCTGCCATGCCTATTTGGAGCCACTCTTCCACCCTTTATACTCTGCCCCCTGCACCCCCCCACCCACTGCTTCTTGAAAGCCCCGGGAGTGTAACGATAGAAGTAGTTCCTCCATCTCGATTCTTGAATACACGGGATCTGGGGATATCCCTGATGGTTTAAATAACCAACAGGCATACCTCTGGGTGTAGCAGGTTAACCGCCTCACCTTTGAAGGAGGAATACTCTCTCTTTCCATCACCCCTCGTTGTTGCAATAGGTAGCTACAAATTACAGCACTTAAATCAGGTATAACTCAAAATCCTTCCAATTTTTGTTTTGAGCCCATAGAGACTTTTGATTGGGGCATTGAAAGCAATCTTGTGAGCATAGTTTCTAAAGAATTCTATGAAACCCTTTTTCCATAAGAAAAGTGTGGGGTCCTTTATTGCTGAATGGTTCATAATCACTAGGAATTGACTAATAGGTTGTACTCACTGTTTCCGCAATCATGTTCGTCTGAGTTATCACCACAGTCATCCTCCCCATCACATTTATAGCTATTTCTGATGCATTTGAAGTTCTGGCATGCAAACTCTTGAGCAGTGCAGTTTTTATAGATATTGTGGCATTCTTTACCCTCATCAGTTCCATCGCCACAGTCATTATCATGATCACAGGTCCATCCCTTAAATAAAATCATAATAAATTAAGATGGCAGTTAACACATTGAGGATTTATAATCAAGATAACAAATTATTGTTTTACGTACCTTGTTAATGCATCGACCATTACCACAAGTAAACTGATCCGGAGCACAGGAAGGTTGGGGTGGGCAGTTTAGAGCAGTGCCATTTTCGTCTGCACCATCAACACAGTCTGGGTCCCCATCACAAACCCATTTCTTTGGAATGCATTGAGCGCGACCCCAGGCTTTGTTACTAGCACAGGTGAATTCTGTCTCATCATCACATTTTCTATCATCTGCAAAAATAACATCCAATAGTTTCACATGCAAATCTACACAAAAACCTATAACTTTTACCAAACGTTTGCTGGTCTTTGATGCTTTCCATTTGAGGAAAAATCAATTACTGCCCTCCTCATATTTATATATACCAGATTACCCATAAAAAGTATATCTACAGTAAATAAGAACATTCAAACGTTTAAGCAAAAGCTTATCTTGAAATTTGCTCTTAAATTTCATCAAAATGTACTAGCATCATCAAAATCTATAAAAACTTCAAAAATAATAAAAGTTATTGTCAAGCTGAATATTATTTTTAAAAAGGTCTCTTTCCATCCCACTTATTTATAGTCAACAATTTCTTTGCACACAAAGTGCTTAAATTATAAAAAGTAATATGAAGGTAAAACGAAAAATTACGAAAATTCGCTCATACGATCTATGATCGATTACTTTAATTTTCATATAGGAACTTATCTATCTGTTAATGAATAATCAAAGGTCGCAAAAATCCTACCAACGATTCTCTTATGGTTAGAGACACCAACAAATAAACTTACTGCATTGGTGGCGAGCATCTTCGTCAGAATTATCAAGACAGTCGTTATCACCATCACAAATGTAGATCCGTGGGATGCAATTTCCATTGTCACAAGTGAAAAGATCGCCGAAGCACGTTCTACCCTCACTTTTACAATACTCTGGTGGCTCATCCGATCTGTCTCCACAGTCATCATCTCCATCACAGTACCAAGTGGCGGGGATGCACCGGTGGTTAGGACACCTACAGACAGAGGAGGATCCTTAGTTTTACTCAATGAAATAAAAACACACATGAGTGTATATCCACTTGGCCTTAAAAAATACTTGAATTGTAATAGTTTTGAGCTCCATTCTACACACTTCATTTATTTTTTGCTTCCGAGACTACCAAAGGTGGTGTAATCTTTTTTGGGACTTGGGAAAAAAATGTCCAAATAAAAATTCCTAGTGTGATTTTACGTTAGACTATCCTGAACAATTCAGGTACTGAGTCTTTCTCAGTGTATCTGCTAATTCATGTAACTGGCAAAACTATACGAAGTTACAGCATAATTTCGAAGGTAAGGGTTGTAAACGAACATGCACACATAAAAATCCGTAACATAAAAATAAAATCTACTGCTTTCATCCAAGCTCGATAACATTCTCAGAACGGAAAGTTAGTGAAAAACGTTGTCTATTTCCACGAAAAATAAAGAGTTACAATGTTAAATCGATTTCGACGGTTAGGCCATCATCAGTAACAAACAATAACTCAATGTTGAGACTAATAGTACCTACGATCGATAGGTAGATATTTTCAAGAATTTGCACAGTTTCGCAAGTAGTATCATCAAAAGGCAAGGGGTCCCAGTCTGGTGGAAGGGAATACGATGACAAAAACAACAAACTACTAGCGTAGGTGAGCACAGTTTACCAAGGAATATAAATTATAGGGCAATTATGAAACATACACATAGATAGGTATCCTCATACATTCATTCATCGATTGATTCCGAGTTTTGAAGGCTTGATTGGTTGGACTCTAGGCAAAGATAACCTCAGCTGACTAGAGGTACCTACTTATTAGTTATAGAATCCCAATTGCTTGATTACTAAATCTCTCATGTAAACCAAAGCGTGCATTAAAACCAAATATTCAGAGACTACCACAGCCAAAAATGTTACGAAAAGCTTAAAAGTTACTCATCAATGCAGTGAAAACAATCATTTGTATGGGTGTTATCACAGTGGAGGAGGGGGGAACGTAGTATAATCACAACAATGTTGCAGAAAATGTCGCCAAGACTGCATATTTTCAAGGATTTATCCGCATATCTGTTACTGTGAAAGCCCGGTGTATGGAGAAAGCTGACAATCACCGGTGAATGTTGACATCCACCAAACAGGAGAAAATGATTGCTGTCGAAAGTGCGAAATCCGGGCTTCCACTGGTGACTCTCAACAATCGCTGACCCCCAACGGTGGATGTCCGATCTAACTTGCGTTCTTGAGTTATCGTTTCCTTAGAATAAAAATGTGGAGGACAAGGCTACCTGTGGTGTCACTGTAAGACCAAATGCTGAACGAACAAATGTAAATGTAAGGGCCAGGGTGTTTTGTGCAATACCATATGCCACAGCAGCATGAAACGTTGCCATATTCATTTAATCTCCAGATTCAATTTCGGACATTCACCAACTTGCCTCAGTGATTGTCAGAATTCACCAGTGAAAGCCCGACAAACAGTGATGCTTCGGGCTTTCACCAAAACCCGTGGCGATTGTTGACAATTACCGGCGAATGTCGACATTCACCGGGCACCGGGCTCTCACCGTAACATATCCATGAAAAAACTATAATTCCAAGGAGTTTCCCCAAATAATCGATTCTACATAGTGACTCGCTCTGATATCGACTTTGTTGAGTGCATTTTGGGGTTATCCAGAATCTCAATCAATCGCGGGAGTTAAGGAAACTCAAGAGTTTCCAAGTTTTGCCAAACGGGTTTAGGTTTAGCTTAAGTGCTAACTAATACATAAGAAAAAAACCGTTGTAAAACAATTTGCTGTTTGTAATTATTGTACTTATGCAAGTTAAAAACAATAACCTATGTAAGATCACATCCTTTTGAATGTAAAATCCATTATGCACGCCTAAATTTAGGAATCAATGGCTACCTACAAATTAGAGGAAAGCTATACTTATTGGGCTCCTAAGTTTAATAGGTAGATGATGTCGGTAATTTAGTTATGTTGAACATGAAATACGTTGCAGAGACAACAAGATTTTTGTTAAATCAATTTTAAAAAAATCTCAATCTTTTGTTTTCTATATGTATTGTCAGATCGTCAGATCTTCCTTTAAATGTAGGTCATACCTAAAACTATTCTGTGGGCAAGATGTTTTGGCACAATGAAGAGGATTTTCATCCGAGTTATCACCACAATCGTTGTCTCCATCACACAACCAGTAGGGTTCGACGCAAATGTTGGTGTTTTCACATTTCAAGTGACCAGCAGGACAAGTGGTGTTCTGCGGACATCTTTCGTGCGTCTCATCTGACGTGACATTGTCTTTACAATCATTTATTCCATTGCAAACCTGTTAAAACAAATCAGGTTCAATAACATATTAATTAATAAGATCAGAAAAAACAAAGAGCTCAAAAGTATAAGCGTACCTGTGCCTGTGGGATACATCTCTTGTTCTGACATGTGAATTCACCTTGAGCGCATGGTGGATAGTTGCAGTCAATTTCATCAGATCCATCTTTGCAATCATTTTCATGGTCACACTTCCATGTTCGGAAAATGCAACGGCCATTGTTACACCGGAATTCGTTAGGATTGCAAGAATGGAATGCTGAAATCAAAATATTTAATTAAATTTAACTCTCTTTAGACCATGCATATTCTTCACCTCCAAATGAAAGTTAGAAGTCACCCACAAGAGATAGATGCGCTTTCTTGAGTACTGAGGGCTGGGCACAGTTCTATTTGTTACTCAAGCAGTTACACACTAATTTGAGAGAATTGATGATTATTATTGTTTGTTGGAGATTTCAGATAGTTGAATGTTGACTTGTTTTAGTCATTGCGACTAAGGGCCACTTTCACCAACAACTTATGTAGCGGAGTTTGGCCAAACTCCATTAAATATAATCTCGAGGATCAAACCTTGGCGTCTTTCACCAACCCAAAACTCGGTTAAACCCAGTTTGGAATAATCGAGTTTCCTTAACGGAGATTCGGCAAACTGTCCAATGAAAACATGGACAATTTGAAACGACAATTTGAAAACCCGCCATGTGTCCGACATATCAAGACAATAAAGCAGTGAATCACTACCATGACCAATTATTACCCGCGCCGTTTTTATATAGTTACCTAGTTACTATCTAGTTTCCATCTAATGTTTTAGAACGTGTTTGGAGCTTCGAACGTAAAACCTATTGAATTTCTTTAATATCATTAATATTTTGTTCAATATCATTTATAATATTCGTTGATTTTTTGTTGTTATTTTACATAATTTATTTATTACTCATACGAAATTAATCCAATTTGAGATCTTGGGGTACAAATTGCTTTCTCAAATGAGCAGAGTCATTTTCAACTCTTAGAAGAGAAACTCCACCAACTCGTATGTACAGCTTTACCTGAATAGCGTCAGAATAAGTGAGAAGAAAGAGAGAGGAAAGAAGAGGAAGTTGTTGAAGTAAATACAACTCATATATACATATAAAATGATTAAAGAAACAAATTCATACAGTCCAAAAATCGAATAATATTGCAATATCCAAAATGAAATATTGATCCTGTTAGGCAATGATTCAATATTACACTTACCACAGAACTTGGGGTCTTCATCTGAATTATCGCCACAATCATCATCACCATCACAAGCCCACATCCGTGAAATGCATTTTCCGTTGGCGCAAACGAATTTGTTCCCCTCACAAGTCAGGTTTTTAGGGACACACATTCTTCCATCATTAACTAGTTTAGTTTTTTCATCACACTTACACTCAGGCTGGAAGTAAAACCAACAAATTATGTTACATACAGTTAAAGCAGCTAATAGATCAATCAGTATTTCATTTATGAAGAAACCTTCAAAAAGCATTTACACAACTGTAAATGAAGTAATTACTTTGCCATTTTGTCCAGGATGGCAGCTCTGAGCACATCCTCCATTGCTGATGTTGCATGGATTCACTTGACATTTCTGTCTACTGAGTGAAAACACTTGGATGTCTCTAGGTGAGTCTTCAAGGCGCTTGACCAATTCTATCATGTTGGCACCAGTGTGTTTCTCAGCCCTGTAGACACCCCTTAATTGAAGATCCGTCCAGTAGATGTAGTTTCCATAAACAGTAAGTGCAAACGGATAAATTGTCGCAGATATGAGAACCTATAATCAGAGGAATACAAGGTCAGAATGTTCAACAACTTGGTTTGGTTCAACTCCTCTGGATCACTAAGATTATCTGTCTAATGGATGTTCCTAATAATTATTGTGGCCATGGTAGAGGCAGCAGTACTGTAAGCTGAAGGATATGAGATAGATTTTTTCCGTATTCATTCAATCGGTTTCCTATTTTTCCAATCCTATATCTAATGGATGGTTTACATAGGCATTAGAGAACAATATACAGCTGACTGTTGAGCACGATAAACTAGGACAGCAGTTCTTAGTCAACCAGGAGTGTGCTGCAGGCTGCCACGCATGCAAACCAAATCGGTAATGGTGGCGATCGACCTTATCTCTATTTTTATTTTTGAGTTGAAATAATATATAAACAAAATGATAGGTGGGTAGGTACATGTGGAAATGAAATGAGGCAGGTTTGTAAATACAAAACCTCTTTAGTCAACGAATTGTATAATACGACAAAAAATATTGTGTTAGAGGGATGTAGATGAGAATTAAACAGCTAGGGGTTGGGTTACGCAGTCTGATGAAGGTTGATAACCACTGAACTAAGTGATTCTATTTTACGGAAGCGAAAATTGAACGTCATTTATAAATTCAATTTGAAAGATTGAACGCATAACAACTCACCTCTCTAACTGGAGTACCTTCCAGGTTAATCCTTTCAATTTTCTCTCTTACTGCATCCGTCCAGTAAAGCATGCGATCGTCATAATCCAAAGCAAGACCGCTGGGTTGGGAAAGGTCACGGTCGATAATGGGGGTTTTGAGCGACCCAGCCATGGTTGTACGGAATATTTTACCTGATGTTCCAAACCGCCCCCAGTCCGTGTAATATAAGAAACTGAAAAAGATGATACACAACATCATAAATCAAGAGCTTTCCAAGTGGAGAATGACTTTTGTAAGGTGAAATGAAGAAGCTACAATCGTGATATCATTTTGTAACATAATTTCATGCTGGAGTTGACGAATAAAGAATGTTTCATGCTAAAATTTAATAATCAAAATCAAGCAACAGCGCGAAAAAAAAAAAAAATTAAAAAGGGAGTCATGTACAGTATAATATTAGTGGTAAATAATTTCCACAAGTAGTTTAGGGATTTTTCAGAGAATAAGGTCTCGTCTATTAGAATCATTCATAACTCCTATTACCTATATAAAGTTCATGAGGTTAGAAAAGTTAGTTACCCTTTACAAGGATCCACAACGATGGCTCTTGGTCTTTCAACACGCGCGATCATCACCAGATCCGAACCATTCAAATTCATTGCATATATACTATTGTTAGAAGAATCCGTCCAGTATATTTTTTTCTGAGTCCAGTCATAAGCAATGCCTTCTGGATTGATACCCTTAGAAATGATTGGTGTTATTTTTTCATTTGTTGGGTCATTAGATGGAAGCCACGCTATGCGTGCCCAAGGACGGATTTGAGTGAAAAGTAGGCGTGTATCGTTGTAATCAAAATCCATTCCAACAACGTTGGTCAGATTGCCCTGAAAATCAGACATAATGAGATGCAAAAAGTAGAAAAACAGACGATATGACATTGAAAATATAAAATAATTTGTACAATAATGTATAGATTATGAATAGGTACATAGGTAGGTACATCCTGTACGTTCCAGAACAGAACTCTTTGTAACAGTCTATTGTGATTTGTACAAAAAATAAACTATTTGATTTTATTGATAGGTACCTAGTAGTTTGTTATAAATCCGATTTTGTTATGGCATTTTTTCTTTCGATTTTTGAAATCTACGTATCTTATGACGCAAACCAATGAATATTGCGGTGGGAAGTAGGTTAAAATTAGTTTTCCTAGGTAAATATTTTCATTATTGAAAATAATAAATCAATACGGGTTTCAACTTGAAAAACAATGTTAGTGGTAATTGCTCATGGCTGCAAAATTTCAAGGTGTGCAAAACTGTGATAGGTACCTACTTAATAGTCATAGAAAAGTTGAACAAGGCTGCCGCTCGAAAATTTGATTTCCTAATCCCACCAACAGTGGAAATAAAAAGAATGTTGAGAGGCGAACTTCCAGGAATGGTAGAATCTGTGTACATGAGGTGTTACGTATAATCGCATGTAAAGGACACAGAGGTAAGACGTCCATCCTGCTATTAATTTAAGGTTTGTCCATACAAACACTCCAGAATCAGATCGGAATCGAACAAGAAACAACGGAAATAAAAAGGAGAGGGGGTAGAGGCGTTCAGGACTGTTAGTTTGAACTCCAGTTGTCTGAAGGGTTTTTAGAATAGGACTTCGTGGGAGACAGGAGTCTTGAATCTGTAATCTGAAGCGTGAAAACGTCTACTGCGCATGTCTCAAACTAAAAGTTCTGGCAAAAATCTCGAACCACTTGTACTAGTTCTTAATGGTTCTGGACTCCTTACAACTGGTTCTGGGTCTCTCCAAACAGCCAAAACTGGGCGTTGTCAGTCAGCCCCAAACAGTTAGGGATTACTTCTCTGGACAAACCTTTAATGTAAATGGGGTCGATTATTCGATTTTAAGGCTCTTTATTTTCCTATTGTATTCTAAAAATTATATCATATTCTACTTCCTGTCTAAAATTGTCTCCATGTGGGAAACTATGGACATTTTAATTCGAATGGAGCAGGAAAATGAATTAAAATTTTGTTTTACTCACAATGGGCTTGAATGGCACACTGGTAGATTGGGGATCAAGGTTAATGGCACGGATCTCAGTCCTTGTTGAAAATACGAGGTACTCCTTCTGGGACTCGCATTTGCCGTTCTGAGTTGGTTTACCAGTGGCACAATCGCACTTGAATTTGTAGGGATTGCTCCATGATTCCGAAGGGTATGAGAAGCAAAGTTGATCACATCCTCCGTTTCCTGTGAAATTGAATACCACAATACATTACCAATTCTTAGATAGTGTACCAATTAGAAACAAAATCAACGCTGGGTGTGTGTGTAATAAGGTATTGGAACGAGTCCAAAAACTGTATCACTATGACATAGTAGGAAAATGAACCAGTAGACAGCATTTTGGGCTTTACAACGAAGTATTCAATCTCTTCACTACGAAAAACTAGTAAAGAATAAAGTAACATGCATTTTCATTAGGAATTTCGGAAAAAGTGTAGTAAGGGTTTTAAATGAATGGAAGTGATTGCCAAATTGAGAAAAAGTGTGTGATGACCTTTGACATGTAATTATTGTCATCTTGCTTAAGTATACATGGGGTCCCCATGAGAGGGAGATGGAATCCAGATTATGTTAAGCATTCATTGAGAAAGTTGGAAGAGAGAAAGAGGATGAAAGAAACTACCACTATACAAAGACCACCTGTTAAGGTAAGAGCCCTAGAGGATGCAGTTGGTGATACCATGAAGCACTATCGCTGAGATATTCGACTTGAGTAACTGCTTCAAACTTTCCTTCATCATAAAACATAGTGAGTCCATGGTTAGCTCGTTGCCTCTGCTGAGGTAAGACGTCCATCCTGCTATTAATTTAAGGTTTGTTCATACAAACACTCCAGAATCAGATCGGAATCGAACAAGAAACAACGGAAATAAAAAGGAGAGGGGGCAGAGGCGTTCAGGACTGTTAGTTTGAACTCCAGTTGTCTGAAGGGTTTTTCAAATAGGACTTCGCGGGAGACAGGAGTCTTGAATCTGTAATCTGAAGCGTGAAAACGTCTACTGCGCATGTCTCAAACTAAAAGTTCTGGCAAAAATCTCGAACCACTTGTACTAGTTCTTAATGGTTCTGGACTCCTTAGAACTGGTTCTGGATCTCTCCAAACAGCCAAAACTGGGCGTTGTCAGTCAGCCCCAAACAGTTAGGGATTACTTCTCTGGACAAACCTTTAATGTAAATGGGGTCGATTATTCGATTTTAAGGCTCTTTATTTTCCTATTGTATTCTAAAAATTATGTTATATTCTACTTCCTGTCTAAAATTGTCTCCCTGTGGGAAACTATGGACATTTTAATTCGAATGGAGCAGGAAAATGAATTAAAATTTTGTTTTACTCACAATGGGCTTGAATGGCACACTGGTAGATTGGGGATCAAGGTTAATGGCACGGATCTCAGTCCTTGTTGAAAATACGAGGTACTCCTTCTGGGACTCGCATTTGCCGTTCTGAGTTGGTTTACCAGTGGCACAATCGCACTTGAATTTGTAGGGATTGCTCCATGATTCCGAAGGGTATGAGAAGCAAAGTTGATCACATCCTCCGTTTCCTGTGAAATTGAATACCACAATACATTACCAATTCTTAGATAGTGTACAAATTAGAAACAAAACCAACCCTGGGTGTGTGTGTAATAAGGTATTGGAACGAGTCCAAAAACTGTATCACTATGACATAGTAGGAAAATGAACCAGTAGACAGCATTTTGGGCTTTAAAACGAAGTATTCAATCTCTTCACTACGAAAAACTAGTAAAGAATAAAGTAACATGCATTTTCATTAGGAATTTCGGAAAAAGTGTAGTAAGGGTTTTAAATGAATGGAAGTGATTGCCAAATTGAGAAAAAGTGTGTGATGACCTTTGACATGTAATTATTGTCATCTTGCTTAAGCATACATGGGGTCCCCATGAGAGGGAGATGGAATCCAGATTATGTTAAGCATTCATTGAGAAAGTTGGAAGAGAGAAAGAGGATGAAAGAAACTACCACTATACAAAGACCACCTGTTAAGGTAAGAGCCCTAGAGGATGCAGTTGGTGATACCATGAAGCACTATTGCTGAGATATTCGACTTGAGTAACTGCTTGAAACTTTCCTTCATCATAAAACATAGTGAGAACATGGTTAGTTCGTTGTCTCTGCTGTAATACATGATACAAGTTCTCATTTATACCTTAAAAGGCGCAGTAGGGGGTATCTACTGTATAATAACAACCTCTTGAACACATCACTAATGTTTCTAAGAAAGCCACCTAGGTGGTATGAACGTTTTAATAGTCAGGGTCCCCAATGCCCTGTGAAGCCCATTCTACCCAATGAGTGGAAATAGAAAGTCAGAGTTAGTTACTATCCTCTGATTCATTCATCACAGCAACGAAATCAACCAGGTTTTTGAGCGGTTGGTGTTGGTTTGTCGCACTGCACCAACTGTTGCTTGACAAAGTCGACCTCCCACTTGAAACCTAGGGGTGTGGCCAGAATGTGAAGAGAGGAGGCACACAAGAGTAGGAGGATACATAACGTCGCAAAATATATGATACTGAATTAGGCGGAAAGAATGCATAGACATGATCCAAATCCTAGGAGGCTATAGTGCCCTGTGTGACTGGTTATTCCATCGGGCAGGTCAACCCAGGAGACACCTGCCTTCTAGTGTGCCTCTTCCCTCTTTTTTCTGCCTGCATCCAAACAGTGAGCAGAAGCTGGTGGAACAAAGATGGGATGCTGGCTGAGAGAGAAACAATACTGAGCCCACCGGCCTTGACCGGTGCATGGATGTAGGTGTAGGATTCTAGAATAATTCTTATTGGTCACCTGCAGGTTTGTTTACAATAATAAGATATATATATATAAATAAAAGCTAATTTAGTTGTGTGATGGAATCCAATGAAGTATTTCTGTAATTCATAATTGGCTCGATGAGGAACCAAAACATGACAGGCAAAAGTATTGACACATCAAAGGTGAATTGAACGAATACGAGACTGAATTGGGAAAGAAGTTGCACCGTGCTCTACACCACCTTTTGAGGGAACAGAAAGTTGGGTCAACTTTGAATCTCAATTCATGTTACAACTACGCAAAAGGAAAGGAGGAGGCAATACACTACATGCGATTGAAGCTCACAGGAACATATTGCTTGCTTACAAAGGATCCACTCCTCGCTTAAAACGTAACAGCAACCATTGTAAAAACATGGTCCATGCTTTATCTTCAAAGTTTAATCAGCTATCAAGTCATTTCTACACCTACATTGTAATTTTTACCTGCCAGAAAAAGGGTGAAAGCATTTAAAAATTCAGCATTTTGGTTATGTAAGAAGTAAGAATGCAATAACAAGTTGAATTAACGTATCTGTAGAGTGCCTCGCCCTCTGCCATGTGCTTTGGGCTTGGAGTGGAGATACTTCCCTCCTTGCCATGACTATATGAGCAGAGAGACAGTTAATAAAGTACTCTTACATCAGATCTCAATCAAGCACCTTCTATTTTTTTTCTTGATCTCTCGCACTACAGTAGTACACTCAACCCATATCAAGCCATTTGAAGAGCCACACCGCCTGCCAACTTCCTAAGACGCAACCTTTCACCTTTCAATATTGGATCCCTTCCGTATTCTAGGCACATTTTACCCTTCACCTCCTAGCCGCTCACTTTGGAGAACCAGGACTACACAACTTGGGACTCTACAAGACTACTGGGAAACTTAGCCTTCTTCCTGTATTTATTGTCGAGCTCTGGACTTGGCAGAATTCCCACCACAGACCTTCCCACAACTACAAGTTTAACCAGACCTTCAGATCATAATCACTACTATTTGGCAAAGAAAAAGACTAAAGCTCAACCCAAGGCCCAGATCCCACTGACGAAATTTCTGCCATACGATGGTACATTAATCCCCATCAGTCTTAAGCAGTTGGACCTTGCATTTGTCTCAGAGGGTCAAACCACCAAGGTGGTCAAGGTCCAATGAGCCTTTTTAGCTCGAAGAAGATGGTCGAACTCAGTCGATATCGATCCCACTGCCAAAACTCCCTACAAAAAGCTGTATAACCACCTTCTAGCTAAATACAAAACATCAGATTGGAGAAACCTCGCCAAACTCCTCACCTCGGGCACAAGAGAGGAGATCACACCATCCTCATATATCCACCAGCTTCACAGACAAGTCCCACTCGACACACCAGCATCACTCTTCCGGCATATGTTCCTAGGAACTCTTCCAGATCGGGACATAGTAGCCGCATCCCCGGAGCAAGATAGTGACAAACTCGCTGTAATCACAGATAAACCCAGCCTGGCCATTTGCCAAGCCAGTCTCTCTGCCTCTGCAATGAGCAGTCGATTGCCAGCCTCATTAGGAAAAACAAATTCCTTACATGGCTCTACTATCTTCGCAACACTAGACCCTTCTCGAGCCTTCCTATATTGTAGGATACACCCAGACGACATTAAAAACTCGGCAGTCTTTACAAAATGCCCCCAGACTTGGCAAAGGTTCATGCACAACATTTTGCCTCATCTACCTTTCACATACTCTTACATCGATGACATCCTTGTGGCTTCCAGCAACATTTCAAGACCTCCAGATTTTCCTGAGCCAGACATTATACTGACGTGCGATCCCAAGGCAGCTCACTCCCTACAGTCTCTAAAACATCTCAAATCTCCCGATGCAAAAAAGCAATGACCAGAAGGTATTATTGTGGATCGATAAGGACGACAGTCTCTTTGAAACAGTGAAAAAACATCTCCCAACAGGTGTCTCATCAGCTCATCCCAATCCTACCAAACCACCAGTACTCCACACTGATAAGTCAGATATTGCTGTCAGCACAGCCTTGCACTTCAGGAACAGACACACACTTCATCTCTTAGGGTTTTTTTTTAATGGACATACTCTACTACAACTTGGCAAATGGTAAAGACAAGCTCCAGACAAGCTCCTCTCCATCTACCTGGGGATTATTCACTTCAGACAAGCCACCGAAGGGTGCTCTCTCGTGGGGCTACAGACCATGAACCTCTCACAACCTTGCAGAATTCAACGTCAAACATGATGCCTCCAATGAGGCTGCAGCACTTGCACTTCATTTCGAAGTTTAGGTACATCCAACATAAGATATAACCCAGGCCCTTCCAACATTCCAACGGATTATTGACCTCAGCATTCGAATCTCCGCCTCCATTCACGCTTCTCACTCTCAGAGACAAACGGACGGGAGGATCCCATGTAACTCAAGGAAATATTGATAAACAACGTCCCTATACTTTGCAAAATCTCAGACGGCTATCCCCAGCTGTACTTCCCATCACCCCTCCTTTCATTTGTATTCAACCATCTACATGGTCCCTCTCGCTCAGAGATTAAAGCTACAACATCGTGATTAGATCTCTCTACTATTGGCTGAACCTCACGTCCTCCATACACATCTCACATACGAGCTTGGTACCTTCCTTGATGTGGCGCCCCTTTCTGCATGTACTCATTGACATTGTGGGAGCACTGCTATCCTCTAATGGCTACAAATCCTACCTAGGATGATCAACCGGGCCACAGGATTCCTCAAGTAACATCTCCACCAAGACATTCTCTCAAACCTTCTATGACAATTGGGCCCCCTCTCACAATTACTGCGGATTAGGGCACCCTGGGAACAACTAGCAATCGAAAAATAGGGAGTGAGAAATACCTCCCTCCAAGCATAGGGACGGTTAATGAAGTACTCTTACATCAGATCTCAATCAAGCACCTCCTACTTTCTTCCATGATCTCCCACTACTGTATCTAAAAATGGAAAAGATGATTTTATGGACTACCAGGGGAAACCAGGAGGAAAATTTTCAACCATTGACGGCTGTGCTAAATCAAGAGCTTTCAGAGAAGTGATGAACAGAATAAATAAAATTTTAAGAAGCTGAAATTTCTTTTTACCAAGTCTCTTGCAGGGGTTGGATTCATCCAGTGGCTGGTTGGACAAATCATAGATGGCTATGTCTCTGAGACGTTGTAGACCTGTTCGAACAGGTATGGGTTGAGACATATTTCCAGGTAATTTTGAAGCTTTGAAGACTGTAAGCAAATTTCGGTCCACCCAATAGATGTCTCCCATATGAACAGCGATGCCCATAGGACTGGGTAAATTACGTCGGATGATCTGCAAAAGGTAAATGCACTCTTCATATAAACTATTTCAAATTTAAATCCGCTTTCATAATTTTTTTTAAAGGGAATTCAACACAACCAAAGGAAAATCACGAAAAATAAACAAGTAAATTACCTACCTACTCTAAAAATAGGCACCAATGTAGTACTTTGTACACATATTGTCCTCATTAAATGCCCAACCTGTTCCCCTTTAATCCCCTTGAGCTAAAAATATGGCGGTCACAGAATGAGGGAGAGAGGGAGAAATGTTACAAATAAATATTTTACGTCAGTAAGAATATTAGATATTAGAAAAAAAACTGTTATGATCTGATTCTTTTATCAGTAACTGTTGAAGGAAGCTTCAAGCTCCTGGAACGTTAGAAAGACGTTCTACAATTGGGTTTGTTCAAGAGTAAATCACACAAAAAATATCGTTAAAAGAAATAGAGTTTACCACTAAGCTCCTACGATTCATATTCATAATAATTAAATTTTAAGTCCTTTATAGGCATAATATCCCTTTCCCCCATAATTTCTGGTTAAAATTCTTCTCGAGTGATGGATCGAAGGGAATGAACTAAACTTGGAAGAGCTTAAATTTCTCTAGATGGCAATAGACCAGGTAGATTCTGCATCCACCCACGAACAGGCTTATGAATTAACTATGAATGTTCTTACAACCAATTATAAACACCGGGACTTTCTTCCCAAGGTTTGTTTAGGAAATATAATTTAGTGGACACTATGTTGTCTAGGGCAATATTTTATGATGCAAAATAAAACAAAAATAAAGATGAATGAAGTAGAAGTAATGAACGTTGGAAGGATTTCACATATGAGCATGCCCGTATCCTAACGAACCTCATTCATGGTAATATTCATAAATTCTTAATAATGATAATATTTGGTTTTCTCTATAAGGAAAACACCAGGAAAATATAAAATTGGATGTTACGTGAGAAAGTTATGTTTGTGGTTAGGATTTTTTGTTGGAGTATCAAAATAGATGTTAATATTTTCTTTTTAGGCAAGATGCCATTGTGAAAATTTAAGAATCGAAAAGTTATTTAAAAATGTACAATTTAAACACTGCTCAAATAATTACTTTAAAGTTTAACGAGAAACCACAGAAAAAAGAGCTTGGAATAATCTCAGCATATGCCAATTTAGAAGAGAGGAAAATAGGAAGAAGGACGAACAGCTCAGCAGACAACTGTTGATATCAATTCTGTCCTTTGCCAGAAGTTTGATAACAAACAGAAGCAAGGCTAAAAATAGTTTTTACAGCCAATAAGATCTACCTGCCGGTTTCCACCACTGTATGAAACTTTTTGAATCGTATCCAACTTGGCATCAACCCAGTATACATCATGAGTTTGCATGTCAATTGTAAGATCTCTTGGTACACTGATTCCTGAAGAGACAATAGGAGTTGAATTCGTTGTATCCAAGAATGCTTTCACAATCCTAGGATACTGTCCGTAATCAATCCAATACAGTAATCTAGAAGAAAAGAATTAAGATTTTTCAAAGATTAAGATTAATTATATCACAGATAATGGTAGTTATGGTTAATACTTGTAGGTAAGTGTAACAAATATATGATATTTCATCGGGAGATACTTAACGATTCTCTCACTTTTTCACTGGGTTGACTGCAAGTTCTTTTGGAGCATCAATGAGGCCTTTTTGCAGAACTTTACGGTTCGTTCCATCAAGCCAACAAACTTCAATGTAATTCTCATGAGGGAAAACATTAGTGAAATAAAGATTCCCAGCTATCCAGTCGACAGCTATTCCACGGATTCCATTTGAGCCAATTCCATCACGAATAATGTGCTGAATGTCCGTCCCGTTTGGCCTGATTCGAAAAACACCGTTCCATGGACCACGAGGATTGAAGTCAACCCAGTAGATCCATTTCTCAGAGAAATGTACATCCACATGCAGAACATGATGGCCTGTAAAAAGATACATTTTAAATGACCCCAAGAAAGATCGTGCACATATTATACCAGAGTTCATACGATTTCATTTAGAAATTCCCTTTAAAATGAGTATTAGTATTACCAGGTCCAGAGATAGGAACTATAGCTTCTTGGTGTCCTTTGAGACTGTAACCACGAATGATATCGAGTTGAGTCACAACAGCATATGTCTTGTAACTGCCACAACCGGTGTCTTCCTTCTTATAGCCTGTGGAACACTGACAGACACGTTGGTTGTTTTCCGCTGGGATACATAGTTGATCACAACCACCATTATTTGTAAGGCAGGGATGCTGAGTTACTGTGGAAATAGATTAATTTAAGTAGATAATTTATGAGAAATTTCAGTCTAAACAGCATATGAGGAGTTACGAGGTAGGTTGTAGAGCACCTGACTAGGCATTTTCGAATTACAATGCGCAACCGTTTTCATTATTCATGTTCTCAAAAGTTTGTAGAAAATAGTATTACATCAAAGAAGTGTGAAATTAAGAATATATACCATCTTGTATTTCCGAAAACGTGACAAATTGTGATTTCTAAAAGAACTGAGAAAAATTCAAAAGATTCAGTGACAATCTAGGAAAATGCTCAGTTATTAGATATGGCAATCTAGTTTGGCTAATATTCAGGTTTAATATCTCTAACCGGCTAAGGTCTGTTCCTTTTGTGATTGATTCGAATGGAATTTTTAAAATGGTCGAATTTTCAGTGCTGCCAAACGCAAATTTTCAACTATCCCTAGGTATCCCAAAGTACAGATATTGTATTCATGGTCCAGTAGTTTCGACGTTTTATAATCGAATCGTTGAAACTTGAGTTTAGATGGGTTTCGATGCACATGCATGGGGTGACACTATCACTTTTTGATTAATTTTATTTTCGACTACATGCATCACTTCATCACTACTGCTTTACTTTTGCCAATGTAATCTCAATAAACTTATTAGGCAGTATTCTTCACATGAGCGAGGGTAAAATGTTTTGTAAATCGCAATGAAAATAGAATGCAGCCATTCCAGAGGCAGCTTCCCAGAATCATAAATGTCATTAAAAAGGGTGATCACTCCTTCTCGTTTTCTTCATATATGATGAGCTTCAGAATTTCTACGATTCGATTTATGATGACCTGAAGCCTTTGAAAGTCAATTTTCGACACTGAATCATCGAAAAGTGATTTGAGAATCTCTTCAAGTGTTGAGATTATACCGATTTTATTCAGTGGTCCCTTAGCATCCTTTAAACTAATCTTTACACCAGCCACCAGCAGGACATGATCGAAGTACTAATCAGCTCCTGGGAAATTCTTTCCCATCTTGACATAGTTGCAGAATCTTTAATTAACCAAAATGAAATCTATTTGGCTGCGCATTATATTATCAGGATGTCCTGTGGATATCGTCAGATCTATAGGTGCCGAGGGTGTAGGGAGAACCAAGTGTTGCAAACCTACAGGTCCTGCTCCTGGCAGAACTCCCGGAGATTCTCACCACACTCATTCCTGACTCACAAGCAATGCCCTTCAATCAACTCCCGAAATTTACCTTTTCCAACCTTGCCATTGTAATCACCATACGTAAAAGTCACGTCTCTTGATCTTTGTGTACCTAAGTCCCTCCCTACGATGTTTGTAGAAAGTCAATCTCCTCCTCAATCTTATCAGCGATTGGGCATACACCCAATACCCCCAATTGAGTATGCCCCCAAGTATCGTTGACCCACAATTTTTCACAGCTGCAGAATGATCACCCTAACTGATATGGAAGTGAAGCTTGAAACAGCTTAATTGATGTTTTCTCATCCACTATTATAGCAATTGCCCGTGAATGTACCTTTCCTCTGGAGTTACATTGTGCACATATTTCAGTGAGGCGGATAGGGAAATAAGGACCCTCCTTGGACTGTGAAAAACGATAATAGTACCCGATTGATCTCAGTGTACCACAACTAGTCCATTTCGTGCATCACATTGACGAGCTTACCCCCGTCAAAGAGGGTTCTCACATTCTAAGTCCCTATTCTTTCAAGGGAATTCATTGTTTTCCAACGGGGGATTCTTAGCACCCATGCTACATTGAAGGAGTGCCGAGGACTCGGGAGCCATCCTATCTTTTATCTATGATATTATTATCTTTACATGGAGAAATAATGTGGTGGTTTCCCGGTGCCTTCCACATCACAGTATGAAGGACAGTTTGACTACTATTATAGCCCTCCACCGAATTCATCTGAGCCAGTACAGCATAATTTCCTCAATGCCTCAAGACAATGATGGAAATGCTGCTGCTCATTCCCTTTTAATCACCATTTACGACACGCAGAGAGTACGTCAGGGGAATTCTTAATCCCCTACCTACTCGTAACCCGTACTGAACTAGAATGAATGAGAGTCTCAGAACTGTACGGAAGAACTCATTGGACAACGGTAACCTCTCAGTTGAAACAAATAAGATGTAAATTTATTAAACTTATGACACTCACTCGGTCTTTTTTTGAAGATTGCAAAAGTCTTTAGATCTGGTTCATTGTCCATTATCAATTGATTGCCTTTGCCAGTTTCAACGTCTACTCGCTCCAATTTTTCATGACGTGGATCTAGGAAGTACAAGTACTTCTGATGAACAGCAATAGTCTTAGGAAGAGCAATGGAGGAATCAGCGTCACTTATCAGCGTTCGCCGGTTGTTTCCATCAGTGTCCATCACTCCGATCTGAAAGTTTCGAAACGTGCATCCTAAGCTGTTGAATGAAAAGTAATTGTTAATCCTATTTCACTAACAGTTGAGATCAACTCACCATAGGCGGCCATTCTGTACTGTAATACAGAAGTCTAGTCTCCAGATCAATGGTGATAGCCAATGGGTGTTCAATATCTCTCAAAAGAATTCGGGAGTCAGATCCATCCATATTCACCCGCCCAATTTTTTGTGGTACTCCATTGCCACCTTCATCAACCCAAAAGAGTTTTCTGAAAATAAAATTTACCAAAAGATAAATTTAGCTAGATCTGATTTGATAGATAAATTAACAGATATTTTGACGATTAATCAATTTTATTTCTGTTTCGTTTATTCAGTAACAGAGAAAGTATCTTTCTGAGTATAGAAAGAATCTATGAGTTTCTTTAATTATTATTATGTCAAGATCTTTCGCCCGCTTGGCTTCATCAGGACTTATAATTTAACAATAACTAAATATTTATAGATTGTTTACATGAAAAGATTAATCAAATGTCCCACCTGAATTCCTAATCACCCACTTTTTTTATATAGGAAAACTAAATGAGAGGCTGAATCACAAAAAGACTACCGAGGTATAAAGAAGACGTACTTCAACAAAAATGAAACAACCCTAGGATGCATGCAGTAGATAGTAAGCATACACTGAGATGAAGTCTTTAGATTAACTAGAAAGTAAAACACAAAAAGTTCCAGTTTTGCAGCTTGCTTGGTATTTTCGTAAATTATTGTACCCATATTATGTTACATTGTTCTGAAATTTGAGAAATTTGAGTGCGATGGAATAGTTGAGTACCGATTATATGAAAAGAGAAAAAAAAACTCGTTCTAAATAACATCTTGTGATTCCAGAAAGATTTGGAACTCAGCCGTTTTTTTTTTTTTTTTTTTTTTTTTTTGTGCTCGCAGCTGATTTATTGGCTCGCACATCTATGCTTATTCTCAGTAGTAAAAGTCCTACAGACCAATGCCTAACAGCAATCTGTTTGGCTTCCAGGGTGAACTTTGGGGGGACTAATATTTGAGTGGTGGCAGATTTCGGTTACGTACCTATTTGATTTATTTTATACCATTTCATTATAAGACATTATGTTACGTTTTTCATGTGTTACATTCCATTTATATTCTATGTGTTAAATTATAACCTAACACCCTAAGGGGGCTTTCCATTGAATTATGATTGTCATTTTGCTATCACCTGTACTGAAATAACCATGGCCGGGATCTTTTCCTGTATCACCCCAGACCGACTCCCCCCCTGGGGTGTTGGTAGCACCAGTGGAGAAGGGAAGGGAGGGAGGAAGGGTTCAGTATGACGGAGACTTCCTAGTGAAGTTCATTCATAATTATGTCAGGGGCACTAGAGGGTGTTTTACTAACAATCGTAGTGGCCTTTGCCACACATCGGACTGAGATGGTTTCAAAGGTTTTTTTTTTTTAATTTCGAGGGACGGGCGCCTGAGGAGGTCGTTCCAACCGGCCAACCGCTATTTTGTCCGCTCAAGTTGGCAGGACTGTCTGTGGCCCTCTTCACTAGTACAAAGGGTCCCCCGGCATGTCTATGATAAAGGGCAGGGCAATGGGTGGGCGTAAAACACCCTCTAGTGCCCCTGACATAATTATGAATGAACTTCACTAGGAAGTTCGTTTATTCACCAATTGTAAGTGTACGAACACAATTTGGCAAAATACCTTAACTTTGTAATTAAAGAAACTAATGAAGAAGAAAGGAGAGTGTGTGAAACTTCGTCTCCACAACCGAAAATAGACAATAGACAAAAAAAGTAAACTTTAATTATTTAGATCTAAACTATCTAGTTATTCGATCCAAACAAAAATATTTTATTCTACCTAAGTACCTATTTATAATTTAGGTTAACTTTACTCACCCTTGACTGGGGTCAAGACACATAGACTTGGGTCTGGATACAGAAGTCTCATTCCCGGCATTAGCCAAAATAGTGTATCTATATTTCCACTTGCCATCAACTTTGACCACCTCGAATTCAGAAGCAAGACGGTTCCCAATGAAAAGGTTACGACCTAACCAATCAAATGCAATGACATATGGTGCACCAACGATGCCAGAATCCATTCCCAAGAATTCTGTTTTGTTGCCTCCTCTGTATGGTGTGGTGAAAATTGTGCACTGAAAATCAACAAATGTTATTTGAGAAACAAACATAAATGAATGCTCATAAGGATTGGTTGGTTAAAATATTATTGATTGGAATAATTAATCTCTAATGAAACTTTTTACGTTGCTTTTGCTACCTTGATTGGCTTGGAAGCAATAAAGAAAAGGAATTTTAGTCATTGTAAATGCATGCAACTTGAATATATGGTCCACAATGAATTCACCCCACCACAGAAATGGTTTTCTTGTTGGATACTGCCTGCTAGGAAAATCAATTTCTACCTTCCCCGTTTTCATTAGTGGACTATTTATTACTTCATGTTATGTCTTGAATTCATTGGTGACTGTGTATATTTTAATTGCATGCCTGTGGGGGAAAAAAAGTTCCTTTACTTTTGCCCCACATTACTGTGTACCTACATAATGGGAACAGAAAGTGAATGAAAAATAATTTCCCGAGTGTTGTTAGTTCTGTTTTGCCATACTTTGTCAGTAAATTGTATAACACCTAACTGTATAAATGTCATGGGCCACACTAACTAGTACCCACAACCAGCGGGTGCCTGGGCAGGACAAGAACAACAACAACTGAACGGGGAGTTGATTGTAGGTGATAACCAGCCAATTTTCGTTGTAGTCCGATATCAAAGCAATTGGCTGGTCATCACCTAAAATCAACTCCCCATTCAGTTGTTGCTGTTGTTCTTGTCCTGCCCAGGCACCCACTGGTTGTGGGCACCAATTGCTTTGATATCTGAATACAACGAAAATTTGAATACCACGAAAATTTGGTCGGCCCCGTGTCGTTGAAAGTGCATGGAATGCAAAATACAAAGGAAAAAATTAAGGGGCAAGGGAACCTCTTCTTGATTTGTGTGAATGATCTCAAAATAGAAGGTTCGGCTGACAAGACAGCGATTTTCTTTACGTTCAAACCTATTTCCTCCAGAAAGTGTGCAAAAGATCGTTCCAGCTGGCAAAGTCGGGTAGGTGAATTGATAGTAGGTGATAACCAGCCAATTTTCGTTGTAGTCCGATATCAAAGCAATTGGCTGGTCATCACCTAAAATCAACTCCCCGTTCAGTTGTTGTGTTGTTCTTGTCCTGCCCAGGCACCCACTGGTTGTGGGCACTAGCTGGTGTTGCCCATGACATCAACATTCTTATAAATACTTGTTTACGGACTATATACTATGTGTGCCATACGATTTTTTTTTCTTTAAACAAAAATCACATATCATCACATCAACAAACCAAAACGCTAACCGGGCAGGCTCTGGGCCCAAGGTGGCCAGTTAGGAGAGTCTAGTGTACTTGTTGTTCATGTACTTCTACATGTACCTACCAAGTCAAAAAAAATAAAATAAAATAAAAACACATACACCATTAGATCGGTATTGTTGGCTACAACCATTATTCCAAAAATCGCGCAGGCAGGCATGATTATTGCAACTAATATTTAGCTGAATTGTAATTATATCTAGGAGCACTTTAGGGTGTTTTAACAATCTGGCGGCCCCCAGCGACACGTAGGACAGAGCTGGTTTCAAAAGAATTCAAAAAATAGCGGGACGGGCGCCTGCAGGGGGGTCATAGCAACTAGCATTTCGCCCGGCCATGTTCGCAGCAATGTCTGGGCCATCTGCTTCCTCAACTGTTTCTCAGCTCGCATTGTGATCGGAGCTCTGAGGTTTTTTCAAAATGTCTATACATTTCTCACTAACTATCAAACAGTGCCGTCTTGGTTTTTCCGTGCAAGTGTCAGGATTTTCCGTGGTTATTGTAGGTAGTAGTGGAAATTCGATGTGGTTCATTGGTTTTGGCGTGGGATATGTTTTGGCTCCAGGGGGAGGCCTCCCCCCAACAGCATATTTTTGAGGAGGAATCCCGTGTGAACCGTTTCTCGCACACAACGAACCAGAAAAGGCACTTTTCTTCTCATCTGCCTGGGCAAGAGTTTTATCTGTTGCCCAAGCGAATGCAGAGGTGCCTTTTAGAGTTGGCCTAATTGGAGGTCCGAGGCAGATGGTGTTGTCTAATTACCATCATCGAGTGTGTGGCGAACAAGTCCAGAAAGATTTTCAGGACGAATCGTTCCTTTGTTAGAAGTCAGGAGAGGAAGGGAAGGAGTTTTTTGACCCGATCGACCCACGGTTTTTGACTGGGGAAATAGGGGAAAATTACCCACAAACCTCAACTCATCGGACAGCTTTATCGAGAGAATCCGATTATTTTGCGGGTCTTGACTCCCCAGATGAGGACCCGGATAAGATTTCGGACCCCGCGCTCCTCTCGGCATTGGGGACTAATACCCGGATTCGCCGTCAAGACCCTCACATAAGTTCTAGCCCCCGTGGCCGGGATCTTTTCCTGTATCATCCCAGACCCCCCCCCCTCCCTGGTACCTTGGTAGCACCATGGAAAGGGAAGGGGGGAAGGATGCTGTATGGCGGAGAGAGGCAGGTGATGGAGGCCCAGTGTAAATGGGCCAAAATCTGTGCTTCCCTCCCCAGCCTCTTTGGGTGGGTCACAGATTTCTTTTGCTCTGAACTCTCTGTCAGGGGGGTTGAGCTGTCCAGGCCTGGACCCGGCAGTCTATGAAATTTTGATCATATATTACCTTTAAACATCTACAATTGTTAACAAAACACCCTCTAGTGCTCCTAGATATAATTGATGAATAAACGAACTTGTGAAGTTCATTCATAATCATGACAGGAGCACTAGAGGGTGTTTTACGTCCACCCATTACCCTGCCTTCTATCATAGACGTGCCAGGGAACTCTCTAAACTAATGAGGAAGCAGATGGCCCGGACAGTGCTGCCATCATGGCCGGACAAAATACTGGTTGCTACGACCTCCCTGCAGGCGCCCATACCGCTATTTTTCTATTTCCTTTTAAACCAGCTCTGTCCGACGAGTGGCTGGGGGCCACTACATTGTTAAAACACCCTCTAGTGCTCCTGACATAATCCCAAATGAACTTCACTAGGAAGTTCGTTATACTCATCAATTATATTACTAAAAAATATTACTCTGATCAAACAAAACTTTGAAAAATGTTGTTTTAAGAACGTATTGGATTGACGTAAGGTGGCAAACTTGTGCCAATAGGTTAGTGTTTTCGGTTTATGTGATGCCATGGTGAACCTAGGCGGAAAGACAAGCCGACTCCAAGCTTGACAACACGAGAATATGGGCTATACTTTTTATCGATGTGTTGACAAGCACAACACTTAACACTCAACAAAGCTATATATCTATTATACTAACCAAAACCAGATAAGACATTGTATGAAATTCCAAATAATTGCAGTTATGTACAAACAGTTAACGAAAGCATTAAAAGGAAATTTATTTCAACTGAATTACGTTTTCTCCGTCTTCTTCTCTGGCTTCGACCCAGAATAGTGTGTCAGTTTTTCTATCATATTCTACTTGAACTCCATAGTTGATGCCCACAACAGGAACCAGAAATCCAGATGTTCTGTCGCCAGGAGTTAGGGAGACGTCAACGATCTGTGCACCTTTCATCACTAAGAGTAGGGCCGTTTCAGCTGTGAAACACATTCACCACTTGAAATTTTCGTTCAACAGTAAAAAATTTATATCACAGATCAAGTATTTCAAAACATTTTAGCGAAACAAAATGCCTTCTTACCTTCCATACACTTTCCACCGTCAATCAATTTGAACCCTGGCATGCACTTGCAAGTGTATCCACTGCTGGAGGTAGGAGATAGCAAACAGAGCTGGGCGCAGGGTGCGTTGGCACAAGGGTTGGGTGACAGCGGTTGGAGTGATGGATGATGAACATGAATACTGAGTGGTTGTGAGATTAAATGTGACACTACCGTTTGATTTTTTCCTTTGTATTTGTGTGCTGAAAGTACCTGTGAATGACATATTTATTTATTAGTATGTTACTGCTAATGAAAAGCTTGCAAGATTGTTTTCTGACCAGCTACATTTGCCAGGATGATAAAAATGTATACCTGAGTCATGGTAACTACCTACTAATAAAGATATTTTCATAGAGCACGGAACATGCTTTAATCTCCCTGCCCAAAATAATACAAAATTGCGAGAAAAAAGTATAATTAAAATTAATGGATGTTAAAGATGGAATTAAGGAGATTAGTGACAAGGAGGTTGAACAATGAAATACCATTATACTCCAAACGACGTTTTAAATTATTGCTGGCGATGATGCGGAATTCGTAAGAAGGTCTTTCTGTGTCTCGTCTCAAAACAGTGGTGGTCGAAGACGGGCTTATGTTTGATGACATACATGTTTGATCGCTTACAAAATAGTGATGGGATAGTTAATAGATCTGAGCTAGCGACTTTGCCTCCACAGGTAGTATTAGCAGCAAATCCAAGTAAAATTTGCATAGACCTCCTTTGCATTTTGAATATTTGGACTACGTTACAAGAACTATACCAGAGCAAGATCCCATATTTAGCTTGAGACAGAAATAAACCAAAATATGCAGAAAACAAAATGGGGGCTTGACGTTATCTCTCACAATTTTTGTAGACAGTAAAAAACATCTGCCAATTTTGCAGACAAATCAGATACATACTGGTGGTATGACAAGTAGGTTTTGATCAAGAGTCACACCAAGAAAATTGGTCTGATCGTCCAAACTCAATGACGTGGGCACAACAAAGTTAGATCTTGATGTTCTAAAGACATCAGAGTTGGTTGATTGGTATGCATGCTGTTCAATCCAGGTTTTAAGAGCGCTGTATTCGGTTTTGCATTTGATAACATTCCTGGGGTGAATTGCCAACAATTAGGAAGTTGTCATCCCCATAGTTGAAGACCATTGTCATTTGATTGGTGAACAAACGACAGTCAGTTCACCAGAACTAGGAAACGCAAAGGATCCATTAAACTGCCTCGAGGATTTCCTGTATCAGAGTAATTCAATTTTGAGTAGATCAGTCCAAACCGTCCTTACATGGTTACCCTACAAGGCCTATTCTCCAGGTAGGACTTAAACCAGAACAGAGCAAAGCCACGCCCCACAACCCTCTCTAATTTCTGGATGATGACACGATGTGTTGCTAAATAGAAGCTTTAGAGAGAGAGGTCAGTAGCCCAAAACAGCATGCTCTTTATCAATAAAGCTTGTAATAAACTAGGCAAAGATTGAACTCCAGTTTCAGTGAATCTGTTTTGGGACCCATGTTGGGGAGGATTAATTTATCCATTCAAGACAAGATGACTCAGGAGTGGAGAGCACAAGCTCTTTGAAACTTAGGCCAAATTATATAACTAATTGCTTCAGATCCTCAACAAGAACAATACCGAATTCGACACATAACTAAGTACCGGAGCAACGGAGCCTATAAAAGATTGAAAAACGACCAGATAATATACTGTCAGGGCTTCCATAAGAGATATTCAAACTTCTGCAGACTCAAACCATTTTATTTGGTACCACAGGCTGTATAAACTAGTCACTTGTGATGTAAATCAACTTGTTACAATCTTCAATCACAGCAATAAAAATTGTTTCAAGAACATTACAAAAACGAGTAAGATCCACACCACACAACCTGTATAATGCACAAAATTATAATAGGTGGTAACAAATAACTCTACAGCAGTGCACCGTGCAACTGTGAAAGATTGACGAGATTGATCCTCTCAGCTACATCGAAAGAGGGGGGGGGGGGGGGGGACGGGACAAAAATAGCAGTACCACCATGCAGACCTTTTGTCCAGTCCGATCTTAAAACTTACTCCAAAGTTTCAAGTATCCCTAAGCAAAGTATCCCTTGCTGTTTGAGATATCAACTAGTACATCAGCAGGTGACCCGACATTAACGAAATTCTCAACAGCCGACATGTCAATTCCCTTTTTTATTTAACCTACCAATAAAAAGGCAGATTCATGCCACTGATAACCCTTTTGGTTTAGGTGCAGCTTAAATAATTGCAAAAACCACTTTTTTGCGCCTGCCAGTAAAGAACTTTTACTGCCGTCCAGGGTTATATTACTACTACCGAAATCAAGACTTGTTGACCGAGATTATGACTTGAAGGCTTGTTGTAATTAAGACTGAACATTGATCCATCCCGTTTCATTATTATTTGCCAAAAATTCACTTGGCTCTGAGATGACATGAATGCCAGCCTCGCCAGCAGAACTACAACCTTGTAGATGAGTAACTAATAAAATTAGGACAATTTCAATAACAACCCTTTAGGAGATTCAGCTGAGGAATTATTTTCAACTGCTGAGGACAAGGCAGCTATTATACCCTCATATGCTCTAGTGGTGAAAAAATTAACTACCGTCACTGACATGTTGCCATGTTTTCTGTGTGAGACCTCTGTGTTTTGAAGGTAATTTGCTTATTATTAGGCACTTGATGTTTTATCTCGGTATCATTTTGTGGAATCATTTTGGCACTTCAAATATATTTGCAATGATTTTGGAAAGTTTATAGTTATTAGTCGTTGTTCATCAGTAGTTATTGAATTAAGTGAGCTACGTAATTAGTCAGCTAACTAGTGCAAGTAGCTCACTTGAAATGACCTCAACCAAGGGAGCACACATAATTCGTGGTTAAACCAGTATCACGAATGTCATTTAATATTGCAAATCCCTAGAGAATCATACTCAACAATTCTATCTTTGAATCAAAACAAGCAAAGTTCTCACTTTCAATGTTAATTAAATTGGTACATGACGCGTGAAGAAAATTTCTACAGAATCTATCAAATTTCATCAATTTACCCTCACTACCGAAACAGCTTAAACAGCAGGTGGTCCGTATCATGGTCACTATCAATACCCACACAATTTACAGAAGCACACATGAATAATTACAATCGACACACATTTGAAACACATTTATAAACGAAAAATCACAATAAAAAGAGCGACACCTCCAACAAAGTTTCAGAAGAAAGAAATTTGAGTAGGTGACATCTGACAAATTACTAAAAACTGATTAGGTTCCAATACTTTATTTTACGATAGAAAAATAAAGTAAAACCAATCGTTACAAGAGTTTTGACTCGCTAATTTTCCACCCCACAAAAGTCGTGATAGAATGTTACATTTTTGTTACCACAAGCCTGTATTGTCTCCTACTTCTTTCGATGTACAGGAATACAAATATAAACGTAAAATAACTTCTTCATTCGCAAGTACTTTAAATTCAAAGCATGTTCCATGTTTTTAATGTTAGACAGTAGGGCTCACACAGAACCAACCGGGGGATTGTTATTTATTGAGTCAATAATAATACCGTTGAATTAATCTGCTATTCACATAACGTGAAAAGGACAATGGCTAGGTACTTAAGGCATAGGAAATCGATAATCTGCTCACTCTATTCAACTGTCGATCTGTCCAGTAGACAATGTCTTCAAATAACGTCATGGAATGTGGATGCAGAAGATAATGACTTCCAGCAATTACTTGGTACCTTTCAGAGCCATCATAATTACAGAAATCGATGAAGTCAAGTTTGGAATCAGCAAAGTAAACTCGTTTGTTGGCAACATCCAAAGTAAGACCGTTTGGCCAGTAGATTTTAGTGGAAATAATGATGCTTCTGTTAGTTCCGTCCATTCCAACTCTTTCAATTCTAGGATTTTCGCCCCAGTCAGTCCAGAACAACCAACGAGCTCTAAAATAATGATAATTAATACAAATTTATTATATTTTCCGGAATATACCAGTATAAATATTCAAACTATGTATAAATGTTTTGATATAAACTACTAAAACATCTACCAACTACATAGAACATTTTCTTACTCAGGGCTGGGATCCAACATCATTCCTCTTGGTTGAGTTATATTCTCTTTCAAAAGAACTACTCGGTTAGTACCATTTTCTTTAGCTACTTCGATAGTGTTCAGTCTAGAATCCAACCAATAAATGTTCCCCCCAATCCAATCATACGCCAACCCTTCGACGAGATCCAAACCAGACCAAATAACCTAGAACAAATAATAATTATACAAATTTTTCTCCACCCGACGAAACGCTTTCAAATTTCAATATTTTTTCATAATTACTTACTAAAACATAATGTATTTGTTCTAAATGGGAGATAACTCACATCTTGAGGCTCCATTCCTCGATCTAATCGAGAAATTTTTTTAAGCTTCATGTCGGACCAGAAAATGGTTCCAGTGTGCATATTACTTGCAGTAGCCACAACGTTTTCAACAATTATCGGAACCCTTTCTAGCCCTTGCTCATTGAGATCAGCCACTAGGATCGAATGCCTGTTAGAAATTATAAGATATGCTGCTGAATGATCTGTAAAATATGAATGGGCATAAATTAAAGTGAATTTCATGCATGCTGGAAAATGTAAAAATATATCATTTCAAGCCACTGATGTTACACATACATCGTAGAAGGTACTATGAAAGTGCCACAAAGAAGATGTCAGGGGACAAACTAAGAAAAACTCACTTATTGCTTTGCAAGTGTGATTGTCCATTTCCAAAACGTATCCTTCAACACATGAGCAGACATAACTCTTTTTGATATTCGTGCAGACTTGAGAGCACAAACCAGGTGGTTTACACTCGTCAAGATCTAAGCATGTAAGAGAATCATTGGTATTCAGAGTTTCACCTTTTGGGCAAGTACACAGAGATCCCTGAAACCAAGAAATGGAAAGTTACTTACATTGTGTGTGTCTAGCTATCTCGAACTTGAAACGTAATCAAAATCATTGTAGATGTTGGTACTGGATTTCTCTATATTGTACAAAAACTATAAGGGTATTCTATTCATAGTCTAAGACTTCCGAAACTTGAGTTTCGATGGATTCCAATGCACATGCCATTTACGATGGGCTGAATCGTCAAAAAGTAGTAGGGATCTTACTGGCTGCTTATCGAAACATCTTTATTAATCAGACACAATTGTTGTTCTCGTCATTCAGATCTACTGACGCGTTAAAAAAGTTATTCAAATTTTCTTGTTTTAAATTAAGAGATAAATAGCCGCTCCAGCTCGCTTTGCTCGCCTCCATACCCAGCCAAAGAGGAGGGGGGGCTTCGCCCCCCTGGACCCTCCATTGCGATGTATTTCAATCGAAACAAGTAGCAGTAGATAGAAACGTAAGTAAACGGGAGGACAAAATACACGACTCCCGTAAAATATGGTATGTATTATAGTAGTGCATATAGGCCTTTCAAGGTGGATATTGAAGGGGTCTCGCCGTGGGTAAAGAACTGAGGCACCTCGTGGTACAGCAACGTTTCTTCAGGGCTCACTCTGCTGATCAGGGTGGCTCCGTACCCTGTCATTATTACCCAACAGTCCTAAAGAGGCTCCATTTCAAATTTCAGCATCGTGGGATTAATTAGGAAAGAAATTAGCCTCAGGACTCACTTTGCTGATCAGGATGGCTCCATACCCTGTTATTATTACTTGACATTGTGTACACAACATGTCCCGCTGTGCGCGCCCCTACCGAGCTAAATTGTAACTACGTTCCCCCATAGTCTCTTCGCACGAATAGGTTACGTTGAATGAATTGGATTCTATATTTTTATTAATCTATGTCCGCTGCTAAAATTTACAGTAGTTGGACAAATAGATCAGAATGATTTGTGTAGTTTGGTGGTCTGGATGCTCGCAAGCTCGCATCTCAAAAATACACAGCATCAAGTAGTCAATCCTTTAGTAAAAATTCAGACTAGGCAGTTGAAAAAATAGATCAGAATGATATGAAAAATTAGCTAGTCTGGAAGCTCACAAGCTTCCATTTCAAAGATACATATCATCAAGTAGTCAATCCCTTAGTAAAAATTCAGATTAGTTGGACAAATGGACCAGAATTATTTGTACAGTTTCATGGTCTGGATGCTTACAAGCTCGCATCTCAAAGAAACAGAACGTCAAGTAGTCAATCCCTTAGTAAAAATTCAGATTAGTTGGACGAATAGATCAGAATGATTTGAATAGTTAGCAGGTCAGGATGCTCACAAGCTCACATCTGAAAGATGCATAACATCAAGTAGTCAATCCATTAGTAATAATTCAGATTAGTTGGAAGAATAGATCAGATTGATTTGTATAGTTTTGTGGTGTGTATGCTCGCATCTCAAAAACACATTACCTACATCAAGTAGTCAATCCCTAAGTACAAATTCAGATTAGATGGACAAATAGATCAAAATGACGTTTTAAAGTATGATTTGACATTGATGACATAAATTTATAATATGACGTTATAAATATGTTTCAGAGGTTGGATTCGAATGCAAAAAATAACGCCGTTGGGGGTGTTTAGCCCCCAGTGGTTTGTGTTCATGATGTTACATTTATTGTAAAATGAAATCTGGGGGACACCCCCAGATCCCCGGATCAAGGATCAAACCAATGAAACACAGAATGTGTATTTCAGGGATTCCCCGTAGGGCTGGTGGCATTCTGGTAAGTTCGGCCGAAGTTCATTCCGGGTTCTTGGAATCCAGCGCCTTGGATTGTAGACCTACGTGACGTAGACCCTTCCCGGGGATATTAACGTTTTATAAGGTGGCAACCCTGTGACCAATTGTGGTTTGAACTTATGAGTTCCAAAGATGAATAGAAGCATGGAGGCTCAGGTAAGTCGTTAAACAATCCAACTATCGTCTGTTTACTAATTTTCAATAAAATGGGAGCAGTAAGTTAAAAAAGTCGTTAAGCATGTTAGGCATGGACCTATGTTTCACAACTCAATGTCCACAAATTGCAACGCATTATACTTCTCAGTAACGAAATCTCCCTTCTTCCTTCTCTCTGGTATTCCGCATTTTTCTCTCGTTTTTCAGCTTGTTGGCTACTGGGACCGGGTTCAGCCATATTTTCATTTATACAAACACTCACGCGAATGATGGGTCACAGGGCTACGTGAGTAGGTACTGATTGCCCAGTCCGTAGAGAACATGAGCAGCATTTCCACACACCATTATCAACATATCCCTCCCAACGGCCTAAAAGTTTCCTACTCTTACTGCAAGGGAATGGGAGTGAAGGAAGGTGAAGGAAGTAGGTTATGGAGCGGACCCACGGTGGGGGTAGCAGCTTGTACGGTAGAGTGGTGGGGTTCGGGGGGGATCTCACGGGACGGACGCCTTCAAACCAGGAAGTAGGTGGTGGAGCGGACGCACGGTGGGGGTAGCAGCTCGTACGGTAGAGGGGTGGGGTTCGGGGGGGATCTTACGGGACGGACGCCTTCAAACCAAATAACCCTACGTAAAAACACATTCTGTGTTAAAATATTGGCCTTAACATGGGATCGAACCCGATTCATTCAACTTAAAAGTCTGTTGTTATATCTACTCAACCACGAGGACTCTTGCAATAATTTATGAAGAGACACAGAACATAGCCACCCATAAGGAAGCTTATTTCCATTGCCAGTTGACGCTAGTTCAAATTCAGATCGGCATGGGTGCGCACAGCGGGACATGTTGTGTACCTAGTGTCTGGTTGTCATTATTACCCAACAGTCCTAAAGAGGCTCTGTTTCAAATCTCAGCATCGTGGAGTTAATAAGAAAGAAATTAGCCTCAGGACTCACTCTGCTGATCAGGATGGCTCCGTACCCTGTCAATATTACTCAACAGTCCTAAAGAGGCTCCGTTTCAAATTTCAGCATTGTGGGATTAATATGAAAGAAATTAGCCTCAGAGCTCACTCTGCTGATCAGGGTGGCTCCGTATACAGTCATTATTACCCAACAGTAATTCATAGATAATTGAGTTTTATGTTTATTGTTTTACAGATAATTTTATGGTGTATTATCATGGTTAGGAGGTAACCTGCGCTGAACTGGCTCTCACCAATACCCACAAGGGTGCTACTTAGCATTTTGATTTTCGTTGATTCGATAAGGAAACTCATGAAACCATCACTTTTCGATTAATTTGATTTTCGAAATGGTCCATAAATACCCCTTATAATGAAAATAATCCAAGTCCCCATAATTATCACGCATTGTGTGCTAATTCAAGGTGCTTTTAATTTACGGAACTTACCTATAGGTGTTGCTAATTGATCTTCTTATATTTAGAAAAAAATGGAGATTTCAGTTTTCCCCTCAAGGGTAGGGAGACCCTTGGGTTCTGGTTTCAGTACCCCTCCAGGGCAACCTAAAGATCTGTAGAGGGTTACCCCCAACAACATTAGCCTAATGGAAAGGGGCTTTCAAAAACCATTCCCCATATTTTTGGATAACCAGAGAGAATCAACATATGCTAACTTGGAAACAACATAAAAAATAAGACATCATTTCCAAGGATTTTATATCTAGTTCAACCAAGTGCACCATAGTAGTACACGTGTTTGCATCCTCTGATCCGGCAGTTGGATATTGCCAGATGATAAGGATTAATTCAGACGTTTCTCTGGGCATGGTGATTAGTCCAGCCGCCATTTTCGTTGAGAACGTTATTAAAAGCCCTGGGAGGTTTAGCCAGTACTGTACTCGCTTTTTTCTCCCATTGGTTAACCACATTCTATAAGCAGCATTTGGTGGTTACGAGAATTAGCTATGGTCCTATGGACAGGTGATCAGTTTCTCACAAGGCAAGGTGATCAGTAGTTACCCTCACAACTCGAAATCTACATGAGAGTAACCTGACTGCCCTGGCCACTCTCTTGGGGGTAATCACACAGTTCCACACCTGCTTCAAAATTATAGTACTGGACGCAGTGATCTCCAATCCAGCATGGAATTCTAGTATTTGCTGCATACCCATTCACGTTGACTAGGTAAGCTACGGATGCTCCTTTTCAGGGTTTGGCAGTAAACCTACAATGCCCACCCCATTTCGGTTCTGGCAATGCTGAAATTCAGTGCTCTCAAAACAAATATTATCCAGAGCAGCCAGGCCTAGGATTGAGTAGGCCACGCTTCAATGGCTGGCAGTGTTGTGTTTCCTGCTAATGTGAGGCATATGCTGGTGACTGATATTCACCTCTCATGCAACATGATGAAATTATCATTCAATATCAATATAATATAATCAACTTTTCATGCTTAATGTTGCACACATAGATTTTAAAACAACAATAGACAATGATAAAATTTTAAATGTATGAAGATAATATACAAACCAGAGGAGTCTGCATGCAGCCTTGTGAACAGAGGGGCGTTCGATGCTCACATACTTCAAGATCACAACCTTCTCCTTCGTCTGACCCATTTGGACAATCAGGTTTACCATCACACACTTGGGTATTGTTGACACAACGCTCGGACACACCAGGACATTGCCACTGTCCATGAGGGCATCTGTAAACAAGTATAAGAATAAGGGGATTCTCAAAAAATAAATTATTGTTATTGAGTAGGCCAGTAGCAAATCGAGCTAAAAAAAAAGTAGTTTTTGTTATCTTCAAGCGTCCTCAGCTTTGGGGTTTTCAGGCGCTCCCTGAGCCAAAACGCAAAGCAATTCAAAAAGCCATTGAAAAAGAAGGTTGAAGATTGGTAGCTGTGCCAAAACGCTCTACACACTGAGATTGTGATGGCACAAAGTGAGCTAGAAACTTTCCTGATGCAAAAAGCGCCAATGATAGCTGATTGGATGCATTTAAAAGTAAAACACGCTAAATATCAACATGGTTATCTTCTTTCAAACCCTCTTTACAGTCACTTTCCTTTCTAATTCCAACTTCTACCTACCTGTATGCTTATTCCTTCAATATTATAAGGTTGGGGTTTGGTAGCATTTCTATTTTAATTTTCTTAAGTTTGCTGTGAAACGTTTGAATATGACTGTTTTATGACGTTAAACATCTCTACTCATGATTATAATTGGTTCCAATAATTTCACTATTAATTTGATTGGAAGAGTAATAGTTGGTTTCATGGCTCACGGTGAAGATTTTGAATTTATCAATATATTGAGAAAACCAACTGGTGAGTAATAGAAATAATGGAGCGGCTATTTTTATAGAAGACTGTTAACTGTGCATGTTATGTCATATATTACGTGCAGAAGAACGTTTGCAGTGGAAGAAATTTGATGAACCAGCCTTCGGTACCCAAATGGTTAAGGTGATCTTTCCCAGGAGATTCCTCTCTGGTATTCGGGAAAAGGTATGACTTCTTATTCCACTGAGGTATAGATTAATTTTTGGGCCATAGCCCTAACGAATATTTTGAAGGAAAGAACATCCATTTGATGGATACTTCACTGACTTAATTTATTCACCACTTTGCGCGGTATACAAAGTTTCTAGCAAGACGTGTGCAATCTAAGATTTTAAAAAAGCACCAACTTCATAATTATTTTGTTCCAAGTTTATTTGTTTTTTATATATATATATATATATATATATATATATATATATATATATATATATATGTATTTTTTAGCCACATTTAGGAAAAGCTCCCACAGCATCACTGACTTAATTTATTCACCACTTTGCGCGGTATACAAAGTTTCTAGCAAGACGTGTGCAATCTAAGATTTTAAAAAAGCACCAACTTCATAATTATTTTGTTCCAAGTTTATTTGTTTTTATATATATATGTATTTTTTAGCCACGTTTAGAAAAAGCTCCCACAGCTTGTCACCTTAAGAGAAGCCAGTTGCACAACATAAACATACCTACACTCATCCCACTCACAGATTCCACTCGGGGAATAATCGTCATCCAACCCCTGGAATGCTTTATTTAACCTAGCAAAACACATCGCCAAAGCCTTTAAGAAGAAACTATACCGGAGTCGCCAAAGGAAAGAATGGGGTAATAACCTGGACTAAATCGATAGCAGTAAATATTTCGTACGTATGCCTCCTTATTATCCTTAATCTTTGTACAAATGACCCTGACCTACAACTGAAATGTATGGAAAACAATAAAGAATTATTACGAGTATCTTACTAACTCTCTTTCTCACCCCCTCTCACTCGCTCATTTCTCTCCCTCACACTCGCTATTTCCTTCCCTCTCTGTCTCTACCCTACTATCTCCTCTCTTGTTGTTGAAAAATGTTCTTCAAGGCCAATTAAATCTCAGTTAGTGAAAAAATGGAATATATTGTATTACTAACCTAAATATTGGAGGTCCACAGGCATGTCGGTTGTCTTCATCAGAACCATCACCACAATCGTCTTTACCATCGCAAATGTAAGCTTTGAATACACACTGTGAGTTGTTGCATTTGAAATATCCGTTTTGACAAGCCACCTGTAATCCAATAAATGCTAATAATTATGATAAAGGTTAAACAGTTAACTGCATGAATAAGTTATAAAGTTCCTAGATAGATTTTATTGAGCTGCTCTCTACAGTGAGTGTGCAAGATAACATAAGCATATGCTGCATCAGATACTCTAAAGTGTTGGTTACATTAATTAATACAAATGTTATCAATGTCTTCAATCCATCCAACAGCTTCCAAACTCGGTCATTATCAAAACAAACTGCATGATTAGCACTAACGGTTTTTTCTCAATTTGGATCTCTCAAGCTGGATCTAACAAAATGAAAGGAGAAACGTGCTGGGAGCGCACTATAGATAGGTGTTAAAAATTCGTCAAAATATTGAATCCATGAAGGCGAAACATATAGTGGAGATGATGGCAGCAAGTTTAGCAAAGCCGTCGGAGCGGAATTAGCAAAGTATAACAAACGAAATATTGCAATCACGAATTCGAACTCGAAGTCAAATAATTAATTAATAACTCTCAACAACATTAAACTTTAAACAACAATTGCTCTGTCGGACAAGACACACAAAAATTAATGCGAAACTATCGTGACAGTAAATTCCTCCTTTTCAACCAAACATAACAACTATAACCACACGTAATTCAACCCCCTAACAAAACGCACCCATCCTCTTCAATAACATCTTTTTCCAGAGATACGGAAATCAGGACCGATAATTGTTCAATAACTGCTTTTGAGTTTCCTTTCAAATGTTTGGAAAATAGCATTTGAGAATGATCATCTACCACTACTTATAAGGAATGATTGAGTTGCTTAATTAGATTGCTTTCTTATTCCTCCAAAGTCCAAATGTATACCTACATTAAAACATATATATAAAAGAGGCACCGAACAATGCTCAGTGTTGCCACGTGGTGCAACAAAAGCAAGGGCTCGAGGGTAGAAATTCTGTTCCCTTTCCGGCAATGTCACATCTTCTCGAATCTCAAGATATTTGTCGGGTCTGCACTTGAATCCACTTGTAATTTTGAGCCACAAAGACATATTGTGGGGTAGGTAAGTTCTATAAACACAAGTCTAGAGATAGCATCTCCATCTTCCAATTGATGTACGCATTTGTTTAATAACCTCATTGCAGCTTTGCAGAAACAGTTGTTACCTTACCAATAGTCCCTTTGGACTCTTTTACTTTAGTTGATACGAATGAGCTTGATGGTCAATGTGCATTGTAAATGCTTTGCTTTCCATGTATGATCGAAAGTATTTGATAGATGCAGCCAATGTCTCTTAGGATGGGTATTTAGAATAGGTGTCAGGGGTTGCCCCTGCGTTGTTGATAAAAAAAACGTAGATAGAATGGAGATTAGCCCTCAAACGCAACCCTTGACCCAGCTGTGAATGGAGGGGTGCCTCTGCTGATTGCTGAGGTAAGTTCTGTGATTGGCTAGGGCCATTGAAAAATCAAGATTCATGTGAAAACAATTGACTGCGGGTTTGAGAGATGCTAACGTCGGTGTGTACCTACTACCAATTAAATCGAGAGCATTGCCACCCTCCCAATTAATTTTCCACCCCGCCAATTACAAAATGTTCATCTGGAGAAGGTAACACCAGTTGCTAATATCAGGGGCATCTGTCCTAACCCTGACTAGTGATCCAGTTATGCTTCGCATATAACCTCTGACTTGAGTATAGGTGCCATGCTACCACTAGGGTTAGCTCTTTTTCTAGATACCGGACCACAGTCAATCGAGGAATAATAAAGTTTGCAAAGAGTGAGAAAAGTAACCTGTTAGCGCAATCCTTGTTATCTCTTAGTAATTCTTTGTCTCATTGATAAAGGATACCTCGACCACCAAAATTTGATGCATCTGAGCACAGTTCGATCTGGGCACAGTTTATCCAAATCAGGTACCTACCTACTAATAGAATGGGGTTAGATGTTATTTGATTCACTAGTGACTGAAGAGCATCATCAATGTAAAGAGAACGTCGTTGACCTTATGTCTATCCGGTGGTCTAACAATAATTGTACTATTGGGTTTGAATGTGCAGAAATGACCTATGAGAATAGTAGACATGAGCAAAGAATGTAAATCAAATGGAATTTTCGTATTTCATACTTTTTTCATTGATTCCTGTTTTGCAGTTTCTGTTTTTCCATTTACATTCCTTGTTAAGAATGTTACCTTTGGTTTTGTTACAACTGTTACAAAGGTTTCTGAAACGTACTATTCATTGTGATGGGATGGAATTACGCCATTCCCGATCCACAATTTGTTGTCAAAAATACAACAAAACCAACAAGTTCGACCGCCATGGCCATTTTATTGCTGGGTAGGTATATTCTAGTCGGTTGATTCATTTTTTTACTGGAATTCTCCTTGCGATTGAGCAAATTTGCGAAGTCTTCTCATAACTGTATTTAATCCCATTTGCAGCGGATGTCCTTTCATGTGTGATTAATTTGATCTTGTAATTGACAAACCAACAGGTCAGCATGGGACGAGATGATCGGATTAGAGAGACTATCATGGACTTTCCCTTCCCCAGAAGCAGATGAGGATATCTGTCTGTAGATAATCTTGTAGTCGATGCCTTTCTTATTCTAGTGATAAATGGTCAGTAGTAGGATGTCATTATGACTAACAACTTTTGAGAGACGCCTGGATCACAATAAGTTGTGTGAGCAGAATGAATTATCTAGGTGAATATTACCTAAATGTCAAGATTCAGCTAGGTAACACTAATTCTATTCCCATCATACTAATCAACCCCTTATGACCCACTGTAGTGATAGATGATCGCATTGGGAGTTAGGCCCAAAAGTTCTTCATCATAATAATATAAAAATAATTTGATAATATGAAACATACTATTTTGTTTGTATAGGTTGAAGTTTAACAAAAAGCAGTATTTGAAAGTATAAGACTTACTTCACCACAAGTGGGTGGTTCATCGGATTCATCATCACAATCCGGCGTTCCATCACAATGCCATGCCTTTGGTATGCAAATTCCAGCCTTCGCACATCTAAACTGTTTCTCTGCATCACATTGGTTCGGTGCCAAGGTAGCTGCAAAACCCAAACAGAATAGTTACCATATCCATAGCTATAATAGATAATAATTTTTCCTTTAGTACCTATTACAAACACAAGGAGCCTTACTGTTCCTGTGGTACACACTTTAGTAGCGCCTAAGCAACTGTAAGAATTGCTAAAAGGTAATCCAAATGAGGATGAGAATAAGAATCGAGATGTTGAGTTCCTTGTTAAGTCGCTGAACATTTACCAAGCTAAGATACCATAAGATAGCATTTTTATGATTACCTGAATCAGATGAGGATGTGATATTATTTTGGGAACACCAAACAATTCAGTAAGTAGGTAGTTAAAAATCAGGCGTGAAGAAAGTCGAATTAACATAACATATGCGTGGCCTACAAGTTGTATTTTATGCATAGGTACGAATACACAAGGGCACGAACCATGTTTCTGTATAGTGCCTTCCAACAAAAATTGTGTTGGTATGTTCGTAAGGTAAAATGAGATATTCCAGTATTGACTGGCAAGTAGCTAAGCAATTTTAGTCTTGTCAGCATTTCCAGGAATTCCCAAGGCGAGCATGATAAAATTCTTGGTAACACTTCATCAACATAGAACGTCATGTCATTAACATTGAACGCTTTGATGTTTCAAGGAATTAAACTCAAGCAATCCACAATGATCCAAAATTTCTCCACCATACTGATCATCAACCTCAATCCCCAGATTCAATTATTATATGTAATAGAGAAATCTTCAGTTATTGAAATAGAATAATAAGAACTATACACACCTACACATAATAATTATTTTTTCTCAAAAGCAGAAGGGAGACACCAATAAAAAGAAACGAAAGGCTTTACTAAATAGTGGGGGGACACTCAGGTTTACCCAATGCCATTCCTAGGGTCAAACAAGCTGAGGAAGGTAGAGACGGATGGAAGGAAGTGCCCCAATAAAAAGACCACCAGTTAAAGTAAGAGCCTTGAAGGTTATAGATGGCGATGGTGAATGTGGTGATACCATAAAGCACACCCACCAAGAGTCCCAACTCATTAATTATGGCAAATTTCCTCCGCCACACTGGGCGTTATGACAAGGTAGCAGCCACGACCTAGATGTTATTTGTCCTCACTCCTTTTAACTTGGATAACGCTTGCCACAGGATATTTTATTTCTCTGTATACCTTAGCCCTGCTGTTATCTGCTTGGGAATCGCATCATAAAGTTAAATGCAGCCACCATGGAACCATGGATACTACTGCACTACATGATATGAGGTATCATTTTCACCCCGACGTGCAGAGCAAAGGGTATCTACCGTCCACAGACTACCTCTCAGAACACCCCAAGGTAGCTAGTTTAGCCACCCAATTTGCATGAAAATGTTGACAGCTGCAGGTCATAATGTCTTCTCAAGCCAATACCACCAAATGAGGTAAACAGGGAATTCAGAGCACTGTCAGACATCTTTACCATCCACTGACTCATAAAGTGCACTAGCACAGCAGCAAGTCCCATTAGATGAGCTGGGTTGAGGAGTAGCTTGGTTATACCACAACTGCAGCCAGACAAAGTCAAGGTCAGCTTATGGGTGACCTCCCAGCTCAAGCCCCTAAGGGCAAGCAGGCGCTGGGGAAGGAGCAGAAGAAGACAATACTGAGCCCACCGGCCTTTACCAGTGCATCCGGACACCAGTTGAAAGGAGCAAAGAGCGATCTTCACAGCCCAACTGAAGCAGCCTCCTTGCAGTAAGCCTTCCAAAATTAGCATTGGAAATAAGTACTTTAAAAGGAGAATATACTGCACATTAGGAGTGGAGAAACACTGCTCCTGTGAATCCAACCTCAACTGGGGAGTAGTTTGAGCTGTGACGAAGCCAGTGCATCTACAGACTTGTGCTTCTCCCACCTGTGTACCATTTATGGGTGAATGTAGAATACACCACCCTTTAACACATTCTCTGCTTCTCGATGGACAGGTAATCAAATGACATCCTTACAATAGAGTGACTGACATCCAAATATCAGTTGCTGGGGTAGTCAATTGATGACTTAAAAATCGATTTAGAGATAAATCTTACTCTTCGATAGTTTATGAAGGTAGGGGTACCCCTCTTGTACCCTCAGATTGATTACACAATTATAATCGATCAATGAAGTTGATATTTCGATATATCATTAGGGTTCTCGAAATTCCTTTCAGACCCATGAGGAGTTTGGTTTTTGGAGATGTGTTTTGAGGCCTCAATGATCACTGGCCTGACACAGAGAAGGGCTCTATGACTATTACTTTGCCCTCGCCTGAGGAGTATCCAGGTTCCAATCATTATGAGTGTGTGAGGATGGGAAATGGTATCCAAGTCTTCAGTGAGCTATGGTAACACTAGCAATGGTCTACTCACTTGCAGCAATTGTAGCTACACCCATGAAGTCAACTCCAATGTGTGCCAAGGCCAACACTTCTGGTGTTTTCCTAGATAGACGTAATATTTTGAGAATTATCAGCCTAACATTCTTTGGGACTTTACTCCAGCATAGGGCAGAAATGTCATCTCTGGTCCAACAGAAGTGGAGTTTTGACACAGTATTTATGAGTCTTGTCATGAAGCTCAATGCTTTGTAAGGAATGTCTGGCGGTAGATGAAAGTACCATTGGCACACTAGAGTTGTAGCTGGGAGCACTCATTAGTGGTTCCCAATATTCTACTTGAACTACTTGAGAGGCAGCAAAACTTGTTCATCTCAGCTCCCTTTAACATCTGTGTTGATGCTTCCTCCACAACTTTTGGATCTGCTAGTGCTCTAACTTTCTTTCATGCTTAGCTGCTGTGACCTCAATTAGGTACATCCTCACGCTCAAGTGGACACAGCCACTTCCTCAACCTGTGGGAAGATTGTCAGCACATGGGCAAGACATTACCCTCTAAGCCATCTATCTTGTCCATCAACAGCCCGCATTGCAGGCACTGCAGTTAGGCACTGTTATAACCATCAATAAAGTCTACTTGCTCCCAAAGCCTTGACAAGTCTTCTAGTCAGACAGAATAATCGGAGGTCCTGAGGAAGGATTGCTGAATGTTGGGCTCTTGTCCCATGCCAATAGGAGATTAAGAAGGGCCTCAAAGCTATTCATGAGGATTGCATCCTAGACAAACTGCTTGTAGTGGGGCCTCTGATGAAGAGATCGAAAGGCAGAAAGCGTGTGCGTGAAAAACAATTCCAGAAGAAAAAAAAAAACGATATATGTTCCCCATTATGTACAGCCTCTCCCTCCCTTAATGCTATTCGCCTCAAATCCTCAGAAGCAAAACTCATAATGCTCATAAGCATCCTCAATTGCATCTTGGGCTCATCAGGATGCTTCTGTTAGACGTGGGACACGAGGCTCTCTCAAAGTGGATGCATTAGTGGGTATTTAACAGATGTTGGAAGAGGAGGAAGGGTAAGAAGACTCTCCCAAGAACCTGTGTGCAAGCAGGGGTTAAGCAGCTCCGTTGTTTTGTCCGCCATAATGGGAAGCACACGAAAAAAACCGACCCTCTGATGTCCTTATCTGCCCCACATTTCAGCATTATCCTCAATCACTCTACCATTCCAATTTTTACCTTTAAACATCAACTTTTCTTTTTTTAACTATCTGATTTTCTGGGCCTAACTCTAATTGAGGTATCAATTAGTATTTTGAAATAGGACGGTTAACAAGGAACTCATTTTTTGAAATTAAGATCACTTTCCTGTGGGATGACCAGGTCTTAGCATCAATATCATTGATAAATTAATTTTAAAAATAGCCCAAAAGCTAAGTAAAGCATCATTTAAGAAAGCTACCATTGCTCCTTTTACAAACCCAGCAGAAACCAGTTGACGATTGTAACATTCTACCTTGCAGTGTTAGACTACAATAAAACAACAAGAAATGCTGGTATTAATTGTTACAAATATATGTAAGGTACCAATAATATGAGACGAAGACTTCTTAGAGTTTTCAAATTTACTCATAATAGTACCTAAAAAAGAAAACAAAATAATGGAATATGTTAAACTTAAGAAGATACACTTAGCCATGGAAGTGTACTCCATCAAATGTTGAATAGTGAATCCACAATAAGGACATGCTTAGGCTAAGGAAGTTGAAAAACAGTCCAATAGTTGGATGGTTGATTGAAATAATGTCTGAATAGTAACAGGTGTTGCATTTCCGGCGGTTCATAAACCTTTTGCACACATATTTTGCCAATGGTCCAAAAAATCGCAAAAACGTGAACTTAATTGAAAAAGTTGATGTCGACCTGGGGTGCATATAGGTTAGTTCCCAACATCATGAAACTCATTTACCCATCATTGATATGGGTAAATTTATCTGAAGTCTCTAGAAAGAGAGGATAAAGATGAGATTTCTAATAAGTTTTGTTTACTCAAGTTGTTTATTGCTGTCAAGTTATTCTAATTACTGATTTGTGATACCTAAATACGTTATAATAACGTTCTTTACTTTTTTTTTTTAAATAGGTACATACCTAGCTTTTGTTCCCGGATTTCATATATTTTACATTTTAACAGTTGTATATTTACCTACCGTTCACTAAAACAGTGCTGTTAGATGCAGAAGTAACTGTTGCTTACACAATTATCATGTTACTTATCATCCTGCGACTTTTTGTTACCTCTATTACCCCATCTGTCGCGACTATTAAAACCATTCTACCCTACAGATAGGCTGGTGGATGTTGGGTTACTATTGAGTATAATTTCAATCAACATATAGAGTACTGTAGATATTGAGTTGAACAGGAAGGGAAAAGCAAGATAGGCAACCACTCTTCAAATTTTTGATGGAGCACTTAAAGGTAATACTGTCCATAAAAAAATAAATGAATTAACAATAATAACAATAAAATAATAATAGTAAAATTGAAGGAAGTACCAACTGACACAATGAGGAACTTGCGCACATTTTTATTATTGCAGAAATGAAAGGTGGGTGAGATTTATAGGTATATGGCAAATGAATAATTTTTGCTGGTAGTCTCCATGATTTTATAAGCATAATTTAGGTTTGAATTTTCTGACAGCCCACCAAAATGCCTGCAGCAGCTGACTATGCTTACTTTATAGTCAAACGTCAGTTTGATTTTCAAACCGGTTTGATTTTGGTCGCGCGCTTGCGCTGCTGGGAGGTTATATTTGTGTTTTCAAGTTTTGTTTGTGTTCCTGTATTTTTATAATTCTTTCCCTGGAAATGGCTGGGACAGTGAGACAAGAAGACGAAGACACATTTGTTTTTTTAATCGCTTCTCCCATACTTCAAAAAGCTGGGGGGAATTGAAAAACTAAAAGTTAGGAATGAGTTCCAAAGTATTTTGATAAGGGAGCTTTCTCGAAAAGAGAACTCCCTTGACGATTAATAAACTAAATTAAAAATAAAATGTTTTATAATTTATTACGTGCGTACTTATTTATTTATTTACGGGCTAGTTAGCCCAATATACAAATACAGATAAAATGAAAATATAAATTTATACAGAGTAGAAAAAAAATTAAATCAATACACAAAAGATAATAATAGTATCTTTCACTAGGCTGGAAATTTAGAACAATAGGAAATGATGTGGTTTTTAAATACGGAAAAACTATTGAAAAATATATCAAGGCAATTATTCTCAGCTGCTACTAAATTATAATGTCTACCCATACGATAAAGGGGGTTATTTACTTAACAAATAATTAAACGGGACAAAAGGGACGGAAAATAAATTATTACTTCTGTAACGGCCCAAAAATATTTCGCTACCTCGACAGGAGTTCGAACTCGCGTCGTCACAACTACGAGAAATTATTATTAATTTCCCGCAGTTGCGACACTCTAACGACCAGAGCTAAGAGGCCAGGGTTATCAAACCGCTTGGACTGTGAGAGATATTTTCCTGGAGCGTAACATTTCCCCGGAGTCAAATACCAGCCGTCTCGGCTGGTTTGGGGTCGGACGAATGACGAGTGAAACTGCAGGCCGCTGGCTCAGCAGATGCTCGCTGGAACAAGTCAGCAGTCGAGCGAGGTCATTGTCGCGGTGTGTTTTGACTCAAGTGAGTGAGGAAATGAAAGGCATAACAACAGGAAATGTGATGTTTACAGTCTTTTGGCTCGAGAGGGATTTAATTAATTATTGTTTCGTATGATTTCGGGTCCTATTTCGGCTGCGCCACTGTAACGGGCTAAAAATATTTTGCTACCTCGACAGGAGTTCGAACTCGCGTCGTCACAACTACGAGAAATTATTAATAATTTCCCGCAGTTGCAACGCTCTAACGACCAGAGCTAAGAGGCCAGGGTGACCAAACCTCTTCGACTGTGAGAATTATTTTCCTGGAGCGTAACATTTCCCCGGAGTCAAATACCAGCCGTCTCGGCTGGTTTGGGGTCGGACGAATGACGAGTGAAACTGCTGGCCGCTGGCTCAGCAGATGCTCGCTGGAACAAGTCAGCAGTCGAGCGAGGTCATTGTCACGGTGTGTTTTGACTCAAGTGAGTGAGGAAATGAAAGGCATAACAACAGGAAATGTGATGTTTACAGTCTTTTGGCTCGAGAGGGATTTAATTAATTATTGTTTCGTATGATTTCGGGTCCTATTTCGGCTGCGCCACTGTAACGGCCCAAAAATATTTGATACCTAGACAGGAGTTCGAACTCGCGTCGTCACAATTGCGAGAAATTATTAATAATTTCCCGCAGTTGCGACACTCTAACGACCAGAGCTATGAGGCCAGGGTGATCAAACCTCTTTGACTGTGAGAGTTATTTTCCTGGAGCGTAACACTTCTAGCCTTGTACTTGCCTGATTGTCAACATCAATCTTTCTTCAGCTCCTACGGGCCTTTGAAAGTTGGTAACTTGATGATTAAATTCTCCTTCAATATGTTCAACAATAAACTTCATCAAAGGTGGATATTTTCATCCTGGAGTAAGCAAAAAAGGCCGCACCATCCTTCCTAAGTTGCGGGAACAAATTGTGGAACTCACCGTATTGTTCCCTCATTGAATAAATATTCAAACTGGCTTCCGTCTCGACGAATTCTTTTTCGCCAAGTAATAAAGCATTGCTGCATTATTTAAAAGAAATAAGTCGTTCATAATATCGCAAAAATAGAAAAAAAATTTACACTAAGAACGAAGCAAAGGTAACCTCGCAAGGATTCTAGACGCGTACTGTGGACGCCTACTGTGGACACTATAGCGGCGCGCGCCGGTCGCTCGCTCGCGCTCTTTGGTCGTCCACGTAGGACACGGCGTCATGGTTTACTATCTAATTATCTGATATCAGCAAGGTGGTCACCATTCCATTTCAAGTCGTTCGTTGTTTCGTGATTTTGGTATTGATGACACTTCGTTTTTTCGTATTAATTACTCGATGTATTTCTCGTATTTATTTACTCTTCAAGAGATGGACAGGGGTAAACAGTTGAAAGAGGAGTATGAAAAGGCTACTTCGTTTAATTTGCCACCTCCAACTTCATTCAGGCTCACTGGCGAGACATCCCGTCATCGCTAGATGTGGCGATAACTTGCAGAATCTGAAGACCGCGCTTTTTATTTTAATTTTGTAACCGAACGAAAGAAAAAGTTCTGGGACAGTTCTGGTGTTTCAAAAAATCGCAGGGTTGGATGCTGCTGGCCAGACGGACGAGACAGGACAAGTGCTGCCCCTATGGGAGAGCTCTCTATGGAAAGAGCATAAAGCTTGCAGATCTGAAACAGTCTGAACAGCGGCATGGGAAGAGGAGAGGAGGGAGGTCTTGTTTACAAGGTTCGTCTGAATGCGCAAAGATCGGTGCTTCCTCGGGCATTTCCGTTAAAATTTGGCAAAGGAACCTGTTATTCTTATCACATTATCATCTCACCTATTCTAACGAACTTAATCAGTCTTGTGCACTTAACCTGTCTTATGAACATAATAAGTTAAAAATTGAACCCTCACTTCTATTTGAGTAATAAAAAATAAGGAACTGGATTGAAAAAAAAAAAAAACAAAAAGAAAAATTTTCGAACTAATCGGAATTGAGCCAAGCCCTCCTTGAACAAGTATGACTTAGTCCAGCGATCGACAACTTCCCTTTTGGTATAGAGACGACCTTTAATCATGAGGGGGGTTACAGTGTCCAGGCCAGGCACCTCTAAAAACCAAAAAGAACTCATAAAACGTCCAGGCCCAACTCTCCCCCCCTCAACAAAACCGCTGATAACAGCCAACTGTATGGAGAAATTAACTTCAAATTCGCAGGATACTCTCTCAGAGTGATATATAATACGTCTAGAAAGTAAAAACTTACAGCAAATGATGATCACCTTCTGCAGAGGTGAAAGTTTAGCAGCCCTTTGTGGAGCACAAAAAACGACTGATAAAACAACCTGTAGAATGAAGAGGACATTGGCGCGCTTCCAGGTGATAACACTGATAGCAGACATCGGGAAGGAAACAACTTGAAGTCAAGACAAGAACGGAGTCGCTAAGTCGACGTTGCTGCTCGTAGTGGCATCATTTATAACTTTTTCCGAAGAGTCTCAACTCTCCCTTCAAATCCCAAGTCTCCCCAGGTGACCCTCTTGACCCCATTGACTCTTAGATCTACCAAAACTTTTTTTTTTTTTTTTGCTGTGAAATGCGGAAATGTCTAAGAGTGCCGCTCATACTCACGATGTCTACTCCAGCACCTGATGAGATTATTATCCATCTGTATTTGGAGCTCACAGGTATGACGATAAATTGGCTACGATGGCTAGTATTTACTAATAAATCGTTGTTACCTCCTTCACGAACTAAAAATCAATGCATTACCTACAAGTACATACCTACCTTTTTCAAAGTCAAGAAGAGTCTCAGAGTTTACTTTAATGTATGTAATGTATGTATGTAATGCACGCAGTTTATTTAATGTACTCCACGAACTGAAAGACAATTCGTTACTTACTTGAATTCTCCGTTATTTCTATCGTTAACCTATCCTTTTCTACGTTAACCTATCTTGCCTATCACTGGTATCGGAATATTTTTGCGGTGAGTGCGGGAAAATGTCACGCCTCGCCCCTGTTCAGGCTATCAGTTCTCAATAAAACTCGAGATTTTTGAAGGAAAAAGGAAGGAGAGACTAACTACTTAGGTATCTACCACGGTAATGTTGTTATAACTACATAGGCAAAGAAACCTATACCTTAAAAGGTCAGTTGGTACTTGATTAACTAAGTAAATTCCAGAATCAGGACATAAAAGGCAAAGGCACGTAGTTCATGAGAACAGAACGGCTAGTATTTCCCACCATTTCAAAATTAAATCCGTTGGTTCCAAATCAACTAAGCCGAGAATTTCTGCTCTCCTAAATCAAAATTGTGATGTCACATTAAAATGAGTGCAGGCCGAATTTCAGATGGGTGCAAATTCCTTATTCATTATGAATATTTTATGATGGTATAATGTGATCTACTTTTAAGGCTTTGGACAAACGAGCAATGCCGATTTATTGGGCAATATTAGTAAATTAATAAATAAAAAGTGAGTTTAGAACCTCTGAAAACCCTCTTTTTAAGTCGGTACAATCCCTTGTATTTTTAAAAATTTATTTACTTTATTATGGACAGTAAAATCAGACAAATAAAATGAGGACTTACGACATCCAAGCTCGTCGCTTCCGTCATTGCAATCAAGGATACCGTCGCACTTGTACGTTTCTTGTACGCACTGACGAAGGTCTGCACACTTGAATTGTGTAGCTGAACAGGTAATGGGTGGGCAGCCGACTTCATCTTGGTTGTCAAAACAGTCATTATCCCCGTCGCAGACCCAAGACTGAGGTATGCAATGGCCAGATCTTGGACATGTGAACTGAACACACAAATCAAAATAAGCATTAAATGATATAGAATGGTCCAATAACGGCATAATTTATACTGGGTGTATAAGACTGACGAGACAAAACAGTTTGGATGAAACTACACATATGAAGAAGAGCAAAATGCCTCCAACCGCATATTTTTTTAATCTCAATTCGTTCTCAAGATATGATTTTTCAAAGGTTTTTCTTTCAGGAAAACCGTGTTATTTTTTCTTAAATTTAAATTTCTCCGCTTTAATTCATTTAATTTCAACTTTTGACCATTTGTTGGAATCAGCGTTAAATTTTGTTTGATTGAATGCACTTTGATTCTTGGGAAATTTCATCTAGATACCATAACATCAGCACAAACTGTGTAATCTACTGTACACAGTAATCTGTGTAGGCAATCAGCAGTTGGTGAACCATGAGAAGTTTTCAATTTTGATTTCCAGGGATGGGTAGGGAGAAATCTCCAGGTTATTTGATATCAGCCTCCAACTGATAAAAAAACCTATGACATCTCAACAAACTCCATTCAGAGCACTCGTTAATTCCAAAAACTAAGTAGGAAGCGGTTGGGTTTCAAGTGTAAGCATACCCTCATATTTGGTATGTCTCCACTGACACATTTCAACCACCCCCCCTCCCCCATCAATAAACGTTGACAATTGAGATGGAGTAACACAAAATTGTCGATTTGCTAAATTTATATTTTGGTCCAATAAAATTATTGAGCTCAAGTGTTAAATGTGATTGAGAGACAAACATACCTGGAAATAAGCACAAGTTTTTTCTGCACAGAAATCTCCTTCATCTGAGCTGTCTCCACAGTCATTCTCAGAGTCACACTTCCAAGTTGCAGGAATACAACGACCATTGTCACACAGGAACTGAGACGATGAACAGGTGACATTCGTACATCCCGTTTCGTCACTGTAGTCACCACAATCATTTTCAGCATCACATCGGAAGGATTGGGATATACAACGACCAGACCCGCATTGAAACTCGTTCGGTGCACATGTTGGTCCTACAATAACAAAAAACATCATTATTCATTCATGTTGTTGCAAACTGTACGTTCAAGCTGCCTTTCTGTCATACATTGAGTTGCAGATGGGTATGCATGTGTTATTTGATCCTAGTAACTTAATCAGTCGTCGTTGTTGTTCACAAAATCTTCTTATTGCATGTTGAGGCTATTTTTTAGTATTCAGCAAACACCATAAAGCAGTACCTATATAAGTTTTCAGTTGGAAATAAACTTACTGTTTTTAATTACACTTTCGTTGTACCTATTAATCAATTGTTTGTGCATGGATGATTTTTGTTGCCTGATTTTGGTTCATTATTAATTAACCAATAATTGATTAATCAATAACAAACCTTTTTAATAAATTTAAAAAAATCGGCTCAACAATCATACAATGGTCACGGATGTGCCAGTAACATCGGCATCAATTTTGCTCAACCTTAAAAGGTAGAACTTAAGTGCTGAAATATTGAAAAATCTAGATTTCGAAAACCTTCTAGGCAATAGTAATGCTTGTTGGTTGTCATTGATAGATTATATCTCGAATGATCGAATGAAACCAACCAAAACACTTTAAGTTGATCCGTTCCCTTTATCTAAGAGCACGCGAGAGTAGCGACATCTTCAATTACTGATTGAATGACAAAATTTTTGACTAGCCTAATAATTTCTGACAATCGTATTAGCTGATATAATTCCGAAGGAGTTCTGACTCCGCAAGATCGAGTTTATTATAATTCTTGCCTCTATGGGTGGACTAGAGAAACGTTGGTAGGCGTTTATTTTAACTCATAAAGTTTCAGTTGGAGGGTACCAACCTAAGAATAATGTTATACTTTGATCAGGGGGACTGGTAAGTAAAGTGTAGATGTATTAATAAATTTAATTGATTTTCCCTTTGTAGGTTCCTATATCTACGTAGGCATATTGATGACAAAGTCAGTCATTTGCCCGACCACCATAAAATCGTAATATGCAAATCGTTTACGTAGGTGCGCTACCTACGCTAAGGGGTCTCTGACGTTAATTTCTTCCTTAACCGACCTAAAGAGCTAAAAATTAAAATGGAGCTCCTCTGGGATATCTAGAATACAATTTCAGTGCATGTAGGTGAATTGATCAGCTGAAGGACTTCTGATCTCGATGAAGTTAGCTACGCTTTTGGGCTACGGTACATATTTATTGGTCAAACTGCGTCCAAATTTCTCACATATACTCAGGTCTCAATGTGACAATTCGGTGCCATTGAGGTCGGAGGCAGCGTACCGACACTAGGGGCGGTAGTGGAGGTGGCTGCCGGGTTGTTTTACGGACTCCCTGTGAATGTGCCACAAAAATAACCATCAGAATCGGTTTCGGCACCCCAAAAAAACCCTATGATTATGGCAGATTGGGAGAAGAGGAAATTTTGACAGATTGGGAGCTCCTTTGGTACACGTAGAATACAATTACAGTAGGGAAGGCCTCTGTTCAGCTGCGGGACGTCTGAGGCTAATTTCTTTCCGAATCGATTTATGGCACTGAAATTTATATGGAGCTCCTTCGGAACAACTCGAAACCAATTACGAGGTGCGGAGGCGCACTTATCAGCTGAGGGGCCTTTGAGGCTAATTTTTCCTTAATTTTCAACCTACCGTTTTTGTTCTCGACATTTACGAAAATTGCCAGAGTTCTGGAGCTGTAAAGGTGTGAAGCGCCAAGATTTGATGATGTTCAGTAAAAACAGGGTTTAATAACTATAGACCAATGATTTTCGTAAAAGGGCTATCTAAAGCAAATATAGCAAACCTTTGTGTGATAATTTGCAGTTTTATGAAGTTGATTCATTGTAGGTACTTTCAGAACTTCTAGGAGTGTTATTACGGCGATGGGAATCTATGAATTGAATGCATACCTACCTAAAGATTAACTAATGGAAATTTCATCAAAAATACAGAAGTCGTCAAGGAGAAAAGACCAGAAGACCATGTCTTCTCACCTACTTAAATTTTTGTCCCCCCTCTTAAGTTATTATTACGAATAATTTTTTCACAGCAATACATATTTGAGAGTTGAGCCCAACCCCGAGTCAAGGAAGATGATTCTTCTACGTTAAATTACCTATTTATCAATAGCTCGAGAACTAATTCATTACAATAGAAGGTAGGCATTAGTAAACGCATTAAATTCATAACTTACTAGTGCAGTTTTGCTCTTCATCAGAGTTATCCAAACAATCGTCATCTCCATCACACAACCAAGCTTTGGGTACGCAACGCTGGTTATTACAAGTGAAATCCCATTTGTTGGGACATGCTGTTGCTACAGGTTCTGCAGATGGATCATGAACACAAGACTTTTGATCATCAGCTAATTTCTCTCCATAAGGACATCCGCATTGAACCTAAGTTGAGAAATGTATAAAAAATATTAATGTAAGAACGAATATTCATGGAAATGCTTATATTGATATACCTAATCATGATTTTTTCTTAAAAAAATGCTATGGTTTGTGTTTTTTGCCCGAAGTAGTAACTAGTTTTGAACAGCACCCCTGATTGATACCTTAAGTCCAAGAACTTTGCTTGTGCCTGGTATGGCATAACACATTTTTTCACAGCCTCCGTTATTAATGGTACAAGGGTGATTTGGTAACATCTGTTGCTCTTTGGCACTGTACACTTTGACGCCATAAAGCCTATTTGCAGACCCTTCACGTGCTATCATCTCTTCATTTCCTCCAGTGTACTTATTCAGTCTTATAATTGCATCTAGCCTCCAATCAGATATGTACATCCAGTCTGCAATGAAACAAGATAAATGGGGTGAAAAAGGCTAATACGTTGAAACCTTTCCTCTAAATCTCATAATATTATGTATTTTGGACAAGTGCCCAAAGAAATTGTCATAGATACCTTTATAAATTACAATTGAGAACGGGTGCCTAATCAGTCTTGAGGACACTGTAACAATGTCAGAACCATCCAAATTTGAATGTTGAATATGATCCAATAGAGCGTCGCACCAATACAAACGATCTCTGGCAAAATCCACAGACAGGCCATTGGGCCAACCCAGGGTGATATTCCGAAAAGCCATCACATTGCTGCCGTCAGTGAATGCACGACTTATGTTAGCAGGACGATCCCATTCCGAGAAAAATATGAATCTGTCAACATGAATATATAAATTATACACAGATTTGTGGGAAAAATAGATTATAGATTTTGAACTGGCCTGAGTTGAGTAATCAGTCGTTCTAATAGTGGGACATGTAACTGCCGAAACTGGTGGGGAGGGGTGGGGATGGAGAGTCGCCTAGACATGATGATTCAAGTGTATATTTAATAAAATAAAATACATAGATCAATTGATTCTAACATTTCTTTGGAAGAGATACTCTTGGTTTGTTCACAGTGCCGGCTGGAAACGGTTGCCAACCGTTGGCGACCAGGTTTGTGATTGGTTTAGTGCGCATGCATGACCACCACCTAACTTCAAACCGTTTGTAACCAAATCCGCACTGCGAACGGGTTTGACTGAAGTTAACCGTCGTATAGCCTCCAACTACTGTAACATGCTTGGTGGGCTCGTGCCATCTTTTGAATAGTTTAACATTTAATGTATTAATAAAGAATCTGAACAGTAAAGAGATGACCTGCAAGACAACAAACAGGTTGAAAAATTAAAAATATTCATTGGGAACAAACCTTCCAACAGGAATAAGAAATCCATGCAATATGGATCCATGCTCAATATTTTCTTGCCTAAAGCTGATGATTTTGTGGCAGAATGCGGGAAGAATTCAACTCGATCCCGAGGTCGACCGTTGTTCTTAATTTGTAATGTAAATAGCTTTACAAACAACTCTTCAGTTGAGATTAAGTAATAACATTTTACTGTATGATTTTGTATTTTGTTGCTATTCAGACGAAGATTCCCATTCTACTTTGTCGTCACCAATAAGATCTTCAATATCACACAACTCAGAGTAGGAAACTCAAATGCAAAGGCAGAACTTAGTGAACAGTGCACGACATGCAGATATCCGACGGCTATCTCATCTCCTTTGGCTGGCTTATCTTATCATCTCTAAGGTAATAAACTCAGCTCGCAGGGCTCCCGCTACCCATACATCTCACAGTGGAATGATTTGATTGGCTACTTCAAGTAGTGGTGTGGTGGGGGGCAAACCGTCAGATCGGTCAGCAGAAATTTCTCTGATCGGTCAAACCAATCCACAACTTGGTTCTAACTGGTTTGGTGGTCACTGCGAACGGACTACTATGGATGCTATACAATCAGAGATTTCCCCAAATGGACACTGCGAACGCCCCAAACGCGTTTCCAACCGTTTCTTACCGGTTTGATGGTCACTGCGAACAAACCTAATAATACACAGGTACATTTGTACCAGCTGGAATCTTGCTACATACTTGTTAGACCGATCAATTAGATACCAAGCAACACCTCTTCAAAATAACCTCATGACCTCTTCGATTTCCTACATCGTCATTGAGAGACTCTTTAAATCTTCCTCCATTACATGTTGCATTGAGAAAGGAACACTCTTAGGTAACAGTTGGGAAGCCATCATCAACATACTCCATCATCAACATACTAGGTTTGTTCGCAGTGACCATCAAACCGGTAAGAAATGGTTGGAAATGCGTTTGGAGCGTTCGCAGTGTCCATTTGGGGAAATCTCTGATTGTATAGCATCCATAGTAGTCCGTTCGCAGTGACCACCAAACTAGTTTGAAACGCGTTGTGGATCGGTTTGACTGGTCAGAGAAATTTCTGCTGACCGATCTGACGGTTTGCCCCCCACCACACCACAACTTGAAGTAGCCAATCAAATCATTCCACTGTGAGATGTATGGGTAGCGGAAGCTCAGGGAGCTGAGAGATGATAAGCCAGCCGGAGATGAGATAGCCGTCGAGATATCTGCATGTTATCTGCATAAGTTCTGCCTTTGCATTTACCCTCGTTTTACTTCTACGGTTAAGTATTTATCAAGAGTTTCCTACAATGAGTTGTGTGATATGGAAAATCTTATGTGACGACGACGTAGAATGGGAATCTTCGTCTGAATAGCAACAAAATACAAAATCACACAGTAAAATGTTATTACTTAATCTCAACTGATGAGTTGTTTGTAAAACTATTAACATTAAAAAACGCTGCAAATTATTTCACAAAGGTTTATTATTTTTTCAATTGAGTATGATCGTAGTTTTAGTTGGCTAGCGTACGTCATAAGGCCCGTCCAGACTCCTCGGCGTGTCCTACTTCGAGTTGCCACAACCTATACTTCTATAATTATATATGCATGTTTACATTACTCGATTTGAGCTCCTATCTATTCAAATAGTTATTGCCTTAATAATATCATTATCTAAGTACGTACGAAAAGTCGAGAGGCTATGTTATTAAATATGCGTAGGAAAAGCTTTGGTATTAACACACAAAAATTACCTTGAAAGAAGCATATTCATGCCTCGAAGGAACGCCGGCGCCGTACCCACCACAAGCCGCGGCGCCGGCGCCTCCTCTCACTCCATCCCCCCCGCTCACCCCCCTCTCCACCCACCGTGACCCCCTGCCAAGCGTGCCAGGCGTGCGCGCGTCGAAAAATACACTTTTTTGCCCGTTTTTGGCCCATAACATCTATGCGAGTAAAGCGATCGGGATGGTTAAACGTTAGGACCAACTAGACCCCAAATGGAGTCTGTGTGCGAAAGAACGGGTTTTTTAAGTCAATTCTTAGGCCTTTTATGGCCCGGACGGCGGACGGCGAACGGCGGACGGCGAACGGCGGACGGCGGACGGCGAACGGCGGACGGACATTTCAAATTTGGATTCTACGCACCTTGAAACGTAAAGTGACAAAGTTTGAGGGGGGGTTATAAAAATTTTTTGCTACACGATCACATAGGCTTATTATTGGAAATAATAAACCAATTAAGAATGTCGGTCGACCTCGAGATCGAGCTGAATTCTTTCCGCGATATAAATACCGTATTATCCCTCAAAATCATCAGCTGGAGGCAAGAAAAGATTGAGTATGAATCCATATTACATGGATTTCTTATTCCTGTTAGAAGGTTTGTTACCAATGAATATTTTTCATTTTTCAACCTGTTTGTTGTCTTGCAGGCCATTTCTTTATGGTTCAAGTTCTTTTTTATTACATAAAATGTTTTATTCAAAGGATGGCGCGAGCCCACCCCAAGTACCTAGGTTACAGCTGGTGGAGGCTACACGACGGTTAACTTCAGTCAAACCCGTTCGCAGTGCGGATTTGGTTACAAACGGTTTGAAATTAGGTGGTGGTCACGCATGCGCACTAAACCAATCACAAACCTGGTCGCCAACTGTTGGCAACCGTTACCAACCGGCACTGCGAACAAAGCTACTATTATAACGACTTGACCACTCCATATAAGTTAGAAAATATGGACGAATTGATAAATTCATAGATTATGTTACCCTTTGTTGGGATGAACGACAATAGCTCTAGGCCGTTTCAGTTTAGTAAGAAGAGTTCTCCTCTGGGTAACATTTCTCATGTTCAACACATTAAGGGTTCCTTTTCTACTGTCAATGTAGTACAAGTTTTTTGCTGCCCAATCAACTGCAAGGCCTTCGACACCCTCGTTTTGTGAAGCCAGCACGATTTCCCGGCCTAAAAATTAAAAACATATATGAGAATATTAGTAGGAATTAGAAAAATTTGTCAAATTATTTAGTCTTATAAATTAGACTTGAAAAATTTTGGTAGCTAATCACCTTTCAATTTTCGTCAAAAAATTTAATAAAAATCTGTATTATTGTTTACTGACCAGTTCCGTTTTTCTTGATCCTGTATATTACGTCTTGCAGTACATCTGAATAATAGATATGCTCATTCTCGGCATCGAAGTCAAGACCAACGAATCGGGCCCTTCTTGAAGCATATGGCAGAATGGCATCGCTGAAGTTCTCTACAACTGGATCTATAACCTTCCCTTTGATGAACCGTTGTTGAGAATATAGAAGGAACTCTTCAACCACTGGGAAAAAAATATTTGGATCATTACTCCTGTGAATTTTGAAAGATGTAACACATTGGAGGCATAAACTGTAAAGAACAGCTAAACCATAGAAGGAAAGAAACTTTCATGCAGGTACCAACTAATTATTGTACGATGTAAATTTTTACCTAAATTATCTCTTCTAAATTGTTGTAACACATACGAACAAGAGTCTTTTTTAAATTTATTAAGGTTTAAGCCGCATCTCAACCAGAAGTGTCATTAGCGGCATTGAACACGATGTCTTAACGGACACTGGAAGTGGCATGATTCTAAGGGGAGCCATGTTGCCATCCTTGACTAAAAAGGAGCGCCATCATGGACTCCACTGGCAACTCGGAGGGGGAAAAAAAGAGGGGTACAGTGATGACCACTGTTTAGCCCCCAAAGTGGATAAAAAACCCAAAAATAAAGTAATGCAACTAAGACTAGATGTAAAATAGGCTAATTAAACTATATACATGCTACTACATACAATCAGCAAAGTGAAATAAAACTACGACTAGATGTACATAAATATATCACAGATCAGATATCACAGTTTGTAGTAGAGCTCAGCAGCTCTCAGGTACAATAACAGGGATCAGACCTTGTCTGGTCCGGATAAAACGTCAACCCAGGGGGGGCTGATGCTGGACTCTGAGGTCCGCAAGGGCTGGGCAATCCTCCAGGAAGTGGCGGATGGACAGATCACCCTCACACCTCCCACGCACAACATCTCGAGCTTCTGAACTAAGCAGATGTCTGTGAGTAAGACGGTTATGGCCAGTGTCACCCGGTTGACCACTATTCGCTTCCCCCTTGGAAGTAGAATTACGAAAGGGCTCACCGGGCTCAAGTCCTGGAGGAAACCACGCAGACCAGTGACCTCACCCTGCCATTGCTCATGCCAGATGGAATTGGCTTTATGCTGCATGTAGGAGATTTGATGCTCAATGCGTATAGGCAACATTTCGATGGAGTTATCACCAATGACTCTCCTTGCAAGGGCATCTGCACACTCATTGCCATGACTACCCACATGGCTCGGTACCCACATAAAAGTTATGGTTGAACCCAATAAGGTGGCTTGGTGTAGCGATACACGTAGGCTGTCTATTAGGGGATCATCAGAATATGAGTCCCTGATCACCTCGATGGTACTTAGTAAATTGCTACAAATCACATAATTCCCAACTCTCTGGGAATCCTCTCTTCAAGCTCTGCTGTGAACACAGACGCCTACCCTCCCTAGATGAGACATATTCCAGGCTCCAAACACGAACTCGCCCATTGGGTATTCGTGTTCAGGAGCTCACTAGGTGGAATAGCATAGAGAGATACCCTCTGGTTCCATATGAGGTGCCCCCTGCCCCTCCCTGGACCTTGTCTGGGTTGCGTGTTGACCTTCGCATGAGAGTCGGGGTCAAGGGCAATACACCCCCACACATCCTCAGATGTCGCTACACTGAGGCAATCCAGCGATACGCTGGACACACTCTTCTATTCACTGATGGCTCGAAGACACCTGATGGTGTTGGCCTTGCTCTATAGAGCCCCAACTTCCAAGTCACTAGACGCAAATAAGTGTCAGCAAATCTCAGGTCCCTCAACCTATATCTTTGGCCAAAATATACGTTCATCCAGATTTATAGTGGTATAGGTGGGTCAGCATGATAAGAGACTAACAAAAATACAAAGTAGCTAAAAATGGAGGATTAGTCGCTAGAACTAGCATTGTTGCGTTCGAATTAGGAAAACTTCACGGTACGTCGCTGCCACCAGTATAACCTCATTAATGTTTGTTATCAGTTTTCTTAGTGTTGTAGTTTCATGTCTGCGAGTCCTTCAGTTTTGTTTCGTCTTGAATTTCAGTAGTACGTTGTAAAGTAATAGTCGAATCGGGCAACTGTATAAATGTTTTGATTGTCAACCACTATGGAATTAAACGTTTTTGTTAAAGCGGGATAGGTAAGCAAAAATCAAGTGGGATTAAACAGTCAAGCATCATGATCTTATGAGCGAATTTTCTAGGATTAGCACCTATCGAAATATAATAATGTTAAATTGTATTGAAATTGGAGCACAAAGTAAAATAATAATAAAAATGAGGATTTTTAGATTCTTTTGCAGTTTTTATAGATTTGTCAGCAAGTTTTAATGAAATTCAAGTACATTTTTAGCATAATTTTGTTCAAAAAATGTTTAATGTCCGTGTTATTGTTAATAATTTTGTTTTGACTGAAAACAAAAACGATGCTTTAAACGATGCTAAAAACGATAAATGTAACAAGTTTTGGCCGCTTTTTAGCCATTTTCAGTGTTTTTTTAGCCCATTTTCTGAAATCTGACAAATTTTATATGCCCAAAAAGTGCTGGCTAATTAACTCATCCTTTCATTAGGAAAGCTTGATTTTTTTCGCCAAAAAATGTGTCAGAATTGTGAGAAAAAGGGTGGGTAACATTATACGATTTGTTTCTTATGCTCTATTACTATGTTATAGTTATACTTATCTAGTTTAGGAACTTATATATTTTAACAAAGACGTGAGCCTATAATGGCATTTGGAAAAATATTGTTGGCTGTATAATTTGTTATTACGATCACAGTAATATGAACTCCAATATTGGATGCTCTATCATAATTTAGGCTAAATATGCAGATGGCCCCTGGACATGTCTTGTGCCACCTTTTGTTTAGAGAAATTTGTAATTATACATGTTTTCTCTAAATGGTATACCCAAATCATTTACTATGCATGCGTATGTTTCATAAATAAAGGCGTTCATTCATACTATTTATTGAATACCGAGTTCTTAATCATAATGGGTAAAGATTTACTTACTATTGCAGTTGTGAAGGCTTGAATCCAATTTCCATCCAACACTGCAAGCACATCTGTAGCCAAGCGTGCCTAATCCGTGAGAACCAGCAGTCACTATACACATGTGTTGACATCCTCCATTGTTAGAGCCACAGGGGTTGTGAACTGAAATTCAATTATTTGGAGATAAGAAGCTAATATTATAAGGGGAAGTTTGAAATGTAGGTACCTACTTATAATTTTATTAACTCTAATATTACCTAATTGAGAACACGATTTATTGAATCAATACAAATGGGCTGAAATCACTAATAACATAATCACTTGTCATTATGTGAAATGCAGAACATCTGTTGCCCCACTCACACACCAGCAGGAGATGCAAGAAAGCCGCCGTAACCGCCACAGCTATTTGTGAGAATTGCATCATGGCAAGTTGTTTGAAGTGGGAACTCAGATGAAGAGATTGAATAGAAGAAAGTGTGTGCTTAGGAAAACGCTCATGCAAATAACGATTAATATCAAGTAAACATACTGCACAACTCCTGCCTCTTTAGCTGCCATTCACCTCAAATCCTCAGAAGCATATCTAGGTGGCTCTGACTAAACACTGATTGCAGTGTTGGCCTTCACATCATGCTTCAGTCTTATCTGGGACACAAAGCTACACTAGTAACCATAGGTTTCCTGTAGTGGATTCACCAGAGTGTATTTATTGGGGAAATGGAAGAGATAGAGGGATATGATATAAGATAAGAATGAAGAAGAAGAGGATGAAAAGATAATGCTCCTGTCTGGGGTGGTGCCCAAGGGCGCCTCCCCCAGAACCCCATGTGTCAAAAGGGCAGTGGAGGATTATGAATGAGGCTGTACATTTTCTGTTTCCATAACGGAGAGACACGATTATGCCACACTCAGTTATGTTGTTTATATTGGGAAACCCATCGACACAACATTATATTATATATAGTACAGACAAATGCACGCACACTCACCAACAATTATTGTGCAGCACAATAAGTAGAATCCATAATTTTTAAATGCCTTCAAGTTTAACAGAACAGAAAGAAGATAAAAATTCTTCCAAAAACCGCTTTTCCAGCCACCACCGACTTTGAGAAGAGATCAAGAACTTGTTAGCCATTAGGTGTGTTCCAAGCGCCCATCTGAGTTCACGAACTCGTGAGTTCATGAACTCAGACGGGTTCCGAAAGTTCACGAAACTTTTAGGTTCAAGAACCTTTCGGGGAACACTATAGTTCACCTGACACTCAATGCACTAACCAGCGCTAGCCTCGTCTTTAGTAACGTGAAAACCTCGTCACGGTTATTTATGTGAGCAACATTCCCTCATTTGTACGTTTATTCATTCTTACTTCAAGATTAGAAGAGTCAAAATAAAAGTGTGCATCCATCTTGCTTCATCAAAAGGCACGACTCTAGCTGCGTCAAATTCCTGCTCATCTAACTCCTCCTCCTCATCAGAACTAAGGACCCACTCCCAATCAGCAATGGAAGCACACACTTCCGATTCCAAATCAGAATATTCTAGGAAAAGCCCCCCTATTCCATTAAGATTCATGGCGTAAATAGAGTGCAACGCAAGCGAGGAACTAAAGACATGTGAAAAACGATAACGCAACAAGCATCAAGCAGGCGAATGATAAAGCAAGTATTTAGCGTGAGGGTTCGCGGTGAAATGAGATTTTTGGAAGGTTCAGAAAGGTTTCCTTCAGTTCGAGTTCTCAACCTTATCCCTGAGCAGGTCTGAAAAGTTCATGAACTCACTGAACTCACTTCATGAACCCGACGCGGTGGGAACACCTTAGCGAGTGTTGAGTTCCTGAACTCAAAACGCTTGAAATACGAAGGTTCAGCGCCAAACCAGTTCCGAAAATTTCATGAACTCGCGGTGCTTGGAACACAGCTATTGAAAATAATCTGCCAGAGGTAGCGCGATTCCTGTTTACCCAAAAACCATCTATATGCATCATACATACAATAATCCAATGTCCCTTGATGAGAAGCGTGAGTGAGAGGATAATACATTATTGGGCCGTCAATAAATGGCATCAGAATGAATGATCAGAAGGTGCCTACCTATTTGCAGAGATCAGAGAATAAAGCAGGGTTGAAATCGAAACAGTTAGCGTTGTCACCCCAATTTCCTGCGGG